>CM039590.1:38794054-39394054 GCA_022457205.1 Saccharum spontaneum | reverse complement strand
CCAATCACCGAGAGACAATCAATCACAATACTAAGAGAGACACCAAAATTTTCTGCCAAGGTTCACGTGCTTGCCGGCACGCTAGTCCCCATTGTGTCGACCAACACCACGTGGTTCGGTGGCTAATTGGGAATCCACACCCAATCTCTCCAAGAGCGCTGCAAGAACCTACCGCTAGTGAGGTAACTCAATGACACGTGCAATATATTAGAGCTACCTTATGGCTCTTCGTCGGAGTCACACCCCAAAATTTTCATTTTGGGATGTGAATAGAAAACACTTAACAAAATATATGATTTATTATTTTTTTCTAAAATTATCCGAGCTTTAGTTAGTTTGTTGTCAATCTAGTGGACAAAAGAAAAATAATTTTTTTAAAACTTTTACAAATGTATATAACTTGTTTATTGCATTGCATGCTCTTGCATAAATTTTCTTGAGTGGAAATGAATTTAGAAAATTCGATAAAGCCTTGAATAGGTTTTGCTCTATTTATTTCTTTTTTAAAAAATAAAGTTCAAATTATATTTTATAAAGTAATTTAAATATAATTTCTAAAATCATAGTCAAACTCTTTAATCCTTGTTTGACTAAATCCTTTTACCTCATGCCAAATCTTTGCTCATTTGATCTTTTATCCATCTCATATTCTCACCACGTGATCACATTCTAGTCCTTGATCAAAATATCCATGTCCCTTGCAAACTCAATTCCTCTCTTCTTTTCTCATATATATTTCCTTCGTCCATATACTTTATCCTGTGCATGTGAGGCATTTAAGCCAACCCAAATTCTATTTGTCTATCTCTTAACCTCCCACTTCTGCATGGATCTCGTTCGACGGGCCGGCTAGCTGCAAAAGCTGTCATTTCTTCTAGTGCCGTCCAATAGTGTCGACTTCATAACTTAATGAGAATACACCAGATTGTCCACTCCATCAAATCTAAATATCCACTCAATCTTAATCAGTTTCTAATCCATCATATGTGTGAAGTCGGTGCTCAGTATTGAAGCCAGCAATGATCCGCCCAGCATGTGTGCCTCCTCGGTCCCTTCCTCCCCTATTTATAAATATCTAGGATCATGAGCTTCCTTGTGTTCCTACTTCATTCTCGGCTAGCAGCCACCCTAAGCCTTCTCTTATGATGCTGCACCAACGCCTGTGTTTCAATCGCAGGTGCCGGCATGTCAAGGTCGTCCTGACTCTCTGTGATCCCGATCTATGCCGGCAGCATCTCCCACCATCCGAGCAACTCGGCTGATCCTCACCGAGCCATCTCTGACTGTCATTGGTGTTGAATTTCATAGGACCTTCTTGGTGTAGATCGAGTGGGTAGTTCCTTTCTGTTCATGACAAAACGCCATAGATCGAGGATAGATCGAGGAGAGGAAGAAAGGAGAGGGAGGTGTGAAGCACACAAACTAGTAGGGGCCGAAAAGGAGGAGCTGGAGCCGGCGGTCGCCATCGCGTTCGTCGGAGAAGGGCTGCGCACGGGCAGCGACGTTCGGTGAAGAAAGACGTAGCAGTGTTGGCGGAGCTTCCCGCCGCTGGCTGCGCCCCCTCTCTCAAGATCGGCTTAGGGTTAGGACAGTGGGGAGTGGCGGCAGCTGGTGAACCTTGTTCAGAGAGCCGCGGCCCCGCCTCCTTTTATTGCGCAGTGCGACGGGGGCCCACCAACCGCTAATGGGTTGAGCGCCCTCGATCAGGGTGCGAGTCAAGGCCCAAGTGGCCGTTGGGCCATCTTGGTGGGAGATCAATCTAACATTCTCCCCCTTGATCTCACCTTATACTTTAAACTTTAAACTTTGACTTTAATTGCTTTCACTTTTATTTGTTCCATCACAAATTAGTGTATAGAGCATGCCTCATCGTCACGGTCAGTCACCGATAGATTTAATAGCTACAATACACATATCTGATCTGAAACAGATTCTTTAACTTTGGGCCCTTTATTGTCCGGAAATCATAGGCTATACCATAAACCCATGTCGACTGTGTGTTTTCTGAACACACTAGGTGCTAAGCCTTTGGTAAGCGGATCCGCAAGCACTTTCATGTTACTTTTACATTCAATACTATTAGTATGATTCCGGACTTTCTCCTTTACAACGTAGAACTTTAATGTCAATGTGTTTGGCAGCACACTTGATTTGTTGTCATAGGAGCAAACTACTTAAATGGTCATTATTGTTGACAACCATTATCAATTCCGGGTATAAGTTCACTTAACCATTTTGCCTGTCCCTTAGCCTCATATCATGCTATACTATAACTTTGCATCATTGATGATGAAAGGATCAAGATGCCCAAGAGGGGGGGGTGAATTGGGCTTTTCTAAAAATTAATTGCAAGAATTAAATCCTACAAGCCAGAATTCACCCCTAGTGCCTACTTGTGTTCCTAGAGATTCTACCGTTAAAAGTTTTGCACCCTAGTTTCCAATCCTAGTCTAGCATGGCAATTCTAGGAAAGTAAATCAAGCAATGAATGTAAATACGAGAATGTAAATGCTTGAAAGTAAGGGCAAGGAACACGGCGATGTTTTTCCGAGGTATCGGAGAGTCGCCACTCCCCACTAGTCCTCTTTGGAGCACCCGCGCAAGGGTGTAGCTCCCCCTTGATCCGCACAAGGATCAAGTGCTCTCTACGGGCTGATTCTTCGACACTCCGTCACGGTGAATCGCCCAAAACCGCTCACAAGATGAGTTGGGTCATCCATAAGCTCCGCCGGATGATCACCAAACTCCCAATCACCACCAAGCCGTCTAGGTGATGGCGATCACCAAGAGTAACAAGCTAGAACTCTCACTTGACCACAACGAGCCTAAATGAGAAGGTGGATGCACACTTGCTACTCTCTAATCGCTAGTGAGGAACTCTCAAGAATTGATTCTCAAAACACAATCCTCACTAGAGCTCTTGCACTCCAAAAGTGTTTCTCAGCTGATGAAATGAGCAAGAGACCTCTAAAAGAGGTGGTGGGGATGTATTTATACACCCCACAGTCGAAACAAACCGTTACCTATCAACTCAGCAAAATACGGGATAACCGGACGCGCCGGTCGAAGTGACCGGACGCGCCGGTCGCCGTAACGGTCGAAATTCTGAAATCTCGGCTAAGTGACCGGACGCGCCGGTCAGGGGTGACCGGATGCATCCGATCGTGCAGGAAGCTTACTATAATGAGACCGGACGCGCGACCGCGTCCGATCGGTGATGACCGGACGCGTCCGGTCATCGCAGGACCTTACTGGAACGTGACCGGACGCGCCGATCACACCCAGGTCGCGTCCGATCGGATGTTTTCCCTTAAGTGACACGTGTCGGCCCTGACCACCGCGTCCGGTCCTCGCAAGGGCCGCGTCTGGTCGTCAACGCCGAAACGTAGTCGCGGATTTGAACTGACCGGACGCGTCCGGTCAAGCCGAGAACCGCGTCCGGTCAAGGGAAAAACACTCTAAACTCTCTGAAACGTGACGCAACTTGAACCAAGTTGCTTCCAACTGAACTTTGAGCTATTCTAGAGCTGCCTAGCGCTATGTTTAACAAGTGTGCACCACACCTAAACATAGGACTCACCTAGGTCAAGCTACCTGCTCATGCTCCCCTTTATAGTACGGCCAAAAGAGAAAAACGAAGATCCTAATGACTATTCCGAATGTATCTCAACACCTCGACATCCGGAACTAACCGTCCTTAATCTTGACGTCACTCCTTTGAAAACCAAAATGATTTCCATCAAGGGGCATGAATACCATGGTGCCCAAAGCAGTTATTACCTCCATGACCTAACTTACCATAGTTTCTGCAAAACACACGTTAGTCATGGTAATAAAGCGTTGTCATCAATTGCCGAAACCAAACCTCGGGGCCTAGATGCTTTCAATCTCCCCCTTTTTGGTGATTGATGACAACACTAAGATTCAAAAGATAGGAGTTGAGGTTTTCGAGCATGCTTGGTTCACATAAGCAAAAAGCAATAAGCACAAAGGGTTAGGAATTGCTTATGTGCCCCAAGCCAAAAGAGTGTACTCATAAGATAAGACATAAAGCGTTAGTACACATAAAGATATAGCTCATAAGAAATCGGAGTAAGGCACGGAAGCACAACCTTAGAGCTATAATCAAACAAGTGACATGAATTAACACAGTGACTAGATAAACCATTAGACTCAAAGTATCTCACATGACCACATGTCACACGAATGCAATGACTGTAAAGTAAACATGATGCATGAAAGTAGCACACAAATAAAAATGAAAACCCTCTATCAAAACTCCCCCTGAAACTACTCTCTCCCCCTTTGGCATCAACCGCCAAAAACTAGTCTAAGGATCTGACGGGGGAACAGATGGAGTTGTGTCGGGTGCCGAGGTGCGCGGAGTAATCACGAAGTGCAGAGTGTCTCCCTCAGAATCGGAGCTATCTGGCTGACCCTCTGAAGAAGCACATGGCTGTGAAGCGGTCTGGGTCTGAGCAGCAGGAACAGGTACTGACGTAGTAGCAACAAGTGGAGCAGTCTCTGTGACCTGAGTCTGTAGCGAGCCAATAGCTGGGGGATCGATCGAGGCAACTGACGAGGGAACTGTCTTTGTAGTGCCCATCCCTGTCACAGGAGGAGCAGCTGCCTCTAGAGCTGACAACCCTGAAGAAGTAGCAAAGGTAGTGTGCGAGGGTGTCGGCTGACCAGTCAACTCGCTGTATGTGGCACTGAAATCACCGAAAGGTGTGCCTGTCAGGAGGTGAGGGCGAGGCTGGTCTGAAGGAGTAAACCCCGTCTGAATAGGCGTGTAGCTCGGGGACTGGAATGACTGGGGGACCTACTGCTGTGGAGAGGTGAACTGAAAGCTCGGCTGTCCCTGACTCGATGGACCACTGGACTGTAAAGCTGGAGTCAGGACAGAAGCAGGCGAAGGAACCCCAACAGTGACTAGGTGACGCAGAAGATCCAAATACTACTGCTGGCTAGCTGCACTCTGTCGCTGCATCTCGTACTGCTGACGCTGCATCTCGACTTGCTGGCGCTGGATCTCGAGCTGTTGTCTCTGGAACTCGTCCTGTCGAGCCTGTATCTGTGCAAACGCTGCAGCTGTGTCCTGAGCCTGTCGCTGTAACTACAGCTCCTGTCGCTCCTGCGCCTGGGTCAGCCTCTCAAGGATAGCCACCATGGCTGGATCTGAGCGGGAGGCTGAACCAGAGCCACCGGCCTCGTGGTCGTGAGGCCGAGGAGACCGATACCTGGGGATGGGCTGATAGTCCTCGTCAGTGCTGTCAGAGGCCTCATCCTCAGCTAGATCAGCAGGCTGAGCATCTAGATCGACAAGCTCTGCCTCAGCAAGTCCCTCAACGGTGGCGTCCTGCTCAGCTGCTGTCTCTGGTACCTCAGGTCTCTCGCGTTGTCCTAGCACTGGGGCCTGCTCTCTCGTAACTGAAGCCCATAGCTAACGGATATCATACTCAGGAAAAGCGGTGGTAGTATCGGATATCTCAGCTCTGATCTCTACAGGAAGCTCAAGGGCAGATCTGATGATGAAGCAAATCCAGTGAGCATAGGGCAGCTGACGATGTCCCTTGAAGCCCTCTGCTAGGGTGTCCTCCATCTCACTAAGCATAAGGTCCCAAATGTCAAAAGGTGTCTGTGAGAGGAGGTGGTGAACAACCCATAGCTGCATCCTAGTCAATCCCTCTCTGTAGCCAAGCCTGGGAAGAAGAGTGCGTCTGACTATAGCATCTAGGACTCGGGCTAGCGGTGTCAAACTGGCAGGAGTGCGACGAGACCCTTCGCCAAAAGGCTCACGGAAGTAGGGTCGAATCAAATCTGTAGGTGGCACTGTCCCGCCGTGAGGGCGTCTGGGTGGAGGAGTCTGACCAAAGCAGAGCTGATAAATCTTCGTGTCTGAAGCTGGGAGTCTGAGAATCTCCTGCACTCTAGTGCTGTACAGTCTGCGGTCGCGGCCTCGGAATGCAAAGTGTATGTACTCATGGGCAGGATCAATCCATAGTGAAGCATAGAACTCTCTAACCCATGTACCGCAGTATGCACCTGTCCGTCCAAGAAAATCTGACAAGCCTGGCAAAAATCCTCCTATAGAGGAGTATAGAAACCCTCTGAAGCTCTGGAGTCCCTCTGAGGTGGGAACCACCGACTGACCTCAACGAACCTCAACCCTTGCACCTGACGTGCTGTAGCACCCCTCAAGTCAAAGTGCTCGAACGGGGGTGAACCTCTAGTCCTGGGAGGAGGACGTGCTCCACGACGCTGGCCCTCTGGCCTAGGAGTCACCTGAGCTCATGTGCGTGTGGAGCGGCGACGCGGTGGAGTCTGAGCTGGCTGCTCCTCTGTCCCCTCTGGAGCCTCTGCAGGTGGATCAACTGACATAGCATCTGCAGCCCCTGTGTCCTCTGTGCCCTCAGTGGCCTCTGTAGCCTCTGTACCAAGCTGTCGACCTTCAAGATGAAAGCGACGCTCGCCAATGCGTATACCACTGCTCCTGCCTCCCCTCTCTGCCTGCTCTGCTGCATCTGCAACTGCCTGAGCTATCTCTGCATCTGTAAGTGTCTTCTTTTTCTTTCTGGCCATAACCTTGATGCGCTTTCCATGCGCAACCTCAGACAGACGAGGAGGACTGTCATCCCCGTCACTAGGAGCACCACCGGCGTTCTTGCAACGAACCATGCTGTCAAGCTATCGGAAAGCCTCTAAAAGATGGTGAACTGACACTCGAGAGGCTTGGCCTCAATCCGTATCCGCAGGCTTGGCCTCGGATTCAGTAAACTGAGATCACCCTGACACACCGACTAACTCGCTGAAAAGACGGAATAGATGGATCTACTATAAGCAACATATATAACTAAAAGGTACAAAACCCTAGAGATAGCAAGCAGATAAGATATGAATTGAAACGCGATAGCTACCTCGGATCGACGAGAAGACGGTGATGAGGTAAGATGACCTAGTTCGCAAGACTTCCCGAATTCGTCGGATGAGCTCTGATTTGCCGGAACACGAGATAATTAGGATAACAGTAAGGAGATTTTGGCAAACCCTAACACGAGTATCAAGGAGATGCGTAACAACCTCGCGAAGAAGATGACGCGCGACGAAATCTCGACGACGAACGGTCGAAACCACGTTGCGTGAACCCTAGGGTTAGGGTTAGGGCAACACGGTGACGAAAACCGATCGGAGGCGTGCGTGAGGCAGTCAACGGCCGGAGGTGAAGCAGCAGACGGCTAGCAGTGGCGGTGGCGCGGCTACGGCGGTGGTGGCGCGGCTCTGCGGCGAGGCACGGGCAGGCGCGGGCTCGGGATGGATGGCGCGAGCGCGGGCGAGGAGCGAGAGCGGGGCGGCGCGGTAGGGGTCGCCGGAGACGAACGAGAGGGCAAGCCGCGGCGGTTCCGGCGAGATAGGGCAAGGAGGCGGCGGATTCGTGACGAAACTCGGCGGCGGATGAAGAAAACATGAAAGAACATGAAGGGTTATATGAGGGGTTAGATCCGCTCGTCACGCGATGACCGGACGCGGTGGTCGATATGACCGGACGCGGTGGTGCAGCGTCTGGTCACACTCCAGTAAGCTCCTAGAGCGACCGGACACGTCCGGTTAGGACTGACCGGACGCCGACAGAGTTCGGTCGAGGGGTACTCGGGAAAGTCATCGCGAATGACCGGACGCGGTGGTGGTAACTGGGACCGAACGCGGTGGTCAACAGCAGCGCGTCCGGTGCAGCGTCCGGTCACTAGATCAGGAGTTGGTCTTCTGGATGACCGGACACGCTGGTGGTCGCCGAGACCGAACGCGGTGGTGAAGCATCACTGCGTCCGGTGCAGCGTCCAGTCCAGCGTCCGGTCACAGTTTTTCACCCTTCTTCGTTTCGAACTTCGACGCGACTTCTCCCAATCAAGTTCCAATTCAAAGAGACACAAATAAACACCAATTGGAACCTGATATGAGTGACCTCACTCAAACCCTCAAGATTTTCAAAATATATTGCCTTAGGCTAGTATTATTTTTAAGAAAATAGGCAATAAACACCCGAGGAGCAACGTATGGCCATGCAATAGAGTTTTTGAACCTTTAGGAGCGTCAAAATGCTCGCTCTACCCATGGACGAACACAGAGGTTGCTCAAAGCCAAACCGAAAAGAAACGACAAACTAACAACCATGCATATGCAATGCAATACAAGAAAGTAAAGCTAGGTTGCTTGTCAAGTTTGATCCACGGTTAGGCTTCTTCACACCTCCAAAGGAGGGTTATCGTAACCGTGTTAGCCAAGCCCTAGATGCATTGCGATAAGATAAACATGGCATATAATACAATGTAATGCAAGGGACAACACAAGCTTATTTTTTAAAGTTGCTAGAATCAAGCACATTGAGTTCACTTCTTAACCTACAAAAGGTGGCCTCATCCAAAGGTTTAGTGAAGATATCCGCTAATTGATTTTCACTTCTTACACCTTCTAGTGATATATCATTTTTAGCAACGTGATCTCTTAGAAAGTGATGGAGGATATCAATGTGCTTGGTGCGAGAGTGTTGTACCGGATTGTTAGCAATTTTAACAGCACTTTCATTATCACATAAAAGTGGCACTTTTTCAAGAACAATTCCATAGTCTAGGAGGGTTTGTTTCATATATAAGATTTGTGCACAACAAGCCCCCGCGGCAATGTATTCCGCCTCGGCGGTGGACAAAGCCACACTATTTTGCTTTTTAGATGACCAAGATACTAAAGATCTCCCAAGCAAATGGCACCCTTCGGATGTGCTTTTTCTATCAATTTTGCAACCGGCATAATCCGAATCGGAATAGCCAACTAGTTGGAATCTAGCTCCTTTGGGATACCAAAGACCAATGCTTGGGGTGTGCTTAAGGTATCTTAGGATTCTTTTTACGACACTTAAGTGAGGTTCTTTAGGGCACGCTTGAAAGCGAGCACACATGCACACACTAAACATGATATCGGGCCTAGATGCGGTAAGGTACAACAAACTACCAATCATAGAACGGTAGAGAGTTTGATCAACCGGTTTACCTCCCTCATCTAGGTCGAGATGTCCATTAGATGGCATTGGGGTCTTGATTGGTTTGCATTCTTCTATCTTGAATCTTTTGAGAAGATCCTTGGTATACTTTTCTTGAGAGATGAAAATCCCTTCTCTCATTTGCTTGACTTGAAACCCAAGGAAGAATGTGAGCTCACCAATCATAGACATCTTGAACTCCTTTGACATCAATTCACCAAATTCCTTGCAATAATCTTTATTTGTTGATCCGAAGATGATATCATCAACATACACTTGACAAATGAACATCTCTCCATTAAGCTTCTTGGTGAATAGTATGGTGTCGACCTTCCCAATGGTGAAGCCCTTCTCAATGAGGAAGTCCCGAAGGCGCTCATACCACGCTCTAGGGGCTTGCTTGAGCCCATATAACTCCTTGGACAACCTATAAACATGATTAGGATATCTAGGGTCTTCAAACCCGGGAGGTTGATTAACATAGACTAGTTCATTTATGAAGCCATTTAAGAATGCACTTTTCACATCCATTTGATATAGTTTCATATCATGATGTGATGCATATGCAAGGAGGATACGAATGGCTTCAAGTCTTGCAACGGGTGCAAAAGTCTCTCTAAAATCAAGACCTTCAACTTGAGAGAACCCCTTTGCAACTAGTCTTGCCTTGTTCCTCACTACTATGCCTTGGTCATCTTGCTTGTTTCGGAACACCCACTTGGTTCCAATGACTCTTGCACCTTTAGGATGCTCTTCAAGTGTCCATACTTGATTGCGGGTGAAGTTGTTCAATTCTTCATGCATAGCATTCACCCAATCCGGATCTTGAAGAGCTTCTTCTACATTCTTAGGTTCAACACAAGAGATAAAAGAGTGATGTTCAACAAAAGAAGCAAGCTTTTGAGATCGAGTCATTACTCCCTTAGTAGGACTCCCTATGATGAGATCTTGTGGATGTGCTTGAAGTAGAGGTGAGTTTCTTCTATCAACCACTTGAGGAGGTGGACGGGGAGCATCAACATCTTGAGCTTGTGCCTCGGCTTGTTCATGAGAGACATAAGTATCTTCATTTTCAACTCTCTCATTCTTGTCATCATCTTGAGGCACATGTGATGAAGATGGTGGATCAACAATTTGTACATCATCATCATCATCTTTTGGCTTGATGTCTCCCACGGGCATGTTCTTCATGGCCTCTCTCAAGGGTTCATCACCTACATCATCACAATTCTCAATTGCTCCTTGGGAGCCGTTAGATTCATCAAATTCCACATCATATGTTTCTTCAACCAAACCGGTGGCATGGTTAAATACTCTATATGCTTTGGACTTTGATGAGTAACCAACAAGAAAACCAATATCACAACGTCTTTGAAACTTCCCTAGGTGTTGACGCTTCTTGTAGATGTAACATTTGCAACCAAACACCCGGAAGAATGAGACATCCGGCTTCTTCCCATTAAGCAACTCATAGGGGGTCTTGCCAAGAAACTTTTGTAGGAAGAGGCGATTTGAAGCATAGCATGCGGTGTTGATTGCCTCGGCCCACAACTTTTCCGGAGTGTTGTACTCATCTAGCATTGTTCTTGCAAGGGTGATCAAGGTCTGGTTTTTTCTCTCAACTACACCATTTTGTTGAGGATTATAGGTTGAAGATACTTCATGCTTGATTCCAATTTCATTACAATAAGCTTCAATGTTTGTGTTGTCAAACTCTTTGCCATTGTCACTTCTAATCTTCTTTATCTTGACTTCAAATTCATTTTGAGCTCTCTTTGCAAACTTCTTGAAGCAATTTGCCACTTCGGATTTATCATGAAGGAAGAAAGTCCATGTGTACCTTGAGTAGTCATCCACTATCACAAGACAATAGAGATTACCACCCAAGCTCTTGTAGGTTGTAGGCCCAAACAAATCCATGTGTAGAAGTTCTAGCACTCTTGAAGTTGACATGAAAGCTTTGGTTGGATGAGTGTTTGCAACTTGTTTGCCTGCTTGACATGCACTACAAGGTTTGTCCTTTTCAAACTTTACATCCTTCAATCCTCTCACTAGTTCTTTCTTCAATAGCTTGTTGAGAGTGTTCATTCCAACATGAGCAAGCCTCCTATGCCAAAGCCAACCAAGTGAGGTCTTGGTGAACAAGCATGTCATCAAATTTGCATCTTCGGAGGTGAAGTCAACAAGATAAAGATTGTTGTATCTAAAGCCTTTGAATATCACTTGCTTGTCATCTATCTTTGAAACTACCACTTCATTTGGTGTGAACAAGCATTGGAAGCCAAGGTCACAAAGTTGCCCAACGGATAATAAGTTGAAACTCAATGAAGCAACATAGAGCACATTTGAGAGTGAGTGATCATTTGATATTGCAATCTTGCCTATACCCTTGACTTTGCTCTTTGAATTATCCCCAAATGTGATCTTCTCTTGACATATCCCATTCTCTTCAATGGAGGTGAACATACGAGGATCACCAGTCATATGTTGGGTGCAACCACTATCAATAACCCAATGAGATCCACCGGTCTTGTAGTTCACCTACACACAAGAGATCAAGCTTTTTGTTAGGGACCCAAACTTGAGAGGGACCCTTGACTTTCTCAACTAGTGACTTGGCAACCCATATTTTCTTTGGCCTATTCTTGTTTGGGGGACCCAAAAACATAACTTTCATCTTTCCATTAGAATCTTTTCTTAGCATGTAATGAGCATTGAAGGCAAAGGGTCTAGCATGCTTGGGCAAGGGTTGTGGTGGCAGAGTTTTGCATTCATGAGCAAAATGACCTTCTTGTCCACACTCAACACATCTCTTTGGCTTGGGCTTTGACTTGCTTTGTTGTTGTTGAGCTTTTGCCTTCTTCTCTTGATTTGCCAAGTACCCAATGCCACTTCTATCCATCTTCATTACGGTGTTCATGAGTAGCTCACTTTGTAAATATTAACCTCTTGTGAACTTGCTTAGGCCGGTCTTGAGATGCTCTTTTTCTTGCTTGAGCTTTTTGTTTTCTTCAATGAGTGACTCATTTGTTGTTTGCTTCTCAAGAGCCATCAAACCTTTTAGCTTCTTGTTCTCATTTGCAAGCTTCTCATTTTCACTCTTGATCTTGGCATAATCATCATAGTTGCTTGACTCAACCACACTCTTGCCTTTGCTACTAGAACCTTGCTCAATGCTTTCAATGATCAAGTCATCACATGATGTAGCTATATCACACTTAACAACATTGTTAGTAGCATCATGTGTCTCAAGAGCAAGTTCATTAGCAACCACAAGACTATCATAGTCAATTTTCAATGTGGAGTATTTGTCTTTTAGAGAGTTGTATCTAGTGATGAGCTCATCATGCTTCTTCTCAAGCTTATCATGTTGATCTTTAAGCTCTTTATTAGAAGTTTTGAGCTCCTTGAGATTTGAAGACATAACTTCATTTTGATCTTTAAGCTCACCACTAGCCTTTTGAGCACTTTCAAGCTTTGATGAGAGTGATTCATTTTCATTTTGAAGTTCATCATTTTCATTTCTTGTCCTTCTTATGACTTTAGTATATTTGTTCAACAATTTTACAAGTTCATCATAAGAAGGTGCATCATATCCATCATCACTATCACTATCATCATCATCACTATCATGATTTTGTACCTTTCGTTCACCCTTGGCCATAAGGCATAGGTGAGTAGTGGACGATGATGGTGAAGGAGGCGATGAAGGTGGTGATGAAGATGTTGGTGAAGATGATGGCCCCATCACAAATGCGGCAACCTTCTCTTTCTCATCATTGCTTTCATCTTCGGAGGACTCACAAGATGATTCAATATCGGTGAGCCAATCACCAACAATGTATGCCTTTCCTCCCTTCTTCTTCTTGTGGAACTCCTTCTTCTTGCCATCCTTTTTCTTGTATGGCTTGTTTTTCTTCCTCTCTTCTTCTTCATCACTTGAATCATTTTTCTTGCCCTTGTTCTTGTTCTTGTACTTGTCTTTTGGTGGTCTAGGGCATTGATGAGCTAAGTGGCCAAGTTCACCACAATTGTAGCAATCCATCTCCGAGATTGGCTTTCTCTTGCTACTTGTGAAGAATTTCTTTTTCTTGCCGTCGAACTTGATGCCACTCTTGTTGAGCTTCTTTAGCATTTTGGTGGTCTTTCTCACCATGAGTGCAAGTGATTCATCATCAACATCACTTTCACTTGAGCTCTCTTGTACCATCATGGCTTGGCCATTCTTCTTCTTCTTGTCATGACTAGATTTGAAGGCCAAGTCTTTCTTCTTGGAAGATGATGAGCCCTCTTCCGGAGTGATGTGCATGTACATCTCATGAGCATTGATCTTCCCCAATACTTGTGTCGGTGTTGCGGTGGAAAGATCACTTTGGTGAAGCACGGTGACAATGTGACCATACTTCTCAATGGGAAGAACACTCAAGATCTTCCTTGCAACATCCGATTGGCTCATTTGAGTGAGCCCAAGAGCATTGAGATCCTCTACAAGGACATTCAAACGAGTGTACATATCATTAGCACTTTCTTTGGGAAGCATCTCAAAAGAATTAATTTTCTTTAAAGCAATGTGATAGCGTTCCTCACGCTCACTCTTAGTTCCCTCATGGAGAACACAAAGATTTTCCCACAATTCATGAGCGTTCTTTGCATTACGCACACGATTGAAGATATCTTTGCCTAAGCCCCGGTAGAGTGCATTTTTGGCCTTTGCATTCCACCGGTTGTACTTCTCCTCGTCACCAATTGGGTTTGCGGGATCCTTGATAGCGGGAAGCCATTGGGTTGCAGCTCTAAGACACCCAACGTCTATGGCTTCGAGATACGCCTCCATGCAGATTTTCTAATATGGAAAATCATCCCCCTCAAAGGTGGGAGGTGGTCCTTCCCCGTTAGACATCTTGCTCTAGGCGGTAAAGCCTAAATTAGGAGCAACTCGGCTCCGATACCAATTGAAAGGATCAAGATGCCCAAGAGGGGGGGTGAATTGGGCTTTTCTAAAAATTAATTGCAAGAATTAAATCCTACAAGCCGGAATTCACCCCTAGTGCCTACTTGTGTTCCTAGAGATTCTACCGGTAAAAGTTTTGCACCCTAGTTTCCAATCCTAGTCTAGCATGGCAATTCTAGGAAAGTAAATCAAGCAATGAATGTAAATACGAGAATGTAAATGCTTGAAAGTAAGGGCAAGGAACACGGCGATGTTTTTCCGAGGTATCGGAGAGTCGCCACTCCCCACTAGTCCTCGTTGGAGCACCCGCGCAAGGGTGTGGCTCCCCCTTGATCCGCACAAGGATCAAGTGCTCTCTACGGGCTGATTCTTCGACACTTCGTCGCGGTGAATCGCCCAAAACCGCTCACAAGATGAGTTGGGTCATCCACAAGCTCCGCCGGATGATCACCAAACTCCCAATCACCACCAAGCCGTCTAGGTGATGGCGATCACCAAGAGTAACAAGCTAGAACTCTCACTTGACCACAACGAGCCTAAATGAGAAGGTGGATGCACACTTGCTACTCTCTAATCGCTAGTGAGGAACTCTCAAGAATTGATTCTCAAAACACAATCCTCACTAGAGCTCTTGCCCTCCAAAAGTGTTTCTCAGCTGATGAAATGAGCAAGAGACCTCTAAAAGAGGTGGTGGGGATGTATTTATACACCCCACAGTCGAAACGAACCATTACCTGTCAACTCAGCAAAATACGGGATGACCGGACGCGCCGGTCGAAGTGACCGGACGCGCCGGTCGCCGTAACGGTCAAAATTCTGAAATCTCGGCTGAGTGACCGGACGCGCCGGTCAGGGGTGACCGGACGCATCCGATCGTGCAGGAAGCTTACTGTAATGAGACCGGACGCGCGACCGCGTCCGATCGGTGTCATCGCAGGACCTTACTGGAACGTGACCGGACGCGCCGATCACACCCAGGTCGCGTCCGATCGGATGTTTTCCCTTAAGTGACACGTGTCGGCCCTGACCACCGCGTCCGGTCCTCGCAAGGTCCGCGTCTGGTCGTCAGCGCCGAAATGTAGTCGCGGATTTGAACTGACCGGACGCGTCCGGTCAAGCCGAGAACCGCGTCCGGTCAAGGGAAAAACACTCTAAACTCTCCGAAACGCGACGCAACTTGAACCAAGTTGCTTCCAACTGAACTTTGAGCTATTCTAGAGCTGCCTAGCGCTAAGTTTAACAAGTGTGCACCACACCTAAACATAGGACTCACCTAGGTCAAGCTACCCGCTCATGCTCCCCTTTATAGTACGGCCAAAAGAGAAAAACAAAGATCCTAACGACTATTCCGAATGTATCTCAACACCTCGACATCCGGAACTAACCGTCCTTAATCTTGACGTCACTCCTTTGAAAACTGAAACGATTTCCATCAAGGGGCATGAATACCATGGTGCCCAAAGCAGTTATTACCTCCATGGCCTAACTTACCAAAGTTTCTGCAAAACACACGTTAGTCATGGTAATAAAGCGTTGTCATCAATTGCCGAAACCAAACCTCGGGGCCTAGATGCTTTCAGATGATACTAAAACTATTTCTTTAGAGTCTTTCCACAATAAAACTCCAACTACGAGTGTTAGCTACTATGTGGGTTTCACTAAACATCTCGCCAAAATTTAACATTTGTACCCACGACTACTTGAGAGTACTTGTTCTTTCTTAGCATGAGGCCGACATTCTTAACTCCATTCCAGTGATCTATTTCTGGACTGTACTTTTGCCAAAATAACCCGGATATATGAACTATGTCAGGGTAATTTCTTATCTGTGTACTCATTAAGCTTCCAACAGCTGAAGCATATAGGACGTCCATCTATAACAATCTCACATTGCTTCTTGGAACACTAAGGTTTCCAAAACTATTACCCTTGACCATGGGAATAGGCGTTGGTTTACCCGCATAGGTGCTTTATTTCTTTAGAAACTTTTCTTAGCATGCCTATGCGATAGTTCTAATACCCCTTTTCTTCTATCTCGGTGAGTTTCAATTCTTATAACGAGAGACATTTCACCGAGAACTTTCTTATTGAACCTTGAGGACAAGAGCTTCTTCTTCTCGTGTAGTAGATTGACATCACTACTAACAAGTAAGATGTCATCCACATATACAGGACTAGGAAATGAATTTCCCATTCTATAACTTTGTACAAATGCAATTGTCCTCTCATTCTCTTTAACCCAAAACTCCTAATTGACACTTCAACTTTAAATGCCACTGTCTAGAGATTTGCTCTAGTCCATAAGAGATTTCTACAGGTGGCGTCCCTTCTTTTCTTTCCATGACAAAACCTCTGGGTTGTGCCATGTAACCATTTTCATACAAATCTCATTGGAAAATACCGTCTTTACTTTCATCTGATGTAACTCAGATCATAATGTGCCACTAGCACTCATTGTAATCTATTCATTCGCTTCGCGCAAAATCTTTTGATTCAAGTCGCGCTCTACATCTTTACATATTCCCTTTGGAGTCACATTTTGTCTTGTAGACCCATTATAGCCTACTGTTTTGGCTCCTTAGGAATTTATTCCAGGTCCCAAAATATTATTGGTCATTTTCAATTTCATTTCATATTCCTTTGCTTCTTGCCATTTAGACGAGTGAATGCCTCTCATGGCTTCTTCAATTTAGGTGTGATTACCCTCTATTTGAATTTCCCTAATATAGACTTTATAGTCAATCAGAAATATCTGATTTTCTTATACTTTTAGACTTTCTAGGGCCTCAGCTACTTGATTCTTGACTTTTATTGCCAAAAGACAATTGATTCTACAAGATCCTGTGTAACAAGATCCTTGTTTACATTATTTATCCTCCTTACGGAGTTAGGTCTCTTTGTACCATGCTCCCCCATATTGTCCCATCTTCAAACTTTCTTATTTTGGGTTTAATCTGCTAAAACTCATATGGTGCATTTAGCACCGCCTTAATAATTCTGAACGCGTCCAATATGAATACTGGCCGACTATGCTATCTTTCTATTAGAACTGTAAAAGGTCCATGAATTTAGCTATTTCTTTACTGTAGGGGTATCATTATTATGACCGTCTTACTCCCCCGACGATCACATTCATCTTTTATAGATCACTTTAGTATGCATCGCATTGTCTAAATTATGGGGAAGTATCTTTCTTAATTGATCTCACATTTCTCCCCCTCGAAATGTGGTATGAACTTTTCTACCACAATTTCGAAAACTATTCAGAACTCTTGTGAATGAGGAAACTTTGATTACTTACTTCATCCACATGATTACATCATGCAAATGAAATTATTTCTTGATTCATATGGGAGTACTTTGTCCTCATTTCACTTTAAGAACTCAATAGAGTCTTTTATCATTAATACTTTTGCAAGTCACACTTGCATGTCATTCTTATCTCGAGGTTCGTCTGTAACTTTCTGTTCTCCTTAAACTCATTGAGTGCTTAATTACTATGACACAATAGAAGAGCACTGTCAAGCACATGAGTGTCACACCCGGTTTTCTAAAGAACAAAACCAGGCTAATCATATGTGTGCCCAAGAAGTCCACACATATGCTAGAATGAAAAAGTATCAGAAACAATGTTATTATATAACGTATACATAGCTATGTTAACACTTACATCAGAGTATCGCGGAACGGTGACTAAACTTCAGGCTCCATTCTTCTCAGGGACGGCTGACTGGGGGTAACATATGCCTAGCACTTCTACTAGTCTTCTGGAAACTCCACTACACCTTTATCCTTCTTCCGAGTAGCATCTTACTACACACTGGAGTGTGGGGGAAATAGCAAGAGTGAGTCCATGTCGAACTCAATAAGTACAACACAGAGTTCATGAGGCTCAAAAAGGCTAGACACTGTTTGACTGCGTTGAGCTTTTAATCATCATATAATTAGCAATTGAGTAGCATCAAGGTATTCCAATTCCCATTAATGAATCAATGATCAATTGTAATAGGATAATGATTAGCATTAACATGAGCATAATAATAATCAACAGTAATTAAGCATGATATAACAATGGTGATCAACTATTCTGTAAGAATCCCCAAGGCCGCTCGTATCCGTGAGCACGGCTAGTATACTAGTTTTTAACTCTGCGCAGAGGTGTACACTTTCACTGTGAGCCATGATTTCCAAATGCGTGGGGAGATCAAACCCAAACACCGGAGAACCATATAAAGCCACTCAAAAGTCCGTCTAACAAGTTAGGGCCATTAGATTCACTCGGCAGGCAGATGTAGAACCCCCCTTCCCAGTGGCACAACAACTCGCAGCATATACACACTAAGGACAGGGGCTCGCCCTACACCCAACGTGGCAAGCCATTCTTACGCCATTTAAGGTAACCACTAATAAGCTAGAAAAGGTCTCTTGAACAACTAGAGCCAGAGCCATATAGCCCTCATAGCTGTACTGTATGTCCCAGTTATCACTTACAGGTAAGTCCTTATGGAGAGTAACTAGAGCATCAAAATAACCCACATGCTCTAGCCCCCTTTTCAACAGTAATAAAATCATCTTAATGGTTGGTTGCTTAATCCATTAGTCGAATTACAAGATCATTGTTCAAAATTAAGCACTAGCAATAGCTACCCAAATGCACAACCCATAGGTGACAAGGAAACGAGATATCAATAGCTAAGTTATAATCTCTATGGTTGTCAAGGAAGACACATGCATATGTATGATAATTTCGATGAATAGGACAACAAGGATGGTCCCATATTATACTTGCCTTGATCAAAGCTTCCCTGTTGATACTGCTGGTCTGGCTCAAAATAATACTCCTGATCGTCAAGAAACTGCTCACCGTCTATACTCGATCATCAAGCATCAACACACAATCATCTGAGCAACCATACACTAAGAAAACAAAGAGACATAATTAAAACAGTACACCAACAGTAGCAAAATAGTATAAAAAGTTTGTAAAACTCTTCTACACGTTATTACGTTCACACAGACGTAAAGATCACGAAATTCGGATTTAAAACGTGAAAGTTATGAATTTTCTAAGATTTCATATAGATAAATAATTACTTAAATATAAACTCAAAAATTAAATTTCTCAAACCTACTGTACAGCTATACTAACATGTAGAGCTCGCAAATACGAACCTAACGCAACTTGAACGGGTTAAATCGGAGTTAAAACGAAGATTTTATGATCAAAACAAGATTACTGGCAAAACTGTAAATAGTATCATCTTCTACTTTGGGCTTGGAGGAGCTCCGGTCAACCATGGTGGTACCTCGCCGGAGAGAAACAAGATGAGATGAGAACTCGATAAAACGGCAATGGATTCGCGCAAACGGATATACCACGGTGTAGAGAACGACGAGGGCTACCTCTTGGTGGTGGTGGCTAGCGTCGGGACGCGACGGTTTGGCCAGAAAAGCTCGTCGGAAGTTCGCCGGAACGTGAGCTGTAGATGCAGAACTTCGGCGAGAGGTGGAGGGAGCTACGAGCGGCGGCTCGCGATAAGGGTTGTACTTCTGAAACCAGGGCGTCGAGGGCTACGCCGGCATATATATAGTCGTAAGGTTTGTAAACTTTTCAGAATTTCTTAATTTCGGGATTATTTTAATTCCGTGAATAAAATAATTCCAGAAAATCTAGAATTACCTTTTTGGCCGTGAAAAATAGCCCGGAGCTCAGAAAAATCACGGGAAAAATCCTGGAGACTCTTGGAAAGATAAGGAACTCAACTAAATGAGTTTGAGCTCATGAAAAGATGGATGAAGAGATCCAGGAAAAAGATTAAGCTCACGGAAATTGAAATTTTAAATCCAGAAAATACCAAAAAAATTTTCGGTGAGAAGTAAACTTCGTCCTATGGTATTTTGAAAATAATAGCACCCACCAACACCAAAGACAAGCATCACACAAACACCACATTATCAAATTAATATGAAAAAGTTTAAAATCACAATTTTCTATATTTTAAATTAGCAGCAACTTAACTTATCTAATAAATTTATTCAAATATTGAAATCATGTATCTTATTTAGTGTTTTCTAAGCATAACCCAAAATTAAAAATTTTAGGGTGTGACAATGAGTCATCACAACTTTCTCCTGCCGTGCAGGATAAGTACCATGCCAAACTTCTCCCGCCATGTAGGATTGATTAATACAAGTACTACGCCAACTTTATCCCGCCATGCGGGTATTTTCTCAAACTTTTCCCGTCATGCGGGTATTATCACAAACTTTTTTCCGCTATGCGAGATAATTTTCTTGAAGGGACATAACTGTCAATATTAGCTCATATTCAATCATCAAATTTAGAAATAAATCCAAATACTCTTTAACACACATGCTTAATCCGACGTTGGTCAAATTAAACATGCATGTCACTTATTACATTTCAAAACATGATGATTAAGACTAAAAAATATATTACTTATTTCATCTTTTATTATGAGGATAAAACTAAAAACTAAATTCTTCTTCATAAGGAGTACATAAAAGGCATCTTTTAAAATAAACTCTTAATGTTCTATTTCTTGGATCAATATCCTAGAATTCTTTTTCTTTTGAAGCCATTCTTTAAAGAGACCGCAGTCCCTTACATAATGGTCTTCTTTCTGCAAAAAATTACACTTTTCATCTTCTGAGTCACAAGTACCCAGCTCATTTCCTTTTCACCCTTCAAGAATAAAGGCATGAAGTTCTTTGTCTGAAAACATTAATCAATAATCAACAATAATGTTCATTAAACTTTTAAAACTTTATGTTATATTCTATATCACCGTTGGGCAGAAATAGAATAAAACAACATTCTTCTACATTAATTCCACATCACCGTTGGGCAGAAATGGAATTAACATATGAAAACTCAATTATCTTATAACCCTTTTCAAAATTAAATTCTTTCGTTGGTTCGAATTTAATTTTGAAGATCATCATCATCATTGCAGTGGAAACATGAAAATACATTACATTATGCTCGCTCCGGAGCATCTCTTGTTTCTTATCCATTCTCTGAAATTGGTCACTTTGATGCAAAATTTATCAGAGATTTAAACTTTAAACATAAAAATCATAGAATTATAATATTGTTATCATCAACGTTGGTCAGAAAATAATAATATCATAATTAACTTTAAACTTAAACTCATAAATAAACTTATAATATTGTTATCATCAACGTTGGTCAGAAAATAACAATATTATAATTTATCTTAACTATAAACCGACTATTCCTCCAATTAATTTTTTTGTTTCAATTTTAACTGGAGGATAAACTTTTCATCATGCACTGAATAACTTTAACTGCTCTTCAAATTAAATCCTCCCGTTGGTTCGGATTTAATGAGAAGACAATAAACCTTTAACTTTGCAGCGGAAACATGACAAAACGATCTCATAATATTAATATTCAGAAGCATTTTCCTGTGCTCATCTACTCTTTGCTCAAATTTTCACGTTGGTTCAAAATTTCAGCAAGGTAATCATCAAGACTTCACAAAATTCATTAAAACTGCTTCTGAAAACAAAAACCAAAATCGTAAGCGTCACTGTTCATTTGGCCCGAGGCCCATTCGCGCACCACGCGCTGCTTCACGGCCTAGAGGCCACGATGACCCATGGCCTTCTCTCGCGCAGATGCACCCCCGCGTCCCAGGCCGCAACCTGGGCCTGGGCTAGGAATTCACCTGCCCGCCTGGGCTCAAAGTTGGCCTAGGAGCCCCTGGCCATTGATCAGATCCGACGGGGAAACAAAACGTTGAGCCGCCGTCTCCTCCCCGAACCCTAGGTCACTTCTCTAAACTTTCCTCTTCTTCCTCCACTAGCGCCGCGCAGCAGCAGCCATAGCGGCGGCGGCCATGGTGGCCGTCCGCACCATCGCGGAGGAAACTCAGCCGGAGCAGATCCTGCTCCCAAGCATCTTCTTTCTTTCCTTCTCCTGTTCTCTTTGTTTGCGCCGCACTGCACACCAGAGCCGCCGCAGTCCGACCCGCACCGAGCGATGACGGCGTAGCGACGGTCTCCCATGGCGGCAGAGAAGACCGGCACCGCCACCAGCCCCCTCGCCGGCGTGTGCGTTCACCCGAGGGTGAGCGCGCCGCCGTCGAGCGGTCTCGAGGTGGTGCCCTTGACCGGAGCTCGTACGGGCAGTGATGGGCTCGGTCGAGATCTCGTCCCACGCGTCATCGACGCGGCGGCGGGTCCTCCTCCCCGCTCAACGGCGGTAGTGTCGGCGGGAGGATGGCCTAGGTAAGGACCCTTTCCACGCCGACCTTTCGCTAGGGTTAGGGTTACGCTAAATCTCTTTGACCCGATTCAAAATCGGATCCCTCTTTCTCTTTTCTTTTCCCGGTTAGGGTTAGTGTAACACCCCAGGTGTTTATCACCAATTAAGTAGTGCGTTTAAGCTCAAACATGAGTGGAGATGACGATGTCAAGGTTAACCTATGGAGATGAGTCTAACCTAAAGTTGGATGCTGCACCATTGCTTTACATATAGGCCATTTTCAAAGATATATGCTTGGATGGTGTTATTGCAATATCTTCATATGTCTCACCTTAATACCTATCTATATTAGTCACTGGAAAAGTTTCATGAAGTTTGGAATCAAAAAGTCACATGAAATGATAAGTTCTATTCCTATTGGAATTGCATCATTAAGTGAATGGAATTATATATCATCAACCAAACCTTGAAAATTTACCCAAATGACTCTAGATGAACTCTACAACAAAAGTCATGAAGGGTTCATGTTGAGCAAATGCCCAGAAAATGCTCCAATGGATCACAAAGGATAATTTAAGCTTTATCGTGATACTACTTTGGTTAAAGTGGGACTATAGTTTTTATACCAGTTTTGAGGTTGGAACTTAAAGAAAAGTTGTAGTTCATCTTGTGTAGAACAAACTCTATTTAATGGTCAAGTGCTAGTTTGGCTTCTAACCTAGTCAAATAGGGCTCCTAAAATTCAATGCATTGCTGTTTTGGAACCCCCAAAGTTTGGCTAAGTCAAATGGGGTCTCAGTTTTGGGTACCCTACTTTGGAGCTGTGTAGTTTCCTAACCATGCCGAACTGGTTGATGATTCTTTAATAAGAGTTGTAGTTTAGTTTGAGTACAACAAACTTTATTTTTGGAGCATACCATAAATCAGCTCGGAAGTAAGTGAAACTGAGGCTTGAAGATTGAATCTGCAGCTGTTTTCAGACTCGAAAATAATTAAGGCCGAGATTAGTAACAACTTGATTGGCATGCCGTGTTCTCATGTTTTTGTTAAGCAACTTGATTTGACCCAAAAATAGAAGTTGGATATTATCTATTGGAGAAGAACATACAAAAAGTTGGAATTCGATTGACCAAGTTTGGCCTTCCAAAGCTAGCGAAAACCGAGCAAAGCTTAATCACCATTAAGCCAGTGACAGTGTCAAATTTGGAGTTGATTATCTCGTAATCTAGAGCCCTAATGGCCGAGCACCCTTAACCAAAATTGTAGAGCGTCTTGTGGGCTACAACTTTGATTTTGGGACCGTGATCCAATTTGGCCTATAGCCGGCCCAAAACTGCACCCCACGCCGGCCACTTCGGTGAACACCACGTGCTCGACATTGTGTCACCGTGGCGACCATGCAGGAGTAGCACGCGCCGCGCCTCTGAGCCATGACGGCCACCTCTCCTGCACCCTTGCGTCGATAAGGAGCACCTGAGCATCCTCGTTCACTCTCTGCTCCCTCTAGCGCTCGCCCACGCTCTTCCCCGCAGCGACGCCGCGTGCGGCCGCGTCCGCCATGGCCGCCCGCCGCGACCTCGAGAGCGCATGTGGCCGGGCCACCACGACCCGCCTCGGGCCAAGCAGAGCAGCCCCATGGGCGCGCCTTGACGTGTCCAAGCTGCCACTCCCCTTCCCCACCGCCGACGAGCCCCCTGCCGGTCGGAAATCGTGACCCTGACGTCCTCCTCTGCTGCCTTCGTGGCCGTCTGACCTCGGACCTCCGCGGAGCAAGATGAGGGCACCAGCGGGTGCGCAAGAGGCCCCTGGTGCTCCACCGCCATTTCCAAGCTGCCGGCGTGGCCTCCTCCGGCCGGAGCAGCGAGCTCCGACGAGCTCCACTGTTGATTTCGCGTAGGGACCTCGAGCTTGAATTCGACTAAATACAGCGGGGTTTCTGCAGAACCTACGACTCATATGAATAGTGCCGTGAGGACTGCTTTGTAATTATTTTTGCTGGAACTTTGAAATTACATAGTAAATCATAGGAAATTCGTAAAATAGCAAATGAGGACTTTTTAGAATCCTTGTGAAATTCTCTATGCAGTGGATCTATAATATGTCATGTTTTAGTTTAAGGTTTTTGCTGTAAAAATGAATTTTTCAGATTAGGTTTTCAATGTTAGTTGTATTTGTCATTTTCATAACTGCAGTTGTAGGGCTCCAAATGAACTGAAATTTTTGTGGCATGCTACTCATGTGATTTTTGATGTGTGGTAATAATTTCATAAATTTTAGTTGCTATATGAGTGAGTTATTAATTTATCTTGCTCTCACATGATTTATTGCAATATCCATTTGTCTTTTTCATAGAGGTTGATATATATGTCCAAATGGTTTGAAATTTGTACAGTAAACTATTGGGAGCATATTTAGGCCACTATAATTTTGGTAGAATTTATGGTGCACTTTTGATAGGTGTTCATAATTCCACCTAATTATCTAAATAAATTAAGAAAATGCATGAAAAGAATTTATTTAGGAATGGACACTATGTTTTCTGGTGTTCATTAGTCATGTGTAACATGTTGGTAAAGTTGGTTTTGTCTAATTATATGTTTGCAGCATAAGTTAATAATTATTCCTTGCAAATGAGGTTTCTGGACAGATCTGGAAACTTAGCAAAGTTCTTCATGCTAATGTGCTTTGTTGTAAAACTTGTTTATACAAAAGTTGTAGATAATTTATGTATCTAGCCTCTGTTAAAATTTGGTGGTATTTGGCCATATGGTTTAGAAACTATAGCTGTTCTAAGTTGGGTTCAGATTTATGTTGCTCTCTGTCCTTCCAGGACAGATTCTGTACCTTCTGTATTTCGGCCTGGTAAATGTTAGAATCAGGTTTAGATGTTTATAAATGAAATGTGGAAATTTTCATAAGCTTTCTATGATGTCTTCTTGCAAGTCATTTGGATTTGTAGAACTTCAGATATGATTGATTTACTCAGCTACTGTATGTATGTCCAGAATTGTTGAAAATACATGATTGCTTGGTTACTTTGCTTGCGTATTGCTAAATGTGATTCATGTCTTTGGTGATTAAGCTATTACACCTGAGACTTTGTAAATCTTATGTCATGCTTGGTATTGCTTTCTTTGCTATTTTAGCATGTTTGTTTGTGTAAGGTTACTTAAGTAATGTGATGTGCTTACGTGTCTTTACTATAACCTTATACTTGCCTTGATTAACGTGTGATGCATCATCTATTGTATTTCCTTGTATTCATGTACTTGCATCTTGCATTTCATTTAGGTACGCTAGCTAAAACGCGTGAAAGATGTGGTGTTGGAACCAAACCCGAAGACGGTGTTTGGTGGAACTATCCCGAAGATGAAATTACTCAGCGAGTTTCATCTAACCAACACTAACTTGAGTCGGATCCCAGGCAAGCCCCGAAGCATTATAAGCCTCCTACCTTCAAAGCGATTAATTATATTTATATTATAAGTATTGTTGCATTAAGTGGTAGGAGTTGGTTGAAAACCTTGCTGCATTATATCATTCCTTGTCCAGATATATGAATCCCTGAATCCTACATAGACTAGGATCGAGTAGATGCTTAGCCCTGCTTTAAGCGGTAGAAGTCAGGTGATTTCCTGTCACCTGCGAGATGTAGGGATATTCATATATGGCACGGTTGGCTATATTTGCTATCGTGGAATGGAACCATATGTTAATAAAATGAAATGAGACTGGGCGGGATGACGATAGTGAAGCAACAAGGCATGGAGGTCTTGGGTGTGGATCTATCCCCGTCTGAGTCGTTTAAGGACCGATTCGCTGTACGTCCTTGAGTCATGTTGAACGCAGTCTAACACTTAGTTGGCCGGATAAGTCGTTCCAACCGCGAAGCCGAGTAATATGGTTCAGGCCGGGAATCGAATGGTAGCTTGCTTCTTGGAGGAGAGAAAGGATGTGCTTGGGGACATTGGCGTGAGACCAAGGGGGGGTTAGAGTCCCTATCACCTGGCAGAGTGTGCCCTTGGGGTCGCGACATCATTCGGACCCGCGATTCCTGAATCATATGAAAAGGTGGCATGTGCGACCCTGGTAGGGGTCTGCACGGTGAGTGTTAGAAATACCCCTCCAGCTGGATAGGAATTCGATTCGAATCGTCGTCGCTCCCGGTTAGTGAGCACTTGACTTGAGCAGTGGCAACGTAGATTCCATTAAATTGAACGGATGGTTAATTGGATAAGGATGGAAAGGTTGCCTCAATTTATACCTGCTATGGTTAATATTGTTTGCTCCTAATAAAGTGAGTGCTCTAGTACAGGTTCTAATATAGATGACAGGTTAATGATAATTAACTTGATGCTTAAGCATTAATGATTATTTATCCATAATAAGCTTTTATGCAAAAGGTTGTCAAGCTAGCCCACTTCATATCAGCCTTGCATGATCCTTGGTGTCACTTTATTTCTGGTTTCCGACGGGTAAGTCTAGCTGAGTACTTTCTCGTACTCAAGGTTTTATCCCCACTTGTTGCAGGTTGTGATGTATCATGGCGTCTGCAAGAGTTGGTTGGCTCCTGCCGCAGTGGCAGAGTGTGATCACGGGCATGATCCTTCTGAGTTATCTTCTCTCTAATGCTTTTGTTGGAAGTCGACCTTCGTACTGGCATGTATTTGAAATAAGGGTGTTGTTAGTTTCAAATTACTTTGCTTCCGCTACTTTTGAACTTAAGTTGTAATAACTATGTTGAACTCCGATGTATATTCAATTACTTGTGAAATGGTTGTAACATGTGACTTGTTATGTTGAATCACTACGATCTTGGTTGGTATGTTGGTTGGTTTGAAATCCCTCTCGATTTCATTGGACTACCGGAGTTATATGGGCTCAAGTGCGAGAATTTGATCACTTCGGTGATTGTTTTTGTACTTGTGCTCTTATAATTTGGACGGTTCCATTACAGTTAGGGTTCGGGTCTTTTCTGTTTTTCTGTTACGCAACCTAGATCTACTACTTAGCCCGGCTCTTGATACCATTGTTGAATTTCTTAGGACCTTCTTGGTGTAGATCGAGTGGGTAGTTCCTTTCTGTTCGTGACAAAACGCCATAGATCGAGGATAGATCGAGGAGAGGAAGAAATGAGAGGGAGGTGTGAAGCACACAAACCAGTAGGGGCCGAAGAGGAGGAGCTGGAGCCGGCGGTCGCCATCGCGTTCGTCGGAGAAGGGCTGCGCACGGGCAACGACGTTTGGTGAAGAAAGACGTAGCAGTGTTGGCGGAGCTTCCCGCCGCTGGCTGCGCCCCTCTCTCAAGATCGGCTTAGGGTCAGGACAGTGGGGATTGGCGGCAGCTGGTGAACCTCGTTCAGAGAGCCGTGGCCCCACCTCCTTTTATTGCGTAGTGCGACGGGGGCCCACCAACCGCTAATGGGTTGAGCGCCCCCGATCGGGTCAAGTGGTCATTGGGCCATCTTGGTGGGAGATCAATCTAACAATTAGAGCCTAGTGTGGGGCACTGCCGAGGTCCTCGGTGCCCTGTGGAAGCAGATGGTACTGGTGACGCTTGGATCCCTAATCATCATTGATCAACAAACTTGATCACAACATCCACGGCCATGCTGGTGAGATGCTTCGTCCTCTGGTTACTCCTGCTGTTGCTTTTCATCTTCTTCACAGTGTCTCCTGGGAACCGCGTTACCAATCATCGTCGGTTTGCAGGATTGCCTATCTCATCGACATGCTATTTTGGCGTGTTTTACCCTCCATCAATTCATGGCATCAGCCATCATGAAGGCGAGATGCATCCTCACATCATCGTCGATCTGTTCAGCACTTGTTTGCATCGCTCTTTTATTGGGCAAGCTATAGATGTTCATCTTGCACAAAATCTGTATCACCTGCAGTCCACAAGATTTCCTAAGAAAACCCATGTTGTCCATTACGTCCATTCATGATTAGCTACACAAAACCAAGACCAGCATGCATGTTTCCGTGCAAGTTTAGTACATGTCCAAGTCATGCCTATATACATATATATCAGAACTTCTCCTTTAAAATATTCAGTATTCAGTATGCTTGTCTCTTGATCGTCGATCATTAAGCGCTGGTGAAAAGCATCCTTTTGCTAGTTTTTTTCCTGTTTTTATTTCATCTAATTTATTAGTCATGTGATCAACCTTGCATAAACTAATGATCCAGCTGATGGCATTCATATGTGCCGAGGAAACATGCAGAAGGTATGTTCTTATCCTCATGCATGTGCTTACGTTTGCATGCAGGCTCTGATCCCGTGCAAAGCTTTTTCCGTATACAAGTACATACACATATATTCAACATGTGCAACAGCCTATCATCTTGATGTTGTCACTTCATCATGTTGATGCCATTTACACATTCTTTTCCCTCGTATATATATAATCCTAGAATCTCTACAAATACCGCTTTAACAATCTTATCCATGTCCCCTTTATTTCTTCTACATCATTGCCATCCTTGTTGATAGTCCTCGAAATTCTTTCATAATTTACTTTTGTGACTTAAATTTATTTCTAAATTGTTTTGTTTATTTAAAATTGTACTTTTATAATTTAAGCCCACAAACATTCAAAAGCTTGTATCATTTTAACCAGAGCTCCGTTTGGGGTTGTTTTTGTGCTCACGCGATCGTAGGATCACGCCTCCACGTTAGAACCGTTCTTAGCTTGTTTTTGTAATACTTGGTGTACTGTTTTAGGGTTATTTTCAAGATGATTGTGCCGGATGTTGCGTTCGATAGAAGTGAAGCTATACAAGGATGATCCAGAAGGAGAGTTGGACAAGTTTGAGCACTATTTGAGGCAAGTGTAACATGAGTTCCCTTGTTACCTGATAACCTTATAATCACTTCATATGCTTGTGTCTAATATGATGCTAAAGACTTTACCTAGTACTTTTGTACCCTCTTCCTTGTTACCTTGGGTCCATGCATATGGATAGTTTTGCTTATCTTGCAGTCACCAAATATTATAATGTTAATCCTGATTAATGACTTAAGAAATCATTGGATAAAATGGTGCTTTTCGGTAACATGGACAGAAAGGGAGTTAGAGCATTGGGCCTTGTTGGGTGCTCTAGTCTGCCCTCCGTAAGGACTGAATCTTAAAGCGGCAACCCAAGACTTCCGTACAGCCTTGAGAATCAAAATGGGCACGATCTTAGTCGTATAGCTAGTTTTCTCTAGCTTGTTAGTAGTTACCGAAAGTTTTCGGCGCAAGAGGGGGGACTAGGTTGCAGAATGGCTTCTTGCCTATCAAGGTGAGTACTAGGTTGCGGTCATGGTGTGCCACTCTTGAAGGGGGCTCCATTCGCCTAGGCGCTGAAACCTCACGGCTACTAACTTGTTAGGGTAATTAGTGAAAAGCTTCGTAGTGAACCCTGCCGACTTATCTTGGAAGTGAGTCAAGAGGTTGGCCACCTCGGGCACAGGGGTATTCACGACTCAAGGTGAAAATGTACACACTCTGCAGAGTTTGATCAAATTGATATATCGGCCGTGCTCACGGTCACGAGCGGCCTGGATCCTTTTCGAGATAGATGGTTCTATGGATGGTTTGGGATATGATAAATCTTGATGGTGATAACTAATTATATTCACATGGGAGCCTTAAGCATAACTTAGAAACATAGGCGTAATAAATAAAATATGACCAACTAAAAATGCTTACCGTAGTACAACCGAGTCAAGCCTTCTTGAGCCTTGCATAACCTCATGGTATACTTGCTGAGCATGGTGAGCTGACGCTTGTCGTTGTCACCAATAATAAAAAAAATCCCAGATGGGTACCAGATGGTGAATCAAGTGAAGAGTTTCTTGCGGAGTCCATGAGTACTAGGCGAGTGCTTCCCCCAGTCAACCGTCCCTATGGAGTATGAAGCCCCGAAGAGAAGATCAAGAATAGTTTCCGCTATCTTTTATAATAGTTGTAAGTCCTGTTGTAACTATGGTCGATATATAATAAAAGCATTACTCTTGATATTCTCCATATTTGTCACTATATGTGTTGTGTGGACATTCTGGGCACACATGTAGTTAGCGCTTGGTATTCTTCGGAAAACCGGGTGCGACAGTCGGGGAAGGTGCAATTCCCCTCACAAGTCACCAGAGCCGGCCACGAACAACCTCCAACTCGTGCCGAACCTCCTCCGCTGCTCCAAGCCGTCTAGGTGGCGGCAACCACCAAGAGAAACAACAATCCCACAGCAAAAGAACACCCAAGTGCTAACTAGATGCAAACTCACAAGCAAATGCACTTGAGATCACTCAATCTCACTTTGATTAGGCAATCAAGCAAGGGAGATGAGTGGGAGGGGATGTGCTCAGCTCAAGAGGATGTTAGAGAGTCAAAATGTCCAAGAGCATTTTTGCCCAAACCGGCCAAACACATATATATAAGCAACTCCAAAGAATAGAGCCGTTAGGAACAAGGAGCTGCTGCTATCGTGTTGACCGAACGTGGACACAGCGTATGATCACACAGCGCACCTCCGCCCGATGCTCGCCACATGTCCCATTTTAAATTCCGTCCGTTCGATCTCCAACGGTCACGAAACGTTATCTTCTCAGTCATAGCATGACCGGACGCGATGCTAGAATTGATCAGACACGTCCTAGAGTCCGGTCACGATGAATTCACACTGCTAAACACTTCAACCGAACACACTGTAGAACTTGACTGGACAAGGCACACCCGGCGTCCGATTTGAGTACAAAAAGGGTCCAGAGAGCATTTTTGTCGACCAAACGCGTCCGATTGTGACTGACCGAACACGCCACTGTGTCCGATCAACCCCACACGGTCTGCTATCCCTTTGGGCGCCTGACCGGAAGCGCAGGTCCCGCGAGTGATCAGACGCGCTAGTGGCAAACCCTAGTCCGCGTGCCTCTGTTGCAGCGTTGAACTGACCAGATGCGTCAACCGCACCCGATCACTACCAGTGACCTCCGTTCACCTCCGTTTCTATCCACGACGACTTAGAGAAATTCTCCGCCTCCGGCGTAGTGGAAAATATGCATTTCACTTCCACAAAAGCCCCAAACCAATCTCTACTGCTCAAACTCCACCGCCTTCACAAATGTGCTAACACCACCAAGAGTACATCACCATGTGCATGTGTGTTAACATTTTTTGCAATCATTTTGACGGAGTTAGGTTAGCTCTCCACTAGATCTAAATGTATATGCAAATGAATCTTCATCTAGTGGCACTTAAGTGATCAATAGCCCCTGAAATTCCCCCCTTCATAGTACGGCTATCAATTCTAAGTGTGATCACATCCTCTATGGTGTCTTGATCACCAAAAGCAAATCCTATTGATACCTTTGTCTTGAGCTCTATAGGGTTGCACTCTATCTCCTCTTCTTCTCCAAGTATGGCACCAAGTCATCATGATCAACATGCATCTTGCCATCACTTAGGAGTGTACCAATCACCTTTTGCTATCAACACTCAAGCACATGTGATTAGCACTTAGGTTTCATCAATTAGCCAAAACCAAACTAGGGACTTTCACCTAGAGAGGCCCATAACGTCGTGTGTCCATGAGTATAGGACATTGAGTCCGCTCCCCCCGTCCATCAATACTTTGGTGAGATGTGTTTCTCTGACTGTTGCACTAACAACGAGGGAGAGCCACCCCAGCGGCTGAATGTGGTTGGCTTGATCAGACCTATCGAAGGTGATCGCTGCTTCCAACCATTTTAGATAAGCCAAGTGGCTCCGGCCCGAGTTGTCGTCATGTTGACCTCCCTCCCTTTTGGAGTCTTTTCTCACTTTGACTCATCCACGGATGGCTCATCGATAAATGGTATCGGCTGTCTTGTTGTGGCAGGCTCCCAGACGTGGCTATTGAAAGCCATCCCTCGAGCCCGCTCGCCATGGGCCAGGGGGCCTGGCCTTTAGAACATAGAATCTGGTCGTGATCATTGGTGTGGGAGGGTGTTGACCTCCCCATTGCGGAGATCTCTTGGATGCGACCACTGCGGGTCGTTCTACGAGCTGCTCGCCGATGATGATGAGAGAGGGTGTTGACCCTCCTATGTGGCTGGACTCTAGGATGCAGCCCTCGAGGGTAGTTCCAAGAGTGCATCCGTCGTGGACCGTGGGATCTAGGCCTCCAGGGCACAGGTCTGGACTGCGGCTAAAGGCGGACACGGGCGCTGGTCCTTCAATGCCGATGAACTCACAGTTTTCATGGCGGATGTGGCCATCATGGGCCATTCTGTGAGCGAGTCCGTTGATGATGACGAGAGAGGGTGCTGGCCCTCCTATGTGGGTGAACTCTAGGATGCAGCCTCTGAGGGTAGTTCCGAGCGTGCGTCCGTCGCGGACAGCGGGATCCAAGCCACCGGGGCGGAGGTCCGGACTATGGCTGAAGGCGGACGCAGGCACTAGTCCTTCAATGCTAATGAACTCGTAGTTTTCATGGCGGATGTGCCGCCACGGGGCATTCTACGAGCGAGTCTACCAGCGGTGCGAGGAGCCATCGCTTCCTTCTCAACAATCGAGATTGCACGACTGTCTCCTACCTTGGCGCGCCAATTGTCGGTGTTTCATAAACTAAACTAGTAAATTTATATGACTACCGCGCTGCTCTAGAAAGACGATGGTAGCATCCAAAAGACATGATGATTTATACTGGTTCAGGCCGAAGCCCTATGTCCAGTCTCAGAGATGATCGAGTGTGTGTTTCTCATTTGAATGCTCTGAAGTTCTTACAATGGGGGTGCAAGAATGGTGTAAGAAGTAGAAGAACCTAAGCTAGGAGGTGGGATGCCTGAAGGGAAGCTTGAGGAGCCCTATTACTATAGAGAATGAATGAAATGGTAGAGGATGGATCCTTGGAAAGGTGTACCCTGGCTGCCCTTATATAGAATTCGGGGCTAGGACACATACAAAGCAATAGGTTCTCCCGACCGAAGGGTCGTGAGCCTGAGGGAGATTCTAGCTAACTTGGCTTGCAAGCTATGCCGTCTTGCGAGACGCGTCCGGGCGTGGCTGTCATCATAGTCTTGTGATCACGTCGCGGCATGATGTGGCATGGCGCCACTGTGGCAGCCATGGCGGCACTGTAGGCACGATGGTGGTTCGCCAGCCATCCTATGCGACATGGTCTCCGCCGCGGTCTTCGTCATCATCTCCTGGTTTTCTGGGGCGTTGTACAGGAGTTGGTGGCCGCCCCGAATCGGTGATTGCCTTATTCTCTTGAGGAGCGGGGGGCACGATACCTACTGTTGGAGTCTGGTTCCCGCCATCCTGGATGACCTTTGGGTCAAGGCCCTCGTCATGGATCTCATCCCATAGTGGGCAGGATCGTACTCTTGTATCGTCGTGCCATATCTGGCTGGTGGTCATCGTACCTGTTGTCACCGCTTTGGGCGGTATTCTCTTGTCTATGCGGCGTGGCACGGGAATGGCATCTGACCGGACCGAGGTGACTGTCGTTCCCTCAGTCCTTGTGGGGTCAGTACAGCGCATTTGTTCTTGTCAGAGTAGGCACGCTTGGTTGGGCTCGACCTCTCCCTGTTCCTTCCAGGGGTCGTGGTGGGGGAGAGGTCGTGCGGTTTTTCTAGCGCCGTGTGGCTAAAGCACAAAGGAGGGGTCGTGGCTGACCCCGACCTTGGTGTCCGGCCTGGTTCGCTTGGCTTAGCTAGGCCTCAGTCGTTCTAGCTGGTGTATTGCGGGCTGCGTGGCCTGCTATCTAATAGGTGTCTTGAGACATCCCGGGGTTATAACTCCGACAATCAGTGTTGTGGGCAGCTATGGTTTACATATGTATGTGGTTGACGAATAATGTGACATGTTATGGATGTTTATTAGGTTTAAAATCTGGTTAGTACGAAATTAATATTATATAAAATTGTGTCAGTTCATAGCGTAGCAACTGATTAATGGTTGCTAAAAAGTTTGATATCCTCAAACCATTGGTCGCTAAAATATATAACAGATCATCAGTCGGTATAAATATTTACGTCCAACTTTCGGTCGCTATAAACCCAGCCAGTCACTACAGACTTATAGCAACGCCACTTACAACGATTTATACATCGATCACTAACGTTATAGCGACCGATCATTGGTCGCTATAACGACTTATAGCGACCGATTTGGAGTCGCTATAGATTAGCTATGGTACAGTGCGTAGAGGCCCAGCAGAGCAGGAGGCCGAGGAGGACCGCCACCCAAAGGGGCTGTATGAGGAGCACCATCTCCTAGGCCACCCCTCACGCCGGGCACTGCTCTAGCATGTACCCCATCGTATCCAACTAGTCTGGCAGCGACGGTGTTGGTACAGACGCGGCGATGCATGTGTGGGTGGGGTGGGGGTGGGAGTGGGAGTAGGAGGAAGGGAGGAGATGGGACGCGTGGCGAGCTTGGTAGTATAGGAATGCGAGCGTCCAGTCCCGCGCGTGAAACAATCTAACGGGCCGATGACAACGTTCGTCCGCGGGTTTAGTAGCACGTATCCTTACCCGTTAATCAGCGGCATCCTCTATCTCGAGCCTGAGGCCCTTCGCCGCTGCCGCCGCCTCGTCTTCCCTTCCTCTCGACCGTCAGGCTCCCCTCGTCAATGGTCATGATGGCAGCGACTCTCCTCGGCTGGCGGATCCAGCCACGAAGCCCCTTCTCTTACTCTCGTTCATGGAGGTGATGGCGGGTACTTCCTTCGGCTGGCAGCGGCTCTTCTCCCTTTGTCGGCTCTTTTCAATGCCTCAAGCCCGTACTCTTGCTGCCGTGGAATCCAGGTGTGTTTATTCTAATATAATTTGATTGCAGCTTGCAAATCCAGAGACGGTTGATTAAATTGATCTTGTTGCTGCTAGATACCCTTTATCTTGAGGCGTTTCTGGATAGTCGATAGCGTCATTATCTAGCTGCCGTGATCTACTTGGTGCCACAATCTCCTCATCCGGAGACGGCGAACCTGCACTCTTGTTTGCTACCTTGGGCTATCAACTCCGACGCCGCTGACATGAACCAGATGAAAATCAGATCTGCACCAAATTAACATAGTATATTAGTTACCCTTATATGCTCTGATTATTTGCTTCCTAATCAGGAATAAACTCTCCTTTTCCAAATCAAAGAACAGCCAATACTATTTTCTTCGGATTAGAAGTCTGCGTATCACTAGTATGATCTTATTTTAATTTTTATGGTATGTACACATACTCCTTGATTGCAAGTACGTGTACATACTCCCACGTATGATGTATGTAAATTCCCATGTAAAAAATAAAAAATCTGGTGTACATACATATATATACTCTCTTCTAAGTCTACTCTCTATACGTATTGGAAAGCTGTGTACCACCAGGAAGATCTTAACTTCTCTATGGTATGTACACAAACTCCTTGTCTAGAAGTATGCATAAATACTCGCACATATGTACTATTTTTCATGCCTAAATAAAAATTCTTGTATACATACATACTCTCTCTTCTAAAATCTCACAAAACTATATGTATCATACTACTTTCTTTGTTTTTCAGTTGGAAGTGTTACTAGATACATTATTAGACTAGAGTATACTAGATACATTTTGTTTTCAGATAGAGTAGCAAAGGATACATTTTTCAGGCAAGAGTATTTACTCAATAGTTGTTGGATTATAGTATCTCTGGATACTAGCAAAATAACTGCAGGTTTAACTTTGACTTTCAGATGGAAGGATCAATATAGTGACGCAGCCTCTGCCTTTGTCAAAGCTCAGTTGATCTGCATTTTCGTAAGTAATCTAAATTGATCTCGTACCACTAGAAAGATCATCTTAACTTCTATATGTATGTGCACATACTCTTCGTGTAGAAGTATGCAAAATACTCGCACATATGTACTGTTTTCCATGCCTGAATAAAAATTCTTGTATACATACATACTCTCTCTTCTAAAATCTCACAAAACTATATGCATCATACTACTTTCTTTCTTTTTCAGCTGGAAGTGTTTCTAGATACATTGTTAGACTAGAGTATACTAGATACATTTTGTTTTCAGATAGAGTAGCAAAGGATACATTTTTCAGGCAAGAGTATATAGTATCTCTGGATACTAGCAAAATAACTGCATGTTTAACTTTGACTTTCAGATGGAAGGATCAATATAGTGAAGTAGCCTCTTCCTTTCCCAAAGCTCAGTTGATCTGCATTTTCGTAAGTAATCTAAATTGATCTCATAATATTTTTTTCCGCAGCCATGATGTGGCGGATCTGATGGTGATGCTGAATTTGTTGTATAGATCAGATTGGAGTATCACTTGGTACTTTTTCAACATTTAATATCATTTTATCCCTTCATACTTGATGCGGTGACTGCTACAAGCATCCATCTCTACAATCTAGTTCTATTAGTTGTGCTTGCTTGGTGCTAAAATTAATTATCAAGATATCTCGATGACAAGTCAAGATGGCCTAATGCAGGATAACATCGTGAACGCGGACCAACTCATCGATCAGAGGCCACAACGTGAGACCACAACATTGCCAGTCATAGAATATTATTATCGGTATTAGCAAATAATTCTTAGTTTCTGCCAATGAGTATGTATTAATGCTTCCTTAGATTCTGGTATATACACATACTCATTTTCTAAAGATTGTATGTACATGTACTCCCTAATTCAGATGTATGTATTAATACTCTTGTTTATGTTTTAGATTCTGAAATGATCAAAACACCCAAGAGGAGGCGAGAATTCGGCTTCTCTAAAATTTATTGCAAGAATTAAATCCTATTAAGCCAAAATTCACCCCTAGTGCCTACAAGTGTTCCTAGTGACTCTACCGATAAAAGTTTTGTACCCTAAGTTCCCATTCTAGTCTAGCATGGCAATTCTAGGAATGTAAACCAAGCAACAAAAGTAATGCGATAAAGTAAATTGCTTGAATGTAAAGGGTTAGGAACACAGCGATGTTTTCCCGAGGTATCAGAGAGTCGCCACTCCCCACTGGTCCTCGTTGGAGCACCCACGTAAGGGTGTAGCTCCCCCTTGATCCGCGCGAGGATCAAGTGCTCTCTACGGGCTGATTCTTTGACACTCCGTTGCGGTGAATCGCCCACAACCGCTCACAAGATGAGTTGGGTCATCCATAAACTCCGCCGGATGATCACCAAGCTCTCAATCACCACCAAGCCATCTAGGTGATGGCGATCACCAAGAGTAACAAGCAAGAACTCTCACTTGACCACAACAAGCCTAATGAGAAGGTGGATGCACACTTGTTACTCCCTACTCACTAATGAGGGTCCTTAATCTTGGATTCTCAAATCTCAATCCTCACTAGAGCTCTTGCACTCCCTTGCACATGAAAGGTGTTTCTCAGCTGAACAAATGAGCAAGAGAGCTCAAATGGAGGGGTAGGGAATGTATTTATACTCCCCACAGTCAATCCCAATCGTTAAGTGCCAACTCAGCATTTTTTGTACTGACTGGACACGCCGGTCGATGTGACAGGACGCGTCCGGTCGGTGGCAACGGTCGATTTGAAAATAAGGACGCTGAGTGACCGGATGCGTAGACGAGTCCGATCAGGAGTGACCGGATGCGTCCGGTCGCTCAAAACCCTCTCTGGAACCTTACTGTACTTTGACCGAACTCGGCCACAGTGGCGTCCGGTCAGACAGTCTTAGCGTCCGGTTACTGACCCTAGCTCTCCGGACTATAGGCTGCGCCACCTGCGCATCCAGTCAGGCAAGCCACAGCGTCCGGTTGTGATGTTGCTTCTGCTTCTGTCCACTGCACTGACTGGACGCGTCCGGTCAAGACAGAGACCGCGTCCGGTCAATGAGACATGGCTTAAATTACTCTGGATCACGACGCAACTTGAACCAAGTTTCTTCCAAATGATCTTTGGGCTTCACCTGAGCTACCTAGTGCTAAGTTTGACAAGTGTGCACCACACCTAAACAAATAGACTCACCTAGGTCAAGCTACCCGCTCATGCCCCCCTTTATAGTACGGCCAAAGGAAAAAACAAAGTCTTAAACTACTCTAAATGCCTCTCCAACACCAAACGGCACTTAGAACTAGTTTGTCCTTAACCTTGTCGTTCATCCTTTGAAAACCAAAACGATTTCCATCAATAGGGGCATGAAAACTATAGTGCCCAAACAATCACCATTACCATGACCTAACTTACCAAAGTTTCTACAAAACACATGTTAGTCATAGTAATGTTGTGTTGTCATCAATTATCGAAACCCACTCTAGGGGCCTAGATGCTTTCAATCTTCCCCTTTTTGGTGATTGATGACAACACCTCGAGTAAGTAGATTTAAGAGTTGCGGTTTTCGACCATGCTTGGTTCACATAAGCAAAAGGCAATAGAGACTGGAGTAAAACGATTGCTTATGTGTCCCAAGCCAACATAATGTATTCATAAGATAAGACAAGAGAGATTAGTAGAAGATAATGTAGCTCATATGAAAACGGAGTAGAACGCGGAAGCAAGGCATACGAGCAAATCACCAAACAAGTGACATGAGAAAGTATGAGACCTATGAAGCACAACATGTCACAAGAGTATCTCAAAAACACATATATCACACAATGCAAGTGCAAAGAAGTAGACATGATGCATGAAAGTAGCACACAAAGAACCAAAACCCTCTCGCAGCTCCCCCTGAATCTACATACTCTCTCTCCCCCTTTGGCATCAAGAGCCAAAAACTAAGGGTCCGAAGGTGGAATGGAAGCAGTCAAGTCGGGTGTAGAGGAGCGCGGAGTGAGCAAAAAACGAGAGGTGTGCTCCTCTGACTCTAAGCTGTCGCGCTGACCCTTTGTAGGTGCTCGTGGAGGTGAAGCGGTCTGGATCTGCTCAGCATGTGGGTCAGCAAAGTAGGAACTCGGGAGCAATAGCTGATGAAGTAGTAGCCACGAGAGCCGCAGTCTCTGTCACCCAAGCCTGAAGAGTACCAGTCGTAGGAGGATCAGTCAAAGCGACTGACGAAGGAACTATCTCTGTAGTCGCGGTCTCAGTCACTAAAGGAGCCACTATCTCTGAAACTGACATCTCTGTAGTGGTCAAAACTGTGGTCTGGGAGGGTGTCGGCTGACCGATCAACTCACTGTAAGACGCACTCAGGTCCGTAGAAAGTGGAGTGCCAGTCAGAAGGTGAGGCCTGAGCTGGACCGGTGGAGTGAATCCTGTCTGAATAGGAGTGTAGCCGGGGGACTAAAACGACTGAGGCACCTGCTGCTGAGGAGAGGTAAACTGAAAGCTCGGTTGTGGTCCCTGACTCTGAAGCCCACCGGGCTGTAAAGCTGGAGTAAGTACAGACGGGGGCGGAGGGACCCCAACAGTAACCAGGTGTCTCAAAAGCTCAAGGTACTACTATTGGGTAGTTGTCTGCTGCCTCTGTATCTCTAGCTGCTGCCTCTGAAACTCATCCTAGCGAGCCTGAATCTGTGCAAATGCAGTTGCGTTGTCCTGAGCCTGTCTCTGCAACTGAATCTCCAACCTCTCCTGAGCCTGGGTCAGCCTCTCAAGTATAGCCACCATGGCTGGGTCTGTGCGGGAGGCTGAACCAGAACCACCGGCCGCATGGTCGTGAGAACGAGGAGAGCGATACCGAGGAAGTGGCTAATAGTCGTCATCAGTGCTGTCGGTAGCGTCGTCCTTGTCTGGATCGACTGGCTGAGCATCCAAGTCGGCAAGATCTGCCTCTGCAAGTCCCTCAATAGTCTGGTCCTACTTAGCTGTTGTCTCAGGTACCTCTCCTCTCTGACACTGACTCTGTCTAGGTGCCTGCTCTCTGGTGTAGTGGCCCACAACTGACGTCTGTCGTACTCAAGAAAGTTGGCATGGTGTCAGAGATCTCCGCTCGGATCTCAGCTGGAAGGTCGCAAGCACACCGAATAAGAAAACAAATCCAATGGGCAAAGGGTAGCTGATGGTGACCCTTGAAGCCCTCGCTAGCGTATCCTCCATCTCACAGAGCATCAAATCTCAAATATCAAACGGAGTCTGAGAGACAAGGTGGTGAACTACCCAAAGCTGCATGCGTGTCAAACCCTCTCGGTAGCCCAACCTCGAAAGTAGCGTCCTCCTCACAATAGCATCAAGAACTCTAGCAATAGGAGTCATCATAGCTGGTGTGCGTCTGGACCCCTCACCAAACGGCTCACGAAAGCACGGTCTGACTAAGTCTATAGGTGGCACAGTGCCGGCGTGAGGATGCCTCGGTGGTCGTGTCTGACCAAAACAAAGCTGGTGGATCCTCATCTCTGAAGTCGGGAGTCTCAGAATCTCCCATACCCAGGTACTATAAAGTCTGCGGTCATGACCTCTGAATGCAAAGTGCTCGTGAGTAGGGTCTATCCAAAGAGAAGAGTAAAACTCTCTGACCCACGTGCCATAGTATGCCCCTGTCTGACCCAGAAGATCTGACAATCCTGGTAGAAAGGAGATATGGGGATGGAGCTACTCGCCAATAACTATAACAAGAGCCTCAAGTCGACAAACCCTCAAATTTTCAAATTAATTTGCCTTGGGCTAGTATTAATTTTTAAGAAAATAGGCGATAAACACCCGAGGAGCAATGTATGGCCATGCAATGGAGTTTGTAAACCCTTGGGAGCGTCAAATGCTCTCTCCATTCATGGACGAACACAGCGGTTGCTCAAAGCAAAACCGAAAAGAAACGACAAAGCAACACTCATGCAAATGCAATGCAATACAAGAAGACAAAGCTAGTTGCTTGTCAAGTTTGATCCACGGTTAGGCTTCTTCACTCCTCCCAAATAGGGTTATCGTAACCGTGTTAGACAAGCCCTAAATGCATTACGGAAATTTAAACATGACATATATTACAATGCAATGCAAGGGACAACACAAGCTCATTTCTTAAAGTTACTTGAGTCAAGCACATTGAGTTCACTTCTCAACCTACAAAAGGTAGCTTCATCCAAAGGTTTAGTGAAGATATCCGCCAATTGATTTTCACTTCTTACACCTTCTAGTGATATATCATTTTTAGCAACATGATCCCTTAGAAAGTGATGACGGATATCAATGTGCTTGGTGCTTGAGTGTTGTACTAGATTATTGGCAATTTTAATGGCACTTTCATTATCACATAAAAGTGGCACCTCATCAAGAACAACACCATAGTCTAGAAGGGTTTGCTTCATATATAAGATTTGTGCACAACAAGCCCCCGTGGCAATGTATTCTGCCTCGGCGGTGGACAAAGCCACACTATTTTGCTTTTTAGATCACCATGATACTAAAGACCTCCTAAGCAAGTGGCACCCTTCGGATGTGCTTTTTCTATCAATTTTGCAACCGACATAATCCGAGTCAGAATAGCCAACTAGTTGGAATCTAGCTCCTTTGGGATACCAAAGACCAATGCTTGGGGTGTGCTTAAGATATTTTAGGATTCTTTTTATGGCACTTAAGTGAGGTTCTTTAGGGCAAGCTTGAAAGCAAGCACACATGCACACACTAAACATGATATCGGGCCTAGATGCGGTAAGGTACAACAAACTACTAATAATAGAACGGTAGAGAGTTTGATCAACCGGTTTACCTCCCTCATCTAGGTTGAGATGTCCATTTGATGGCATTGGGGTCTTGATTGGCTTACAGTCATCCATCTTGAACCTCTTGAGAAGATCCTTGGTATACTTCTCTTGAGAGATGAAAATCCCTTCTCTCATTTGCTTGACTTGAAAACCAAGGAAGAATGTAAGTTCACCAATCATAGACATCTCGAACTCCTTCGACATCAATTCACCAAATTCCTTGCAATAATCTTCATTTGTTGAGCCAAAGATAATATCATCAACATAGACTTGACAAATGAAGATCTCCCCGTTAAGCTTCTTGGTGAATAGTGTGGTGTTGACCTTCCCAATGGTGAAGTCCTTCTCAATGAGGAAGTCCCGAAGGCGCTCATACCATGCTCTAGGGGTTTGCTTGAGCCCATATAGCGCCTTGGACAACCTATAAACATGATTAGGATATCTAGGGTCTTCAAACCCGGGAGGTTGATCAACATAGACTAGTTCATTTATGAAGCCATTTAAGAATGCACTTTTAACATCCATTTGATATAACTTCATTTCATGATGCGATGCATATGCAAGAAGGATACGGATGGCTTCAAGTCTTGCAACGGGTGCAAAGGTCTCTTCAAAATCAAGGCCTTCGACTTGAGAGAACCCCTTTGCTACTAGTCTTGCCTTGTTCCTCACAACTATGCCTTGGTCATCTTGCTTGTTGCGGAACACCCACTTGGTTCCAATGACCCTTGCACTTTTTGGACGCTCCTTAAGTGTCCAAACTTGATTGCGGGTGAAGTTGTTCAATTCTTCGTGCATTGCATTCACCCAATCCGGATTTTGAAGAGCTTCATCTACATTCTTAGGCTCAAGACAAGAGACAAAAGAGTGATATTCAATAAAAGAAGCAAGCTTTTGAGATCGAGTCATTACACCATTTGTTGGTCTTCCTATGATGAGATCTTGTGGATGTGCTTGAAGTAGGGGTGAGTGTCTTCTATCAACCACTTGAGGAGGAGGTTGGGGAGCATCAACATCTTGAGCTTGTGCCTCGGCTTGTTCATGAGAGACATGAGTGTCTTCATTTTCGACTCTCTCATTTTTGTCATCATCTTGAGGCACATGTGATGAAGATGGTGGATTGATCACTTGAGTATCATCTTCATCATCTTTAGGCTTGATGTCTCCCACCGGCATGTTCTTCATTTCCTCCCTCAATGGTTCATCACCTATATCATCACAATTCTCAATTGCTCCTTTGGAGCCGTTAGATTCATCAAATTCCACATCATATGTTTCTTCAACCAAACCGGTGGCATGGTTAAATACTCTATATGATTTGGACTTTGATGAGTAGCTAACAAGAAAGCTAATATCACAATGTCTTTGGAACTTCCCTAGGTGTGCCGCTTCTTGTAGATGTAGCATTTGCAACCAAATACCCGGAAGAATGAGACGTCCGGCTTCTTCCCATTTAGCAACTCATAGGGGGTCTTGCCAAGAAACTTTTGTAGGAAGAGGCGATTTGATGCATAGCGTGCGGTGTTAATTGCCTCGGCCCACAATTTTTCCGGTGTGTTGTACTCATCTAGCATTATTCTTGCAAGAGTGATCAAAGTCCGGTTCTTTCTCTCAACTGCACCATTTTGTTGAGGAGTGCAGGTTGATGAAACCTCATGCTTGATCCCAATCTCATCACAATAAGCTTCAATGTTTGTGTTGTCAAATTCTTTGCCATTGTCACTTCTTATCTTCTTGATCTTGACTTCAAATTCATTTTGAGCTCTCTTAGCAAACTTCTTGAAACAAGTGGCCACTTTGGATTTGTCATGAAGAAAGAATGTCCAAGTGTATCTTGAGTAGTCATCAACAATCACAAGACAATAAAGATTTCCACCCAAACTCTTGTATGTTGTTGGGCCAAACAAATCCATGTGAAGAAGCTCTAGCACTCTTGATGTTGACATGTAAGCTTTTGTTGGATGAGTATTTATAACTTGTTTACCGGCTTGGCATGCACTACAAGGTTTGTCCTTCTCAAACTTGACATCTTTCAAACCTCTCACCAACTTTTTCTTCAATAACTTGTTGAGTGTGTTCATTCCAACATGATGAGCAAGCCTCCTATGCCAAAGCCACCCAAGTGAAGTCTTAGTGAACAAGCATGTCATCAAATTTGCATCTTCGGAGATGAAATCAACAAGATAGAGATTGTTGTATCTAAAGCCTTTGAATATCACTTGCTTGTCATCCATCTTTGATACAACCACTTCATTTGAAGTGAATAAGCATTGGTAGCCAAGATCACACAATTAACCAACGGATAGCAAGTTGAAGCTTAACGAGGCAACATATAGCACATTTGTGAGTGAGTGATCATTTGATATAGCAATCTTTCCCAAACCCTTGACTTTGCCCTTAGAGTATTTGTTGAGCAATTTTACAAGTTCATCATAAGAAGGTGCATCAAATTCATCATCACTATCACTATCATCATCATCACTTTCATTATTTTGTACCTTTTCATTCACCCTTGGCCATGAGGCATAGGTGAGTAGTGGATGATGATGGTGATGATGGCGGTGAAGGTGGCGCTGAAGATGTTGATGAAGACAATGATGGTCCAATCACAAATACGGCGACCTTCTCTTTCTCATTGTCGCTCTCATCACCGGAGGACTCACATGATGACTCAATATCGGTGAGCCAATCACCAACAATGTAAGCTTTGCCTCCCTTCTTCTTTTTGTGATATTCTTTCTTCTTGCCATCCTTCTTCTTGTATGGCTTGTTCTTCCTCTTTTCATCTTCCTCATCACTAGATTCATCTTTCTTGCCCTTATTCTTGTTCTTGTATTTGTCTTTTGGAGGCTTAGGACATTAATGAGCTAGATGACCAAGTTCACCACAATTGTAGCAATCCATTTTGGATATGGGTTTTCTTTTGCTACTTGTGAAGAACTTCTTCTTCTTGCCATCAAACTTGATGCCACTCTTGTTAAGCTTCTTTAGCATCTTGGTGGTCTTTTTCACCATGAGAGCAAGTGATGCATCATCTATGTCACTCTCACTTGAGCTTTCATTCACAATCATGGCTTGACTCTTCTTTTTTTGTCATGGCTAGCTTTGAAGGCCAAGTCCTTCTTTTGGGAAGATGATGAACCCTCTTTCGGAGTGATGTGCATGTACATCTCATGAGCATTGATCTTTCCCAATACTTGTGTCGGTGTTGCGGTGAAGAGATCGCTTTGGTGAAGCACGGTGACAATATGGCCATACTTCTCAACGGGAAGAACACTCAAGATCCTCCTTGCAACATCCGATGGACTCATTTGAGTGAGCCCAAGAGCATTGAGATCCTCTACAAGAACATTCCAGCGAGTGTACATGTCATTAGCACTTTCTTTGGGAAGCATCTCAAATGAATTAATCTTCTTTAAAGCAATATGGTAGGGTTCCTCACGCTCACTCTTAGTTCCCTCATGGAGAGCACAAAGGTTTTCCCACAATTTATGAGCGTTTTTTGCATTACGCACACGATTGAAGATATCCTTGCCAAGGCCCCGGTAGAGTACATTTTTTGCCTTTGCATTCCACCGGTCGTACTTCTCCTCGTCACCAATGGGGTTAGCGGGATCCTTGACTTCCGGAAGCCCTTCGGTGGCGGCTCTAAGACACCTGACGTCTATGGCTTTGAGGTACGCATCCATGCGGATTTTCCAATATGGAAAATCATCTCCCTCAAAGATGGGAGGTGGTCCTTCCCCATTAGACATCTTGCTCTAGGCGGTTAATCCTAATTTAGGAGCAACTCAGCTCCAATACCAATTGAAAGGATCAAGATGCCCAAGAGGGGGGTGAATTGGGCTTCTCTAAAATTTATTGCAAGAATTAAATCCTACTAAGCCAAAATTCACCCCTAGTGCCTACAAGTGTTCCTAGTGATTCTATTGATAAAAGTTTTGCACCCTAAGTTCCAATCCTAGTCTAGCATGGCAATTCTAGGAATGTAAACCAAACAACAAAAGTAATGCGAGAAAGTAAATTGCTTGAATGTAAAGGGTTAGGAACACGGCGATGTTTTCTCGAGGTATCAGAGAGTCACCACTCCCACTAGTCCTCGTTGGAGCACCCGCGCAAGGGTGTAACTCCCCCTTGATCCGTGCGAGGATCAAGTGCTCTCTATGGGCTAATTTTTTGACACTCTATCGCGGTGAATCGCCCACAACCGCTCACAAGATGAGTTGGGTCATCCACAAGCTCCGCCGGATGATCACCAAGCTCTCAATCACCACCAAGCCATATAGGTGATGGCGATCACCAAGAGTAACAAGCAAGAACTCTCACTTGACCACAACAAGCCTAATGAGAAGGTGGATGCATACTTGTTACTCCCTAGTTACTAATGAGGGTCCTTAATCTTGGATTCTCAAATCTCAATCCTCACTAGAGCTCTTGCACTCCCTTGCACATGAAAGGTGTTTCTTAGCTGAACAAATGAGCAAGAGAGCTCAAATGGAGGGGTAGGGAATGTATTTATACTCCCCACAGTCAATCCCAACCATTAAGTGCCAACTCAGCATTTTTCGTACTGACCGGGCGCGCCGGTCGATGTGACCGGATGCGTCCGGTCGGTGGCAACGTTCGATTTGAAAATAAGGACGCTGAGTGACCGGACACGCAGATGAGTCCGATCAGGAGTGACTGGGCGCGTCCAGTCGCTCAAAATCCTCTCTGGAACCTTACTGTACTTTGACCGGACTCGGCCACAGTGGCGTCCGGTCAGACAGGCTTAGCATCCGGTTACTGACCCTATCTCTCCTGACTATAGGCCGCACCACCTGCGCGTCCGGTCAGGCAAGCCACAGCGTCCGGTTGTGATGTTGCTTCTGCTTCTGTCCACTGCACTGACCGGACGCGTCCGGTCAAGACAGAGACCGCATCCGGTCAACAAGACATGGCTTAAATTACTCCGGATCGCGACGCAACTTGAACCAAGTTTCTTCCAAATGATCTTTGGGCTTCACCTGAGCTATCTAGTGCTAAGTTTGACAAGTGTGCACCACACCTAAACAAATAGACTCACCTAGGTCAAGCTACCCACTCATGCCCCCTTTATAGTACGGCCAAAGGAAAAAAAATAAAGTCTTAAACTACTCTAAATGCCTCTCCAACACCAAACGGCACTTAGAACTAGTTTGTCCTTACCTTGTCGTTCATCCTTTGAAAACCGAAACGATTTCCATCAATAGGGGCATGAAAACCATAGTGCCCAAACGATCACCATTACCATGACCTAACTTACCAAAGTTTCTACAAAACACACGTTAGTCATAGTAATGTTGCGTTGTCATCAATTATCGAAACCCACTCTAGGGGCCTAGATGCTTTCAGATTCCATTAACAAAAGTATATATTCTGGTATGCACGCATACTCTTGGCGTATGTATGCATATTCCATTGCAAAAAGTATGTACGAATACTCTATTCCAAAATGTATGAAGTGATACTCTATTCTAAAAGAATATACAAATACTCTATTCTAAAAAGTATGTATGATACTCTATTCCAAAAAGTATATACAGGTACTCCATAGTGCATAGGCGGCATGTATATACGCATACCATCACCTACGCAATATACTTTCTGATCTTTATAGAATAAATTCACACTTGCAATCAAGTGTACTAAAAATAAAGATGGAATAATACAAGAATAATTGGTAGTACGTCACATTAGCTCATAGGCACATGCACCAGCGGCACGTGGACGATGTAGAGCCACAATTGACATACCTAAATTTTTAAAATGCAACCATCGCTGCAGTTCACGCCACATATACTCTCTGATCCTATCTAAAGTCGTTAGGAGAGCTAATAGCCCGCACCCCTGACATCTCCGTTTAATACCGACATCTCCGTTACGTACCTTCGCACCCTTGCAGCGGGACTGGCTGGACGGTCCCAAGCGTATGTAAAATCTCACGTGGGAGCAGATACACGCGCGTGTATATATATATACACACTATTGAAAGCTTAGGGCTTCCAATAAATATGAGAAGCCCTAATCCAAACTGCAACCACCTAGTTCCACCAAACCAGCAACCCAGGCTGATTTGATCTGGTTGGACCAAGCGCATCCCCACCCCTCCCTTGACACAATAGTGGGGCCCACTTAGCCCACCCGGTTCAAATCAGCCACCCAACATCTCTCTCATGTTGGATGTGTTGATATTAAAAAAAGAAAATCCCCTCCTCTCTCTCATGTCCCGACGCGATGGCACACCCTCCCCTGACGGCCGACGGCCCTCCCTCTCCTGGCGGCACTCCTTCGTCACCGGCAGCGACGACGCTCCCTCTCCTAGCGTCACTCCCTCTCTCGGTGGGGCTCCTTCCTTGCCAGCGGTGTCAACGCAAAAATGTGTTCACGTGCGACGCACCTACAACCGAGTGAACCGAGACTATATGACTCTCAATCCATGAGGTTTCTTCAGCAGACCAGTTAGCTTTGACCAAGGCATGCTAGTCAATTTGACCTGCTATTGACAAGGGATGAAAGCATATCAGTAACAAAAGGGTGGAACATGCCGGTGTTACTAGACAGTTCCACAGTTCCAAATATACGGCTCAGATAGCCAGATCAAAAGAGCTATCAACTAGGGAGTTGACACCTCGAGCGAATCGGTAGTTTCAATACACAATCGACTATTTCATATGTATGCGTATATAAAGCTTAAGATATCCGATTGAGTTGGATAACATGATGATTGTCTATAATTGATATAAAATAGTTATAACATGTCAAGATAAGATGTATATGCTCAGTATCATTGATTAAACTAACTGAGACAATCAATTCATGATTTATTTTACGTAGAGGATTACAATGCTTGAGGAAATCAGCAATCTAGCTTATTCATACATGCCAACCTTTAACGCATCATCTTTCATACAAATAGACTTGCTAACCGACATCGTTTGAATCTAAGCAGCCTTAACAGTGGGGATCACATGATACTACCATAATAAGACAGTTAGAAGAGATTAACAGATCTATTTGTACTTATAATCATGTATTAAAAGCAACATGCATGGATAAAACTAGGTACCTCAGAACCAAGCATTGTATTTATCAAGGCATAGATAATCGGCAAAAACAGCCGAAGCCGACATGACCAACAAACAGAGTATAGACTATCATCGTTATTAAGATCTACTAACCAACATCATCTGAATCTAAGTAACTTTAACGGTGGGGATCATATAATGCAGCCATAATAAAGCCCTTAGAAGAGATTAGCAAACCATAACAACAAATCTAGCCATATCAATGAATGCAGATCATGTGAGACATAAGATCTAGATGAAACAGTCGATCTACCAGGTTTAATCGTTATGTAATGACATTTTAGCACGAACAAGCTTAGATAACGATCAAACAATATGATATAAGGTCGATCCGTCTAAATCTTAGTCGGGAAGTATGTAATATTTAAGAAACATTAACCATAACACACTTAAGATAACTAAACCCATCTAAGATTGTAAAGCAAGCTAAACAATCTTAGATAGATTCGATAACTATTGATAATGCATCAAAAGACAAGTCAATCAACACACCATCAATGATAATTAGCTCATATTCATACATTATAAGAGATCGGACGAGGTCGTTGCAGCATTACAAAGCATAAACATGAACCATGGTGGAACTTACAAGCAAGCTAGAGGTCGAACAATGCAGCCTAACTTGAAGAAGAACTCGCCGACATCTACTGTTCCTAAGGGGTGGCGTGACGTCGGGTTGTGTTTGTTTGTAAGAGATTGGATCCTTAATTATAATAGCCGGGGTTTATATTTATACCCTGGACTTAACACGAGTCCTAACTGAACACGAACACTTATTACGACTCCTAAGACAATACTTTCCTAAATTAAAAAGATAACTTAGGCTCTACTCTTTCCCTTCTTGTAGAGTCCGATATGTCGATTCCTGATCGGCAATACTGTCCTCAAGGCTAGATAGCCGAACCTTTGCTTTAGCCGATATCGTCATTTAGTCGATTCATTCTGAACTCTCTCCTTGATGTTCCCGCTATCCAAAATTCGGTGCAAACACATGCCCCCCAATTTTAGGATAAATTGATTTATTCAAAAATTTATCTCATTTGCTTCTAAATTTGCGGGACTTTGACTTCTTAGTAGTTCTCTCTGAATGTGAGTTGACCAATCAATATAGGATGGAACTGTTCACCGAGAAACTCTCCACCTTCTCCGATTTAATCGCCATCTTGTGTAAGCCGAACGGTTGCTGTATTCCAATATCTACGGCCTTCCAGCTTCTTCTTTTGCCTATAAAACTAAAAGGCTTTTTCTCCCCAATCTTATTTGCGTCTCTACCTTAGGGTTTTCTTCTTCCTGCATCAAAGCCTTCTAATCTTCCAAACAACAATTCTTGTTCAATCTCCTTCCCTCATTCTCACTTCAATGGCGGATGACCATGGCAAGCACATGGCTGCTGATGATGCTGACCTCCGTCCTGTTCGCCGCCGTCTTCTCCAAGATCGGTAAATTCAAGATTGCATTGATATCTTTAATTTTCTTATTTTGATCTCCTTTCTTGCAGTGTGGCCATCTCCACTGCCGGTCACCGCCCCTGGCTCAGGCGTGAGTGGGTGGAGTCCTCCAATGCTAGAGGTCATGTACCTCCAGTAGCTGTGGTGAAAACAGCAGCACCTGCGGCTCCTGCGGTGGAGGAGGTCCTGCCGGCGGTGATTGTGAAGGAGACCGGGGATGCCTCTTCGAATGACTCCAGGGACTCCTACACCGCCTCGGATGGTCATGAAATTTATTGATATGCAGAAGCTCTATTCCGAAGCAACCAAAGATAATGACCTACTGGAGCACCACATCGAGGCGAAGAGGACCGCTCGCGCCACAGCCGAGGAGAAGGCCCGCGCCCTCCAAGAGCGTTTGGCTAAGGAGGACGCAAGAGTCGCCAGTGAGTTGATCTTCACTGCTTTCTTGAATTAACTTCTTGTCTTCAATCAACTCATCTTGTAACCTCAATGTTCTTTGTAGCCCTGATCGTGCAACTAGAGGATATCCAGTTAGCCGGGAATATTGCAGCCGCCAACGTTAATGCTGTCAGGGAGACGGTCGTGGAACGCGTAGAGGACATCTACGCTAGTGTTCACGAGGTGGCGCTACATGGGGTCTGCCACGGTGTTGCTCTTGGCTTCGCCGTCACCCAAGTCTACACCGACCAAAGCCTGCATGGCCTGAATGTCGCGCTGCCGGAGGAGGATGAAGATATCGAAGCCATCACTGATGACTTCGAGCCTGCGGCAGAGGCGATTGCCAATGGAACCTCTTCCACTGATGTAGTCAACAGGGTCTTCATGTAATAGGATAGCAAGTATTTGTGGATGAACAATGTCTTTTGTTTATACTATCTGTGATGCTTCTTGAGACATTTCTCATCCTGCTTTAATCATCTACCTCTGGATTTTATTTTATTTATATTTTTGCTCTAAAGGCGATGCTTGTTGCATCGGCTATTTTAATTCTGAAGGTGATATGTTAAATATCGACTATTCTCAGCCAAGTTGTGAATTTGGCAATCATGCTCCTGCCCAAATGCTAGGATAGTACTTCTTTAAAAATTTTCCATTGATTACTCTTTCAAACTCTTCTCCTTGTAGATTTTCATAAATATAAGCATTACCAGGCACAACTTTCTTAATCCTATAAGGCCCGTCCCAATTCGAAGACCATTTGCCAAATCTATTGTCTTTGGAACCAATCGGCAACTTAACTTTCCAGACCAAATCTCCTTCTTCAAACTGTTTGTCCTTAAATTTCTTATTATAATGTCTGGCAATCCTCATCTTATTGGCTTCAATATTCTCCAAAGCCTTTAGCCGATGATAATGTAAGTCTTCTAAACTGTCAATCATTAAGCTTTTGTATTCATCGGCTGTTAATTTCTTCTACAATTCAATTCTCCTTGATCCAGATTGAATTTCCCAAGGAAGCACTGCATTATAGCCATATACCAATTCATAAGGTGAAGCCTTGGTTGATCCATGATAAGTCGTCCTATAAGCCCACAAAGATTCATGTAGAGTTAAATGCCATCTTATGGGCTGCTCATCAATCTTCTTTTTAATCAATTTGATCAGAATTTGATTAGAAGCTTCTACTTGGCCATTAGCTTGTGCATAATACGGAGAAGAATTAAACAGTTCGATTCCCATGTCATCTGCAAAGTCTCTAAATTCTTCTGAAGTAAACATTGAGCCTTGATCGGTTGTCAATGTCTCAGGAATACCAAATCGGTAAATTATGTGTTCCCTGACAAAATCAACCATATTATTTGATGTAATAGTCTTCAAAGGAATTGCCTCCACCCACTTGGTAAAATAATATGTTGCTACCAATACAAACTTATGTCCTTCACTAGAAGGTGGATGAATCTAGCCAATTAAGTCAATGCCCCATCCTCTGAATGGCCATGGTTTGATTATTGGATTCATGGCTGATGCAGGCACTTTCTGAACATTGCCAAAATGCTGACATTCTTGGCACCCTTTATAATACTTGAAACAATCTTCTAACATTGTAGTCCAAAAATATCCAGCTCTTCTAATAACCCATTTCATCTTATAGGCAGACCGATGAGCTCCACATATTCCTTCATGAACTTTTTACATTATATCTTTAGCTTCTTCTTGACTTAGGCATTTTAGAAGTACCTCCATCAACTGTCCTATAATATAGCTATTGATCCAACAAAACAAATTTGATTGCTTTGTATCTAAGTTTTCTGGAAACCTTCTGTGACGGCTCCTTGAGATAATCAATAATTTCAGTCCTCTAATCATCTATTACTTCATTAGTGAGGACTTCTGGAATTAGCCGATATCCTGAGGCATCTTGAGCCAACCTGTTTGCTTCCTGATTTTGTTCTTTTAGAATATACTGAAAGGATGCTAAAATAAATTGATCCAGTAACTTCTTGCATTCATCATAGTATCCTCTCAATATCTCATCTTTGCATTCATATAGGCCGATCAACTGGTTAATTACTAATTGAGAATCACCAAATATTTCAATCGATTCGGGCTTTACTTCCTGAAGAAGTTGAAGTCCCTTAAGCATAGCTTGATATTCTGCTTGATTATTTGTATATGTTGGTGCAAACCAAACTCAAAAGTTGCCCCCCGAGGGGAAATAAGAACAATGCCAATACCACCACCTTGTTTGCATGTGGATCCATCAAAGAATAATGTTCAAGGCATGACTTCTACTAGGTTGGTTCCATGATGCTGAGTTATAAAGTTAGCCATTACCTGTCCCTTCACAGCTTTAGCCGACTCATACCTCAAGTCAAATTCTGATAGAGCCAACATCCATTTACCAAGTCTTCCACTTAAAATTGGCATAGAAAGCATATGCTTGATCACATCTACCTTGGATACCACCGTGCACTCAGTAGATAACAAGTAATGTCTTAATTTAGTGCAGGAGAAATATAAACATAAGCATAATTTTTCAATTGGAGAGTATCTTGTTTCTGGATCCAATAATCTCCTACTCAAAAAAAAGACTACTCTTTCTTTGCCTTCAAATTCTTGCATTAAAGCCGATCCAATTGTTAGGTTATCGGCTGATATGTACAACTTAAAAGGTTTACCTATTCGAGGAGGAACCAGAACTGGTGGATTCTTTATATATTCCTTGATCACCTCGAATGCCTTTTGTTGTGCATTACCCCATTTGAATTCTTCATCATCCTTTAACTTCAGCAAAGGAGAAAATGGCAATACCTTATTTGATAGGTTGAAAATAAATCTTCTGATAAAATTGATCTTGCCCAACAAGGATTGCAATTCTACTTTACTAGTTGGAGGGATTGCTTCATCTATAGCTGTCATACTTTTCTTGCCGACTTTAATACCTCTTTCATGAACCATGAATCCTAGAAATTGACCAGCAAACACTCCAAAGGCACACTTATAAGGATTCATCTTAAGGCCATGTTTCCTGGTATACTCCAAAGTTTCTCTCAAGTCAGCTAAATGCTCTTTATAACCTTTAGACTTCACTACTACATCATTAATATAAATCTCAACAATTTTGCCGATCAACTTATGAAAGATAAAATTCATAGCTGTTGAGCATTCTTAACGTCATTACCAAAAGTAGACTTAGTTTTCTAATTCTGATAACGGCGCCAAAAATGCCGAACCTATCCCTCATGCCACTTAAACCAAGTTGTCATCCCCAGCATGACATGAGAGACGCGGTATTGAAATATGCAACTGCTCTTCTAAATAAATAATAAATAAGATCTGCAAGCGCACAGATTAATACCGATGTAGCATTTTAACCGGGAAGTATTCCAGGTATCGTTATTTATATTTTTACCACTGGGAAGGGATTACTAACATCAATGTTGATTATGGAATGGAATATAGGAATGAGTATCAATCATTGCATGTATAAGTGAGAGCATTCATCTATCTCTTGCATACAGGGGTAAGTGTCACATAAAATATAGATAAAGTATGAATGGTGACAAAGATAATTAATCTGATCAGCTAGCCACATATAATAATGATAAGCACCTCAACAGATATTCTAGCAAGTCATTAGCATGGTATTAGGACGAACTACAAGGATATTTCCTAAGTTATTCTTAACTATAAAGTCTAGCATATCATAGTTAGTGCAAGTACACTTGGCAATCATTGCGAGAAAGGACTACGCCCATGCATAGTGATATTATCAAGGAAGATGAGAAACATAGCAATCACTCCCCCGTAATAATGTTGCTCTGCCTGCCTTACACATGGGAGGGGGACTATATAAGAACCAACGAAGCTGTCACCATCGCGGACCACCCCACGATCCGGCATATAAGGTGCAATCGCAGATAAATATGGTCTAAGCACCACGCCTACACAATATTTATCATTTACCCATGGATCCGATGGATAAACGCTATACGATCCTAAACATGTATATAATTCCAATCTAACTAAGCCAAGCGTATAACTACGATAAACTAAGAACAATATAATCGCAAACATAAACAAGTAGAGCATAGTCATAATCAATATATTGAAATAGAACAAAGTTGTATTCATAATATTGAAGAACAAAGATGAATAATGAAGAACAGTAAAGGAATTACCAAGAATCCTCTTGACAGATCCGAAAACCAATCGAAGATTGACTCCTTCTAGTTCTAATCCTATGTAGCTATGCTATACTAGAGATCTAGTTGATGTGGTGGCTCTAGGGCTTGATCAGAGACTCTCCTCCTGAGATTAGGGTTTGAGGAATTGAGAATGAGGGAGTGCCTCCTCCAGGGGCCAGGGGTCCTGCTTATATAGCCCCCTCAAGTGAACGTGGGCCGTCGGATCAAACCGACATTAATCGCACGGTTTTCCTTGATCCCTTAGGTCGGTGGAGCATAATCCGTGAGACGAAGCCTAATTGGCTCTCAGGCGAGGGCGGGCGCCCTAGGGAGCAGGGCGGGCACCCTGCCTCCGGGCCCGTTCGGCCTCCCGTTCGATCTCGTGGCTTCTGGAGTCTTCTAGATGATAGAAAATCGGTGAACTCGTTATTATCTCTATGTAAACCCGACGTGTGGGCCTTTCCTCCGTATTTTCTGATAACCCCCTGCAGAAACAGACAAACACAAAAACTCGTGGAATTCTATCAGATAAAACCCTAAGTCTAGGTGTTGGTTGCATTTGGATCCTTTTCTTTATTTATTTGATAACTATATTTGGTACTTAAGGACCGTCAACAAACTCCCCCAAGCTTACCTCTTGCTCGTCCCTGAGCAAGGATAGACTCATTATGGACCAGAAGTTGCTGCAACGCCTTTGAATGTTGACGGTACATATGCTTTCAAATAAGGTCTCATCCCTGAGTTAGAGTAAACTGTCAAGACTTAAAACTTACTCATTTTTCCTTTCACCATGGGGCTTGCAACCATCACCTGCATCTTGAGTGATTAAAAGATAGAACGGTCTAGTCAAACGCCATGTCTCTTATTCTTGATCAGCTATAGCTCTGGAGTTTTTGCAATTTTTTCAAATAAAACTCAGAGATTCCTTGTATGACTTTCTCGGGTCTCTCTTTTGTGGTATTTCTGGATCCTTACCAAGGCAGTAATGGTATATGCCTTCTCTCTCAAAGTATGTGGTATTTATGGTATAAGGCGTAGTGACATTGCCTTCTCTCTCACCCTACTCTAATAAGGCTTTGATATCTGGAGCTCATAGGTGGGAGATACAGTATACATACTCATAGAACATTTATTACATAGTCAAACCATGGATCCAGAGAAACAAGTCAATAAGTCAAATCAAGATGTGCATGTGTGGTGAATGAGTGGTGTATGGTGATAACAAAAGTCTAATGCTCTTTTTGAGGGAATACATACCTTTCTTGCTTTTTAAAACTTTTGAGGGGAATGAGATGCTCTATATTTTTTTCTTTTTTTTCTCTCAGGTGGGTATCTTGTACCCCTAATTCTACTGTCGGACACTTGCCCATTTTTACCTCTCGTCTCACTTTTTCTTTCTTCGAGGTTCCGAGCACTTGCTCCTTTTTATTTCCTCGTATTTACATTTATTTTTATTTTTTTTTAGAGCAATCTCCCTCTTTTGAAAATATAGCAAGTGGTAGTAGAAATGACTTGAGCATTAACTTCACAGGGAATAACAGGAATGGGATAATGTTTTTGGCTATTCTCTCCCGGGTCAGGAGTAGAATAATTTTGGGTGAATCTGGAGATGGAAATGAGTGGATATTTGTGGATGCGTACTTCCAGAGTAGAAGCAGCATGTATGAGTGAACGTGCAAGTGAATCTTGATTTTAACCACATGACAAGTTCCTAAGGGTCTACACAGCTTGACCACACTCAATGCCCATAAGCAGTAAGTAGTAAAAGTGCGGCTCTTATTCTAACAAGCATGTATATATGGCTGTGGTAGGAATTTAAACTCTCATCATACAGGAACTCATCATGCAACATTTTAAAGAAATTTAAAGATAAAATTCTACAGAATTCTAGCATCTCTAGGAACAGATAAACAGCAGCTCAACCTTCCCATATCATATCCGCTAACAACTTAGACTTCAGATCAAGTTCTCTTCCCACTAGTTCAGGTTTAGAGCCAGTTTTAAATTATAACAGTTATGTCTAAACTAGAGAGAGAACAAATTTAAAAATTAGGCAGAGCAACTATTCATCATATCCATGCTAGAGTTTTATTTTCAAGATTCAGTTTAGCATAGCTACTTTATTTATTTATTAAACTAAGCAAATATATATAAACACAAAATATTTATTTGGGTTTTCATGATTATGCATCTTTTTATTTTAATAAAGCATAGGTATAAATGTAGATAAAAATACTTATCGGGATAAATGGGGGTGCTCTCCCCCAAGCTAGATCTTGACGTAATTTCTTCTGATGTAGCTAGCAGGTGCAGAGGTGTATTTGAATGTCGGCAGCACCCTGACAACGATTAGGATGTCCTCCATCTGTTAGTCTTCCTGAATTCTGTGGAGCTTAAATAGACAACAAAGCTTCGTGGAACTTGATTAAGCGTTAGCATAAATATCTAGCCTTTATCATGTTTGAGCTTCCTTGATAAATGTCACTCTCTATTTTTATTTTCATTTTTATAGAACAGAAAAAATATATTATTATTTTTTTTATGCCACCACAATGAATGTACTTATGGGTTTTATGCCACTCGCATACTCACATGGGGCTTACTGTTTTCAACATTTTTTTAGACAGAATGAACATGATTAACTGAGCAATAATTAAAGGGAAAATGATAACTACCAAGTTTACCTCTTGGCACGGCGTTCGGTGTTTTTAAGTCCTCCGAACAGGACTTCTTTTCTTCTTAGTTGTCCTAGGATTTGGGTGGCGTAGACGGTGGTTCCGGCAGCGCCTCCTCTTCTTGTGTAACTGTCTTCACTTTCCATACCCAACTTGGTGCTTCGGTCTCCTGTTGTGTATTCTCGGGCCTTATGACCTCTCCTTCATAGTCTGCCCATACGTCCTTGATGGTTTGCCTCCTTTGGTTACGGTTACGTCGCCTTCTTCTTGTCCTGACCTGCTTAGAATCTTCAACTATATAGTTAGGGTCATTAAAGTAGCGGCGTACCTTCTCAGAGAGGAAATGCATATGGACTTCTCCAGTTCCAATGTAGATGATTGCTTTGATGGTGCCTACGAACGGTCTTCCTAGGATGATGGGTGGATCGTACTCGTCGTCTCCCATGTCAATGACCTGAAAGTCTGTATGGACAAAATGATCGTTAATTTTAACAGGGACATCGGTTATTATACCTTCGACCTTTCGGGATGTCTAATCTGCCATCTGGAGCTGAGTGTATGTTGGTTTTAAGGGCATGGTCCCGTACAAGAGCTGATAGGTGACTGTGGCCATTATGTTGACGCCTGATCCAGTGTCGCAGAGCGCCTTCTGAAAGGAGTATCCATTGATTGAACACTCAATGCTTGGCATACCTGGGTCGTCCTTCTTGTTCAGGAAGGGCGACTTGAGTCGACCATCTTGACCTCCTTGAACTGCAGTGACCATCTTAGCTGATTCGGTCCATCCTTGGTTGTTCTTGTTCTGCTTGTTCCTCCTGTTGGTCCTCTTCCTTGGTTCATGTTGGGGTTGCTCTGGGATTTGTGTAATCTTGTTCTTGAAGGAAAACGTCTCCTTCCTCCCCTTGATGTTGAAGTTGATCTTCGCAGCGCTGGCGTAGATGACAGCTCCCGAGGTGTTCAGGAATGGCCTTCCCAGAATAACTAGTGACCTCTCATCGGACCCGGTCTCTATCACCACGAAGTCAGCTGGAGCGTACGAGGTACCAACTCGGACACACATGTTCTTTAATATTCCTTTAGGAAAGCTTAGTGTCCGATCTGCAAGCTGCAAACACATAGTTATTTCTGATAAAGGATATGTAAAGAATTTTTCATAGAGTACCCTGGGCATAATGTTGACGCTGGAGCCAAAGTCGCAGAGTGCTTCTGGGAAGTCCACCATGCCGATGGAGATCGGGATGACGGGGCGTCCTGGATCGCCTCTCTTGACTGGCAGAAGGTCATTATGTACTCCGACAGCGGGATTACTCCAATAGTTACCTGCATCAAATATGTCTACAAGATTTGCAGATTCTAATCCTTCCGGTTGTGATGGTATACCGGGGTTAGTAGCAGGAACAGCAGCAGCTATTTGATTTAACTGAGATTCAATCATTTTATTACAGCTAATTTGGTTTTTGATGGCAGTAGAGAAATTATCCATTCTATTATTTATGTTTTCTAGTATTTTATCATTGGATGCCAATTTCTTAGACAAGTTATCCATTAGCTTTCCTTGATTAGACACTAACTCTCTCAGGGGTGGAAAATTATTATTGTTGTTGTAAGAGTTATTACCTTGATAATTACCTGAGTAATTACCTGAGTAGTTAGGCCTCTGTTGATTCCAACCTTGATTTTGTTGAGGACGGTTGTAGTTGTTGTTGTTGTTGATGTACCTTGCATCCTCAAGCATCTCAGGGCAGTGATTGCCTGAGTGTCCAGTATCTCCACATTCCTCACAAGTCATGTGAGAGTCGTAGACGTTCATGACTTCTCTTTTGTCTCCAGCTTTGTCATCGAGCTTTTTCATGAGTAGGTCTAACTTTGCAGACAACATGTCTACCTCCTTGAGCTGGTGCATACCACCACCCTTCTTGCGTGTTTGAGTCCTCTCTTCGTTCCAACCTTGGTTGGACGCCATCTTCTCCACAAGGGCTGTAGCTTGTGGTATGGTGAGTGATAGAAATGCGCCTCCAGCTGCAGCATCCATGGTCTCACGAGCACTAGTGATGAGCCCATGATAGAAAGTCTGCATAAGTAGCCAGCTCTCCATTCCATGATGGGGACATTCTAGGATGTAATCTTGAAAACGCTTCCATGCTTCTGGAACGGATTCATCATGTTGTTGCTGAAAACTTGTAATCTTCCCATGGAGAGCATTGGTCTTGCCCATGGGAAAGAACTTAGCTAGAAAGTTCGTAGAGCAGAGTGCCCACGTAGTGTTCTTATCCTTCGTCGCGTAGAACCACTGCTTCGCTCTCCCCAATAGTGAGAATGGGAAAAGGCGAAGTAGTATGGCGTCTCTGGGAACATCTAATAAAGTGAATGTGCTGCAAATCTCTAGGAAGTATTGGAGATGAGCACTTGCATCTTCGTGCGGCTTCCCACAAAACTGGTTGGCTTGTACCATGTTGATGAGCCCTGGCTTGAGCTCAAAGTTCCTGTCGATGGCCGCGGCAGGTCCAGTGCGGATGTTGTCCGTAGTGGGAGCTGAGAACTCGCGGATCATCTTGTTCGCCATGGCTGCGAACTCTGTTGACAAATTCCGGATGAAACTTCGGTGGTCTTCTGGATTGGATGAAGTGTTGCGTCGAAGTGTTGACTTCTTGAGCTTGGCTCTTGCCTCTCTGATTAAAGCTTCGGGGTTGTCAACAAAATTTTCTGGAAGATGTCCTTTATTCATACATCACCCTGCAAAACAATAAGAATGGAAAAATACAAGGGTAAATCTGTATGGGAGAATTGATGATCTCAATCACTTAATGATGCGAATGATGACTCAAATTCCGTATTCATTCCTTGTTAGTAAATCAACCTTCCCCGGCAACGGCGCCAAAAATGCTTGTTGGGCATTCTTAACGTCATTACCAAAAGTAGACTTAGTTTTCTAATTCTGATAACGGCGCCAAAAATGCCGAACCTATCCCTCATGCCACTTAAACCAAGTTGTCATCCCCAGCATGACATGAGAGACGCGGTATTGAAATATGCAACTGCTCTTCTAAATAAATAATAAATAAGATCTGCAAGCGCACAGATTAATACTGATGTAGCATTTTAACCGGGAAGTATTCCAGGTATCGTTATTTATATTTTTACCACTGGGAAGGGATTACTAACATCAATGTTGATTATGGAATGGAATATAGGAATGAGTATCAATCATTGCATGTATAAGTGAGAGCATTCATCTATCTCTTGCATACAGGGGTAAGTGTCACATAAAATATAGATAAAGTATGAATGGTGACAAAGATAATTAATCTGATCAGCTAGCCACATATAATAATGATAAGCACCTCAACAGATATTCTAGCAAGTCATTAGCATGGTATTAGGACGAACTACAAGGATATTTCCTAAGTTATTCTTAACTATAAAGTCTAGCATATCATAGTTAGTGCAAGTACACTTGGCAATCATTGCGAGAAAGGACTACGCCCATGCATAGTGATATTATCAAGGAAGATGAGAAACATAGCAATCACTCCCCCGTAATAATGTTGCTCTGCCTGCCTTACACACGGGAGGGGGACTGTATAAGAACCAACGAAGCTGTCACCATCGCGGACCACCCCACGATCCGGCATATAAGGTGCAATCACAGATAAATATGGTCTAAGCACCACGCCTACACAATATTTATCATTTACCCATGGATCCGATGGATAAACGCTATATGATCCTAAACATGTATATAATTCCAATCTAACTAAGCCAAGCGTATAACTACGATAAACTAAGAACAATATAATCGCAAACATAAACAAGTAGAGCATAGTCATAATCAATATATTGAAATAGAACAAAGTTGTATTCATAATATTGAAGAACAAAGATGAACAATGAAGAACAGTAAAGGAATTACCAAGAATCCTCTTGATAGATCCGGAAACCAATCGAAGATTGACTCCTTCTAGTTCTAATCCTATGTAGCTATGCTATACTAGAGATCTAGTTGATGTGGTGGCTCTAGGGCTTGATCAGAGACTCTCCTCCTGAGATTAGGGATTGAGGAATTAAGAATGAGGGAGTGCCTCCTCCAGGGGCCAGGGGTCCTGCTTATATAGCCCCCTCAAGTGAACGTGGGCCGTCGGATCAAACCGACATTAATCGCACGGTTTTCCTTGATCCCTTAGGTCGGTGGAGCATAATCCGCGAGACGGAACCTGATTGGCTCTCAGGCGAGGGCAGGCGCCCTAGGGAGCAGGGCGGGCGCCCTGCCTCCGGGCCCGTTCGGCCTCCCGTTCGATCTCGTGGCTTCTGGAGTCTTCTAGATGATAGAAAATCGGTGAACACGTTATTATCTCTATGTAAACCCGACGTGTGGGCCTTTCCTCCGTATTTTCTGATAACCCCCTGCAGAAACAGACAAACACCAAAACTCGTGGAATTCTGTCAGATAAAACCCTAAGTCTAGGTGTTGGTTGCATTTGGATCCTTTTCTTTATTTATTTGATAACTATATTTGGTACTTAAGGACCGTCAACAATAGCTCTCTGATAAGTTGCACCAGCATTCTTCAAACCAAAAGTCATAACTATCCATTCAAACAAACCAATGAATCCTGGACATCTAAATGCTGTTTTTGATATATCTTCTTCTACCATGAAAATTTGATTATAACTAGCATTACCATCCATAAAACTAATAACTTTGTGCCCAGCAGCTGCATCAACTAACATATCGGCTACTAGCATTGGGTATCCAGCCATTGGAGTTGCTTTATTCAAATCCCTAAAATCAATGCATACTCTCAACTTGCCATTTTTCTTGTAAACAGGTACCACACTCGAAATCCATTTCGCATATCGGCAAGTTCTGATAAACTTAGCTTCCAATAATCTTTCAATCTCTTTCTTTATATCTTCAAGGACATTTGGATTAAATCTTCTTGGAGACTGTTTGAAAGGTCGATATCCTGATTTAATTGGTAATTGATGTTCAACAATGGATCTATCTAAACCAGGCATCTCATAATACTCCCATGCAAAACAGTCTTTATATTCTTTCAATAATTTTATCAGCTCTTGCTTATATTAAGGATCTAATTTGCAGCTAATAAACGTCAGCCTTGGTCTATCTCCAGGTCCAATGTCAACTTCTTCTAGTATATCGGCCGATGTAAATCCATGCCCCAACTTTCCCTAAGTACCATCAATTGGATTATCCATCAAACTATTTTTTAGAGCCGACTGTGTGAATCGGTTGTTGACTCTCATCATTGACGTTGATGAAGTCTTCTTGAAAATCTCTTTCAGAGAAACATTCACAATTCTCCAAATCCCAGTAGGCTAGATCAACTATTGCTACTGAAACTGAGTCATCAGCTTGAACAATCTCCACATTGTCATCCCACCACTGGACTAAGCACTGATGCATTGTTGATGGAATGCAACAGTTGGCATGAATCCAATCCCTTCCAAGGAGTAGACTGTATGATCCTTTACCATCAATGACAAAGAAAGTAGTGAGCAAGGTTTTACTTCCAATTGTCAATTCAACATTAATTGCCCCCCGGGTGTTAGACAGATTTCCTCCAAAGTCTCTGAGCTTCATGTCTGTCTTGATCAAATCTTTAGGGCCTTTGCCTAACTTTTTGAATGTAGTGTAAGGCATAAGGTTGACTAAAGCTCCACCATCAACAAGCATCCTTCCGATTGGTTTGCCATCAATAAATCCTTTAAGATACAAAGCTTTCAGATGTCTATGCTTAACTGGCTTATCAAATATAGCTTGAGCATTAAAGGCCAATCTGGCAACTAATTCTTCATACTCTGATTCATCAAAGTCAGAGTACACCTCTTGATCTCCTGGAGCTTTGAATTCTTCAAGTAGAAGTAAAGCCATATGAATATTAGCTGATGGCTTACCAGAATCAGTTGTTTGTTTAGCACGCCACACTTGAGTTCTCTTAGATCTTTTAGCTTCTTCGATTTCTCTATTCCTCAAGCATTGTACCCTTCTCTTTTGACTTTTTGGAAGACCTCCAAGGCACCATTGATTCTCTTACTAAACATGCTTTTCATCTTTATGTTCAATGACCTCCTTGCTAGAATGAATATCATAATTTTTTGCACGCCGATCCATAGGATTATATCTGATTCTTTCATGAACAGATCGGCGGTTGGTTTGAGATTGTCTACGCTCTCTACTTTGATTGTAGCATTCAGGACAGTTATCTTTAGTGGGCAGTCTCAAACCTTCATTCCAACAATGTCTGAAGAAAGGACAATTCCAATGAGCCTTTGCTTGTTCTCTTTCATACATTTCTTCTTCTAGCCATTGCTGATATTCTTGCTCTTCAAGCCACCTTTCGTAATCTTTCTCTTTCTGTCTTTGCCATTTATTCAAAAGAATACGAGATGTAACTCGAGGACGCAAACTGGTAGTTCTAGATGACTCTCCTTATTCAAATCGGCTCTTTTGTTCCTCACGTCTCTGCTAAATTTCCCGACATTCTTCAGCTGTCATCTGCAGACTTGATTCAACTATCCCAGATTTATTAGCCTTGTCTACATGAGAATCATTACTTTGCTTTTGGGCAAAGTGGCATTAACCATATTCTAAGGGAAAGGTTGTTCATCTATCTTCATCTTGGATTTATTAGGTTTATCAAATGTCAGCCTACCTTGCTCAATAGCACTCTGAATCTGCTGCTTGAAGACCTTACACTCATTGGTGGAGTAAGAGAGTTATGAACCTTGCAATATTTCTTGCTTCTTCTCTCTTCAGGCTTCAATATTACTTGGCCAGGTGATGGTTTAATTTGGCCTTTCTCAAACAAATAGTCAAAGATCTTCTCAGCCTTAGTGATATCAAAATCATAAGTTTCTTGTGACCTTCCCCAAGGATTAGGAATGACTACCTGTTTCTTGCCCCAGTTCCATTCAATAGTATCTATGTCCTCTTCATCCGATTCTTCATTTAATACTGAATCATAGAAATCGGCTACTGCTGTAGTTTTCTGATACTTGGCATTGTTGCGTTGATATTGCAACTGTTCAGACAAAGCTGCAACTTTCTGTGTCAGAAGCCCAAGATTATCAAAATGTTGTCCAATTAGTTTATCCTTTAAGTATGGCAACATGCCTTGAATGGCTAATGCAGCTAACTGATCATCAGGCAAAGTCAATGTGAAACACATGCTCTAGTATGTCTGAATCTCTGAAGATACTCTAAGCCTGATTGATTGTTCCTTTGCCTCATAATAGTCAAATATGTGAGTTTCTTTTCTCCTATCCCAGTAAAGAAATATGCATGAAACTTCTTCTCAAGGTCTTCGCAACCAGTCACTGAACCATTTGCCAATGATGTATACCAAGTGAAGGCTGGCCCTGACAATGACAAGGAAAAGAACCGAACCCTGAAAACTTCCTGATTTGATATATCACCTAACTGAGCTAGATATCTGCTAAGATGCTCCATAATGCTAGTATTATCTTGCCTAGTAAACTTGGTGAAATCTTGAACTTTGTAATTGGAAGAGAAACTTGATTGTACCATTCAGGATATGGACGTCTATACGTGAATGTGTTGCTTTTCTTAATTTCGAATTGATTCTCCATCATGTCAGCCATCTTGTGAAGAAGTTCATCATTAGGATCTGGAGCAGTGCCTGAATATCCTGGATGTGGTGTCATGCCTAGGACCTGATGATAACCTAGAGGATTAACTCTTGGTTGAGGATTGTATCCAGCTTGGATTGCATTGTCAACATGATAATTGATATTGTTCACAAGCTTCTTTGCTGATGGAGACATTTTTTGAGCCGAATGTGGAATTTGAGGAGTTGTACTGAATTCAATCTTTGCACCATTCGGTTGTTGTGCTACCATTGCTCCAGCACTACTACTAGCACCATTACCATTATTTGCAGTTTCTGATCCTGCAGGTGGGGACTGGTCCATCTCAGTGTTTGGAATATTGAAGTAGCAAGGCCCCCAATTGATCAATAGGAAACCCAACAAAGGTCGCTTTCATGATGTTGCCAAAAGTTGTCAGAAAAACTCAGTTATGATTTCTCATGGCTTGATTGACTATCAAAGTAATGGAGTCTTCTATTCTCTTGAGATCTTGTTCATCTCCATTATCTGCTCTCCTGGCAACAGAATTCTTGGCAAACTAGTCTTCTGAATCACCTTGTCTCGAGTCTTGCTGAATGACAGAAGGCACTTTTCTTTGAATTCTTCAGCGGCCTTCTCGATGATGGTTCTATCAGCATCATTGGGGTCTTCCATGGCCATGTTGAGAATGGTCGTTTTATCATGCGGAGCAGGAGGAGCCATTGATGATGATGACGACTGTGTTGTCCCACCGAGCGTGCAAAAAAGCGTGTCAACACGAAAATGTGTTCACGCCGACGCACCTGCAACCGAGTGAACCGAGACTGTGCGACTCTCGATCCATGAGGTTTCTTCAGCAGGTCGGTTAGCTTCGACCAAGGCGTGCCAATCAATTTGACCAGCCATTGACAAGGGATGAAAGCATATCAGTAACAAAAGGGTGGAACATGCCGGTGTTACCAGACAGTTCCAAATATACGGCTCAGATAGCCAGATCAAAAGAGCTATCAACTAGAGAGTTGACACCTCGAGCGAATCGGTAGTTTCAATACACAATCGGCTATTTCATATGTATGTGTATATAAAGCTTAAGATATCCGATTGAATTGGATAACATGATGATTGTCTATAGTTGATATAAAACCGTTATAGCATGTCAAGATAAGATGTATATGCTCAGTATCATTGATTAAATTGACTGAGACAATCAATTCATGATTTATTTTACGTAGAGGATTACAATGCTTGAGGAAATCGGCAATCTAGCTTATTGATACATGCCAACCTTTAACGCATCATCTTTCATCCAAATAGACTTGCTAACCGACATCGTTTGAATCTAAACAGCCTTAACAGTGGGGATCACATGATACAACCATAATAAGACAGTTAGAAGAGATTAACGGATCTATTTGTACTTATAATCATGTATTAAAAGCAACATGCATGGATAAAACTAGGTACCTCAGAACAAAGCATTGTATTTATCAAGGCATAGATAATCGGCAAAAACAGCCAAAGCCGACATGACCAACAAACAGAGTAAAGACTATCATCGTTATTAAGATCTACTAACCGACATCGTCTGAATCTAAGTAACTTTAACGGTGGGGATCATATGATGCAGCCATAATAAAGCCCTTAGAAGAGATTAGCAAACCATAACAACAAATCTAGCCATATCAATGAATGCAGATCATGTGAGACATAAGATCTAGATGAAACAAACGATCTAGCAGGTTTAATCGTTATGTAATGAGATTTTAGCATGAACAAGCTTAGATAACGATCAAACAATATGATATAAGGTCGATCTATCTAAATCTTAGTCGAAAAGTATGTTATAATTAATGAAACATTAACCATAAGACACTTAAGATAACTAAACCGATCTAAGATTGTAAAGCAAGCTAAACAATCTTAGATAGATTCGATAACTATTGATAATGCATCAAAAGACAAGTCAATCAACACACCATCAATGATAACTACTCCCTCCGTCCTATGGTATAAGGCGTAACCACTTTTTATTCATGTCCCATGATATAAGGCATGCTCTCTCACAGACATTAATGCAGTAATTCTAGTGCTGAGAGAGAGAATTAAATGTGTTCTTGGTCTTTGAACCAGAGGTGGTTACGCCTTATATCCTAGGACGGAGGGAGTAGCTCATATTCATACATTATAAGAGATTGGACGAGGCTGTTGCAGCCTTACAAAGCATAAACATGAACCATGGTGGAACTTACAAGCAAGCTAGAGGTCGAACGATGCAGCCTACCTTGAAGAAGAACTCGCCGATATCTACTGTTCCTAAGGGGTGGTGTGACGCCGGGTTGTGTTTGTTTGTAAGAGATTGGATCCTTAATTACAATAGCTAGGGTTTATATTTATACCCTGAATTTGACACGAGTCCTAACTGAACACGAACCCTTATTACGACTCTAAAACAATACTTTCCTAAATTAAAAGGTAATTTAGCCTCTACTCTTTCCCTTCTTGTAAAGTCTGATATGTCGATTCCTAATCGGCAATACTATCCTCGAGGCTAGATAGTCGAACCTTTGCTTTAGCCGATATCGTCATTTAGTCGATTCATTATGAACTGTCTCTCCTTGACGTTCCCCCTATCCAAAATTCTGTGCAAACCAGTGGCTGTGACTCCTCGCGTGGGCGCTCGATGCCGCGCTACAGAGGGCCGACGACGCTCAATCCCGGTGCCCTGTCCCCATCCAGGCCTGTGGCAGCAGCGCCGGCAGCTATGCGATGGCCACGCTACCGCGCCCGCAGATCCCTTCCTAAATTCTCCGCTAGCCCCCTGTTCGCCGGAGTCAATAGAGGTGCGCCCCAAATTTCCAAGATTCGCTTCCTCTAATTCATGGCAAATCTTTGGTCGAGTTCCAGGCAAGGCACTAGTGCTACTGCCGCCCTTGCAGCTGCAGCATCTTCTTCGGTCGCTGGTGCTCCCGCCGTCCTTGCTGCTACAACATCTTCTTCGGTCGCCAGTGCTGCCGCCGTCATTGCTGTTGCAGCATCTGCTCCACCTGCAAGTGCTCAAGTCGCTGGTGCAAGTGCAGCATCTAAAAAAGAAGAGTCTACTGTAGTTTGGTCTGTAATTGATACCGTTTGCACTTTGCAGTAGTGTATAATAGTCTACTAGTCTATCATTTGGTCCTGAAAATAATAATATGAAAATATAATCAATATTATTTGCACTAGTAAATAATACTCTGCTAGTTTGGTGTACTAGTCTGTCAATTGCATCTAAAAACAAGAGTCGGAGAAAGAATAGTTTGGTTTGTTAATCGGTATTCAGCAACTACCTTGTGGTTTAGCGTAGAACTGTCCACAGTTGCTTGCTATGTTCTCAGGGAGATATTCCTAGCGACTGTGCATATTTCTGAATAATTATGGGCAGTGTTTGATGCAGAAAGTGTCGATTGTGCATACGAGGCTACCTGTTGCAGGGCCTCGCGTGGACGCTACACCGGTCGCGGCTGCGGCTCCTCGCGGGACAAATGCGCATCCCGCGGATCCATCGGGCGGCCTCCACATCGCCCCCAATGGCGCGCGCGTCCACCCCGTGGACCCTTTGCGTGGCGACGCCAGTGTTGCTTGCATCTGCCCCGGCATCCCGGCACCCCCAGACTGCGATGCCACCCCTCCCAGAACTACCCCCGGCGGCGCCCCTCTGGAGGCAGATCCGGTCGGCTGGCAGGAGGAGCTCAACCTCGTCCGGGCACCCGCTCTGCCTTCTCCCAGCACTGCTGCTTCACCACGTACAAGGTGCTACTCCTCCGAGGTGCTGCTCCTCTGATCTGAGCCTCCTCAATCCTCATTGTTTTTTTCTTGCAAGCATAGGTTTCTATGCAGGGTGAAACTGTGATTTCAAAGATGTTGGGGTGATTTATATGCTTAGTTGCTTAGGTTTCCACACTAGTTGAATGCATCTTGATTGTTATGTTTTGTTGATTTTGTGTTCCTATGCTTATGCGCATAAGTTTTTATGTATGGCTGAACTACCTCACTGGAAGATAGCATCTAAAATACCTCACAGTATTTCTAATCTGGAAACGAATGTTTCATGCCCACTAAGAGACTTACAGTCAAATATAGTTTGGTGGTCTGAGCGCTTAGCAGTGTCTGGTTAGTCTGTCAGGCTGTTATTTATCATCATCAATATAGAAACTTTAAAAGCAAAATCTTCGTTATAGTGATTTCATTTTAGAATGCTCGCCAACATATGGTCATAAACCTTCTATGCATTGTGCAGTCTCCCAAACTTCTGTTATGTATATTGTATGTTTCATTACAGTGCAGAAGTGAAAATAAATAAGACTGTTTTATATGCATTGTTTTGCTGGTAGAGACAATATGATTGTTGCAAACAAGAATCCATACCTTCCCCTTTGTCTTTACACTTTCCCTTTTCCATTTACATGGTGTCAGGTAGCAAGGCAAGCGTTTCGTCTTTCTTGTTTCTTTAAATACCTGGTAGTGAGACATGTTGGCATCATCCCTCATTGTCATTTCACAGCTTGAGCTAGAGATCAAAGAAATCAAAGGGAAGCATGGCAGCAGGCTTGCGAGTGTTTGGCCAGCCGGCATCTACTGATGTTGCCAGGGTTCTGACATGCCTGTTTGAGAAGAAATTGGAATTTGAGCTTGTCCACATTGATACATTTAAGACACATCACAAGCTTCCTGAGTTATTAGGCTGCGGGTATGGCACTTGCATCAGTTTTTTCTTTTCCTTTTTGTGCTTTGTTTCAACAAAGTTGCACATATCCCATTTGCTATTTACAGGATCCGAATGGCCAAGTGACCTTCAAGCATGGCGACAAGCTTTGGTTGCTTTTTTACAGTTCACAATATTGATGCATCCATTTAAAGACAATATTTCTGCGCTTGCATACATAAGTTTCTATGCACATGCAATTACGATTTGGCAATGTGACTAAACAAAATATATATTTATGATGGTCAATGCGAGTTTCTAAAAAACTAGATAAAAAAATTTATGCTCTGATTTGTGTGGTTTTATACTTGGGCAATGTTACACATTAATAATCTAGTGACAGTTATCTATACTGTATTTCTACTTTTTATTATTATTCCCACATTTCTACATCACATGTTATTTTGAGTGCAAGGTGTCCCATGGTGAATTGCAACAACCTCGGAACGATAGGCATCATAGGTATGGTTTCTGTGCATTTGATTTTTGATTTTTATGCTTCTTGAGCCAACAATGCAAGCATGCGAGGTTGAGCCATGGTTGTATTGGTCTACATTGTTAACACTTTTGACATGTATTGTTGGAGCGACTTCCTTGGCTTGCGGCGGCGACGTAATTTTCCATATGTTAACTGATATTAGTTTCATAAATAGATTTTTGCGCATGCTAAAACATGTTTATATGTCTTTCTTGTCGCTATAAGGTTTCTGCACGTACTAAAACATGTTTATATGTCTTTATTTGTCGTTGTAAGGTTTTTGCGCCTTCTAAAACATGTTTACGTGCCTTTTTGTGATGTAGGATGGTTGAAAGGATTACTCTCCATTTGGTGATAGGTCAATGGTGGCTCAGACATATGACATGGCTTGCGACATCAATGACTTAGTTGGCTTGTGGCAGTGGCATAGTGTGATTTTGATTTAGTTGATGGGTTAACACAAAAATCTAGTATTCCATATGTTGTGTTTATATGCTTGGATGACATGAGTAAGGCTATTGGTTTTTATGTAACTTTGGTTGGGTTTCAATAGTTTTGTTGACTAGGTTTCTATGCATGTGGATTATGTGCTCATATGCACAATGCTCGTAAGATTCAAAGTTCAAAAATTTTGCAGCAAAATTTGATTTCTATACTGGTAAAAATAGAGTTCTATGCACAAGTAGATTGTGTTATCGAAGATATATGAAAGTGTTATGTGTTTTCTGTGCTCGCATGCGTATGAGTGTATCTAAGTAAGATTTAAATTTCAAATTTCGTAGTATTAGAATGGTTCTTATACTTGCGTTTTAAGATTCTATGCATTTGAACACTCTACGAGAACCACACTGGCAATAGGATGCAAATTTCAAATTTTATAGGAAAGGTAGACGTTTTTTCTACGCTTTTCACCACCGCTTGATTCAAATTTCAAATTTTAGAGAAGACGAGACTGTCTCTATGTTTTATGCTTGCGGCCTCCATGTTCTATGCATTGTTCGCATATTAATTATACACCTCCAGAGTGAAAAGCATGATGTTGGTGGAGGCAATCACGGTTATGCCAGGTGGAATGTCCATCTCGTGAAGAGTTTTTTTACGTGGTAACAAAATTAATTTTTATTCACCCAGCTACTAATTTGTATGCAACATCAGTGCAAATAACTTTTTTACGCATCTTGACTCTTGTTTCTATACATCCAATCAGTCATCATGTGCCATGATTTAAATTTCAAACTTATGAATTTTATTTTTTTTAAAAAAATATTAACAATGGATCTTGAATCGTGCACAAAAATATCAGAAGTTTAATGGTGAAAACCGTTTTTTAATTGGATGCATGGTTGAGGAATTATCGTGAAACAAAGAAAGAGATTAGAGTGGATGCACGCATGCATTCATGTGTCAGCCCGTGCCAAATTCTGTCAGGTGTAACGTTCTGCTCGCGGAGAGATTTTTATACGGTAACAAATTGATCTAAATTCATGTAACCACTAGATTTTATTCGTCGTCGCGATAAAAACCTTTCTGTGCAGCTTGACCTAAGATTTTATGCGTCCGATCATTGGATCTTCAGGGGTCCTCCACCTGCGCGCGTCAGCTTCGTGGGAGCTGGGTGGGATGGCTGGATATATATTGGGGCTTGCATCGCGAGAGTGAGTGACGGGTGAAGGCAGCAGCAATGAGCGCGGAGTGCGGCGTGGTGTCCGTGCCGTCAGAGCATTAGCGAAAAAAAATTGGTAGCTAATAAATATGTCCTCAATTGTCCTACCAAGGCGGTGCTAAGCAACGATTTTAAACGTTTTTCTACAACACTTCGGTCCACATAGATATTGGTAAAATTCTCTATAACCTCATCAAAATTAAGGATTGCTCCAACTTTCTCAGCAACAATTGGATCATCCCAACTGTTGATCTTCATTGTAGCGAGGATCATAACACTTCCAGGTGCTGAGCCAATATTGTCCAATGGTAAATGTGGCGTCGAAAGCTCCAATGAGAGAGATGGCTACATGCCTTTCATCGGTATTCCCTCTGTCCCCAAAAAATACAATTCTGGAACAATATCATGTTTTAATATATCATATTTGACCAATTATAGATAAAAAGGTATAAATATTTATAATATAAAATAAATATTATTAGATTAATTATAAAATGTATTTTCATAATAAATTAATTTGGAGCCATAAATATAAATATTATTTACTAGAAACTTGGTCAAACATGAGCACTTAAAGTGGCACGCAACCTATAGTTGCGTTATTTTAGGGCACTCCCAATGGAGAATTAATATTGGTTTTTATGGCAGCCTAATTAATGAAGAAAGAGATGAAAAATAGAAGAAACAGTTTCTTTAAGAGGAAACGAAGTCGTCTCTTAAATCGATGTACGAAGAAACTGCGATTTCACTGTTGGGAAGAAACGAGTCGTTTCTATCAAGTTGCGGCGCCTGTGATGGCTTGCCGGCCGCCGCGGCACGCTCGCTCGCCAACGGCCCCCGCGCTTACCCTGCTGGTTGCGCCCTTGCCAGCCGCCACCGCGCTTGCCCGCGCCGCTGCTGCACTAGTCGCGCGCTCATCGCCGGTCGCCACCATGCTCGCCCGCACCACCGCTGCACGCGCTAGCAAGCAACCACCGCACCAGAACAGCACCAAAATCACGAGGCCGCGGCGCTAGAAGGGGCAGGACAAGAAGGCCGTCGTCATCTACTAGGGCATCCAGCCGCGGAAGATCATGAAGGAGGACGGCATGGAGTGGAGTTGGTTCTGCTTCAGGCTGAGCACTTGATCTTCCAATTTGTGATGGTCACTGTTTAATTATTCGTTGTTCATTCATATGCATCATGTACGTACGTGCAGCCATGGGACATGTATAGAGCGGACACGTCGATCGACATGAAGAAGCATGTCAGGAAAGAAGCCCATATAGCTAAGGAGTAATGGGCCACGCATGCTGGCCTATGCGGCCATGTAAGTGTGGGCTCTGCCCGTGTGTGAGTCTCAGCTATAAAGCTGGCGCCTCGATGAGATGAGGCATGTAACAGAATCTTCAGAACCTTTCTATAACTGAATAGAACTCCACCTCGTGGGTATCAGCCGCGTTCTCTCCCAATCCTATCCAAAATTCTTGCTATCATATCCCCAAATCTCTTCTTATATAGGTAGATCATTACAACTTGGTATCAAGAGCCTTGCTGATTTGGGGGGAAATTTTTTTTCTCGCCTGAATCTGTTCTGGCGCCCAAGAAGAAGCCTACCAAGTTTCAACAAGAAATGGCGACTTCGATGGAGGACCTCAAGACCACGATGGAGAGCATGGCCAAGCAGCTGGCCGGAGTTCAGGATATGGCGAAGCAGTTCGCCAGCCTTCAGGAGGCGGTCTCGACTACCCTCGACAAGCTCCAGGACTCGGAGGCATGGCGTACCATAGTAGAGACGTCGATGGGGACTATGATGCAGCAGTCGCAGAGTATCGCGCAACGGCTTCAATAGTTGGAGACACGAACCCCGCTGTCTCCACCACCGCCTCCACCGACGACGCAGCCGGTGCCCCCTCCGCCACCGCTACCATTGATGCCTCCCTAGCCGATGCCACACGCACCGCCTCACCCACCTCTGGGCGCGGTACCCACGACACTTCCCCAACCCCCGGCTAGATGGCTCGACCTCAACAACTCACCACAGTCGTCGCAATCGCCTGCGGCGAGCAATACATTGCCCAACGGGCATGGCCTTCCACACGAGCACCGGGATATGGGTGGTGGGATCCTTCGTGGTCCACCACCGATCCCGGTCACGGGTATGCCCATCCCCAATCCTCTGCCTCCTCAACTTGCTCGTCTGGATCTTGATGCTTTTCATCAGTCACGTTCTTCGCATACGCCCAAGATTGAGTTTCCAAAATTTGACGGTGATTCTCCTCGTCTATGGCGCGACCATTGCAAGATGTATTTTGAGGTATACACGGTGATTCTGGCGTTGAAGACCCGGTTCATGGCCCTCAACTTTCAAGGTGTTGCCAAGACTTGGTTGTAGATGATCTAGCGTTGTGAAAGGATCACGGATAGGGCCCATTTCTGTACCTTGGTGTTTGATTGATTCGACAAAGATCAGTACCCTAAGCAGATGAAGCAGCTCGATGCATTGAAGTAGACAGGATCTATCGAAGACTACCTCAACCAATTTGAGAAGCTGGCGCACGGAATTCTTCTGTACAACAACGCATATGATGATGTCTATTTTGTGATGAGATTTGTGGCAGGGTTAAAGCCTGAGCTCAGGGCTGCAATTGCTTTACACCGACCCCGGGATGTCGCCACGGCTAGCACGCTAGCACTGTTGCAGGAGGAGGAACTCAACAATTGCCACAACAAATCCTATGGGCGGGAATTCACTAGAGGCAACGGCAAATGGGCTGGTACTGACTATACCAAGAAGCAAGAGGTGAGAAGATCAAGCAGACTAGTGACACTGATGATAAGCTTCACGAGCTGAAGCAATTTCGTAGAAGAAAACGGCTTATGCTTTAAGTGTGGCAATAAGTGGAATCATAATCATCAGTGCCCTGAACAAACTCCAATACATGTCCTTGAAGAACTGCTTGATGCCCTAGGTACTGCTACTAAAGAAAATGACTCATATATTGAGGAACAAGAAGTAGAAGAGACAGTGATGGCACTTCATTCTTTAGTCCCTCCTCAGGCTCAGAAGAGAAAGACATTCAAGCTCCTAGCAAACATCGACAACCAGAAGGTGTTGATTCTAGTGGACTCAGGGAGTGTAGGGACATTTGTCAGTGAACACCTAGTCCAGCAGCTAAAACTCTCCACTGTGGATTGCCCTCATATGCAATACAAGGCTGCTGATGGTGGAATTCTTGATTGTTCCAGAATGGTTCCCAACTTACAGTGGTTCATTCAAGGCACAACATTCTCTTCTTCTCCACAAGTATTACCACTGAAATGCTTTGATTTGATACTTGGAGAGGATAGGCTAGAAGAAGTGAGCCCCATTTGGGTAGACTACAAGAAGGTGATGAAGGTCACATACAAGGGCAGAAGAGTTACCCTACAAGGAGTCAAGGAGCATATCTCACCCTATGCCTCAGTATCTACCTCCAAGTTCAAAGGTTTAATCGGGACTGGCATGATCTCTCACTGTATATCCTTTTAGAGTTGTGGCTCATCAGATCAGTCTATGAATGAGCTGTGTATGCTCCAATCTACTGAGTTGGACTGACCCCCTCCAGTGTCTGAATTGTTGAAGGAGTTTGACCATCTGTTTGCAACTCCTACCTCCCTGCCACCTCATAGAAGTGCAGACCACTATATCCCCTTGATCCCAGGTGCTCAGCCAGTGAAGGTGAGGCCTTACAAGTATTCACCAATACATAAAGATGAAATCGACAGATAGCTTCAAGAAATGCTCTAGAATGGAATTATTAGACCCAGCAGCAGCCCCTTTGCCTCACCAGTGCTTCTAGTGAAAAAGAAAGATGGCTCCTGGTGTTTCTGTATTGATTATAGACAGCTCAACTCAATTACAGTCAGAAACAAACACCCAATGCCCATTGTGGATGAATTATTGGATGAACTAGCTGGTGCTGCATGGTTTACCAAACTAGAATTTAGATATGGATATCATCAGGTTTGCATGGCTCTGGGGGAAGAATACAAAACTGCATTTGTCCCACATCAAGGGTTATATGAGTTTTTGGTTATGCCCTTTGGACTAACAAATGTCTCTGCCACTTTCCAATTCTTGATGAATACTATATTCAAGCACCTGCTCAGACATGGAGTTCTAGTGTTCATGGATGATATACTCATATACAGCAAAACACTTGAAGATCGTGTCAAGTTGCTCAGGGAGGTCTTTCAAATCCTCAGTGAAAATCAATTCTGTATCAAAAGGTCCAAATGCTCTTTTGCACAACAGAAGGCGAAATATTTGGGACACATAGTTTCAGCAGGAGTGGTGATTGAACCTACTAAGGTGGAGGCAATAAATAAATGGCTTACACCAAGGAATGTGAAACAACTAAGGGGCTTTCTTTGTCTGACAGGGTACTATAGGGAATTCATTGCACATTATGGCATGATAAGTAGACCCTTGATAGCTCTGTTGAAGAAAGGCACTCAATTCATTTGGACTAATAATGAGGAGCATGCCTTCAAAGTACTGAAGCAGAAGTTAACACAAGCACCAGTTTTGGCTGTCCCAGATTTCAAACAAGAGTTTGTGATGGAAACAGATGCCTGTGATTATGGCATAGGAGCTGTCTTAATGCAAAATGGACATCCAGTAGCCTACTTGAGTAAAGCTCTTTGTCCCAAAAACCAGACACTCTTAGTCTATGAAAAAGAATGGCTGTCAATACTAATGGCTATAGACAAGTGGAGACCATATTTGCAGCATAAGCAGTTCACAATCAAGACTGACCATGGAAGGCTTCTCCATCTTACTGAGCAAAGACTACACTCCAAACTACAACAAAAGGCTATGGTCAAGCTCATGGATTTGAACTTCTAGATTCAATATAAAAAGGGAATTCAAAATGGAGCAGTAGATGCCCTGTCAAGGTGTCCTTCATAGGATTCAGATTCACTCTCAGCTATCTTTCAATGTATCCCATCTTGGGTACAGAAGCTACAGGAGGGATACCAAGATGACCCTGAAGCCAGGCAATTGTTAGTAGAGCTAAGCATTTCTGGACATAATGAAAAAGGATATTCATTGGAGAATGGAACCATCAGATTCAAAGGAAGATGTGGGTGGGGAATAACTCTTTGGCCCAGCAGCACATACTATCAGCCCTGCATGACAGTGGAGTAGGAGGACATTCTGGAGTTAATGCGACCTATCACAGGGTCAAGCAGCTGTTTGCTTGGCCATCTCTGAAATAGTCAATCCAGCTCTTTGTTCAGCAATGCCAGATATGTCAACAAGCAAAGCATGAACATATCAAGCCACCTGGGTTACTGGAGCCTCTACCTATTCCTTCACAAGCCTGGGAAATAGTCTGCCTAGATTTCATTGAAGGCCTTCCCCAATCAGACAGATTCAATGCCATATTGGTGGTAATTGACAAATTCACCAAGGATAGGGTGTTTACCAGCATAGTGTGCCAGGAGCTGTTTAAATTGACAGACACTAAGTTGCTGATGAGTTCAAGCTATCACCCCCAAACAGATGGTCAAACAGAACGTTTGAACCAATGTTTAGAAGGGTTTCTACGTTGTACTGTTCACTCCTGTCCTAGGCAATGGAGTAAGTGACTTCCTGTGGCCGAATTCTGGTATAATACAACACACCATTCTGCACTTGGCAAGTCACCATTTGAGGTGTTGTATGGATACACACCAAGGCACCTGGGCATCAAGAACCTGCTTAATAGACTCATTCAGCAACAACTCCTTAGGGCACAACAAAGGATGAAAGCACAGGCAGATAAGCATAGAACTGAGAGAAGTTTTGAATTGGGTGAGCTGGTTTATCTGAAGCTCCAACCTCATTTGTAGTCATCGGTAGCATACAGAGGAAATCATAAGCTCTCCTTCAGATTCTATGGTCCTTATCAGATATTGCAGAAAGTTGGACATGTTGCTTATAAGCTCAATTTGCCTCAAGCAAGCAGAATCCACCCAGTGGTGCATGTGTCTTAGTTGAAAAAGCACATCCCTCGTGCAGCACAAGCTTCTCAGGATCTGTCAACTGTCTATACTGATCCAATGCAGACACTAAAGCCCGAAGCCTTCCTGGGAATCAGATACAGCTCCAAGGGATCGTCAACTACCAAACAGGTATTGGTCAAATGGATGTCATTACCTGATGATCTAGCAACATGGGAAGAAGTTCGCGATCTCCGATGCCGTTTTCCAAGATCACCAGCTTGGGGACAAGCTGGTTATGAAGGGGAGGGTATTGTCAAGAAAGAAGCCCGTATAACTAAGGAGTAATGGGCCACGCGTGCTGGCCTATGCGGCCTTGTAAGTGTGGGCTCTGCCCATGTGTGGGTCTCAGCTATAAAGCTGGCGCCTCGGTGAGGAGATGAGGTATGTAACAGAATCTTTAGAACCTTTCTGTAACTGAATAAAACTCCACCTCGCGGGTATCAGCCGCGTTCTCTCCCAATCCTATCCCAAATTCTTGCTATCCTGTCCCCAAATCTCTTCTTCTATAGGTAGATCATTACAAAGCACCACTAGCCGCCGGCAGCCGCGCGCACTCGCCTGGGCCGCCGCGCACCCACCTGCACTTGCTCGCCGGCCACCGCACGCACTCGCCTGCGCTGCCGTGCACGCCCGCTGGCAGCTGCGCACCTTCGCCCGTGCCGCTGCGCGCTCGCGTGCTGGCAGCTGCTCTCTCCTGCCGAGGTCGCCCACGACAGAGAATACCAGAGGCAAGAGCATCTATGGTAATTGGTGGAGGAATAGAGAGAAAAAAACACACATTTATTACGCGAAGAAACCTACATTGTGAGGGATAGTTTTTATAGATGAAATTTTGCTGGCGTGGTCACTATGGAAACCGTGTGTAGTGTCTACCGTTGGGACTGCCCTTAGGGACAGAGGTAGTACAACCTGCAACTATTTAAGTGCTAATATCTTTTTTTTTGCCATGTTCAGCCGGCTTATAATCCATACTTTTCAGCTTGTTTTTTCAATCGGAACAGTGTTTTTCTCAAAAAAAAATCAGCCGAAACAATGTTTTAGCTTGTTCTCCTTGCAAAGATTTTTGTTGCATCTCAAATTTTACAAGAACATTTAAGTTTTCATCGTCTATCCATCGGATACATTTTCAATTAGGAGATGGGAGCATGGGAAGGGGTGGGAGCACTGGATATGTACTCCTTGGCAGTAGTTTTATTGTCCTCGCATGGTCTTAGTTTTTCCAATGATATCAGAAAACTTATATCATAACTCAAGAACAAGGCCAACATGTTGAGTACTACCTCTGTCTTGAAAACAATGCAACTATGGTATACATCTATACTATAAAAGAGCGAAGAAATTGAAAATAGCCTCTCACCTTGATGTTTTCTACCCGCTTTAATTCTTATCCCTTGGATCTACTTTAACATCAGATCCAACATATCTAAATCGTCCGCCTTAATCTGACAAACGGGCCCAGCCAGAAAACTCTTTGATGTTTACACGTGTTTATACTATTTCTGCCGCCGTTGCATGGTGTTTTGTCACCCATCGACGTACCCGCCCGCCCACCGTACCCACCACCAGCGAATGGCGGAGGCGGGGGGAGGCCAGCGGGTGCCATGGCCCCACCCAATGTTTGGTGGAAAAAACTAATATTTCTATGGCCCAAGCGTCCAAGCCCATCTATGTATCATGTATCATGTATGTACGTATCCTGAGCTAAGAGCCAAACCGTCCATAGTCTGATCGTTCCAGGAGCGAGGGCTGAGCCGCCTAGGGCAATCCACGCCAATCGCGATTCGCGATTCACGATCCTGCCGCAGACCGCAGTGCCACCGGGGCCGCCACACTCGCCCCGCCGGCCACCGCCCGGCCTTAAAGGCACCTGCAGGCTGCAGGCTGCAGGCTGCAGTCCGCACCTCCGTTCGGCTTCCAGCCTTCCAGGTCCAGCCGTCCAAGGCTCCAGGCTCTCCGTCTTCGATTCAGTCTGCAACACGTGAACATCCAGGCCAGGCAGCACGCAGCACGGCAGCAGGTAGCCAGGTATGTTCTTGTTCTATTCTAATTTTCTATGTCCATCAGTTTAGAGCTAATGCCTAATTGGCTAATTAAACTATTATTTTTTATATTGAAGGGTAATCCTCATGAAACTTAAAAGGACGACAATTGACTCTTTTTACAAGGTAGACACTGCTGCTACTAATGTTTCAATACATCAAGAGCAAGAGGACCATGAGTCTCTGCAATGAAACTTGTTAAAACCAGGCTACGGAATAAGATGGAAGATGGGTTCCTAAGAGATTGCTTAATAATTTACATTGAAAAGAAGATTGCAATGGAGTTCACAACCGAAGAACTTATTGATGACTTCGATGCGATTCAGACGCGCAAAACAAAATTTAAATGAAACATGTTGGTTCCTTTAACCATTTATGCTTATCGTTATATTTTTCATCGCAAAATTGTCACAATGCATAATTCATTATTTAATAGAGATTTTGGTGTTTTTTCAATATATGATTAAACTCTAAAACCTCTCCAAAAACCTCCAGTAACACAACTGAGACTATGACAAGTTCTCCACCCATAAGGATAGAGGTTCTCCACCCATACGAGGATGGATTGACAGAACTATGAAAATATGATAAGATAGAGGCAACACGAACCGTTTAAAAATGTGTTGAGTCAAAGTGCAGCGATATATGCAGCTGAGGCATTCTAATGAAATAAACGATTTCAATCTTGTTCTACTCAACCAGATCAAACCGATCAAGCACTAAATCTACCTTTATTGTATATCGATAATTCAATTAACATCTCTATTGCATTTAAATAGTTTTTAGAAACACGTGTGCGTCGCACGTGCATATTTGCTAGTACCAGTTAAAGTGTTTCACATTAAACCAAGTTTCTATCAAATACTATTCATATTTATAGCTTCAAATCAATTTCTTATGAAAATACATTTCGTAGTTAATCTAATGGTGTTTATTTGTATTGTAAATATTTATAGTTTTTATCTATAATTGATCAAACTTGGTATACTAAGACGTGACACTGTTCTAGAATTGCATTTTTTTTTAACGGAGGGAGGAGTCAGTATAGGATACCGAGATATTGTATTTGTGTTGTTTTCATACAATTATAGAAGAAATAATAATTATGAAGTTCATTTAAACCAATATCAACCCCTAACGTACACGGGATATGTCAAAGATAAGTTTATTTGAAAAGGTCTCTCCAAATAGATTTTAGGTTTTGTATAAGTTCAAATATGATCTAATAACTAATTCTAGAAATACTTTCTGATTTTTTTTATAAATTTAAAGAATCATATTATTATATCAACCCAACATATTTTTAAAGAACATTTAAGCATATATCAATAACTAAAAAAGGTACCACTATATGTAAAAAGAGCAAAAAAGTCATATTTGATTAACTGATCAAAATTATTTACTCGTAACTATTATTCAGCTTATATGGTGATAGTGTTTGCTATCGGGTCATGATCTTACATGTATCTCGGGGTACTTGTTCTATGGTCACTATTTTTGGAAACAACAACTTAATTTTTTTTTTCTAACTTGCACCATGAAAAACTAAATCGCAAGCTTTAAAATCTTTTACCCTTTTGTCCACACATCTTCTTTTTTCAGTTTTTGTGTTAATACCGCTAAGGAATTGATGTCTCATCAAAGATAAGAAAGATCACCAGGACAATCATTAAGCATATAAAAAATAGTTTATTCGCAATGTAGTCGAACCATTAGGGAACCATTAGGGAGTGTTTGGTTGGACGAGTTAAAGTTTAACAAACACTGTAGCATTTTCGTCTTATTTGACAAAAAGTTTCTAATCTTGGACTAATTAGGCTTAATAGATTCGTCTCATAAATTACTCATAATCTGTGCCGACATACATACAATTAGTCTACATTTAGTACTCCATGTATTTGAGGGAACATTAATGTGATAGAAGTTAACTCCTGAAAACCAAACATGCCCTTAATGGGAGTGGAATCTTGATCTGATCTACGTACGTACTAGTCATCTATAATTCCATTTCTTTATCGAAAATTCGAAATTGTTGCATCCACGACGCATCCGGACTACGGGACTAGCCCCAACTGCTCCCGCTGTCCCCGCGTGTAAAGTGAAAGCTGACAGCTCTTTCCCTTTCCCGTCTGTCCGCCGTGGAGCCGTCTTCCAATCCGATCCCGGATCCACCCGCCCCTGCTCATCAACAATATTTTTTTTTCACCACAAGTCAGCATACATCAGCCACTTTTATACCCCTTCAGCAGTGTTTGTTCCAAAAATCCTCAGGGCTTGTTTAGACGGGGTAAAAAGTTAAAAACTTTTCAAAATTCCTCATCATATTAAATCTTTACACGTATGAACAGAGCATTAAATATAGGTAACAAAATAATTACAGTTTATTTATAATTTAGGAGACGAATCTTTTAAGTCTATTTAAATCATGATAGACAATAATTATCTAATACAAACGAAAGTGTTACGGTACCATTTTCCTCATCATATTAAATCTTTACACGTATGAACAGAGCATTAAATATAGGTAACAAAATAATTACAGTTTATCTATAATTTAGGAGACGAATCTTTTAAGTCTATTTAAATCATGATGGACAATAATTATCTAATACAAACGAAAATATTACGGTACCGTTCAGCAATTTTTTTTCCCCATCGAAACCGGGCCTCAGTCCTAATTTTTCCCCCATCGAAACCGGGCCTCAGTCCTAATATAAAAAAATCCTCAGTCCTCGCTCCTCCGTCTTCACTCGCTTGTGCTGTTGGGCAATACCTCTCGCCTTCGCCTCCGGTCAGGTCAGATCAACCTCCATCCAACCCATGGCCGCCGACCGCCGCTTCAAGATCTTCGCAGCCGCCGATGGCTTCGGCCAGCCACTCAAGGACGCCGTCGTCGCGCACCTCCGCGCCCACCCCGCCGTCGCCGAGGTCGTTGACCTCGGCGTCGACAAGTACTACGCCGCCGCCGCAGCCGTCGCCCGACACGTCTCCTCTCCCGACTCGGCGCCCGACGCCCCCGAGGTCCGCGGCGTCGTCGTCTGCGGCACCGGCGCCGGCGTCTGCATCTTCGCCAACAAGTACCCGCGCGTCTACGCCACCCACTGCGCCTCCCCCGCCGACGCCGTCAACACCCGCTCCATCAACGCCTGCAACGTCCTCGCGCTCTCCGGCAGCGCCACGCCGCCCGACGCCGCCGCCGCCATAGCCGACGCCTGGCTGGCCACGCCCTTCCGCGCCCCCTGCCCTGCCTCCGGCGACGTGCCCTGGCCGGAGGACATCCAGCAGTTCTTCGACAGCGCGCCAGACGAGATGGCCGCCATCCCGGAGGCGGAGGGCGCCCCGGACTCGGCCTGCGCCATCTGCTGCCTCAGGAGCGGGATGGAGTTCGAGCCGGTGGGGATTATGCCCGGCGGCGAGATGCGGATCGTGCGGGAGAGCCCCACCTCGGCGTACGTCCGGTTCAAGGCTGGCAGTGTGGAGCCAGCGCACCACCACACCTTTGGCCACGACCTGGTGGTCATCAAGGGCAAGAAGAAGGTCTGGAACCTCACCAAGAAGGAGAGCTACGACCTGGTGGACGGCGATTTCCTCTTCACACCTGCCGGGGATGTGCACAGGGTCAAGTACTTCGAGGACACAGAGTTCTTCATCCGTTGGGATGGCCACTGGGATATCTTTCTCGACGAGGATCTTGACACTGCACACAGTGCCATTGACGCCGAGCTTGCAGCTGCCAGCAAGTGAGGTCATGCCATCTACGCGTGGTGATGTCAGTCCTTATGAAGGTGCTATGCTCACATATCCTCTTTTGTGATTGATGGTCTTGCTTCCATAATGTTTGTTGTTGAACTCTGTGTGTCTGTGATCCTCAAATCTTATCTTGTGATTTTGTGGCATTATGGTTATAATGGCAACGATGATAGCAAACTGTACAATTTGGTTACTGAATCAAATTGCATATACATGGAGGTTGTTGCTCTTTGTTCTTGGAACTAGTTTCATGTTTATGTTACCTCCATTTTATGCCAGTTTTGTTGAGTTACCCCCTTGTTACACTATCTGCATTAGCTGTGTTGTTTTGTGACTTTCAACATCCAAGATGTGTTAAATACTGATGATTCAGTTCAGTCCACATCCACTAACTGCATTAGCTGTGTCGTTTTGTGACTTTCAACATCCAAAATGTGTTGAATACTGATGATTCAGTTCAGTCCACAAGAAAGGGATAGAACGATTGATGGCAAACAATCCCTTGGAGCACAAACTTATCTTCTGTCCCTTATATTAAATTGTTAGAAAATGCTTATTGTACTGGTATGCTTCACCGAGCTTTCAGCATAGGGCTTACTTTTCTCGTGCAAGGAATTATAATATCAAACTGTACAATTTGATTCGTGAATTTAAATTGCAGATGCAAGGTTGCTGAAATTTGTTCTTAGACCTAATTTTATGTTTATGTTGATGACAGCCATAGTAATCTAAAAAAAACAGCCAAAACGTGCTGGCTGTTCTTTTTTAGATCACTATGGTTAGATTGCATATCCTGTGATGTGATAACTTATTTAGCCATAGTGTTTTCTGATTTTCAATTTTCAACACCCAAAACGTGCATTCCAGTCCCCACAAAGAGATGAGAAATGATTGGTTCACAATAAGCTGGTGGAGCACAGATTGATCTGCTGTTGCTCATTGAAATAAGGAAAATGCTTATTTGACTGCTGCATGATTTTGAGTTCTTTGAACACATGACTTTTTTTTTCTTTCGTTGATGGAACTTTTGGCTTATGAATTTGCTTGGTTACCCCCCTGCATTGTTGCTTGCTGTCTTCATCAAACCCAGTCTTATGCTGTTATGCATATGCTGGCTGTTTTTTAGATTACTATGGTTTACTGAATTAGGACAAAATATGTCAGAGCAGCATTTCTGTGCTGTTCAATAAATTTCATCTCATCTGTCAATAGTAGCAAAAACAAGAGATTTCTACAGAGTCCTTTTTTTTTGGTGATGAACTACAGAGTCAAATTACGTCTTATTATTCTCTCATATCCATCAACTTACACTTTTTGACTGGACTAAACACACAGTATGAGTTAGCTAGGTATAGCAACCCCTGATAAAGTAAGAATTGCACGGGGAAGCCTGAGTGTGATCCAAAATTGTGCGGCAGCGGACCCACGTTGCGAGCCCATGATCACCGTGGCTGAAGGCGAAGCCCACCTCCACCTGGACCCTGCCGCCGGCGCACCGGTCGCTGTCCATGCGCTCCTGAAGGAAGGCAGGCAAGACGCAAGACCCGGGCGATGCGGTCGCGGTGATAAGCTTCTCCCCTGTGGCGTCTACGCAGAAGGGCTCGGCGTCCGCCATGGGGATGGTCATGCCGGAATAAGCCACCTCCATCGCCGCTGGTCCACTGCTGCAAAACTTGGCCCAGCCGTAGTGGGTGCTCTCCGCGCGCAACGTCACGTTGAAGGACGGCGGCACGGCGGGGCCGGCGGCCGAGCTGAGGCCGGTGTAGACGATGGGCTCGATGGAGCGTGGTGAGGCCGTGACGTGGGCTGTTAGCAGCGCGATAGGCCAGCCGCCAACAGGACTCCCGGCTTCTCCGGAACGGTGGGCAACGTCGTCGGAGGGCACGATCCCCAGCGCAGCCCGCTGATCCAGCCGGCCTTGGACCTCACCCTCCGCGTGGACAACCCCATGGACTCCAAGACGTGCTGGGAGAACGCCACCGTCACCGTGTCGTCCTCCGGCGATGCGGTCCTTGGCTTGGGCCACTTGTTTCAGCAACTGTGCGTGGATAAGGGAGCGTAGGCGGAGGTGAAGGCCGCGCTGTCGCAGGGCATGTCGTGTTCTTCAGTGCCCCAAATTTCACAATAGCTTTCAACACCGGAAGGTTCCCATCTGCATACGACTGAAGATTATTCAGTTTGCTGAAAAGAGAACTTTGAGAACAGGCTTACTTTCACATGAGTCTACATGATGAAGATTTATATCTTTCCAGTTGAATGCATTGTGTTTGTTTGCCAGAATTCTGCATTCCGTAAAAAAATTTATGTCCTTCCAGATTTCAAAGCCGGCCGGTGTTGAAAGCTATTTTTTGTGTCTTGAATAAGTCGCGATATGATGACTAATCCGACTCTCTTGTAATTTGTCCGAGTGGCAATTCTCAAGTGCCATACAAATTTTAAATTATGTTATGCCAATACGCAGGCTGTCAAATAATTTTATATACAGGTTCTGATGTGTCCGAGACTTTCGTTTACTCACTCTTTGCTCTCAAAACCACCACCCAGAATAATATATCTTTGTGACATTTAACCATATATCATGTGACATTTAGTCATTAACCTTAGCTTGCGAAGCTGATTGAATCACTTTCCAAGGTTTAAAACCACTTCACGAATTGTTCTCACCCGTTCAAGATATTTTTACTCTCAGAGGTGGATGTTTGCTAAAGCACTATGATGACGACATGCAACCTTTTGAATATGACCATGCATAAAAGTTACCCTGTTCGCTTGAGCTATTTTTCAGCTATGGAACAGTATTTTCCTTTTACAACATTTCAGCGTAAGCCAATTCAGCATAAGCGAACACGGTAAAAACAAGTGTATGCTTGCAAAAAGATATAAAGTGAGAATTTGTTGCTACACAATATTGTTATTTTTAGTGTGGTTAGGAACAACAATAATGATTATTTGAACATGAAAAAGATATTTTATGGACTCTAAGCATACGGGGCGCGGACAAGACTGATCTTGGAATGCAAGCTAATCGAAGCTCAACCTTTAGTTTGCAAGTAGCCCGATAATATTTTTATTTGGAAGGACATAAGTCTTCCCTTCGAAGTGTGATTGTGGTCTCTGAATACTTTGATGGGCAACTTGTTTGGTAAACTTTTGAAATAGATAGTCTCACCTCAATATCACACACATCGGTAAGGCGTAAGGCCTTCAAATCATCATGCCATGTTGCTGTATTTTTTTTTTGGAGCTGCAACATCACCTTGAGCATGACAGTCACCCTTGAGACCCTAGCTTAAGTTGGAGCATGCCCCCAGCATATGGGGAATATCTCAAAGATGCCCTAAGATGTTCTCCCACTTGGCCACCTCCTTAGAAGACTAGTATGGATGTATCAATCCGTATCAAATTTTAGTACATCTCGCTCCAAGAGCGTCTCTCACTAAATCGTTGCACAGATTGCATACAAACTTTGTTTTGGATGCTATGCATATGTAATGAAAGCTAATAGGTGATAAGATATCCATAGTATGGTCTCACATAAAAATTCGTTTGGAGCCAATGACAATCATCAAAACAAGTGGATGTATAGAATCTGTCAAGGTGTTGTGTCACTATCTTTTCAACCGTTAGGCTCTGTAATGATTGCCTTAGGATCACGATGTTTTCAGCTAGCGCGCGATCACGGTGACCACTGTCCAGAGAGACTAATACGATTGAGATTTTTGGCCGAGGGAGTATTCATTTGTCACATATAGGTGGCAAATTTAGAAGATACTAGAGGACCATTTGGCAATTTCTCATGAAGATTCTAGAGAATGATTACAGGGTGATGACTGTTTGGTATGATATGGTGGCAAATCTTAAAATTTTCAGAAAGAGAAGAGAAAACATAAAAAATATCCCGTAATGGAGAGCCGCCGAGCAAGTTTGGTATACTGGGTGAGCAATCTTCACCCCTATCCACTCTTGGGCCCGGTCGTCAGGCAAATGGGGAGACGAGACGAGAGAGCCGCTCGGTTCGCTCACCTGCCTGCGGTACTGCCGTGCGGGAGCGCTCGCTGTCTCCGATCCCGTCCCGTTCCCTTTCGTGGACTGGTTCGGAAGGCGTTGCGATGAGATGCTGCTGCGGCGGCGGCGAGGAGCTCATCCCCCGGCGATGATCTGAATCACCACCGGATCTTAATCTCCCCTGCCTCCTCGTTTCCCTCTCTCCCCGCGCAGGCCTTCGATCGCGTCGGGGCGGCCAGCCTCTGCTCTGCCGGCGGTGGCGCACCCCCCCCTCCCCTCCCCCCGGTGCTTCCGCCTGCTGGCTGGACTAAGGTGAGCGCGCCTCTGGGAGCTCTGTCCCACCAATGTCCCCTAAACGAATCTGGCTCGTGCGTTTTGCCGATTGCGGCCGTGGGATTGACGGGTGGATTTTTCCCTTTTGATTTCTTCAATTTTGATTGCCAATTAAAGCCTAACACTTGATTTTCAGTTCTTCATTCAGTTCGGCCCTTAACAAGAGAACGAAGACCATGCCGATGCGTGGCGTCGATTTCAAGTGGTGCGTCTGCCCCCTCCCGTCTCGCCGCTTCTTCCCTAACTCGTTCCCTCTTTAATTTGGAGATCCCTCTTCTTATATAATGAGTCAAAGATTGACTGATTGAGAGGCTGGGTTTGGGATTCGTTGCAGGTATGACGGGTTCTTCCTCTCCATGCTCGCCACTAGCGTGTATCCTACTTCACACGATAATACCCCTACCAACTTCATCCATTTTATTATTTGATGAGTACTCTTATTATTCTGTTGCTAAATGCTAGTGTTCCTTAATAATCATCTGATGCATGATTAGAATCATCGTCTCCATTAATTGGAAGAGGTATCGCCTTTGTGCCCACCCGCTCCACATTTGGATAGTGGTTAGATCCCTTCCCTGCCCCTGTTCTTCCTTAGTACTGTATCTAGATACATAGAAAAAAAACTCATTCCTGTCATCAAAAGAAGACATTAGGACTGGATAATTAGCGAAAATTTGCACTAGTTATCCTGTCCTAACATCATCTTTGGATGACTGGAGGGAGTAAGTTTCTAGGGTTCCTCGGTGGTTACTACTAGTTTGAGGATCGCTTCTGCCGTCATTCATTGCTTCAACTTCCTGCCTGCCACAGGTGGACTACACCACTGTCTTCATCTTCCGCCTCCTAATGTTTCTTGATAATGGTCTCGCTGCAGGGATGGGATTGTAAGTCATTTTAAGCACACTCTTCTAGTTTCTTTGCTTAATTTGGCAAAGTATTGCGATACAAGCTAATTGCACTGCAATTTAGCATGTTGTATTTACATACTTGTTTGCTGACCCTAGCTGCAATTGAGCATCATATTCATGGTCTCACTGCTTTATCAGCCACCAAAAAAAGCTAAGTAGAAAAGTTTCAAAAAAAAAAGCTAAATTGAAAAGCAAGTTGTCAGCAGACGTGTTAATAGCGCGGTGGTTGAGCACCCAGGTGCAGCGCTACCCACCTGGGTTCGAGCCCTGGCGCTGCATGATTCGTGTGCCCACCTCCCTGGTTTGTAACAGCACAGATGGTTCCGCGGCCGCAAAAGAAGCGAGAGCATGTGAGATTCCTGCCTGCTTTCCAGAGTTCAGTGGGCCCTACTTTAAGGCGAAGTCCCTCCCCTTGATCTAGTCTAGAAAAGCAAGTTGTTCTTAATGAGTAATGACCTCACCAACATGAATTACAAGCAGTCACCTGATTGCAACCTTGGTCCTGTTTGTGTTCAAATTAATCAAATTGTTAGTTCTATGGCAACTCTTAATGTAAACAAGATTATTGAGATGCATATGCTAGATGGATACCTTTGGTTGTGTGTGATTTACTAGTTGATGAGTTCATTTAGGAACATGGCATGTTCTATTGCCCTCCATGGTTGTATATCTATGAATAGTCTGCAACCCAGTGGATAATACTACAGCTTATGGTAATGTCATTAAGCTACAGGAGGGCCTGGTCCGTTACTGATTTGTATATATTAGATTATTAAATATAAGAAGTGAAAAGTACAGAGTAGAGGAAAAAACATGGGAAAAATGGTGAGTCAATAAAAAATATTGGGTTTGTAGTCTCGATTTTTCTTTGTCCAAAGTACTCTCAATTTTCCATCAGCTAATGAAGTAGTCTATTAGGGGATCTCATTTTTTTTATATACGATGTTGAAAACTGGAATGAAACTTGTTACTCGCAATATTTTATACAATGGCAGTGATTACTTCTGGAATGCATGATTCTAAGATTTGAATTTCAATGTGACTGACGGACTGTATTCTTATGATCAAAATAATGATAACTGGGTCATTTATGATTTATCTTGGTGCATGGGAGTTTCTTGACCTTCTGTTTTCCTACCATAATTTTTGCTACTTTGTGTTTGTCATTCTCATACAGTTGTTTTAGGGTTCTAAGCTTTGCCTTGTTTGTTTGCTCCACAACCGATGACTAACTGAACTTTGCAAAAGTATGGCTGTCAGTTTATTCTACTATATATCTTTTTTTAACTTAATATTAAGTATCTTTTTTTGTGAAAAATTGTAGAGATCTCGGATGGCAACAGAGATATGCTCGTTTTTGTGGAAGAATAGTTGTCCTCTCAGTTCTTGTACTACTTCTCTACCCCTTTCTCTGGGTTTGGACTGTGATTGGAACATTGTGGTTTAGCACTGCAAGAGGCTGCGTGAGTTCTCTTCTTCTCGATATAGGTACTACTTGTGTTACTGTACACAGTGAATTCTACTAAATGCATATTTTTTCCTTTGTAGTTGCCGGAGGAAGGACAAAAGTGGGGCTTCTTGATATGGCTGCTTTTCAGTTACTGTGGGCTCGCCTGTATTGCTTGTGTAGCTATTGGGAAGGTAATACTATGAAGTTCTTGGTACATTGTTTTAAAATGATTAAAGTAGGGCCCACTGATGACCATCCCCAACAGTACTCACAAGGTGCACTGATGACTCTATACTAATGGGCATAACCGTGCTTAGATGAACTTTGTGCTATGACATAGATGCAATTTTGTTGGATTCACTAGAAGGATGAGATGTTCCTGATCCACTATTGTGTAAAGTCTTTAATCTTGCTATATTGATGATTATCTTCTTCTAGTCAACATAAAATGATATGTTTTATGTGTATTGTGTAGTCAGTTGGGCCCAACACATATATGCCCATACCTCACATACTAACAAAAACACGAAAGGTGTTGTTCATTTGTTTAAGTTTTCACTATACATTTAACTTTAACATGCAATGTGACATATGATAAAGGCATGTTCCTGCAGAAGTGTAACCTCATATGGAGGCATACTATTATTGACTTTTTATTACTGTGGTTTCGATCATTCTGAGGATTATTTGAATAGATGCTTGTTCGTGGGCAATTTATGTGTTTTATTTTGTAGTGGTTAAACCGAAGGCATGCACTTCAACAGAGAGCACAACAAGGAATTCCAGTCTCTGAATATGGGGTAATGCTTTTCTCTATTTTCTGTGCATCGTGTCATAAATATAAAATGAGCTGTTGGCACTGCAGTTGGAAAGTATCAAAACGTTTCATGCATTTTTGTTAGTGTTTTCAGATTAAGTCCAACTTATACACCCAATAATATTTTAGTGCAAGTGTGGCTACATAACATAGTTATATGAAATTTATTGGGGGTTCTTATGTGTACAAATGTTTTTTTTGGCTGTAGTTACACTAAGTGTTGATTTGCTTTTCTCCCATGTCTAAACTGGCTTTTTTCTTGGGCAAGATTATATATTTTGGTTGGATGTACATGTTTCTCAATCTATAATTGAGTGTGTTTATTCTGGTGACATATATTAAGGTGTTCGTTTGTGCAGGTTTTGGTTGATATGATCCGTGTTCCTGACTGGGCTTTTGAGGCTGTTGGCCTGGAAATGAGAGTGGGCCAAGATACTGCATATCATCCTGGTCTTTATTTAACTGCAGCTCAGGTGAACTGATTTGGGTGATCTTGGACCAGTTTTTACTTTATGGCTAAAATATTTCCTTATATGCTTAGCTGTAGATTCAATGGTGGCATGACTTTTTAGTTGTTAGTATGGTCATGGAATAAGTCTAGATTAGCAAATTCATGCATTTTCTTGACTGTTAGAAATGAACATTCTGTAATTCTATGAAAAAAAGAGCAATGTGGTAATTCTACAGAGAGACCGAGGCGCTCAAGGGCTAGAGATTCATGGAACATTTACTATTGTTCAGTGGTACCTTATTATGATATGCATTCAAGGGCTAGAAGATCAATGCTGAAGCTCCTTGCTTAAATGTTTTAATTTTCTAGTGCTCTTCTCTAGTCCTTGGGAAGTAAATTGAAACTCTTTTAATTCCACTTATAGAACATCATTGGAGTATCATTTACCTCATCTTATATCTGCTGTATTTTATACTAGCATTATGTTAGAACCAAAATTTCCTTCAATGGATTATACATTGAATTTTGAGGGATCCTTTTTGTGCAGAGAGAAGCAGTTGAGGCGCTGATTCAAGAGCTTCCAAAATTCAGGCTGAAAGCTGTTCCAACAGACTGCAGTGAATGTCCCATCTGCCTTGAAGAATTTCATGTTGGCAATGAGGTAAAATCAACTCCTATAGACTTGTCTCGACATCAATTGTTTTAGGCCCTATTTGGATCCTAGTGCTAATAGTTACTCCCTCCATTTCCAAATAATAAGTCGCTTTGTCTTTTCTAGGTACATAGTTTTTGCTATATACTTAGATATACGCTATGTCTATACATAGCAAAACTATGCGCCTAGAAAATCCAAAACGACCTATAATTTGGAACAGAGGGAGTAGTTAGCTAATACATGAAAACTATTCCCTCTATTCCAAATTGCAAGTTGTCATAGATTTTCTAAGTACTATGCACTTAGATATACGCTGTGCCTAGATGCATAATAAAATCTATGTATTTAGAAAAACTAAAACGATGAAACAGATATTAAGCATTATTTAACTAATTATTAGCAAGGGGATCTTTAGATCCACCTTCTAATAGGTGGTTGGATACTTAATTGGAGATGTATAATAACTATTAGCATCCCTCCATCAACTAATAAACTAATTATTAGCACCTCCACTTGCTAATAGTTAGCAGGTCTATTAGCAGGTTTGTTTGATCCTTGCTTGCTAATTTTAGCTGCTAACTATTAGCACTAATGTATCCAAACAGGTTCTTAATAGTTATGTATCCTCATGGGTCAATCCATGTCCATGCAGGTCCGTGGGCTCCCATGCGCGCACAATTTCCATGTGGAGTGCATCGACCAGTGGCTCCGACTGAATGTCAAGTGCCCACGGTGCCGGTGCTCCGTCTTCCCCAACCTAGACCTGAGTGCGTTGAACAATCTTCGGTCGACCAGCGAGCTGGACCATCCATCCGCCAGTGCCAGCGATGTAACAACGGCAACTGCAGCGTCGAGATACATGAGGTCGCATCCGGCAGGGCAAAGCTATTTGGTGCGGTTGCAGGGGCTGCTGCTCCGCCCTGTCCGGCACGAGAGCGTGGAGAGTGACGGTGAGCCGGCGGTGGCCAACAGTCGCTTGGTTGGCCCCGAAGAGCTGCCTAGCATAGTTGTAGACGATGGCCATCAGCTGCCAGATCGCTGACCGATTTGGTGACCTGAATGATTATGAGTAGGGAACATTAGTAAGGGAATCAAATTATGCAGCGGTTTTTCTTTTGCTGTGTATTTTGCGAGTAAATAATACTGCTATATAAGCCAAAAAACAGCCGTGGAACAGTGTTTTTCTCTCACAGCAAATCAGCCACAGCCGGCTTATAAGCCAAAAAACAGCCTGCCGAACAGTGCCAATGTTTACGACCTTGTTCACCATTTGTGCTCCAGTTACTCAGCTAGGCAGGGCCATCCATATATGTGTGCGTGTAATTGTGTATTAGAACTTTAGAAGTAATGGATGATTAACTGATTAGTTCCGTGCTTTGCCATATCTGAGCTGCTGCTTCCTGTCTCGTCCGATCTTGACTTTAGGACTTGATCGCCCAGTATGACGTGTACGTTGTAGAGATCAATTGTCGTTTTTTATTTGGATTTCTTTGATAAAAACTAGTTGATCAATTATAGTACAAAGGGAAGAAACAGTACGTATATAAATTTCGAATTTCCCACTGTCTTTGTAGGTTGGACACGTGGGCCAGTCACCGGAATGTTTATTTGTGGGGCCGGGGGCTATGTTCAACATTTCAATCTCTCATCCTCTTACGGCAGTCGTAGCGTTCGGATGGACGCATGCGTCTGGACGTCCCCCTCCGTTGATTTTTTCTGCCCCACACACGCACCGCGCCCCAACGTAGCCCTTGCATGTCCTGACGACTCGCCTCGCATGCAGTCTGCATTGTCCGCCTCAATTCGAGACCATTTGCCCCGCCCTGCAAGCGCACCCCGCCCCATCACGCCCTGACCGCCGGCCCCTAGCGCACCCCATCCACAGGACACCGATGCACCATGTGCCCTGTTCGCCAACCCCCAGCTCGTCGTGCCCCATTCCCAAGCGTCCGTACCATGCCACCATCACTCCCTCGTGCCCCTGACTCTCCGAACAATATGAAACATGTGCAATATGAAATACTTGAATGCAACATACATATGAAACATTTAAAACATACACTCGCAACATATGGGCGAAGCATATGCAACATTCAGATAAAAGACTTGCAACCTGCAACATGAAAACACTTACTGCAACATAGGACTTGTCGGTGTTCGGTCCCGTGGGGGTCCTAAACCGACGAGTGAGTGCTGCGTGTCCCTAACCTGGATGGTGATACAAGGAGAACACACGATGGTTTATCCTGGTTCGGGCAAAAGAAGGCCCTACGTCCAGCGGAAGGGGGGAGAGTTTTGTATTTCCTTGCACCGAGGTGCTTGTGTAGGGGTTACAAGCTTGCGAGAGAGGGCGACGAGCCCAAGTCCCAGAGAAAGAAAAAAGAGTACAAAGATGATTGCTTGAGATGTTGATCTCTGTATTGGGAGCCTTGGGTTGCTGGTACTTGGCTTTGGACTTGTGTCTTGCTTGTTGTCTGTTTCCCTTTGTAGGGTCCTGGCTTGCCCTTTTTATAGGGTCAGAGGAAGCCAGGGCACCGGGGAACCTTGAGACGATGTTTTGTCGATCCATGTAGGAATGGTTGTAGCGACGTGCCCTAGGAATGGCCGGCCATCCCTGGACACCATGGTGACGTCGGGGATGAGACGGTGAAATGACCCGGAGCGCCGTACCATACTGTCCTTCCTTCCCTGTCGAACTGTGCGGGGCGTCAAGGCCAGGTCGAGGCCGGGTCGAGACCGGACGGATAAGGCCGAATCCCCGAGATCATGGAATAGGGGCCTTGTCGTATCCTTCCTCGAAGGTGACTCACGATAAACAGTGCACGGTAAGGTGTGTATAGTGACAGGTTTCACCTCCCATCACGGGATGGGCGGTAAAACAGTGAGGGCTGACACCGGCATGCTCCCACGTTGATCCTGGTTGCGGCCATGTCGGTAGGTGGTAGCAGGTGATCGCATTAAATGCTCTGATTTTTGTCTTGGGGCAGGTGAAGTGAAGGGGTCGAGCGCTCTGACCCGGGGTCACGCGAGTCGGAGTTTTTCCGTTGGGCGAACAAGCCTCGTGCGAGTCGGAGTGTGGTCGAGGTGCCCTGTTGTGCGGGGCGGGGCGTGGTCGAGGTGTCCTCGTCGAGGGTGCTTCGTACGGGTCGGAGCCAGAGCACGGTCGAGGCGCTCCGTCGAGCTGGCCTCGTACGAGTCGGACATGATATGCGGTTTGAGGTGGGCTACGTTTTACTGTGGCTTAGCTATTTTGTTTTTTATTATCAATGGATGTGGGTACCCCCGTACTGTTGGTACCGACAGTAGCCCCCGAGCCTTTGGGCGAGTGTGTGATCACTCTCCCAGAGGCTTGTTAGTTGATGAACTAGAGTCGTAGCGTCGTGGTTTTTTCCGGTGGGGGCGCGCGAGCGCACCCGCCGGGTGTAGCCCCCGAGGCCTCGGTGGAGTGTTGAGACTCCTCCGAGGTCTTTTACGCGTTCTATTGGGGAATGGTTTCTAGTGGTGGCGTGATCCGTGTCTTTTTGTTTGGAGTATGGTTCGTGCGGTCGAGCCCCCGAGCCTCGTACGCACGAGGTCGATCAGAGTCCCGACCGTCTTTTGTCGTTCGACCCTCACGCTCCTCCTTTAGGAAGGAGGAGGAGGGGTGGAGAACGCCGTACTACCCCTGTTTGGGCGAGTTCCGACGATCTCCGGCGAGCTACTAGCGGGGGAATTCGAGTGTGAGCCCGTGCTCCAGTCGTTAGGAGTCGGCTAGTGGCCCGGAGGCGCTCTCAAAAATGCCAAGGAGTGGTCGTGTGGATCTTGATTCCCTGCGACGGGATCCGAGGGCTCGGTGCCTCCCTCGAGGGGATTCCTACACCGACCTCCTCCTACAGCCTCGAATACGTCCTAGGGTGCCTCGAGAGCGTGGCTCGAGTCCTGGCCATGTACGGGCGCATCCCTGGTCGTCCCTAACTCTGTCGCTCGAGGGCAGCTGTCGAACCCAGGTCGAGGGCCAGCTTCTGCTTCCTCGAGACTTATGGCGGGCTCGGAGCCCGTTTACCAGGTATCTGGGAATATCCGTCCGCGGATCCTGCCCCGCCCGTTAGCTGGGCGCGCCTTTTCAGGGGAGAGGGCGAGATCAGCGCGGTAGTGGGCGACGTGGCGTACGGTTACGACGTGGGGGACGGCCACGTGCCCAACTCCTGCGAGATTGAGGGAAACGGTTAGGTAAGAGCATTAAATGCGGGAAACTGCTCCTACCTTTTCGCGCGGCCGTTGGGCTTCCGCCGGGGCTATAAAAACAAGGCCAGGGGTCTGCCTCCCCTATCGGTCCTTTGCGTTCTTGCCTCCTTTGCCTCAGACAGCTCTGTGCCCCTTGCGCCCTCCGCCTACATCTAGCGCCGCCACCGTCGCACCCTCTTCGTCTACACAGCTTCTCCCAGCGCCAATGGCAGGCAAGAGTTAAATCCTCCCCGCCGACGACTAGGCCGCCTCCTCGGTGACGGAGAGGAGGCTGGAGGAGCTGGTTGAGGATGGACTGCTGCGGTCGAGGACGAGCCGGTCGCGGTCGGAGTGGATTGCGCCGCCACCCGACCACCAGGAGCTGGCACCCCCCGAGGGATACGTGGTCAGCTTCATCTGCTTCCACGAGCGGGGGTTCGGCGTGCCGGCAACCACCTTCATGCGCGCGCTCCTCCACTACTACCGGGTGGAGCTGCACCATCTCGCCCCCAACGCCGTTGCATAGGCCGCCATCTTCGCGGCGGTCTGTGAGGGCTACCTAGGGGTGGAGCCGCAATGGAATCTGTGGCTCCACCTTTTCAAGGCCGAGCTCTTTGCCAAGAAGGCGGAGGAGAAGGGGCTTCGGTGCGCAGTTCGAGCGGGGAGTTGCGTCCTGCAGGTGAGGTCTGGTCGGGCAGATCTGTACATCCTGGCCCATCTCATCTCCTCGAACAGCGGCTGGCACGACGGCTGGTTCTACCTCTGCAACGACGAAAGTCAGTTGCCGAGGTATACCGGCCGGGTGCTGGTCGCCCGAGAGGAGAACTGGACCTACGGAGTCGCGGAGGTCGAGAAGCCGCGTCTGGACCCGCTACTGGCGGCGCTGCAGCAGCTCCGTCTGCGGGGCTTGACGGCGGCGGCGGTGGCCATGGCATTCCACTGGCACAGGGTAATGCCGTTGTGCCAGCGTCACCTCCACCTCGACCAGATGACTCCGGAGGCGCCACTGGAGGGGAGCTGGATGTCACACGAGTCCCTCACACTCGAGGAGGTCCTCCGGCGGGCGCGTCGGATGGTGGGTGAAAGCATCTAGGCCCCAAGGTTTGGTTTCGGTAATTAATGACAACACTCTATTACCATGACTAACGTGTGTTTTGCAGAAACATTGGTAAGTTAGGTCATGGAAGTGATAACTGCTTTGAGCACTGTGGCATTCGTGTCCCTTGATGGAAATCGTTTCGGTTTTCAAAAGAGTGACGTCAAGATTAAGGACGGTTAGTTCCGGATGTCGAGGTGTTGAGACACATTCGGAATAGTCGTTAGGATCTTCGTTTTTCTCTTTTGGCCGTACTATAAAGGGGGGCATGAATGGGTAGCTTGACCTAGGCGAGTCCTATGTTTAGGTGTGGTGCACACTTGTTAAACTTGGCGCTAGGCAACCCTAGAATAGCTCAAAGTTCAGTTGGAAGCAACTTGGTTGAAGTTGTGACGCGTTTCGAGCAGTTTCGGGCAGTTTTCCAGTGACCGGACGCGGTCTTCGGGAGCACCGGACGCGTCCGGTCAGTACGCTACCGCGCTAGGGTTTCGGCCTTGACCACCGGATGCGATCCTCGCGAGGACCGGACGCGGTGGTCAGTGGCTGACACGTGTCACTTTGAGAAAACGCCCGTCGGACGCGACCTGGCTGTGATCGGCGCGTCCGGTCACAGTCCAGTAAGGTCCAGAGAGGACCGGACGCGTCCGGTCGTCAGCCATCGGACGCGGCCTCGCATCCGGTGTGAGTACAGTAAGCACCCTTGCAAGATCGGACGCGTCCGGTCACCCCTGACCGGCGCGTCCGGTGGTTCAGTTCAAAATCGCGTTTTGACCGTTACGGGCGACCGGCGCGTCCGGTCAGTTCGACCGGCGCGTCCGGTCAGCCCGTGTCAGAAAGTAACGGTTCATTTTCTTTGAGGGGTGTATAAATACAACCCCTCCACCTCTTTTAGAGGTCTCTTGCTCATTCAAACATCTGAGAAAACCCTTTAGAGTGCAAGGGAGTGCAAGAGCTCTAGTGAGGATAGAGATTTGAGAATCAAAGTTTGAGTTTCCTCACTAGTGATTAGAGAGTAGCAAGTGTGCATCCATCTCCTCATTTGGGCTCGTTGTGGTCAAGTGAGAGTTCTAGCTTGTTACTCTTGGTGATCGCCATCACCTAGACGGCTTGGTGGTGATTGGGAGTTTGGTGATCATCCGGCGGAGCTTGTGGATGACCCAACTCAAGTTGTGAGCGGTTTTGGGTGATTCGCCGCGACGGAGTGTCGAAGAATCAACCCGTAGAGAGCGCTTGATCCTTGCGCGGATCAAGGGGGAGCGACACCCTTGCGCGGGTGCTCCAACGAGGACTAGTGGGGAGTGGCGACTCTCCGATACCTCGGAAAAACATCGCCGTGTTCCTTGCCCCTTTACATTCAAGCAATTACTTTCTCGTATTTACTTTCATTGCTTGTTTTACATTCCTAGAATTGCCATGCTAGACTAGGATTGGAAACTAGGGTGCAAAACTTTTTATCGGTGACTCTCTAGGAACACAAGTAGGCACTAGGGGTGAATTCCGGCTTGTAGGTTTTAATTCTTGCAATTAATTTTTAGAAAAGCCCAATTCACCCCCCCCCTCTTGGGCATCTTGATCCTTTCAATTGGTATCGGAGCCGTGTTGCTCCTAATTTAGGCTTTACCGCCTAGAGCAAGATGTCTAACGGGGAAGGACCACCTCCCACCTTTGAGGGGGATGATTTTCCATATTGGAAAATCCGCATGGAGGCATACCTCGAAGCCATAGATGTCGGGTTCCTTAGAGCCGCAACCCAAGGGCTTCCCGCTATCAAGGATCCCGCAAACCCCACGGGTGACGAGGAGAAGTACGACCGGTGGAATGCAAAGGCCAAAAATGCACTCTACCGGGGCTTAGGCAAAGATATCTTCAATCGTGTGCGTAATGCAAAGAACGCTCATGACTTGTGGGAGAATCTTTGTGCTCTCCATGAGGGAACTAAGAGTGAGCGTGAGGAACGCTATCATATTGCTTTAAAGAAGATTAATTCTTTTGAGATGCTTCCCAAAGAAAGTGCTAATGACATGTACACTCGCTTGAATGTTCTTGTAGAGGACCTCAATGCTCTTGGGCTCACTCAAATGAGTCAATCGGATGTTGCAAGGAGGATCTTGAGTGTGCTTCCCGTTGAGAAGTATGGTCACATTGTCACCGTGCTTCATCAAAGTGATCTCTCCACCGCAACTCCAACACAAGTATTGGGGAAGATCAATGCTCATGAGATGTACATGCACATCACTCCGGAAGAGGGCTCATCATCTTCCAAGAAGAAAGACTTGGCCTTCAAAGCTAGCCATGACAAGAAGAAGAAGAAGGGCCAAGCAATGATCGTGCAAGAAAGCTCAAGTGAAAGTGATATCGATGATGAATCACTTGCACTCATGGTGAGGAAGACCACCAAGATGCTAAAGAAGCTCAACAAGAGTGGCATCAAGTTCGATGGCAAGAAAAAGAAATTCTTCACAAGTAGCAAGAGAAAGCCCATCTCGGAGATGGATTGCTACAATTGTGGTGAACTTGGCCACCTAGCTCATCAATGCCCTAGACCACCAAAAGACAAGTTCAAGAATAAGAACAAGGGCAAGAAAAATGATTCAAGTGATGAAGAAGATGAGAAGAAGAAGAACAAGCCATACAAGAAGAAGGATGGCAAGAAGAAGGAGTTCTACAAGAAGAAGAAGGGTGGAAAGGCATATATTGTTGGTAATTGGCTCACCGACATTGAATCATCTTGTGACTCCTCCGAAGATGAGAGCGATGATGAGAAAGAGAAGGTCGCCGCATTTGTGATGGGGCCATCATCTTCACCGACATCTTCACCACCACCTTCACCGCCTTCTTCACCATCATCGTCCACTACTCACCTATGCCTTATGGCGAAGGGTGAACGAAAGGTACAAAACCATGATAGTGATGATGATGATGATAGTGATAGTGATGATGAATTTGATGCACCCTCTTATGATGAACTTGTAAAATTGCTAAACAAATACACTAAAATCATAAGGACTAGAAGTGAAAATGATGATCTTCAAAATGAAAATGAATCACTCTCATCTAAGCTTGAAAATGCTCAAAAGACTAGTGGTGAGCTTAGAGATCAAAATGAAATTATGTCTTCTACTCTCAAAGAGCTCAAAACCTCTAATAAAGAGCTTAAAGATCAACATGATAAACTTGAGAAGAAGCATGATGAGCTCATCACTAGACATAGCTCTCTAAAAGACAAATACACCACATTAAAAATTGACTATGATAGTCTTGTGGTTGCTAATGAACTTGCTCTTGAGACACATGATGCTACTAACAATGTTGTTAAGTGTGATATAGCTACATCATGTGATGATTTGATCATTGAAAGCATTGAGCAAGGTTCTAGTAGCAAAGGCAAGAGTGTGGTTGAGTCATGCAACCATGATGATTATGCCAAGATCAAGTGTGAGAATGAGAAGCTTGCAAATGAGAACAAGAAGCTCAAAGGTTTGATGGCTCTTGAGAAGCAAACAACAAATGAGTCACTCATTGAAGAGAACAAGAAGCTCAAGCAAGAAAAAGAGCATCTCAAGACCGGCCTAAGCAAGTTCACAAGAGGCCAATATTTGCAAAGTGAGCTCCTCATGAACACCGTAATGAAGATGGATAGAAGTGGTATTGGATACTTGGCAAATCAAGAGAAGAAGGCAAAAGCTCAACAACAAAGCAAGTCAAAGCCCAAGCCAAAGAGATGTGTTGAGTGTGGTCAAGAAGGTCACTTTGCTCATGAATGCAAAATTCCACCACCACAACCCTTGCCCAAGCATGCTAGACCTTTTGCCTTCAATGCTCATTACATGCTAAGAAAAGATTCAAATGGAAAGATGAAAGTCATGTTTTTGGGTCCCCCAAACAAGAATAGGCCAAAGAAAATATGGGTTGCCAAGTCACTAGTTGAGAAAGTCAAGGGCCCCTCTCAAGTTTGGGTCCCTAAACAAAAAGCTTGATCTCTTGTGTGTAGGTGAACTACAAGACCGGTGGATCTCATTGGGTTATTGATAGTGGTTGCACCCAACATATGACCGGTGATCCTCGTATGTTCACCTCCATTGAAGAGAATGGGATATGTCAAGAGAAGATCACATTTGTGGATAATTCAAAGAGCAAAGTCAAGGGTATAGGCAAGATTGCAATATCAAATGATCACTCACTCTCAAATGTGCTCTATGTTGCTTCATTGAGTTTCAATTTGTTATCCGTTGGACAACTTTGTGACCTTGGCTTCCAATGCTTGTTCACACCAAATGAAGTTGAAGTTTCAAAGATAGATGACAAGCAAGTGATATTCAAAGGCTTTAGATACAACAATCTTTATCTTGTTGACTTCACCTCCGAAGATGCAAATTTGATGACATGTTTGTTCACCAAGACCTCACTTGGTTGGCTTTGGCATAGGAGGCTTGCACATGTTGGAATGAGCACTCTCAACAAGCTATTGAAGAAAGAACTAGTAAGAGGGTTGAAGGATGTGAAGTTTGAAAAGGACAAACCTTGTAGTGCATGTCAAGCGGGCAAACAAGTTGCAAACACTCATCCCACCAAGGCTTTCATGTCAACCTCAAGAGTGCTAGAACTTCTACATATGGATTTGTTTGGGCCTACAACATATAAGAGCTTGGGTGGTAATCTCTATTGTCTTGTGATAGTGGATGACTACTCAAGATATACATGGACCTTCTTCCTTCATGACAAATCCGAAGTGGCAAGTTGCTTCAAGAAGTTTGCAAAGAGAGCTCAAAATGAATTCGAAGTCAAGATAAAGAAGATTAGAAGTGACAATGGCAAAGAGTTTGACAACACCAACATTGAAGCTTATTGTGATGAAATTGGAATCAAGCATGAGGTTTCTTCAACCTACACTCCTCAACAAAATGGTGTAGTTGAGAGAAAGAACCGGACTTTGATCACCCTTGCAAGAACAATGTTAGATGAGTACAACACTCCGGAAAAGTTTTGGGCCGAGGCAATCAACACCGCATGCTATGCTTCAAATCGCCTCTTCCTCCAAAAGTTTCTTGGCAAGACCCCCTATGAGTTGCTTAATGGTAAGAAGCCGGACGTCTCATTCTTCCGGGTGTTTGGTTGCAAATGCTACATCTACAAGAAGCGTCAACACCTAGGGAAGTTTCAAAGACGTTGTGATATTGGTTTTCTTGTTGGTTACTCATCAAAGTCCAAAGCATATAGAGTATTTAACCATGCCACCGGTTTGGTTGAAGAAACATATGATGTGGAATTTGATGAATCTAACGGCTCCCAAGGAGCAATTGAGAATTGTGATGATGTAGGTGATGAACCCTTGAGGGAGGCCATGAAGAACATGCCTGTGGGAGACATCAAGCCAAAAGATGATGAAGACGATGTGCAAATCATTGATCCACCATCTTCATCACGTGTGCCTCAAGATGATGACAAGAATGAGAGAGTTGAAAATGAAGATACCTATGTCTCTCATGAACAAGCCGAGGCACAAGCACAAGATGTTGATGCTCCCCATCCACCCCCTCAAGTGATTGATAGAAGAAACTCACCTCTACTTCAAGCTCATCCACAAGAACTCATCATAGGGAGTCCTACAAAGGAGTAATGACTCGATCTCAAAAGCTAGCTTCTTTCGTTGAACATCACTCTTTTGTCTCTTGTGTTGAACCTAAGAATGTAGAAGAAGCTCTTCAAGATCTGGATTGGGTGAATGCCATGCATGAAGAATTGAACAACTTCACCCGCAACCAAGTATGGACACTTGAAGAGCATCCTAAAGGTGCAAGAGTCATTGGAACCAAGTGGGTGTTCCGAAACAAGCAAGATGACCAAGGCATAGTAGTGAGGAACAAGGCAAGACTAGTTGCAAAGGGGTTCTCTCAAGTTGAAGGCCTTGATTTTGGAGAGACCTTTGCACCCGTTGCAAGACTTGAAGCCATTCGTATCCTCCTTGCATATGCATCACATCATGATATGAAATTATATCAAATGGATGTGAAAAGTGCATTCTTAAATGGCTTTATAAATGAACTAGTCTATGTCAATCAACCTCCCGGGTTTGAAGACCCTAGATATCCTAATCATGTTTATAGGTTGTCCAAGGCGCTATATGGGCTCAAGCAAGCCCCTAGAGCGTGGTATGAGCACCTCCGGGACTTCCTCATTGAGAAGGGCTTCACCATCGGGAAGGTCGACACCACACTATTCACCAAGAAGCTTAATGGGGAGATCTTCATTTGTCAAGTGTATGTTGATGATATCATCTTCGGGTCAACAAATGAAGATTATTGCAAGGAGTTTGGTGAATTGATGTCGAAGGAGTTCGAGATGTCAATGATTGGTGAGCTCACATTCTTCCTTGGTTTTCAAGTCAAGCAAATGAGAGAAGGGATTTTCATCTCTCAAGAAAAGTATACCAAGGATCTTCTCAAAAGATTCAAGATGGAAGAATGCAAGCCAATCAAGACCCCAATGCCATCAAATGGACATCTCGACCTAGATGAGGGAGGTAAACCGGTTGATCAAACTCTCTACCGTTCTATGATTGGTAGCTTGTTGTATCTTACCGCATCTAGGCCCGATATCATGTTTAGTGTGTGCATGTGTGCTCGCTTTCAAGCGTGCCCTAAAGAACCTCACTTAAGTGCCGTTAAAAGAATCCTAAGATATCTTAAGCACACCCCAAGCATTGGTCTATGGTATCCCAAAGGAGCTAGATTCCAACTAGTTGGCTATTCCGACTCGGATTATGCCGGTTGCAAAATTGATAGAAAAAGCACATCCGGAGGGTGCCATTTGCTTGGGAGATCCTTAGTATCTTGGTCATCTAAAAAGCAAAATAGTGTGGCTTTGTCCACCGCCGAGGCGGAATACATTGCCGCGGGGGCTTGTTGTGCACAAATCTTATATATGAAACAAACCCTCCTAGACTATGGAATTGTTCTTGAAAAGGTGCCACTTTTATGTGACAATGAAAGTGCCGTTAAAATTGCTAACAATCCGGTACAACACTCTCGCACCAAGCACATTGATATCCGCCATCACTTTCTAAGAGACCACGTTGCTAAAAATGACATATCACTAGAAGGTGTACGAAGTGAAAATCAATTAGCGGATATCTTCACTAAACCTTTGGACGAGGCTACCTTTTGTAGGCTAAGAAGTGAACTTAATGTGCTTGATTCAAGTAACTTTAAAAAATGAGCGCGTGTTGTCCCTTGCATTGCATTGTATCATATGTCACGTTTACTTTATCGCAATGCATTTAGGGCTTGGCTAACACGGTTACGATAACCCTCCTTTGGAGGAGTGAAGAAGCCTAATCGTGGATCAAACTTGACAAGCAACCTAGCTTTACTTTCTTGTATTGTATTGCATATGCATGGTTGTTCGTTTGTCGTTTCTTTTCGGTTTAGCTTTGAGCAACCTCTGTGTTCGTCCATGGATAGAGAGAGCATTTGACGCTCCTAAAGGTCCAAAAACTCTATTGCATGGCCATACATTGCTCCTCGGGTGTTTATTGCCTATTTTCGTAAAAATAATACTAGCCTAAGGCAAAATATTTTAAAAATTTGAGGGTTTGAGTGAGGTCACTCATATCAGGTTCCAATTGGTGTTTATTTGTGTCTCTTTGAATTGGAACTTGATTGGGAGAAGTCGCGTCGAAGTTCGGAACGAAGAATGGCGAAGAACAGCGACCGGACGCTGGACCGGACGCTGCACCGGACGTAGTGATGCTTCACCACCGCGTCCGGTCCCGGCGTCCACCAGCGCGTCCGGTCATCCAGAAGACCAATTCCAGATCTAGGCACCGGACGCTGCACCGGACGCGCCTCTGACGACCACCGCGTCCGGTCCCGGCTACCACCACCGCGTCCGGTGCTCCGCGATGAATTCCCGAGCTCTCAACGACCGGACTCTGACCGCGTCCGGTCATAATGACCACCGCGTCCGGTGATAGCGTGTCGAGCGGATCTCAGCCCCTCATAAAAACCGATTCATCTTCTCTGTTTTTCCTCTCCCGTTCGCATCCGCCGCCGCCGCACAAGTTCCTCGCCGTTTCGCCGAATTTCTTCACCGCCGGCGACCCCCACTGCAGCAGCGCCGCTCCACCCTCGCCTGCTCGCGCCTCCCTGCCGCGCCGTGCCTCCCTGCCCCTCTGCTCGCGCGCCACCTGCAGCTGAGCGAGCTCGCGCCACCGCCGTGCGCCGCCGCCGAATTCGCCCGAGCATTCACCTCGCCGCCGGCCACCAGCCACCGCCGTGGTCTTCACCAGCACCGCAGCTACTCCCCCTGTGCGCCCTAGCTCTCCGTACCCGAGGCTTCTAGGGTTTTCACCCAAACCCTAACCTAGGGTTCCTAGGGTTTGCCCTAACCCTCGCTCGAGGTATCGCCACGTTTCGACTTTGGTTCAAGTCAATTCTATTTCGTCGTCAGGGCTAACCATTGACCTATTTCATTCATTGCCTATCTCGCTCGGTCGTTTCAGTGCTCGATCGCCGATCTCGAGGGTTCTCGCGACCTAGGTCACCGCGTCCTTTCATCGTCGTCTCGTCGATCCGAGGTAGTTTCGCGTCACGTTTCACTTCGTATCTCACATGCTTGCTATCTAGGGTTTTGTATCTTTAGATATATATATGCTTATAGTATATCTCTCTATTCCATACGTGCAGCGAGTCAGTCGGTGTGTCAGGGTCTGATCTGTTCGCTAAATCCGAGGCCAAGCCTGCGGATACGGATTGAGGCCAAGCCTCTCGAGTGTCAATTCATCATCTCACAGAGGTTTTCAGGCAGTCGATCAGCATGGTGCGTTGCAAGAACGCCGGTGGTGCTCCTGGTGACGGGGACAACAGTCCTCCCCGCCGTGATGAGATTGCGCGTGGTAAGCGCATCAAGATTGCAGCCAGGAAGAAGAGGAAGACATTGTCAGATGCAGAGGTTGCTCAGGCCGTGGCAGACGCTGCAGAGCAGGCAGAGAGAGGTGGCAGACGCAGTGGCATACACATAGGCGAGCGTCGCTTTCATCTTGAAGGTCGACAGCTCGGCACTGAGGCCACTGAGGGCACCGAGGCTACTGGACCTTCCGAGCAGATGTCAGTTGATCCACCCTCAGAGCAGACACAGGCTACAGAGGCTACACACGCTACTGAGTCTACCCAGGCCACTGAGGCTCCACAGGCCACTGAGGATACAGAGGAGCAGGCAGCTCAGTCTCCACCACGTCGCCGCTCCACACGTGCTCGTACACAGGTGACACCTAGGCCAGAGGGCCAGCGTCGTGGAGCACGACCTCCTCCCAGAGTTAGAGGGTCACCCCCGGTCGAGCACTTAGACCTGAGGGGTGCTTCAGCACGTCAGGTGCAGAGTTTGAGGTTTGTGGAGGTCAGCCGATGGTTTCCACCTGTCAGAGATTCCAGAGCTTCAGAGGGTTTCTATACCCCACTTCAGGAGGATTTCTACAGGGCCCTAGTTGACAGTGGCATTGCTTTCAGACCTCAGAGGGTGTGTCGACTAGAGGCATTGGTTGATGTTGTGGGAGAGCAGCTCCGTCCGCACCTGTCCTATATGCCCGGCTTATCAGATCTTCTTGGACGGACAGGCGCATACTGCGGCACATGGGTCAGGGAGTTCTATGCTTCTCTTTGGATTGATCCTGCCCATGAGTTCATACACTTTGCTTTCAGAGGCCGCGATCACAGATTATACAGCTCCAGAGCTCGAGAGATCCTCAGACTTCCAGCTTCTGACACGAGGATCCATCAGTTGTGCTATGGACAGACTCCTCCTCCCAGACGCCCTCACGGCGGTTCAGTGCCACCTACCGACCTGGTTCGACCCTGCTTTCGCGAGCCTTTTGGCGAAGGGTCACGTCGTACGCCTGCCAGCCTGACACCACTTGCCAGAGTCTTGGATGCTATACTCAGATGCACTTTACTGCCCAGACTTGGCTACAGAGAGGGACTGACGAGGATGCAGCTTTGGGTTGTACACCACCTCCTTTCACAGCGACAGTTTGATATCTGGGATCTTATCCTTAGTGAGATGGAGGACACCATTGCTGAGGGCTTCAAGGGTAACCGTCAGCTTCCCTATGCCCACTGGATTTGTTTTATCATCAGATCTGCTATCCAGATGCCACCAGAGATCAGGGCAGAGATTGCTAACACTACTACAGCTTTCCCTGATTATGATATCACACAGCTTTGGGCCTCTGTTACTAGAGATCAGGCCCCAGCGCTAGGACAGCGTGAGCGCCCAGACGTTCCTGAGACAGCAGCTGAGCAGGACGCCAGAGTTGACGAGCTTGCCGAGGCAGAGCTCGCAGACCTTGAGACTCAGACTGCTGAGATACCTGAGGATGTCACTTCTGACAGCACAGATGAGGACTACCAGCCCATCCCCAGGTACCGGTCTCCTCGGTCTCACGACCACGAGGCCGGTGGATCTGGCTCAGCCTCCCGCTCAGACCCAGCCATGGTGGCTATCCTTGAGAGGTTGACCCAGGCTCAGGAGCAGCAGCAGCAGCAGATACAGCGCCAGGCACAGGATACAGCTGCAGCACTAGCACAGATTCAGGCTCGCCAGGACGAGTTTCAGAGACAGCAGCTTGAGATCCAGAGGCAACAGGTTGAGATGCAGAGACAGAGCCAGCAGCAGTACATGGATCTTCTGCGCCATCTCATCACAGTTGGGGTTCCTCCGCCTGCATCTGTTCTGGCTCTGGCTTTGCATTCCAGTGGTCCGTCGAGTCAGGGACAGCCGAGCTTACAGTTTACATCTCCACAGCAGCAGGTTCCCCAGTCTTTTCAGTCCCTGAGCTTCACTCCTATACATACGGGGTTTACACCGTCAGACCAGACTCGCCCGCATCTCCTGACAGGCACACCTATTGGTGATTTCAGTGCTACCTACAGCGAGTTGACTGGTCAGCCGACACCCTCGCACACTACTATGTTTCACACTTCGTCAGGGTTGTCAGCTCCCGAGGCAGTCGTTCCACTAGTGACAGGGACCGGGACTACAAAGACCATCCCTTCTTCAGTTGCCTCGACAGATCCCCCAGCTACTGGCGCACTTCAGGCTCAGGTTACTCAGACAGATCCACTTGTTGCTACACAGTCAGTGCCTGTTCCTGCTCAGACCCAGACCGCTTCGCAGCCACGTGCTTCTTCAGAGGGTCAGCCAGATAGCTCAGACTCCGAGGGCGATTCGCTTCACTTCGTGATCACTCCGCGCACCTCGGCACCCGACACGACTCCGTCTGTCCCCCCGTCAGATTAGATTAGCTTTTTGGCGCTTGATGCCAAAGGGGGAGAGAGTAGTTTCAGGGGGAGTTTGTTAGTGGGTTTTCGTTTTTTGTGTGCTACATTCATGCATATCATGTTTACTTTTCAGCACTGCATTCGTGTGACACTGTCGTTGAGTCATAAACCTTGAGTCTTAATGTGTTATCCGTCTCAGTGATTAATACATGTCACCGTTTTTAGCTATAGCTCTAAGGTTGTGCTTCCGTGCCTTACTCCGATTACTTATGAGCTATATCTTTATGTGTACTAACGCTTTTTGTCTTATCTTATGAAGTGCACTCTTTTGGCTTGGAGCACATAAGCAATTCCTAACCTTTTATGCTTATTGTCTTTTGCTTATGTGAACCAAGCATGCTCGAAAACCTTCACTCTAATCCATTGAAACTTAGTGTTGTCATCAATCACCAAAAAGGGGGAGATTGAAAGCATCTAGGCCCCAAGGTTTGGTTTCGGTAATTAATGACAACACTCTATTACCATGACTAACGTGTGTTTTGCAGAAACATTGGTAAGTTAGGTCATGGAAGTGATAACTGCTTTGAGCACTGTGGCATTCATGTCCCTTGATGGAAATCGTTTCGGTTTTCAAAAGAGTGACGTCAAGATTAAGGACAGTTAGTTCCGGATGTCGAGGTGTTGAGACACATTCGGAATAGTCATTAGGATCTTCGTTTTTCTCTTTTGGCCGTACTATAAAGGGGGGCATGAATGGGTAGCTTGACCTAGGCGAGTCCTATGTTTAGGTGTGGTGCACACTTGTTAAACTTGGCGCTAGGCAACCCTAGAATAGCTCAAAGTTCAGTTGGAAGCAACTTGGTTGAAGTTGTGACGCGTTTCGAGCAGTTTCGGGCAGTTTTCCAGTGACCGGACGTGGTCTTCGGGAGCACCGGACGCGTCCGGTCAGTACGCTACCGTGCTAGGGTTTCGGCCTTGACCACCGGACGCGATCCTCGCGAGGACCAGACGCGGTGGTCAGTGGCTGACACGTGTCACTTTGAGAAAACGCCCGTCGGACGCGACCTGGCTGTGATCGGCGCGTCCGGTCACAGTCCAGTAAGGTCCAGAGAGGACCGGACGCGTCCGGTCGTCAGCCATCGGACGCGGCCTCGCGTCCGGTGTGAGTACAGTAAGCACCCTTGCAAGATCGGACGCGTCCGGTCACCCCTGACCGGCGCGTCCGGTGGTTCAGTTCAAAATCGCGTTTTGACCGTTACGGGCGACCGGCGCGTCCGGTCAGTTCGACCGGCGCGTCCGGTCAGCCCGTGTCAGAAAGTAACGGTTCATTTTCTTTGAGGGGTGTATAAATACAACCCCTCCACCTCTTTTAGAGGTCTCTTGCTCATTCAAACATCTGAGAAAACCCTTTAGAGTGCAAGGGAGTGCAAGAGCTCTAGTGAGGATAGAGATTTGAGAATCAAAGTTTGAGTTTCCTCACTAGTGATTAGAGAGTAGCAAGTGTGCATCCATCTCCTCATTTGGGCTCGTTGTGGTCAAGTGAGAGTTCTAGCTTGTTACTCTTGGTGATCGCCATCACCTAGACGGCTTGGTGGTGATTGGGAGTTTGGTGATCATCCGGCGGAGCTTGTGGATGACCCAACTCAAGTTGTGAGCGGTTTTGGGTGATTCGCCGTGACGGAGTGTCGAAGAATCAACCCGTAGAGAGCACTTGATCCTTGCGCGGATCAAGGGGGAGCGACACCCTTGCGCGGGTGCTCCAACGAGGACTAGTGGGGAGTGGCGACTCTCCGATACCTCAGAAAATCATCACCGTGTTCCTTGCCCCCTTTACATTCAAGCAATTACTTTCTCGTATTTACTTTCATTGCTTGTTTTACATTCCTAGAATTGCCATGCTAGACTAGGATTGGAAACTAGGGTGCAAAACTTTTTATCGGTAGACTCTCTAGGAACACAAGTAGGCACTAGGGGTGAATTCCGGCTTGTAGGTTTTAATTCTTGCAATTAATTTTTAGAAAAGCCCAATTCACCCCCCCTCTTGGGCATCTTGATCCTTTTAGTGGGGAACTTCAAGATGGATGAGGTTGACAAGGTCCCCATGCGACCTACCCAGGGGTTCGAGCCTCTGGTGAGTGTCTTTTGCTAGCACGTTCGTCTGTTTCGTCTATTTTCGGATTTCTCTGATTTAGTCGAGGCCGATGCACAGGATCTGTCTGCGGTGCGGGAGACGCGGCCGCCAGTCCCAGAGGACCAGCCCACCCAGGAGGCTCAATGCCAGCATGCGTCCCAGCAGAAGCAGACAAAGGAGACGACCAAGAAGCGGCAGATCTGCAAGGCCAAGGAGAAGGAGGCGCTGAAGAAGCTTCGGCGCCAGCAGGCCCTCGACGGGCTCCCCCTCGCAGAGTCTCCCTCCGAGACGGTCTCGGGGGAAGACAATGACGATAGTGACGGGGATGATGACGACGTCCTATCGCGATACGACGCCGCGACCGACCTAGCGGACCTCCCTGACGTTCGTCCGCTCTTGGAGCCCGTTGGGGAGTCATCCTCCCGGGTGCCAGTGTCGGTCATGGTGGTGGAGGAGGAGACGGAGGAAGAGGCGGGCAAGGGGGCGGACCCCTCGATGGGAGGGGCCGCCCTATCCCAGACCCTACAGGAGGGGTCGACAGGACTGCCCCCACCAGTCGAGGCCCCGCAAGCTCAGCCGGTGGCTGGAGCAGTGGTGCCGGCGTCGTCGACGGCGGCGCCGCCGACGGGCGTGAGGACCCGAGGCCAGCTGGCCTCAGAGGCACAGAGGACCCGAGGCGGCCCTCCAGCCAGGGCCCCAAGGAGCACCCGGGCCACCGGGGGGCCGGCCGCAAGACCCCCGCAGGCAGCGCCGGGAGGTTCAGATCGATCGGGGTCGAGGCCCTTGGTGCCGCTTTCCGGGTAAGGATCCGCGCTTCGCTTTTTCGCCTTTCACTGGTACCATTTTCTGACGTTTCTCCTCGCTTCATAGGTTCAAGCGGATGGCGGAGGTGATGGGGCCGACCCTCGCAAAGTCGCTCCGGGCGAGCGTCGTCGTCATTAATTGGACGGCGGCGCAGGACGCCGACTGGATCGAGAGGCTTCAGGTCGCGAAGGAGCGCCTGAAGCAGCAGGAGGCGACAGCCCAGGCGGAGGCGGGCGTCTCGGTGGTCACCGGTTCCGACCCCGCCGCACAGGGGTCAGGACCGGCAGAGGTGGTGGCGCCCAGCACAGGCGGGGCGGAGCCTGGGTCGTCGTCGACCGCCGAGGCTGCCGTCGAGGCCGCAACGGCCGAGGCATCTGTCCGCGACGCGGAGCGAGTAGATGCGGATGTGGTTATGGAGGAGGTCCCGCCGGTGGCAGGACAGGAGGCGGTGCAGCTGGGAGAGCCGCAGCCGCAGCAAGACCCGCCGGCGGAGCCGACGGCTATGGTGGAGGGTGGGGTCATCGAGCCCCGCCCGAGGTCCCAGAGGAAGAGCTACCAGTGGTCGAGGGGCTGGCCCCAGCAGAAGGGTCGACGCCAGCCATGGTCGACCTCACCCTCGACGACTCCCCCCTGGACAAGGGGAAGCAGGTGGTAGGAGTTGAGGGGGTCGAGGCCGTGGACCAGGCTGGTCCCTCGGCGGTGGTTGGTGAGGCCGGAGCCGCGGGTGAGGCTGGTCCTTCCGCGGGGCCAGAGAACACCCCGGCTGGACCATCGTCCGAGTGGCCGGACCTCGCCGCGCTGGCCCTAGTGCGGGCGGAGGAGGAGATACCGCGCTGGGGGGACCATCCCTCGAGTTCAGGGATGCTTCCAACCCTGGCGCGGACCCCGTCTTCGCCCTGAACGATAGAGACGAGGTGCACCATTGGGAGTACCTCGAGGGCCTCCGTCGACACATGGATCGATCGCTCCGTGTGGTGATGGAAGCCGTGCAACGAGGCATGCGGGATGCCACGGAGGTGTGTTTTGGCTTATCTATTGTTTTGCTATCCTTTTGCTGTCTTCCTTTCTCTCGGTTCTCAACCTCTTTGGTTTTTCCGAACCATGATCAGGAGCTCAAGGAACGCTCCCGCCACAAGTCGCTCTTCATTCGAAATGAGAGCGGCGTGTTAGCGGCACTTGCCCGCTAACGGGCTCTGGTCGAGGAGACCAACAAATGGCTTTCCGATCAGAGTGCCGAGATGGCCGAGCTGCGCATCGCCTACGCGGCGGTCAAGGAGGAGGCGGTGCAGGCCTAGGCGGCTGAGGCCGTGGCGCATGAGGACGTGACCAAGGCCCGGGAGGAGGCAGCTAAGGCCCGCGAGGACCTCGTGCCCCTGTCGGCACGGGTGAAAGAGCTCGAGGAAGACGTCGCCCTGGTCAGCCGTCAACGTGACGCCCTCAACGTCCAGATTGGGCAGGTAACCGCTCGCTTCGGTGCCCTGAAGGACGAGATCATGGCGCTGAGCAGAGCCGTTCAGGAGAAGGACGCGGCTCTTCTGACCGCCCGCCAGGAGATCGAGACGTTGAGGGCGACCGTTCATGACAGGGACGACGCTCTCCAAGGGCTCGAGAGGACGTGCGGGGGGCTCCATGACGAGGTCGTGGGCTTGCAGACCCACACCGAGGGTAAGTATGGGTGTTACGGCCACGGCGTCGAGGCCCCATATTAGTGCTAATTTAGTTAATTGTGTTTCAGAGCTGGAGAGGGAGCAGCGGGTGGCTCAGGCGGCGACCAATTCCTTCCGGAGCCTCCTCGAGGCCGAGACCCAGCGGACACAGATGCTCCAGGGCACGATCACCTCCGTGTGTGATGGCCTGGGGGTCGAGCCCGACGCCGACACCGGGGAGGACGCCCCGGGGAACTCCTTCGTTCGCCGGATGGCGGCGCTGGGCCGCCTCGTCCGGGAAAGGATACGGGTAAGGCTGGATAACGAGCCATCTCGGCTCGGCTCGGCTCGGCTCGTTATGGTTCGTTAGGATAACGAGCTAGCTCGGCTCGGCTCGTTATCTTAACGAGCTAGAAAGTCAGCTCGGCTCGGCTCGTTAAAAGCTCGAGCTGGCTCGTTAGGCTCGCGAGCCAGTTATAAAAAAATATATAAAATTTAATATTTGCGTTTATCAAAAGCTTGAAAATAGTAATAATACAAAAATAATATATCCAATAGCCTTAAATTGAATAAAATATTCGTATGAGCTAACATATCAACCATTTACAGAGTGCAAGACATGAAGTAATACAAACATTATATAAGTTTTGATGACTTTTTCCCTAAAACTATGGCTCGTTTGGCTCGCGAGCCGCTCGCGAGCTAGCTCAAGTTGGCTCGTTATAGCTAACGAGCTAAAATCTTGGCTCAGCTCGGCTCGTTATGGTAACGAGCCGAGCCGAGCCGAGCCGAGCTAGCCACGAGCCTAGCGAGCTAACGAGCTTTGAGTTTTTCGTCCAGCCTTAGATACGGGGCAGCCTCCACCACGGCGTGAAGAGAGCACTGGCCGTCATTCGGTCTGGGTTCATGTTCGACATGGAGCTTGTTGCTGAAGGCTTCATCACCGACCCAGACCGGACAGACGAGGAGAATGAGGACGCCTGCTTGGACCTGATCGGAGCCGCTGAGGAGCCTGGGAGCCGCCTGGCCTCACTTTTCGAAGCCGAGGTGGTTCCGCCTACCGACAACGAGGGCCTGTGAGCCAAATCTGGGCGCAAAGGCCCGTGTAATAAGTTAGTGTTTTGGATTTTGGTCGTGGTGGCCTCGGAGGCCTAAAAAACTCGGGGCGTAAACCTTGCGCTGGTTATTTAAGTTTTGAACGAGCTTTTTCTTCCCTTTATTGCTTGAATCACGTTCTTGCATGATTTACTTAGCACGACGTCGCGCCTTTGAGCGTAAGGGAGTGAGTGGAGGTACCATTGCCTCGGAGGCGTGAGTAATCTCACGGCTCGACTGCCCTCGAACTCTAGGGTGCTTTTGTGGCCTCGCAGATCATGTAAGAACCTGATTTAAGCGACGGGGGTGTACTCCTTTTCAAAGTTATGAACTGCCATTAGGTCTACTTAGCGTGCAGTTGCGCCCCTAGGCGTGAGGGGTGAGCGGAGGTACCGTAGCCTCGGAGGCGTAAGTGATCTCGTGGCTCGAGAGCCCTTTTGAGCCTCAGGGTGCTTTCGCAGCGTTGTCGACTTAAGAGGTAGTTCTTTAATTTTTAAAAAAAAGAGTACAAGTTTTTTCGGGGACTGGGGGTTCCCCCCTTGTAGCCCCCGAGGGAGCGTTGATTCTGGGAAAGCAGAGTCAATCCTTCCTCGTTGTTTGTAAAATGAAAGTTTGAACATCGCTGTATTCTTTATTGATGAGATTGAAAAGAAATTACAAAGCCTCGAGGCTTTTTAAGGGAAAAAGCGACGTAGCTGTTCAATGTTCCAAGCGTTGGTGAGGATTTCGCCCTTCTCGTTGGATAGCTTGTAGGTGCCTGGCTTTAGGACTTCTACGATGATGTACGGGCCTTCCCACGGGGGCGTGAGCTTGTGCCGTCCCTTGGTATTCTGGTTTCGTCGCAGCACCAGGTCTCCGACGTTGAGGTCGCGCCTACGGATGTGTCTATCGTGGTAGCGTCGGAGACCTTGCTGGTACCTGGCAGAATGCAACAGAGCCACATCTCGAGCTTCCTCGAGCTGGTCAAGGGCGTCCTCTCTTGCGGCGTCATTATTTCTTTCGTTATAGGCTTTTAGTCTTGGGGACCCATATTCTATGTCGGTGAGGAGCATGGCCTCCGATCCGTAGACTAAGAAGAACGGAGTGAACCCCGTGACTTGACTCGGCGTTGTTCTTAGGCTCCATAGGACCGAGGGGAGCTCGGCAGTCCATCTTTTCCCATGTTTGTTTAGTTTGTCAAAGATTCTGGGTTTCAGGCCTTGTAGGACCATGCCGTTGGCACGTTCCACTTGGCCGTTTGTTTTTGGATGAGCCACGGCAGACCAGAGCACACGGATGTGGTGGTTGTCACAGAAATCCAAAAACTTCTTACCAGTAAACTGGGTGCCATTGTCCGTGATGATACAGTTGGGAACCCCAAAGCGGTGGATGATATCAGTGAAAAAGAGCACAGCTTGCTCGGACCTGATGCTGGTGATAGGGCGGGCCTCGATCCACTTAGAGAATTTGTTGATGGCAACGAGCAAGTGGGTGAAGCTGCCGGTTGTCCTTTTTAAAGGCCCGACAAGGTCAAGCCCCCAAACGGCAAACGGCCACGTGATGGGAATGGTTTGCAGGGCGTGTGCTGGAAGATGGGTTTGTCTCACATAGTACTGGCAACCTTTGCAGGAGCGTACTAGCTTGACAGCGTCGGAGACCGCGGTCGGCCTGTAGAATCCTTGTCGGAAGGCATTTCCGACAAGGGTTCGAGGCGCTGCGTGGTGACCGCAAGCCCCCGAGTGTAGATCGTCGAGCAGGTCTCTGCCTTCCTCGTTTGTGATGCAACATTGGAGGACGCCAGTAGGGCTGCGGCGGTACAGCTCCTTACTGTCACCAAAGATCACAAAGGTTTTGGCCCGGCGAGCGATCCGTCGGGCCTCGGTCTTATCTGAGGGGAGGTCCCCTCGGATGAGATGGTCGAGGTACGGAATACGCCAGTCAGGTCCAGGGTTGGGTGGCGGGGTCGAGCCTTCCACCTGCATGGCTTCAGCCCCGGTCGAGGGGGCTTCCGTCACAAGTGGGGGGTCGAGTGATGGCCCGTCGACCCCTCCTTCCGACCCAAGGTTGACGGAGGGCTGCTGAAGATCTTTTGCGAAAACATCTGGTGGAACCGTAGTTCGATTGGACCCGATTTTCGCTAGTTCATCGGTGGCCTCATTATACCTGCGCGCGATGTGATTGAGCTCGAGGCCATGAAACTTGCTTTCAAGGCGCCGCACTTCTTCGCAATAGGCTTCCATCTTGGGATCACGGCAGCTTGAGTTTTTCATGACCTGGTCGATCACGAGCTGGGAGTCACCTCGAACGTCAAGGTGCCGGACCCCGAGTTCGATGGCAATTCTCAGACCCGTGACGAGCGCCTCGTATTTGGTGACTTATTTGACGTAGGAAAATGAAGCCGGATGACGTAGCGCATGTGAACCCCCGAGGGGCGAGATGAAGAGCAAACCCGTGCCTGCTCCTGTTTTCATCAATGACCCATCGAAGTACATGGTCCACAGCTCAGCTTGGAGCTGTAGAGGGGGGAGTTAAGTGTCGGTCCATTCTACCAGGAAATCTGCTAATACCTGTGACTTAATAGCTTTACGCGGCGCATAAGATAGGGTCTCACCCATGAGCTTGACTGCCCACTTGGCAATTCTACCCGAGGCTTCCCGCTTCTGGGCTATCTCTCCCACGGGGAAAGAAGAAACCACAGTTACCGAGTGACCCTCGAAGTAGTGACGGAGTTTGCGCCGTGTCAAGACGACGGCATATAGCAGCTTCTGGATTTGCGGGTATCGTACCTTGGTTTCCGAGAGCACCTCGCTAATGAAATAGACCAGCCTCTGGACGAGCAAGGCATGTGCTTCCTCGGCCCTCTCGACAACCAAGACCACGCTGACTACTTGTGATGTCGCGGCGACATAAAGTAGGAGCGGCTCCCCTAGGGTCAGAGGGACGAGAATTGGGGGATTAGAGAGTGTAGCTTTGAGTTTTGCAAGAACTTCTTCGGCCTCGAGGGTCCATGAAAAGTGCTCCGATTTCTTCAGGAGGCGGTACAGAGGGAGCGCTTTTTCGCCGAGGCACGAAATGAAACGGCTAAGCGCCGCCAAGCAGCCCGTGATCCTTTGCACGCCCTTTAGATCTCGGATGGGGCCCATCTTGGTTATCGCAGTGACTTTTTCTGGGTTGGCTTCGATGCCACGCTTATACACGATGAACCCGAAAAGCATACCTCGAGGAACGCCAAAGACGCATTTCTCAGGATTGAGCTTGATGTTTTTTGCTCGGAGGCACTTGAACGCAACGTCAAGGTCGTTTACCAGATCGTCGGCTTGTTTGGTCTTGACAACGATGTCATCGACGTAAGCCTCGACGGTTGGTCCGATGTGTTCCCCAAAAACGTGTTGCATGCATCACTGGTACGTAGCCCCTATGTTCCAGAGACCGAAAGGCATCGTAACGTAGCAATACATGCCGAATGGTGTAATGAATGAGGTCGCAGCTGGTCGGACTCTTTCATTTTAGTTTGGTGGTAGCCGGAGTATGCATCTAAGAATGAGAGAGTTTCACATCCCGCAGTGGAATCAACGATTTGATCAATGCGTGGTAAAGGAAAAGGAACTTTTGGACATGCTTTATTTAAACTAGTATAGTCTACACACATCCTCCACTTCCCACTCTTTTTCTTAACTAATACAGGATTAGCTAGCCACTCAGGATGATGAACCTCCTTGATGAATCCGGCCTCCAGCAGCTTGTGTATCTCCTCACCGATGACCCTGCACTTCTCCTCGTCGAAGCGGCGCAGGCGTTGCTTCACCGGTTTGGATCCGGCCCAGATCTCCAAGGCGTGCTCGGTGACTTCCCTGGGTATGCTCGGCATATCCGAGGGACTCCACGCAAAGATGTCGATGTTCGCGCGGAGAAAGTCGACGAGCACTGCTTCCTATTTGGGATCGAGGGTGGCGCTGATGCTCAGCGCCTTTCCCTTGGGATCGGCAGGGTCGAGGGGCACGAGCTTGACGTCTTCTGCGGGCTCGAAGCTGCCGACATGGCGCTTTGGGTCGGGAATCTCATTGGCGAGACCGTCGAGGTCCGCAGCCAAGGTTGCCGATTCCAAAACAGCCTCGCCGTGCTCGACGCACTCGACGTCGCACTCATAGGCGTGCTTGTATGAGGGCCCTATAGTGATGACACCGTTTGGGCCCGGCATCTTGAGCTTGAGGTAGGTGTAGTTCGGGACCGCCATGAACCTGGCATAGCATGGGCTCCCAAGGATAGCGTGGTATGTTCCACGGAATCCGACCACTTCGAAAGTGAGAGTCTCCTTTCTGAAGTTGAACGGTGTGCCAAAGCAGACGGGCAGATCGACCCGGCCGACGGGTTCTGCCCGTTTCCCTGGCACAACACTGTGGAAACCCCTGACGCTAGGTTGGAGGCGCATTCTCTCGACCCCCAGGAGGTCGAGGGTCTGGGCGTAGATGATGTTGAGGCTACTTCCGCCGTCCATGAGTACCTGGTGAGGCGTGTGTTGGCGATGACGGGATCAACAACAAGCGGTTTGACTCTCGGATTGGGGACGTAGTCAGGATGATCATCACGGTCGAAAGTGTTGGCCATCTCAGACCAGTCAAGGAAGCGGGGGACCGCCGTTTGTACGGAGAAAACCTCATGCCGCTCTTGTTTACGCTGGCGCGTCGAGAGGCGGGTCGAGGGTCCTCCGTAGATCATGAAGCAGTCATGGATCTCGGGGAATCCCCCATCCTTGTCGTCACCCTTGGGGTCTTCCTTCTTGTCGTCCTTCTTGACGCCTACGCCCTCAAAGTACCTGCGGAGCATGTGACAATCTTCGAGATTATGGTTAGTGGGTCCCTTGTGGTAGGGACATGTCTCTTTGAGCATTTTGTCGAAGATGCCCCCACCGGGGGGGCCTCGAGGTTTCTTGCGTTCGACAGCAGCGACAAGCTCGTCGGCCGGGGCCTCGAGCTTGCCCTGCTGGCTCTTCTTCTTCTTTTGGTTGTTTCTCTTGGAGCCTCGGCTGGAGCCCGTGGGATCATCGACCTTTTGTTTCCCTTTGTCCTGGTCACCGCCAAAGATGGCACCAACTGCCTCCTCGCCGGCGGCAAAGTTGGTGATGATGTCCATCAATTCGTTGGCAGTGAGTGGGGTGTTACGGCCCAACTCTCAGACCAACTCCTTGCAGGTGGTTCCGGAGAGGAAGGCCATGATCACGTCGGAGTCGGTGACGTTGGGGAGCTCGGTGCGCTGCCTGGAGAAGCGCCGGATGTAATCCCGGAGGGATTCACCTGGTTTTGCTTGCAACTCCGGAGGTCCCACGAGTTGCCGGGGTGCACGTAGGTCCCCTAGAAGTTTCCCTCGAACACCCTCACGAGATCGTCCCAGTCGTGGATCTGTCGAGGTGGCAGATCCTCGAGCCAAGCTCGAGCGGTGTCGGAGAGGAACAGGGGGAGTTGTCGGATGATGACCCGGTCGTCGGTGGCCCCGCCCAGCTGACACGCCATGCGGAAATCGGCGAGTCAAAGTTCGGGTTTGGTCTCGCCGTTGTACTTGGTGAGAGTCGTGGGAGGGCGAAACCGAGCCGGGAGTACCGTCTCGCGGATAGACTTACTGAAGACCCGAGGGCCCGGGGGCTCGGGTGAAGGGCTTCGATCTTCTGAGCTGTCGTAGCGCCTGCCTCTGTGCACGCGGTAACCTCGAGCCACACCGTCACCGTGTTTGCGCGTGCGGCGCTCAACGATGTTGCCACGGGTGTCTCGGGGTTCGAGATCGTCGGCAACGTGCTCTGGGACAGGCGCCGCCCTGTTTCGCCGAGCAGGCTCGGGATGAACCGAGGCCTCTCTCTCCTGTCGGGAGGGCTCGACGAGCCGCTCCTTGGCTGGCTCGCGTCGCCTCGAGGCAGAGCTCTCGGCCTGCTGCATGGCAGCGGTCTCGAGGAGTTCTCAGATTTCATCTCGAGCCCGACGGGCGTCGGGGTTTGACGGCTCGGGCATGTTGCGGAGGAGCATGGCGGTGGCGACGACGTTTTGGCTGGCTCGAGTGAAAACCAGGGGGTCGACCACCCGGTCCTCGTCGATGCGGTGATTGACGTCGCGAGCCCTTTCGCGAGCTCTCCCGCCAAGCGCGTGTGCCGCACGCTCACGCTCGAGGGTTTGTTGGAGTAGATGCAGATTTTCTCGTTCCTCGTCGAGCCTGTCCTGCAACTTGCGAATTTGCTCGAGCTGCATTCCTTGATCCGCAAGGAACTAAGCCTCGTCTCTTTCGGCGGGGAGATCGACATGAGGTGGCGTGTGCCTTCCTTCGACCGGCTCCTCGTCCTCCGACTCTGACGCGCTGGCTTCGTCGATGTTGAAGCACTCACGGGTCGGATCGTAGGTGTCGTCAGCCGAGTCAGAGTCAGGGGCGCCGAAGTAGTAATATGATGCGGGAATGTGAGACCGTTGCAAATCACCTCCGTGGTCGCAACGTGGAGAAGCGAGCACACGGGGCTCTGATTCCGGGGTCTCCGTAGAGTCTAGATACTCAGAGGCCGGCGTGGATGCAACAAGGTCCAGAGTGGAGCGTAGATGGTGCCCGGGGAGTTCCTCGTAAGCACTCATGTTAGTGCTCACAGAGGAAGCGTACGCCCGGGCGACCGGGTCCAGCCCAAACAGGAACGTTGATGGAGATATCGTTGCGCGCATTGAAATGGCTAGGTCGGGTAGCGGTGGTGTCTCACCGGACGGGGGAGCGGCGGAATTCTCCTTTGGCATCTTACCCTCAGCCAAGCTCATCCTACACAGACCCTCAACGAGGAAATCTGGGTTGGCGTCTGGCTGAGAGGCGCCGGATCGGGGAATCCCTCCATCCTCCGTGAGGTGGAGACGACGGTTGCGCCGGGCTCATCGTCGTCTAGCGGCCCGCGCCTGTCGAGAGCGACGATACCGGCGCAGTGCTCCCCCAGGCTGGGAGAGCTCGAAATCCTCGTCGGTAGGGTGCCTGGGCGGGAGGAGGACCATATCGTAGCCGTGGCCAAGCGACATGAACTCCAAACTCCTGAACCAGATCACCGTGGCCAACGGGAGTGGGCATTCGGGGTCAGCCATCCAGGAAAGAATGGCGGGAAAGCGATGTTGGCACGCAGCGGTCCCCTACCTGGCGCGCCAACTGTCGGTGTTCGGTCCCGTGGGGGTCCTAAACCGACGAGTGAGTGCTGCGTGTCCCTAACCTGGATGGTGATGCAAGGAGAATACACGGGGGTTTATCCTGGTTCGGGCAAAAGAAGGCCCTACGTCCAGCGGGGGGGAGAGTTTTGTATTTCCTTGCACCGAGGTGCTTGTGTAGGGGTTACAAGCTTGCAAGAGAGGGCGGCGAGCCCAAGTCCCAGAGAAAGAAAAAAGAGTACAAAGATGATTGCTTGATATGTTGATCTCTGTATTGGGAGCCTTGGGTTGCTGGTACTTGGCTTTGGACTTGTGTCTTGCTTGTTGTCCGTGTCCCTTTGTAGGGTCCTGGCCTGCCCTTTTTATAGGGTCGGAGGAAGCCAGGGCATCGGGGAACCTTGAGGCGATGTTTTGTCAATCCCTGTAGGAATGGTTATAGCGACGTGCCCTGGGAATGGCCGGCCATCCCTGGACACCATGGTGACGTCGGGGATGAGACGGTGAAATGACCCGGAGCGCCGTGCCATACTGTTCTTCCTTCCCTGTCGAACTGTGCGGGGCGTCGAGGCTAGGTCGAGGCCAGGTCGAGACCGGACGGATAAGGCCGAATCCCCGAGATCGCGGAATAGGGGCCTTATCGTATCCTTCCTCGAGGGTGACTGACGATAAACAGTGCACGGTAAGGTGTGTATAGTGACAGGTTTCACCTCCCATCACGGGATGGGCGGTAAAACAGTGAGGGCTGACACCGGCATTGCTCCCACGTCGATCCTGGTTGCGGCCATGTCGGTAGGTGGTAGCAGGTGATCGCATTAAATGCTCTGATTTTTGTTTTGGGGCAGGTGAAGTGAAGGGGTCGAGCGCTCTGACCCGGGGTCACGCGAGTCGGAGTTTTTCCGTTGGGTGAACAAGCCTCGTGCAAGTCGGAGTGTGGTCGAGGTACCCTGTTGTGCGGGGCGGGACATGGTCGAGGCATCCTCGTCGAGGGTGCTTCGTACGGGTTGGAGCCGGAGCGCGGTCGAGGCGCTCCGTCGAGCTGGCCTCGTAAGAGTCAGACCTGGTATGCGGTTTGAGGTGGGCTGCGTTTTACTGTGGCTTAGCTGTTTTGTTTTTTATTATCGATGTATGTGGGTAGCCCTGTACTGTTGGTACCGACAGGACTAAAACAACTAAAATATTTGGAACATATTATTGCAACATATGGGTGAAACATATGTAACATTCAGATCAAAACGCTTGTAACATATGTCTGGACCATATAAAATATTTTTAACAAACCTCAAAAACACTTGCAACGTGCCTTTGAAACACTTGCAACATAAGCACACATGTGCAACATCCGAATGAAACATTGCAACATACCTCTGAAACGTCTGAAATACTTGAAACATACGCTTTTATCGCAACATCTCTTTGCTCAGGTTGCACATTGCAGCGGCCACGACATTCTGGTGGGGAACAGCGGTGTCGGCAGCACCCCAGCAACAACTCGGCACGCGCGGGGGACGGGGCATGGCGCACAGCAAGCTAGAGCGGGCGCGGTGGGGGATGGAGCGCGGCACGGCGACGGAGGGGGAGGCGCAGGATAGGGGCGCGATGCAAGATGGAGCGCGGCGCTGGATGCAGGAGCCGCGTGGCGCGAGATGGGGTGCACAGCGGGGAAGATGGTGGTAGCTAGCGCATGGCGTAGCAACACACGATTGGCGACCACGGGAGTGGAGAGATATTTTTGAGAGAGATGGGGAGATGCAGAGGGGAAGCAGGCCCGTTCGGCCCGTAGTGCGCAGGCTCGGAAAGAGGTGTCCGGACGGATGGACACCTACTCCTAACCATTACCGATCTTCTTAGGGCATCTCAACCCATTTTTAAATATAAATTATTTAGGTTCTTATTTTTTGTTAAGCTGATTAGTTTTATAATTGCAAATTCAGCCCCTCACATATTCTTAGGGCATCTCAATCCATACGAGGTATCCTTATAAAGAAATCTTTACGAGGTAGTATTTGATTTATTTTTGTGTCATTCTGATCATGTTTTCAAATTTTTTTATTTAGAAATAAAAATATGAGAAAACATGTGCCTTGCATTATGCAAAGAGTGGGGCTTGCATTGTCTGATCTTAGTCACCGCGACCATAATTTTTCTTTAGGCGAGGATTGAATTCCAATTTTAAGTAAAGTCCCAATACCATTACCAAATATTGTCTCAACAAATCACACAGTTACACAAATAGGAATACCGTTAGACTTGGGGATACAGTTACACTTAGACGGTTAGACCCGTCCGTTTTGGCCGGCCTTATTTGTATTGTTTTTATTTTATTACCAAAAAACTCAGTCAGGGTCAGATATTTGGGTTTTTATTTATGTCAAATTAGTTATCTCTACTATAATTGACCACTTCAAATTATACTTGGTCCACCCAGTAAAACATCCCCCCGCTGAGAGCCTCCAACTATTATGCACCCAAGAAAATGTACACAGGAATTCGTCTCCATTAAAATTAAGGGCTAATAAAACATCCGAAGCAAATCCAATGGCCACGATTCGATGTGTGATGCCAGGCTTCTCACCCCCGCACCCACCATCTCACGCCTCGCGACCAGAGACCGTGCACGATCAAAGCCTGTAATCATCACCGAGCTAATCATCAGCGAATAAAAGAAAGAAAAAAAACGTCGTTCGAAATTTGCAGGGCCGCCGCCATGCCGATCGCCCGCGGCCATCACGCCGACGCCGCGTGGATCCCGCTGCCGCTGCTCGAAACCTGCAGGGCCGCCGCCGCGCCGATCGCCCGTGTCCATCGCGCCGACGCCGCGTGGATCCCGCTGCCGCTGCCGTAGGGCGGCCATCCTGCCTACCTTCGTCATCGCATCCAGGTCACCGACACCATGCATGGTCGTGCAGAACGTTGTTATGCCGTCGTGGCCTCCTAGGTGCTGCGCGCGGCGCGCGCCTGACGCACGTCTGCATGACAGCCGGCCAAATCCCGCGCCACCTGAATCCGTGATCCCGACGTGAGCACAACTCCCAGTGAAAGCTCTTGCGCCTGCGCGCGAGGCCTGCACATACGTGTTCGTGTCTTCTGCCTTATTTGTGTGTCTGTGTTGTCATGGTTTCATGCCTTGTTTGCGTGTTTGTGTTGTTGCAGGTACGTGCATCTACAACGACATGACGCTGTGATACTAGCTTGCTGATAACTACTACTGTCCTGGTGAGGATGAATGCCAATGTCTTCATGTTCTTCTAATTATCCGGCGATCATGTCACAAGAACCGGATTCCCGTGAACCAGATGGATCCCGTCCCAATAACGGTTCGTACTTGTACCAATCTAAAGTTGCGACATATCAAAAACTTGCACTTGATGCTTTTTATATATTTTATTCCTTTGATGGTGCATTTAAAAGAAAACATGGTGCCACATGATCGTGTCTTAGTTGACACACCAGTACCAGAAGAAAAATCTAACCTGCCAGACGACTCAGGTGAATTCCTCTGAATCTTTGGACTTGTAGGTTTAGTCAATGCTATAATTATTAGTTTCAATTAATTTATGCTATGTTTGATAACTACTTTTAGTAAATTTAAACTATATTGATTATAGTCATCATTGCAGAGTCATAAATTTGGTCTCCAAAATTATTAATTATTATTTAATGCTTTGCTCATTTGGATAGAGAAGAAATTAAAAAGTATACAGCGGGTGACGCAAGAACGGAAGCCTCTAGCCAAGAAATGCGGAACAAAGACGATGTTGAAGTAATAGTTCCGGCATCGTCGCCCGCAGGTGAGAAATATTATAGCCCTTATGCATTTCTCCCACCGCCTAATATGCCATGAACCTCAATTCATATTCATATGTGAAGGTGCGGATATCGACAATAGTGGAAACTGATGAGCCAGTAGAGTCCATGGATTGGCTACACACAAATGAAAATTATGTTCCACGGTGTAGAAGCCCACGTACAGTCCGTGCTGGTCCATTGCCTACTTCCGGTGAGTCAGTTAGCACAACAACCTCAAGCTACTTTTTAACAAAAAAATAAGGCATTTAGATGTATGCTATTGTACTTATTTTCAAAATATTTGCAAGGGTACATATACCAGAGCAGGGGCGCAACCATATAGATGTCCAAACCAATGAAGATGCCGAAATAATAGTTCATCTAGAAAGAGACGGGGACAAGAAACAGAAGCGTGCTCACGAGGATGATGTACGCAACAATCTCTCAAGCAACTCAAATATCCTCTCATATTTTGCACGTGTGGGGTATTACATACAAAATATACAAAAATGGCATCTCAAACTGATATTATATTTTGCATATGCAGATCATTATTATGGATGCAAACAAAGTACCGGTCAAAGATGATATCGTACAAACAGTTGAAATGGAAAATGATGAAGATCCGATGCGTGCTGATGATGATGTGATGGAGGTGCCTCAGTATAATAAGCCAAAGAAATCAAACAATGCAAAAGTCATGCCTCAAGGTGAGTCATCATCAATTTAAACTTATCTCTTCAAAATTGGGAAATTACTAATAAAAATGATACCTCTGTAGATTATGAGTGTACGCAAGAAGATGCTCGGGTAATTGAATACATGAAACAGAAACATAATGATACTTTACTCGTCCAAATCGATGATGCTTGGGTAATTAAAGATGACATGGACTGCCTTTTCCATGATCATGAACACGTCAATGGCGTTGTAAGCATGTTTAACATTGCTTTTGAATTAATTAACTGATGTCCATGCGAAAAATATGGCAATTTTTTATTTGAAAAAATAATAAATTGCAGGTCATAAGTGTGTATATCCATTTGATGCGGCATGAAAAACACCTACTTCATAGACAAGGTGGAGATGTTTACATGGAAAATTCATTTATTACTCAATTGCTACAGCGCGACGGAAAGGCTGATGCAACGACATTGACCTATAGTAGAGATGACAGGATTGAAACATGGGTCCAAAATTATTTAAACGCTGATATGGTAAGTTTGCCACAAGTTCTGATATATGTTATTTTATGTTCATTGAAACATATAGAAAAAAGTTAGAAAAACTCTATTACTGTAGGTATTTCTTCCAATTAATATTGAAAAGTATCACTGGTATCTAGCGGTTGTCAATACTTCGGAAGGACAGATACATGTTTTAGATTCTTTTGGAGAAAATATGACAAATTGGGAAGATCTCAACTACGTGGTATGGCTTAATGATTGATATATCTATACAAATAAATAATATTTTTTAAAATTTTGTTAATATCCCTCCCTAAATCTTGGTGTTTCGGTCATAACAGTTAATAGGAATGGAAAGACTAATAAAACATGTAGCAAAGCATAAACAGCTGGACCTAACAAAATGGATAAAGAGCATCGAAGTGGCATCTTGGCCGAAAATCCATAAGATCGTCAACAAAGTGCAAACAGATGGGTAAGAGATCATCTATATCTTGTTTTCTATATGTCATTGCCGTACCAGCAGCAACAGTATCTGTATCACTCATATTTTATTTTTTCAATATTGCACAGTGCAAGCTGTGGCTTATGGTTGATTAATTTTATGGAATACTGGACTGGAGCCTCTTTATCTGACAATGTGACCCAGGTAATTTCATGGAAAAATTCTATACATATGAGGACTTGCTCATATATTTTCAAAATGATATAAGTAACTTTAGGTTCAAGCTACCTGTGATCTTGTATAACTCCCCGTTAAATGGAGCAAGAGGGTTACCGGATAATGGGCAACAAACTGAGACTCCCGAAAATTCGCATGATGACGTCACAATGTTGGATGAATTGGATATTTTGATGTCGGGTTCAATAGAGTTGACACGTACAATAAAGTGGAGAAGCAGAAAAGACTTATTGTCAACGATTTACCTAAACATCCGGATGATCACAAATACTAAATCTTTAGATTAAGTCATTCTAAAGTAAATTGTTTTGTTCTAATATAGTTATTTCCATTGCCCGTTCTATGATTGCTACAATAAGTAATTTGTCCCTTGTCCTTGTTTTTTAGCAAAGAGTGGGTCTGAAGTACACGACCGTACCTAATTTCTTTTAAGTCCTAGAAAAATTATAAATATTTTAGATGAGAATATAAAGATGGACCATGATTGCTTTAATATGGCTATTCAGATGGTTGTGTGGAACCAAGCTATCATGTTGAACAAACAAAACTACCACTTCATGGATCTCAAGTTTGCTATAACTTCATATTTATTACTCTTACATTGTATAGTTCATCAAATAATTACAATATGTTGAAGAAATAAAACTACCACTTCATGGACCTCATATTTGTAAAATCATCAAGAAATAACTCGGTTTGGACAAGATATCCGATGTTCTGTGTAGCAGAACCTCCTAAATTATATGGCCCACATGCACCTGTCATTGTCCCTAAGACCTCTGACAGCTATGCATGTACACCAGATAACCTAAGAAGATCTGTCGGGTGCCCTCACAGGACCCCGATTCAACTACATTTGACAACTCATACCAGGATCAACAAAGGAGTAACTACAATATTACAACATTTGTTACAAAACTTTACATCAGAGTGCGGAAGGATAATAATAATGAATTTATAAATCATGATTAAGTTAACTTTTTACAAACTTAACTTGTATTGCGGAAGTCGAGTAGAACTACAGGAGACAACTTAGGTAGAGCACCTAAGTTAGGAGAGGACAATCAGATCATGTCAAGCCCACCGACATGACCTAATTAGCAGCACCAGTTAGCACCTGCAACAGGGGTTAACAAACCCTGAGTACTTGAGGGTACTCAACAAGACTTACCCGACTAAGGAAAAAGACTCCAAGGGCATGCTAGCTTTAGGGAATCAAGGTACGGGTATTCAAGAATCAAAATTTTTTTTTGCAGAAAAGCTTACTAAAGTAAATCCTTACCTTCAATATTTTACTTTTACCATTGATGGTTCATTAACCAATTCTAGATGATCCTAATCTAGATCAAAGTAATTATCATCAAATCCTTTCTCATTCTTTCTTTCATTCCAGTTCTTAACTACGATGTAAGTCAGGCGATCGAGTCTCCATAACCAAGGAGCAACGACGATTCGAACCGATTATACCCAGCTGGGGATCTCTAACATCACGACATATGTAGAACCGAATCTGCATATATCAACCCTCATTTAGATCTCCTAAAACCAGAACGTGTCCATCGCCACCCGAGAGTACAGTACTCCTCGAACCCGGCCCGATTCTAGCCCCGAGGGTACACGCTACTCTCGCCATCTCTCCACTCCCAGTGCGAGGTTAGACGTTCTCGTAATGGAATCACCAACATTTTGGGCTTACCCAAGGCATGAGGCTAATTCCAAAGTCTCAAACACAACAGGCTTACAATGAACGGTCCTTAACTGACAAGGTGGAAACACTACGAGGTTAGACGTTCTCGTAATGGAATCACCAACATTTTGGGCTTACCCAAGGCATGAGGCTAATTGCAAAGTCTCAAACACAACAGGCTTACAATGAACGGTCCTTAACTGACAAGGTGGAAACACTACATTGAGACTCCTTTCCCAATGCATGTTAGTAGTGGCCAAACCACCCACCCGATCTTTCAAGTTCATTCTCATATTTCAATATTCATTCAATATGCCATCATGGCTATGTAAACATTGTATTTAAAAGCTTAACTTCTAAGCATAGCGAAGCATACTACGCATTTTTCCGTAAAACAGGTATCAAGGTGATATCATAATAATCAAGGATGATAATGCAGCAATTGGGTTATCACTCAACTCCTAATTACTTAATGCAGTAAACCATAATATAAATTAATAAAACATTTGTAAAACTCAAGGTAGGGTTTAAATGCACCGGGGCTTGCCTTCGTTGCAGCGGTGGTTAGTTCTCGTAGAAGTCAAGTTTGACACCAGCACCTCGAGTGGATCACCTTCTCCGAAGCTTGATCGACACGATCCAAAACACTCTCGTATAAACTACACGTAATAAAAATGATGCGATGCTTAATATGATGAAATGCATGCCATGATGCATGATGATGAATAAAACATAGCATACAAGAGACATTTAGAAAGGATAAACATTAGTTATCTACTTGAGTACAACTTTCCTTCGCGGTACAGTTGCAAGCTAACAAAGTTAATTTAAAAGTTAACTAACCATAACTTTGTTTTTACCCAAGAGGTTGCATCTAATAACAAGTAATTCTACCACAATACCACTAATTACTTACACAATAAATTATTAACCAATAATGATCTATGTTAAACACATTAACTATCATTAACAAATCATAGTTAACAAGTTAATCATAAACTCAAACAATTACTTAAAATGCCAAGGGTCATTAAGTATTAATGACTTAAGGTCATCACTCAATCAAAAAAGCACGCAACACTTAAAGTTATCAATTAACAATTATTTACACATTTAATTAATTAGGGCATACTTAATAATAAATCATATTTCATCTAAATGAGATTAAACTTTTTATAAAGATTAATCAAGGCCTAAAACAGTGTCAAAATAAATTTCATGATTTTTGGATTAATATTTTAATTACTAAAATTCCTGGAAGTTGCATTTAATATTTAATTGAACTAATTAAATATACTGCACAAAGTACTCAATTTCATGATTTAACATTTTTCCTAGATAGTTTACACATTGAGAAGCTCACACAAAAATTTTCAGGAATTTTGGAACTCTACACAATTGGCGGAGCGATTGGCGGGATGGAGATGGCTGCGGTGGAGCAGGGAGGGCGAATTTAGCCGGAGAAAGGAGGACGGTGGCGGCGCCGATGATGAAACCAAACGGCGACAGTGGCGGTGTCGGTCCTTTTATAGCGCTGTGAAGCAAAGGAAGCAGCTAGAGAGCGCGAAGCGGTCCCTGTGGTCGCGGTGGTAGGATGGAAGGCCGTGGAAGCGGCCAGCGCGACGTCGGCGGCTCGCCGGCGCCCATGCCGCGCGCTGCCGGTGTGTGATTCGCCGGTGCACTGTAGCTGTCCCCCCCCCAAATTGAATTTTCAAACTGTTTTCTCAAATTATTCTCAAATTCATGTAACAACTTGAAAAACTTCTAATCTATGAAATCTTCAGAATTTCAAGCTCTACAAGTTTTGTATTGAACACTTTTTCAAATTCTAACTGGATTTTGAAATTTGAGTTTAAATTCAAAAGGGGACACATTTTGGGGATTTGGTAATTTAGAAATTACTTTAGATTTCATATTGAAACTTCAAAATCTCCAAACACCAAAGTTGTACATCTTGACAAGACCTACAACTTTGTTGTTCAAAACATTTTCAAATTCTGCCTCCATTTTGAAATCTTAGTTTGGGGACAAAAATGAGTTAAATTTGAAATTTGTTTATTTTCAAAAGTGCTCCACCTTTTACACTAAAACTTTGAAAACTCAAAACACCAAAGTTGTAGCCCTTGAAAAGTTCTACAAATTTGGTTTTGAACTTTTTCTCAAATTTTGCTTAGATTTTGAATTATTTAAAAAGGGGTAAAATCAGGGCTTTGCTTTTTAGGGTTTTCAAAAAGATTCTAAATTGAAACTTGATACTCTATTAATTGGTGATTATTTAGTGATCAAACCATCATCCAAGGGCATCATTGAGTCAAGCATCACATGTTTGACCAAATGCCACTCTTGGTTGACCAATTTGACTTGAATCTTGTAATAAATCCCCAAATTTGAATTCAAATTCGACTCGAAAAACTTGCGACAAGTTTTGGATTCCAATTCAAATTCAAACTTGGAGCTTCCTTTTACACATGTTTGACTTACAAAATTATCAAGCCTTGATCCCATATTATAAAGCACATTTAACACTACTACTTTTATTTAAACAAAACTTTAATTGTGTAAACCAATTCTCATATATAAATTCATAAAGAACCTAATGTATCAATATACCATCATTTCATGGGATTAACTAAAATACCAGATTTGCAATATGTGAACATGACAAAGAAACATATGAAACATGTCATATGGCAACATTACATGTGCAACATATGATAACTATTATTGCAATATGAATGCATTTATGGCATGATACTTGATACTTATGCTTGATGATGCATCATTATCACATTTTAATTGTTTCTTAATATCTGGGATGTTACATTCTGGCCCAGTAGACCATAAGAAACTGCCAAAAGTACTTGAGCGCTGGCCTAATATGCAGTATGATATTAAAGATTGCAACAATGTAAGAAATGATATGTGTACTCGCTCCTTTAAAAATCTATTAATTTTATTTAACACTTATAGCATGTGCATTTGTTTTTAGATTCTACTGTCGTATTATCAAGACGGACTGTACACTTTATACATAATGGACATGGAAAACAAAATTGTCCACATTATGGATCCACTTCCAGATATTGTATGTTCCAGGGGTTATGATCAAAGCATGGCATATATACTTACATTCCACACTATTGCTAAAAGGTTCGGTCTCACCATGGGAAAGACAAATTCTAAGTGGAATGACAATATTTATCATTGGAAGCGAAAATACCCTAGATGTGTAATAAAGGTTCCAAATAATAAATATTGGTAATCACTTATAATATGTTTCATCTTTTTTATCACAAAAATAGTTATTCGATTTGTGTAAAACAAATAAACAAATGCTCTTCTCTAGGAATTTAGGAGGCTTTCTTGTATACAATTTCATGAAGTTGTGGGACGATGTAAGATTGCCACCGATCAACAATGTAAGCATATATATATATATATTCTACCTATATTCCATACACTACATAGTAGGGAATTAATAACTTAACCTATTATTATCTATCATGCACAACTATCAACTTCAGTGAGGATGGAATTCTTGACCGACATTTTGACGAGTCCTGCAAATGAATGTTTCGATAACCTCCGTGAAGATCTCCAATATATGATTAAGGAGTTAGGCAGAATGTAAAATACAATAAATAACATTACTATGCCTTCTTATATGCAAAATTGTTCTTGAATTGTATATATACTCAAATACAATTGTAAAAGTTAAACTGTGTCAAAAAATTGGTTGTTTTCATAAACATCCCTAAGATAAAGCCGTAGCGTTAGCACGGGCATTGTACTAGTTAATAGTAGTAGTAGTAGTTGTTGTTGATGCTGCTGCTGCAAACCTGTTTCTTCATTTTAACATATATAGTGACATGGACTCCACGTGACCTCCCTTGGGTCACAAATCCTAGCTTCGAAGTATTATTCACCTGATGTATAGTACATAAAAAACACCTAAAGCCGCACACAGCTACACATTGGTCATTGCTAATTCCACCGTAAGACATCTTTATTTATTCATAATAATCTGTTTGAATTCATAGTTTCTAGTTGTGGAGCATGCTGCTCTTTCATTTCACATATAGGATCATCTCCAAGGGAAAACTAGGTTCAAAATATTACGCACATTTCAATGTATAGCAACAATCAATAAATCTTGTTCTTTGTCTTGCGCAAGGAAATTAAACCGGACATTATCCTAACAAACGTGTGCAAGCATGTTTGCTAGGTCATCAACTAATCATCTCTCCAGATTATTATTAGCTGGAGCTCACCTTGAATAGATCAATGGACGATCTGTTATGGCCATATTCCCTCCTTGAACTCATGAACTCCGGCACTGTGAAGCTCCGGTACCGTGCAGGCTTTTCTGCTGTCACCAGCTCTGGGAGAGGCCCAAAACGGTCGGAATTCTCACGTTTGCCAGGATTGAAGAAGAGGGCAATCGACACCCTGGCATCTTGTGTGGATTTGATGATCACCCTGTGCTCCACGCTCTTTAATTCATCATTGGACACCACCTGCTTGTAGGCACAACAGTTCACTCGTAATTCATATAAATACAAATAAGTAGTAGGAGTTTTGGATGTAGACACATTCTCGAAAGGCTATATTGGAGTTTTGACCATTTTGTTTTCAAAAAATCTACATCCCTATCGATAAGAAAGGGATTCGCTAAAATTCAGGTGAATTTTAGTTTCCTTTCAGGTGACAGTTATTGCATATATTTTATATTATATATTATACTAAAATTGTAGATTTTGTTTATTGCAATTTCTGCAAACGCAATCTGCAATTTTCGAAACCGAGAATAAAAAACCCGTTACATAAAACCATAAACCCGACAAAATCTGATTTGGGTTGACACAAAGACAATTACTCCCTTCGTTCCAAATTATAATTCATTTGACTTTTTACCCTAACTTTGACCACTCGTCTTATTAAAAAAAAATATACAAACATAGTCAAATTTAAGTCATTCTTGAAGAACTTTTGTTAATAAAGCAAGCCGCAGAAAAGGAAGTGATATTTTGCACAAATTTTTTAATAAGACGAGTGGTCAAACTTAGAGTAAAAAAGTCAAACAAATTATAATTTGGAATTGATTTAGTAATAATTTACAATTATTTTCTATAAGAAGACGGGAACAAAATTTAATATGTTATGACACAAAGAAAAAAAACTCAATCCGCGGGGGGACGACGTCCCACCGGGTATTTCATTAAGAAGAAGATCTTCTCATGCAGATCGAGAAAATCCCAGAACCCTAGCCGCACCCATATACAGCGGCACCGCATCCCCATGAGACATGCAGATCGAGAAAATCTCCGAACCCTGACCCCACCTATATACAGCGGCACCGCATCCCCGTGAGACGCCCTTAGACCTGAAATTCGCTCCCGAGGGGGTTCGAACTCAGGATCTGAAGAGTGCCGCAGGAAGCGTTGACCAACCGATATAGCTTCACAAAGACAAATAACACGTCACAAAAATAATAATTTACTTGTACTAGTTCGAGGTATAAGAGTATTGTCTGGAATCATTTTAAAATTCAGGCACGTGAAATATAGGAAGAAGTGAATAAGAAATGATATAGAACGGCTATATTAGAGTTGCACGTGTACATTTTTTTGGTTTACCTGGTGAAAATTATACGAGTTAGAGGAAGCAAGTAACAAAGAGGACACCTCGTTCCGTTGTAACTAGAATATACGCGCGGCGTTGCCGTGCAGTGGCCTGTTTTGGCTAGCCTATGATGCATGAGTAATAGAGACCCTAGCCGGGTCCTGTGAAGTGCTGCCCTTAGCTCATTACGGAGCTAGTTCCGTAGAAGCCCAACATTTTTTTCATTTTTGATTTGTTTTCTTTTTTAAATCGAATCTTTAATAGTATTAGAAATTTTTTTAGAGAAAATTGTTATAGAAGGAGTTTACCTGTATAATGTGCCATGTATATGCGATACTAAATATAGCAACAAACAAGTTGTATTGTTTGTATAAGAACCTATGCTCTAAGAAAGGAACATTTTATATTGGAGAGACGCAGAAGTCACGAAATCGGTTACCATGAGTAGTAGAAGCATTTCTCTTTATGATTTAATAAATTAATCTACTCGGTTTAGGCTTTTCAGTTTATCACTAGCAATGCATGTTTTTCTCGAATGGTAGTATATAACGAAGATGCAGCAGAGCAAGTATTGTTTCAATCTACAAATTGGGCTACGTGCACCTGGTTGGTTAATTGTGCCTGTGTTTTTTATGCGCTATATTACAATATTTGATGGACTGTTGTGTGTAGCCGAACATGTTTTTTAACGATCATAAAGCGAGTAAAATCACTCAATCTTTTATTTGGTTAGGTTGAATGGATGAGTATGGGGTTAGCCATGCGGTGGTGTAACTGTCGTCACGTATATCCATGCGTGTTTATATATTTATATGTACCGCATACAGTGAAAGTATATTATTTTATTTGTGTATATTCATTTGAAGTATTTATATATGGGACATGATGTACTCGCGTAAGCAAATGTACGGGATATCATATACCATATGTATTCAAGTATTATTGTATGTATAGGTATATGCGCGAGTATTTATATTCGAGTATTTATACTACGGGTTAGCGTTAAACAAAAGAATCAGGAAACAAACATATTTAGAATTTAATTGGCCACCAAAGATTATGAAAAAAGGGTATATGATATTGGAGTTGAGGCAAAGGACATATTTTTAGTTCACATGTGATACAAACAACAAATTAATCAATCACGCAAAAGCATAGATCTACAACTATACCAAATAAAATACACAAAAGTATATGATATTTTAAGTTTAATGCATAGATCTAGTCATAAGAAACTCAACAAAACTGGTTTGGTATTTTTATGAATTTTCTGTGATTTTATATGAATTTTGAAAGATCTCCGATTTGAAAAGAAAAGATAAAAACAAAGAAAAGGAAAAGAGACTGACGGGCCGATTTTGGCCCATTGACATAGGCTAGCCCTTTTAAAAAGCCTAGACTGTGGGTTGATTTTGGTAAAGTCCGAGGGTTTTCTTGCAAAATAACATGAGATGAGGTTTAGACTATAGATTGATTCGCCTAAAGTTTGAGGTTTTTTTTTTTGCAAAAAAACAGGACTGGCACAATCCGGGCCGTCCGCGCGCCCGATCGGACGGCCGAGAAAAGCGGACGACGTGGCCAAACGAGGGCTCGAGTTTTGTCGGCAGGATTCGCCTTGTAAAGATTAAACTACTCCTAGTAGATTTTAAAATATTCGTTTTTATTAGTAGATCTGAGATCATCTTGTAATTGTTTATTTTCAAAGATAACATAAGTTAGTGGCATATTCTAACTGCTATACGAACACCAGATTGTATTGTATTGTACCTTGAGCAGGTCCCCGATGTTGACCAGAAACGCGCCGGTGACCGGCACCACGTCGATCCACTCTCCATCGTCGCGGTGGACCTGCAAGCCACCAACTCCGTCCTGTGCCAGCACCGTGAACAAGCTGGGGTCGGTGTGCTCGAGGCTGCCGCCCACCCGCTCCGGCTCCGGACACGGCGGATAGTAGTGGCACGCCATGAGCCACCCTTCCACCTGCATCGCCCGCTCCAGCCGCTCTGTCCCAACGCCGAGCGCCTCCGACAGCAGCCCGGCCATCTCCTTCCCGAACGCCGTCAGCGACCGCTGGTACTCCTGCAGCACGTCCCGGCAAGCCGCGGGTAGGCGACCAAGGTCGGGCTCCCCTGGGCCGAAGCGGACACGGAGCGTGTCGCGCCAGGGGAGGAGAGGACTAGCAGCGCCCCGCGGCGGCGCGATGGGGATGGTGGAGTAGGTGACAGCACCGCCCACGGGCTCGATTGGGTAGAGCGCCGAGCGGACGGCGCGGGGCTGCTCGTGGAACGCCCTCACCGCGGAGACTGCGGAGTCCACGATGCCGGCCGGGACGCCGTGGTTGGTGACGTGGAAGAAGCCGCACGAACATGCCGCGGCGCGGACGAGCGCAACAGTGTCCCGGCGCGGGAGGGAGAGGTCGACGGCTGGGATGGCGAACGCCGCGGTCGGTGACCGCGGCGATGGCGAGGTGGGCATGAGGAAAATTGGTGGTATGGCGTTGACGCCGGACTGGACGAGCCCGCGGACGCCGGCTCGGGACTCATGGAACACGGCCACCGCTGCCGCGGTGTCGTAGTCCTCGGTTGCGGCCATGACCTTTGATGGCCAAAGCTGGGTGATTGCTTTGAAAACAAAGAGTCACTAAACGAAACTCTCGGACACGAGAACCTGCTTGAAATCAGTAGACGGGAACGGCTCCCGCACTCCTCTTTCTAAAAAAAAATTACACATATCTTAAAGCGGCCCACTTAACTAGTTACTAATTCTTTCTTAATTATTATTTTTCTCTGGCATCCTGCATGGACGCCTGACCCTGTTCGTTTATGCTAAAATATGGCTTATGCTGATGCTTATACTGATTTGTTGTAAGAGGAAAACAATGTTTGTCGGCTGAAAAGTAGTTTAAGCGAACGAGTTAGTAGTCGCTCGCTTGTTTTGTCTCCTCCTTCACGTAGGCGGATGCAGATCACGGCGTCGCCGTGGCGAGAACCGAGAAGTTGTACTGTGCACTTATGTCGCGGCATAGGCATAGCTGGGATGCCAAAAGATGCCGGTGCTCGTTCGTCCGCCCCTTCGCCCGCCCTGTTCCTCATAGCTGGGAGAGGTGAGGTTGGGCTGGACACGGCTGGGCTCTGACGGACTAGTCCCATGCATGATTCAGGTGGAAAATAATTAGGAAAATATCTAACTAGTTAGATGAGTTGCTTTGAGATTCGTGTAATCTTGAAAGACGTATCGGAGTAGTTCCCTCTCATTTGACAACCTGCATGTCGGCAAACATAATTTAATTTGTTTTTATTATGGCACTTGAGAATTCCCGCTCGGACGAACTGCAAGAGAGAGTCATGGCGAGTTACTGAAGACAAACAATAAACGTAGTATGCGAAGGGGCAAATCATATATAACAGATCACTTGTCTCATTTGTGAAGGGATCATGAATAAGTGAGAGAGATCCCTACAATAATGAGGATCTGCACTTGCAAAAAATAGTCAATGACCTGAATTATATAGGTCTTGCATAATATTGCAAGCGTCCCGTTATTATAGTCAATGAGAATTGCCTGCTGGCCCGTTAGGGGCAAATTTCAATCTTCCGTGACTCAGAGAGGCAGAGAGCACCCAATTAAAAGTTCTCATGTTTGTGGGCAATTTCGAAGCCGTGGCAGTTGCACGGTGAGAAGCCATATCCTGGGGTTAGACTAGCCCAGTGGGTACTTAAAATAATACTCTAAAGTTTTAGAGTATGAATATAGAGTAAAAATTGCTGCACTGGGTACTCTAAAACGATACTCTATCCTTTCTCTGATTCTATATTTAGAGTAGTACAGTACTTACTCTATATTCTATAGTGGTGGGCCCCACTAACTAAACAAAGGGAAAAAATATTATAACTCACAAACCAAAAATCTAAATTAAATTTTGATTGTACCATTAAATTTGTCTCAATAAATTCTTCAAAACTAGATCACATATAGATATATTTAGATAAAGTGACAAGTAGGTCCCATAGTAGATAGAGTGGATAGAGGATAATATAGAGGATGGATGGATGCAGAAGAATTAAGTATAGAGGAGAGAATCTTGCTGACTAGGACGTATAGAGAATAAATATAGAGGTCCATGAGTGCGGGTAATCTTACGCGACAGTAGTGTAAGACGATGTCGCGCGCACAGCTGTGGCAATATCGATCCCTTGGGATTGGGAACCATCCTGAGCTGGACGAAGAGCCCCAGCTCGCCTGCGCGCAGCTTGGACGCCATGAGGCCCCGCAGCCGGTCGGGCAACATGACATGGACCTGCGACAGCGCGGCCTTCACCTCCGCCGACGCGCCCTGATCCACGCACAGTCGTTGAAACAAGTGGCCCAAGCCAAGGACCGTATCGCCGTAGGAGGACACGGTGACGGTGGCGTTCTCCCAGCACATCTTGGAGTCTATGGGGTTGTCCACGCGGAGGGTCTGGATCAGCGGGCTTCGCTGGGGATCGACCGATCGAGCCCTCCGACGACGTCGCTCACCATGACGGAGAAGCCGGGAGTCCTCTTGGCGGCCGGCCCCATCACGGTGCTAATAACAGCCCACGTCACGGCCCCGATCAAAGCGAAAAGAAGGCAGAAAAACACAACGGCCCAGATGGTCCGTCGGGTGTCCTCTCGTCGTCGTCTCGCCGCCGCCGGCGGAGGGATCTGCCATCATATCGCTAGCTTTTGGTTCGCAAGTTCGATGAAGAAGACTTTTAGTAGCGACGGGTATATAAAACCACGATTGAGATCTAGCACAAGCAAGTTGCTAATCTTGGGTTACGATTATATACTCCCTCCCGTATCGGATTTAGAAGTCGTTTTAGAAAAGGTTTAGGTCAAATATTGGGAATATAAATCATCAATAACTTTTAAGTCGTTGAATTTGCAAATGTAAAAATTATATGATTAGATTTGTCTTAAAAAATACTTTCATAAAAGTATACATATATCACTTTTTCATAAATATTTTTTATAAAAATAAGAGGTCAAAGTTGTGTTTTGGAGACCGTATCGCTGTTCTAAACGACTTCTAAATCCGATACGGAGGGAGTATAGCAAGCAAGTAGCTAGTTCCTTCCCATACACGGATCGGAATTCGATACCCATACAGGATGAAAATAGAACGGAAATATTCCGAACCGAACCGCATCGTTTTCTGTATTTTATCCGATCAAATTCGTATTTTTTGTCCAACTTTACCGTTTTCGCTTTCATTTTCGTATTTTAAATGTAAAAGTAGAAAACGGTTTAGACATTTTCCAATTGTTTCCGACTGTTTTCTACTTTTCTACTTTTAATTCGGAATATCCCGATTTCAAAATTCTGTTTAAACCAAATTTGGTTGCCAATCATTACTGTCCAAGTAACTAGGCAAAGGTAAGTTGGAGCACTAATGCCCATTGGCCGCATTATATAGGCAGCTCACCCCCGTTACGTCTCCCTGAGTCGCCGAGGTAGGACTAATTACCTCGTACGGTGCTGCATGCTTGTATGGCTGCATCTGGCTTCACGCGGCGTTGTTGTTGTATTGCATGTGACTGGGCCGACCAAAAGAGAGAGTTAAATGGGCCAGACGTTGTCGCTATCCTTTCTAGTCTAGTACCGATAGCATCTCAAATTTTCTTCTTCTTTCTTTTTCTTTTTTTTCTCTTGTCAAAGAAACCAAATTAATAAGTTTGCTCTCTTATACTCGAAATTTGCCACGATAAAACTTGTTAATTGTTATGCACTGTGGATCATTATTCCGTATTGAATGTTCGTATACCGACCGTGTTTAACATAATTTCGCTCGAATTGGTTCGTTTTCGAAATTCTCGATATTCCATAAGTTCGCATTCGTTTTCATGTCCGGCTTTACCGTTTTCGCTTTCGTTTTCGTATTCAAATGTAAAAGTAGAAAATGATTGAGGAATTTTCCGACCGTTTTCATCCTTACCTACAACGTAACTGTCCTTCACTGCACGTACGTATATACTCCTACTCAAGTCCGGTTTGTACTGTACCATGATATTGAATATGCATGTACATGCTCCTGCTTCTATTAGGCGTTTTAATTTTCTTTTCGGACATATACTTCTCGTTCGTATTCGTGTCGGACTATATTAGCTGTTTGTACCGAGTGCGTTCAATGTTCCGTCTTCCTTCTGACTATACAATGTGCACACGGCGCATCACGTATCCCCGCTCTCTCCGAGAATATAACAAACGTCTAAATTAATTAAACGACGAAATATATAGCTAGGCGCCAACCTACAAACCATGGATCCCAACACACTACTCTCTGTTAGGTTTTTGATCTCCCACCGTTAGGCCCAACGGCCTTTTGGGCCTTGTTCTCGCGCCCTGATCGGGGGCGCCCAACCCTACATGGTTGGTGGACCCCGTCACACTGCGCTATATATAGAGGTGGGGGTCGGCCGACTCAGTTAACGAAGTTCACCTCAGCCGCCACCCCCACCGACATTCCCGATCCCGATCTGAGAGGGGCGTAGCCAGTGACGGGAAGCCGCCACCGTCTCCACTGCGCCACCACTTCATCGCGTCGATCTCCACCGAGCGTCACAACCCAACCGAAGATGGCGTCCACGAACGAGACTCCGACTGCTCCAACCACTACGGCTTTTGATGGTTTGCGATGCTACTCCACTTCATCCTTTTTCCCCTCTCTTACTCGCGGTAGAAGGTGTATTAGGTTTATGTGCACACTGTAAGTATGTTGTTCCCAAATATAATGAAACCGCACCCGTACTGTTTCACTCCTAGTCGATCCTAAGATCTAACAATGGCATCGGAGCCCAAGTAGGTGTGGATCTAGTGTTCGGGTATGAAATGGGATCATTTTTGGTCCAACATGATGAACCCAGAAAACAGATCGAGATCAGGGGAAAGAAATAAGAAACAACAAGATTCCAACGGATCGGGACGAAAATCAAACCCTACCAAATGAAACAACCGATCCGATGCGGATTGGGAATGATGAACCCTAACAGTCAAGAACAAATAGGGATGAAACCCTAACCCTAGAAGAGAAAAGGGACGGTAAGTCTACCTGGGTCTGGTCGTCCTACCATCGCCGCCGGCCGTGTACATGACCGGCGTCGGGGAAGATGACCCAAGCCGCCACTCGCAGCTGTGTAGGCGCGCGCGCGCGTACTGGTCCGAGGGCACCGCCCGCGAGACCGCTCGGCGGCGGCGCGCTCAGCCTTGGGCGAGCACGCACGCCGGCGAAGGGGCCCGCGGCGGCGCCACCATCGACTTCTCCTCCGGTCACCAGCGGGAGCTGCTGCTGAGTAGAGAAGCTGAGGAGAGGGAAAGAAAGAAAGAAATGAAACCCTAACCGTGGGAAGTGGCCGGCGTCAAGGGGTTTTGATGGCCCGACTTTCACTCATGACCATCGGATCAGAGTGGACGGCTCAGATTGCCGGATGGGCGACGGGCAAATTGGGCCCAGGCGGGGCGAGCGCGGAGGCCGAATCGCTGGCCCAAGCCCACGTAAGGCCCAGGCGCGGAGGCGCGCCAGCGCGCGCGGCACAAGCAAGCCGTGGGCCGCCGTTTTCGAGAAAATGGGCCAAATGGCCAGAATGAACAGTCACTGGTTTGATTTGTTTTATTCATTTTCCAGAAACTGTTTTGATATGTATTTGAAGAATATTTGATGAATTTAAATTGAATTTGACGTGAATTTTCTGTGCAATTTTGTCCAACGATATTTTGCTCAGAGAATAGTATAGAATTTATGAACTTCTAGAAAATAGAATGATATTTGATTTATGTTTCCGCTGCAAATAATGAACACTCTCATTGATTAAATTTGAACCAACGGAATAATTTAATTTTTGAGAGAAGTTATGAATTTCTAGTAAATTTTGTTGAATTATAGTGTTGTTATTTTCTGACCAATGTTGTTAATAACAATATTATAATTTTGATCCATGAGAAATTGTGCATTAATTTTATTTCTGCCCAACGATGATGTAAAATTTTTGCATAGATGAATTATATGTTTTAATTGGACCAACGTTGAGTTAAAGCATACGATTTTATGTATAAATGTTTCTCACTTACTCTGGTGTGATTTCAGGAGGCAAATACATTGTGAACATCGCGAACATCCCGACACTCAACGGGAGCAATTATCGTGTGTGGCGGGAGAAATATGAACTGGAACTTGCGTTGGGAGAGGTCGATTTTGCCATCATCTCACCGTGTCCCACTGAACCAGAGGATCCAGTGAGAGATGAAAATGAATCTGACGCTGATTTCGCTGCTCGAAAGTGTGATCATGCTGAGATAAGAATGAAATATGACCTCGAACATAGGCAATGGACCCTCTTCAACCGCAAGTGCCTGTTTATAGCCAAGGTCACCATAGAAGAACAGATAAGGGGCTCGATCCCTGAATGTGCTACTGCCACAGAATATCTTGATAAAATCAAGAGTCAGTTTACTGGGTCTACCAAGACCACAGCAAGTTCACTGATTAAGAAGCTTGTGAATGAGAAATACACTAGTGGTAGCATAAGAGAGCACATTTTGAAGATGAACACTACGACATCTAAACTAAAGGAAATGAATTTGAAGGAAGATGATTTCCTGATTCATTTGATTTTTGCTTCTTTGCCAAAAGAATATGACAGTTTTATTGTGAACTATAATATGCAGCCTGAAAGATGGGGCATAGAAAGACTTATTTCAATGTGTGCTCAAGAAGAAGAGAGGATAAAGTCCTCATAGGGTGAATCCGCTCACTTTGTGAAGGATAACAAAAGAAAGAACTTTAATGGCAAGAATTTTAAACCACAAGAGAAACCCATGTGGAATAAGGCATCTTCCTCAAATTCACAGGGAAAGAAACCCTAGGACTCTGACAATCAGCAGAACAACTCCTATGGTGGAGCTGAAAAAGATCAATGCAAGCACTGCTTCAAGAAGGGACACTACAAGAGGGACTGTCCAGACTTCCTGAAATCTCTACTAAAGAGAGGTGATGAATTTATTACATTTGTAGATGAATCTCTATATTTATGTTATGCTAAATCCACTTGGTGGGTTGATTCAGGAGCAACTACTCATGTTGCAAATTCTTTACAGGGGTTAAGTGGGACGAGAACCTTGCAAAGAGGAGAAAGAACGATTAAAGTTGCAAATAGAGTGCAAGCCAATGTTGAAGCCATTGGAGATTTATCTTTAGAATTGAATAATGGTTTTGTACTTAGACTTAAAGAAGTACTTTATGTTCCCTCTTTGTGCAGAAATTTGATAAGTGTTTCGAAACTTGATGATGATGGAATTGATTGCCATTTTTGTAATAGCAGATGTAAGATACTTGTTAATAATGAATGTGTTGGTCTTGCCTTCCGACATGACAAACTTTATTTATTATCTCTTGATGAAAATGCGAACAATGTATGCGATGAGAATATGAATGATTCCCCATCTGCGGATGTAACTAAGAAGCGGAAGCGAATTGATGGTGCATCTTTGAAATTATGGCACTGTCGCTTGGGCCATATTTCGAGGGGGAGAATAGAACGGTTGATTAAAGAATCAATTCTTCCGCACTTAGAATTTTCAGATTTAGAACAATGCGTTGATTGCATCAAAGGAAAGTATGTCAAGAAAATTAAGAAAAATGTCAAACGAAGCGTAGGAACTTTAGAAATAATCCACACTGATATATGTGGTCCATTTCCTGTGAAAAGTGTGGATGGTTATGATTCGTTTATAACATTCACAGATGACTACTCTCGTTATGGCTATATTTATCCAATTAAAGAAAGATCGAAAGCATTGGATAAATTCAAAATATTTAAAGCTGAGGTTGAAAATCAGCACAATAAGAAAATAAAGATAGTACGATCAGACTGAGGTGGACTATAGGCGACATACCCCATATGGCCAAATTCTTGGACCGTTTGCAAAGTTTCTACAGGAAAATGGCATAGTCGCTCAGTACTCCACACCGGGGGAGCTTCAGCAGAATGGAGTGGCTGAAAGACGTAACCGTACCTTAATGGATATGGTAAGAAGCATGATAAGTTACTCCACATTACCAATTAGTTTATGGATGGCGGCACTGAAAACCGCCATTCACATACTTAATCGAGTACCAAGCAAATCGGTGCCTAAAACACCGTATGAATTATGGACAGGAAGGGAACCCTCACTTAACCATTTACGTGTGTGGGGCTGTCCGGCTGAGGCAAAAGTGTTTAACCCAAACATAGGAAAGTTAGACTTCAAGATAGTCAGCTGCCATTTTATTGGCTATCCAGAAAGATCGAAAGGATATCGCTTCTATTGTCCTGACAGACATACGAAGATTGTAGAAACAAGACACGCTGTGTTCTTGGAGGATAACATGATAAGGGGGAGCATGGTAGCACGAGAAATAAGCCTACAGAAGAAGCGGGTACATGTACCCACTCCGATGGTTGAAGAACCATTCTTTACGCTACCTGTTGCTGTTGAGCCGACAGTGCAGGACACTATAGTGCCAACACCTGTTGCAAGTTCTCCCATGGCGACAATGAATGAACATGAGGAACCTGTCTTTGAGGAACCTGTCCTTGAGAAACCTATAGAACCAAATGTCGCACATGAGGAAGAACAACAACAGCCCAATGTGGAACAAGTGCCAGAGGCCCCTAGAAGGTCTCAAAGAACAAGAAGGTCAACTATTTCAAATGACTATGAAGTTTATGAAATAGAAGAATTTCATGATCCCACCTCATTTGAAGAAGCCATGAGAAGCGACCACTCATCAAAGTGGCTCAAGGTCATGGAAGATGAAATGAAATCAATGAGTACCAACAAATTTTGGGACTTGGAAATTATTCCTAAGGGAGCCAAAACAGTAGGTTGTAAATGGATCTACAAAACAAAATATGACTCCCAAGGAAATATAGAAAGATTTAAAGCGCGACTTGTGGCGAAAGGCTTTACGCAAAGAGAAGGGATTGATTACAATGAGACGTTTTCTCCAGTCTCATGTAAAGATTCCTTCAGAATTATAATGGCACTTGTAGCCCACTATGATTTGGAGTTACATCAAATAGATGTAAGGACGGCGTTCCTTAACGGGGATTTGGAAGAAAATGTTTATATGGCACAACCGAAAGGTTTTGTTGTAAAAGGGAAAGAAAATATGGGATGCCGCCTAAAGAAATCAATCTACGGATTAAAACAAGCCTCAAGACAATGGTATTTGAAATTTGATAGAACAATAAAAGGTTTTGGGTTTAAGAAAAATGTTGAGGACAATTGTGTTTACGCAAAATTTAAGAATGGAAAGTACATATTCCTGATTTTGTATGTGGATGATATCCTGCTTGCTAGTAGTGATGTCAATCTACTAATAGAAACGAAGAAATTCTTGTCCTCGAACTTCGATATGAAAGATCTCAGTGAGGCCTCGTTCGTTTTGGGAATAGAGATTCACCGAGACAGAAGAAAGGGGGTTCTAGGATTATCGCAAAAGGCATACATAGAAAAGGTTCTGAAGAAATTTAGTATGCATGTGTGCAGTTCTTCACCTGCTCCTATTGTCAAGGGCGATAGATTTGGGGAACATTAGTGTCCCAAGAACGAATATGAGATTAATCGAATGAAAGCGGTACCGTATGCTTCAGCAGTTGGAAGTTTACAATATGCTCAAGTGTATACACGCCCTGACTTAGCTTTTGTCACCGGGTTACTTGGTAGATATCAAAAGAATCCCGGAATAGAACATTGAAAATTGGTGAAGAAAGTCCTGCGTTATTTGCAGGGTACGAAAGGCCTCATGCTAACGTATAGAAGATCTGATTTCCTGCAGATAGAGGGGTATTCAGATTCCGATTATGCGGGAGAAGAAAGAAAATCCACGTCAGGATATATATTTACTCTCACAGGAGGGGCTATATCGTGGAAAAGCTCCAAACAAATCGTAACTACATGCTCGACAATGTATACCGAGTTTGTAGCATGCTATGAGGCAACGGGGCAGGTGAATTGGCTAAAGAAATTCATACCCGGATTGAAAGTGATTGATGATATAAATGAACCGATGAGGTTGTATTGTGATAACAACCTAGCGGTACAATATGCTTACAACAATAGTGTCGGTACCAACAGTATAGGGGTACCATAATCAATGATAAAAAAGAGCAAAACACTAATACATCAACATAGCAAAGCTAAAAAACGGTAGACGATACCCCTCGACCGTGTTCCGATTCGCACGAGGCCGGCTCGACGGAACGCCTCGACCGCGCTCCGACTCCGACTCGTACGAGGCACCCTCGGCGGGATGCCTCGATCGCATCGTGATTCGTACGAGGCTCGCTCGACAAGGCATCTCGACTACCGGCAGACTCCGACTCGCACGACCCCGGGTCGAATCGCTCGACCCATCTTACCCACCTACTCTGAGTCAAAAGTCAGAACATTTAATGCAACTACCTACTACCCCCCACTGCCATGGCTACAGCTGCAATCAACGTGGGAACAACACCTGTGTCAGTCCTTACTTTTTTACCGCCCATCCTGGGATGGGAAGTGAAAACCTGTCACTATACACGCCTTACCGCGCACTGTTTCGCCACCGACCACCCTCGAGGAAGGATATGACAAGGTCTGTATCCCATAATCTCGGGGATTCGGCCTTATCCGCTCAGCCTCGATCCAGCCTCGACCCGACCTCGACGCCCACCTCCGGTCAGCAAGAAAGAAGAACCGACGTGGCACATGACTCGGGGTCTTTTCACCGCCTCATCCCCAACATCATCACGGTGTCCAGGGATGGCCAGCCATACCTGAGGCACGTTGCTACAACCACCTCCTAGGGATCGACAAAACTTCACCTCAAGGCACCCCCGGCGTCCCGGCCTCCTCTTACCCTATAAAAGGGGAGGCCATGGCTCTACAAGGGGACATGAAGCAAGAGGCAAGTCAGAGGCCACGCGCTAGCAAGCAAAGGCACACAACTCAGAGATCAACATCTCAAGCAATCACCCTTGTACTCTTTTTCTCCCTTTGAGACTTGGGCTCGGCACCCTCTCTCACAAGCTTGTAACCCCTACGCAAGCACCTCGGTGCAAGGAAATATAAAACTCTCTCCTCTCCGCTGGACGTAGGACCTTCTTTTACCTGAACCAGGATAAACCTCCGTGTATTTCCCTTGCATCACCATCCAGGATAGGGACAAGCAGCCCTCACTTGTCGGCTTAGGACCCCCACGGGACCAAACACCGACAAATAGGTCAAGTGGTGCTGCCAAACACATTGACATAAAGTACTATGTTGTGAAAGATAAAGTTCGAGATCATATAATAAATCTTGAGCATATAAGTACAGAGAAAATGCTCGCGTATCCGTTCACAAAGGGCTTACCACCCAACGTGTTCAGAGAACACGTAGCCGGCATGGGTTTAAAGGAAAGCCTATGATTCCCGAATATATGAAGGGCCCAAAAGAAAGTTTCATTCTAAAACGGAGAAATGTGTTGTGGCTGTTAGTCTAACGGCACTAATTGCTGTGACGATGAAACAGTTCAATGCACTAATCTGCAATGGAATATGATAGAAGCAAGAAAAATATGAATCGAAAGTGTTGAGTATGAAATTAAAGAACGAAGAAAATGATGAGAGATCAAGGGGGAGAATGTTAGGTTTTTGATTTCCCACCATTAGGCCCAACAACCTTTTGGGCCTTGTTCTCGCGCCCTGATCGGGGGCGCCCAACCCTACATGGTTGGTGGGCCCCCGTCACACTGCGCTATATATAGAGGTGGGGGCCAGCCGGCTCAGTTAACGAAGTTCACCTCAGCCGCCACCCCCCACTGACATTCCCGATCCCGATCTGAGAGGGGCGCAGCCAGTGACGGGAAGCCACCACCGTCTCCACTACACCACCATTTCATCGTGTCGATCTCCACCGAGCGTCACTACCCAACCAAAGATGGCGTCCACGAACGAGACTCTGACTGCTCCAACCACTACGGCTTTTGATGGTTTGCGATGCTACTCCACTTCATCCTTTTTCCCCTCTCTCACTCGCGGTAGAAGGTGTATTAGGTTTATGTGCACACTGTAAGTATGTTGTTCCCAAATATAATGAAACCGCACCCGTATTGTTTCACTCCTAGTCGATCCTAAGATATAACACTCTCCTCATCATCAGGATTAGCAGGTTTCGACAACAATGATGATGCCGCGATCCGCAAGAAACTATGGGTGTTCCTGCTCATGCTACCTGCGGTCTGCTTCGTGCTTTATGTGCTCTTCACAATCATGCAGGAGATTGGAAGGATAGAGTTCTCCATCGAGCCCATCGTGTATAGCGGCCTCGACTCAGCCGCCGCCGTGTCGCCGTCCTTCAATGTGGCGTTGCGCGCGGAGAGCACCCACTACGGCTGGGCCAAGTTCTGCAGCAGCGGACCAGCGGCGATGGAGGTGGCTTATTTCGGCATGACCATCCCCATGGCGGACGCTGAGCCCTTCTGTGTGGACGCCAGAGGGGAGAAGCTTATCACCGCGACCGCGTCGCCCGGGTGGCCGGTCTTGCCTGCCTTCCTTCAGGAGCGCATGGACAGCGACCGACGCCACGGCGGCAGGGTCCAGGTGGAGGTGGGCTTCGCCTTCAGCCACGAGGTTGATGGGCACGCAACGTGGGTCCGTTGCCGCACGACGTTGGATCGCACTCAGGCTTCCCCGTGCAATTCTTACTTTATCAGGGGTTGTGGTGACACCCAAACTAGCCTGCATGGAGCTGATCAGCTGGTGTCGCTATATGAGCCACGCATGAGAGGGAAAAAAACTCTCTTCTATGAATAAATGACATTGAACAGCCAACCAAGCATCACTTTCATCTTCCAGACATTGCTAGACACACTGCCTCCAGCTAAGTTGGTTACGTAGCATGAGTAGCACTCGTCAGGTCTTGGGTTACTCCAGAGCGAATTTCAAGTTATGGCTAAAAAGATCTCGTTTGTCACACGCCAAAGAACAGGAAACATCAGTATTGCATCTTCCTAGTTCGGCACTTCCACAAGCATATACCATTCCTGTACTAATTTCGGCCAACACAAGTCTAAGCTTGTGAAAGGGGAAACAAAAGATGTGAAAACACCTTACGAATGTTTTTCGACATTATCCGCATATAATCTTGGCATGCCTAGTACATTCTTGAGTGCGGCCGGTTCCAACCCCAACTCCCCACACACACCACCCCTCACACACACAATACTAGCTCCTCTCTTGCCTATGCACTCATCACCTGCACAACATGACTGGGTTAAATGTAACACTAGATGGAGCAGCCGTACGTTGCCTCACAGCAAGTAGAACTGCGAGTACAGAAGCTCCCTGATCTTGTAATAGTCCTCGCAGAGTGGGCCCTCGATGACGATCTGCTGAGACCTGTGCTGCCCTGCAATATATATCATCGCATCACAAACGTAAGACCTTGTTTGGATGCTATGGTATCAACAAACTGCATTTTTAGAATCCATAGACGTGCAAAATCAAGGTTTAGAAAAAAAAAAGAAAAAAAACCTCCAATAGACTACAGTTTTAAGCAACATAATGTTCAAAACTAAAGGAAAAAATCTACTTAACCCCCTCAATTATTGGTAGTTGTCTACTTCACCCCCTCACTAATAAAATCATGTATCCTACCCCTCATTCTATTGAAAACCGTCTAAATAACTCCCTGAGGCGGTTTTGCTGATGTGACATATTAAAAAGTCCATATAACCCCTTAACATATCAATGGTTGACTGGGTGACCCCCTCAACTATAAAATATGATATTGTAGCCCTTAAAGCATCTAATAATGTTTAAATGACTCTCCGAGTGGCCTTGTAGAGCTGTTTGGACACCGTATCCCGCCACACTGGCCTCAATACTCATGCTTGCACGTAGGCCCATTTGTTCCCTCCATGTCCCTACTCTTACTAGGCTAACATCTTGTCTCCACCTCCCATCACTCGTCGATGACATTGAGCTTGAGCACCACACCTACATCGTCGTCGTTTAACTCCTCCCACATCCTCCATCCAGTCGTTCTTTAGTTTTTTTGGTAGCCATAGGAGGAGAAAGCGAGAGGGGGCGAGGATGTAGGAGGGGTCGGGCGCAGATGTAGTGCATGTGCTCAATGTCGTTGAGGAGTGCATGAGGTGGAGTAGGAAACAAGGTGGTGCTCATCGGGCGGTAGCACAAGACTGGAAAGAGTATGGAGAGGGAGACAATCGACGGGCCTACGTGCAAGCATGGCTATTTAGGCCAATGTAGCGGGATACGTTGTCCAAGCAACTTTACAAGACCATCCGGAGAGTCATTTAAACATTATTAGATGTTTTAAGGGCTACAATATCACATTTATAGTTGAGGGGGTCATCCAATCAATCCTTGATATATTAAAGGGTTATATGGACTTTTCATATGCCACATTAGCAAAACCACCTTCAAAACCGCCTCAGGGGGTTATTTAGACAGTTTTCAATAGTTTAAGGGGTATAATACCTGGTTTTATAGGTGAGGGGATGAACTAGACAACTACAAATAGTTGAGAGGGTTAAATAGACTTTTTCCAAAACTAAAAGGCTTCTTCCATCCAAACACTTCATAATGCTGCTCAAAACCAAACTATTTTGCAAACCATGGTATTTTTTAGAGCTCCAAAAGTACTTTGCATCAAAACAGGGCCTAAGTGTGTTAAGTCTCACACCACCGGGCAAGGCAGATCAACTATGCTCCTGCAGTTTTGTTGGTATGTCATAAAAAATTGAACCCGAATCAGAGGCGCTAAGTAGTTTTTGGCTCGCTTTAAAAAGCGTGCTTGGCACCGATCGGCCGTTTGGCCCTGTGGGCACAGTCACCTCGCGTGCGGGCGCTGCGGATACGGGCTCGAGCTGAGGTCGAGCGGCTACCGCTGGCCAGCTCATGTGCCTGGGTGGTGCCCGCGCAGCGCCTCGCCCTGGCGTTGGCCAGCCCCGGCTGGCTGTGGCCTGGTTCCCGTGGTTGCGTGTGCACCACTAGCATGCATGCCACGCACAAAACCGAGCCGAGTCTGCGGTTGCCGTCGCACCAGTTGTCATGTCGCCCTCCCCGCCCTTCAATCCAACTACCGTGTCGTGACCCGGCATGACCCACTGCTCGTTGTGACCCCGGGCGCAGTGGCCATGGCGACATCTCCCTACCTCGCCCTATTTCCTCGCTAGACGCCATCGGCGAGTCCTGCATGGGGTAATGCCATTCCAATTCGAGTGCGTCATGCCAGAGCACCGTCTTGTGTCGGTTTCACCCAGGTCAGAGCACCCCGGTCCAATTACTAGCACCCATAGAGGGACATGTAATATATCTAGCCGCCTAACCCACGTCGGGTGCCACTACTGCGCCACAGTCGACGAATTTTGGAAATTCGTCATCGCCGGTCATCTCCCCGCCGGGACAGAACATGGACTGGGGGTAAGCCCCTCCCTCGCTTTTGTTCCAATTAACTCATATTCTAGGCTTCCCTTGACCTCGCCCTTACCATGCGTATGCAGGTTGGTTGGAGACTCCTCCGGCGATGGCGTGACACTGCCTTGCCGAGCTCGGAGTGCCGCTATACCGCGTAGGCGTACGTGGCTAGCCCTGTTCAAGCCACCTTCGACTAAACCACCACCTCGGCCATACTCGTGGTATGCCACTGGTGCTCGTGCACCACTTCTTTCCTCTCTCTAGCCTTCTCGCTCACCGGAACGGCTGCGCCATCACCACGAACCACCGCCTATCGCTGCGGCGTAACCTAGGGCGCCTTCCAGCATCCCACCGCCACCCATCGTCGCTGTCGGAACCCTAGGTGGTGGTTGGCTTCTCAGTGAAACCACCGTGGGCCCTAGTGCCTCGGCGTGGCCGTGGTGTGCCAGCGGGCGCCATGCCGCCGCACATAGAGTCGCTAGGGACACGCGTGCTCGAATTGGGTTAAACCCAAGGGGTTAAGCGCGAATGCCAGTGTGAGAGAGGGGAATAGTTGGACGGATGGCGGGTGGATTCGTGCGAAAGCCAAGGACTCTTTGGCAATTGTGCAGCGCGCGCGGGACTTCCCTGGCCTTGGGCCGTGTTGGGCCGTAGCGACACGTGCGGCCGCGCTCCACGTTGGCCTGCCGGGCCAGATCTGGTTGCCGCCGGCCTTTTCACTTTCTAAAGCAATTTCTAATTTAGCTTCTAAGCAAACTTGTGAATTCAATATAAAATGTTGTAGAGGTCCAAAAATTATGAAATCAACTTTGTTAGGTTCCTAAAATAATGCTCTATTTGTTAGTGTATTTGGTTCATATAGCTGTAAAGTGTTTAGAGGTTGCTTTAAATGGTTTATGCTTAAATATTGCTAAAATATGAACTTATAGGAATTATTATGATTAATCTGTGCTAGTATTAATTCTAGAAATTTTATAGTGCATTCCTAATATTATTAGCTACTCACTGTAATTTTTGTAGCCTCAGATTAATTGGGTTGCTAGAATAGCTAAGAAGCCCTAGTTCGAATATATATTAAATTGATAAAATACATAAAGCCACACCTTGGGTTTATTGGGAAATAACGCTTAAATCGATAACGTAGATACGTAGCCTAGTACGTTAGTCGTAGAGTTAGCTCGTTAGCTTGAGAGGCATACTCGTATGATGAAACTTGTGATTTTCATTGATTATTTACGTCTCTATGACTGTATTCGTGCATATCATAATAGGAATGATGATGGATCACGGAGTCGACCGAAGTAGCAGAAAAGATGGTGCCTTGAGGACTGCGTCACTTCGATGGAATGCTAACTTTGGTCATATTTTACCAGGTAAGTCCCGGTGCATAACCCCTACTGCTCTTCACTTTATTTTATGCTTGTGCATTAAGTTTTAAGAAGTTGAATGAAACCTAATTGCATATATATAACCTTATCCCATGAGTCCTACTAGAATGTCAGGATCGTGTAACTTGCTATGCTATAGGAATCCAGTAGAAGTCGAGTGATTACCTGTCACTCGCGAGAGATAGGATTATATATTACTACTATTATTATCATGTTACTATCACATGGACTATGTGTGGATAATAAATGGAGACCGGGCGGGACTGTACTTTGGATTTGGTTTTGGTTAGGCAACCAAGTGAGGCTTGGGTTGCATTTGTTTCGCCTGTGTCGATTGAGGACCGTCCGTTGCTGTAGATGGTAGTCAGGTCACTGACTGATTATTCTGAGCAGATACTTGCTTATAGGAGCGGAAAGACTTGTTACTCTCTTGTCATGGGTTTTTACTCTTTCTGGACCGACTTTTAGGGGTAGATTATGGGTGGAGGTCTAAGCACCACACTGAGGTCGGGCCTCAGGTGTTGGAGGCTTAGAGTCCAAGTTTGGACGGGGACCTGGACCCCTTGATAGGAGTGGAGCGGGTTAGTCTTATCTGTGCACGGGGTACAGATGAGACGTGTGTTTCAGGGTACCCAACTGGGATACATTGATTCACGAATCACCGTTTTTGGAGATGGTAACGACTTGGCTATGGTCTAGCACCGTAGTAAGAACTGAAACATAGAAGAAGATAAAATGGTTCTTATTGCTTACCACATGTTTGAAAGTAGCATAGATGCTTACATAGAATGGTTAGATAATGAATTAATGATGATGTCTAATAAAATTAAATATAAGGATACACATTTAGTAATGCTTCCTGCAGATGCAATAAACCCACAAACCAGATAGCCTTGCATATCCTTGGAGTCTTTTCTTTTCTCCTGATGGGTAAGTTTTGCGGAGTATAATTGAGTACTCAGGGTTTGTTCTACCCTGTTACAGGTGACCAGTGCTGATAAAGATGACCATGTGTGTGGATCCTCCTGGTGGACTCAGTGAGGATGTCCTTTACGTGAGGACATAGAGTTTATTTGAAATTTCCACAAAAATTTTTTTGAAAGAAAAAACTTATAACTTGTTATTATTTCATGTGCATAAAGTCATCACACTAATGTTTAACTTGCCATTGACTAAATTTTATTTCCACTGAAACTCTAATAACATTGTTATATTCTGCTGTTAATAATAATCGGTGTAGTACTCTGATGTTGTAAATAAAGTGATGTAAGAAATGACTAAAAATGTTATAAACTTTATCTCTTATTTATGATCCTGATGTGACGATGTGGATTTTTGAGTTCTCCCTTGGTGTGCGCTCGATAGAATCGAATAGTTTAGTGCACTCTCTTGGGTACTTAGTGTCTAATGAAAGATAAGTACTCTTGGGAGTGCATTAGATTAGGCGGTGCTGTCACATCGAGATCCCCAATTTTTAGTTATGCAGAAACAGGTTAAATTTCAAGAAGGGGAGCAGTGTTGGCTACTACCTACAACCTGTCCTCCAACTAAGTTCAAACCGAGGACAGTTTGCTCTCAGAAGGAGAGGATGATGAGGACATGTCACATTCGGATATGACCATTGATTATAAGGTGAGCTCGTTCCTATATTTGCATAGTTATTTTTGGTACAATTCACTTGGTTCTACATGTACATGTCATTTTTGCCTGTAGGTACAAATGTGTCTCAAAGTGCAAGTCCATTAAAGTTGAACTTTCAATTCGACGACGGTCCGACAATACTTTATTGGGAAGGTCATAACTCATCCATCCGGAGTACGATCGAGGTCAATGAGCAATTGATGGAAAGCTTGTTTGATAAGCTTTCAAATAGATCTGGTCCCACCTCAATATCACGTTGGCAAGGCCTCCAAATCATCAAGATATTCTATCACTGTTTCTGCCAGGGGCTACATCGTCATCATGGGCTTGTTATTCATCCTTGGGACGCTGGCCTAAGTGAGAGCACGCCCCAAGGAGATGAAGAACTCACCAAGAATGCCCTTGGACATCCTACTCCTTGGCCACCTCCTTAGGAGGCTAGCAAGTGCGTCCAAGCCAAGCCAGAGGCCTAGTCCAACTCGAGTTTGAGTTTGCCTCGGCCTTCAGGACTAGTCTGTAATAAAACGGACGTCTAGGACGCATCCGGACCCCATTTTTGATGATCCATATATGGATGGAAAGATAATTTCATAAGCTAATCAATGGGTTTGGTTTGAGGCTCAAATTCTATCGGAGTCAATAGGAATCATCAAAACAAGTCAGCGTAACAGAATCTGTCAGGTGCTATGCCACGACTTTTGGTCTATTGGGCCGTGTATTATCTTTGAGCCCATTAGGGGAGGGCGTCCAGGGGGGAGTGATGACCTTAGACCTTATATTCAACCGCTGCTGCCATCATTAGGGTTTGTGTTTTGCTTTAGATCAATCTGTCTTTGAACGGTCGCCGTTATCGGTTTATGAAACCTCACATTTGAGAGCTTAATCATACATCCACAATTGTCAATTTACTTGAGTTACGTTTTATCTTGTTCTTGCTTGTGTTCTTCGATTCGCAGTAGGGATTGGCCTTCGTGGTGAGGTCAACCATATTATGACATGGTTGATAACCAGATGAGACGTGGTGCTAAAGTTATAGGGTTCGGGTCTTTGTGATCTGAAGCCGGATCGGTGTGTCGCTCTCCGACCAAATTGATAGTTATCTGGAACCTGACGGAAGATCGGGAACCCCGTCCCCATCAGGCCTCCACCTTGGTGACTCAAACCGGATGAGCTTCGGGCCTCCTTCTCGGTTAGGACACCCTTGTTGATCTCCTCGGCCTCTATCTCCAAGCATGGTCGTATGCATGGAGGTCATGTCCTCATCAGAAAACACCACCACAGAGGGTCGCGAATGGGGCCGTTTGAGACCATCATAGGAGCATCGCCGTGGCGGCGGCATCTCCGGCATTCGCCGGTGAATCTGTGAGAGATGCGAGGCTACAAGTGCTCTTCTTCATCAATGCTGTTGCATCAGGCCACACCTAGAAGGGAGAGTGATTCGGTCCATCGTCGCTACGCCCTTCTCATGGCCGAGGGTGGTGGGTAGGTGGCATAGGTTCGGGCGGTCGTGGCGGTGTGTTGGGGCAGTGGTCGGGCGGATTGGTACAAGACGCGATGACATAACGTGCAAATAGTGTCGGCCCTAAGTTTTCAAGGACCCTAAGGCAAACTCATTACGATGGACCCTCAAAACTATGTGTATGTTTGTTTAGTATATAGATATATACGTATATCTAATTTCACTTGCAAAACAGAAACGAATGTAATGATATATTCTCAATTTTTATGGGAATATATTCTCAATTTTAACAAATTTAATAATAATTGATGAACAACACTATTATAAACTGATCATATCCGTCATATCCCTTGCCTGGATCGACATGAATGCGTAGCTATTGCTGGCATGCTGCACGGCGATCGAGAGTTGAGACTTGAATCCTCAGACTTTAGGGTGTCACATGCTAGTGTTGACTCCTGAATCTGATGGCCGATGCCCGATAGCCATGGCTTGCTGCTGGTCAGGATGCCAGGCTCCTGCTCGCTTGTTGCACGCGGCACGCCAGCACAGTTCGGTCGATGCCTGTGTCGCGAGGAGCCATGGTGAATCGGAGATTGAGTAGTAGGCACGGGCGGCGCATGCGTCACTGCATGAGGCAACTGAATCATCAAAGCACACAAGGCCAGGCCAGGAGTATGCCCACGTGAGGATGAGTCGATGGATCATGGAGGCACGGATGTTTCGTCTTCATGCTGCTTGGGGCTTGCTCTCGTCGCTCCTCAGGGATGCCTAACAGCTAATGGTCTATGGGGGATTGCATACCTGGGCTTGAGCCCCTGTGTGGGCTAGGCCCCCGGCGGTCGCACCCATCGCCCCTCCCCTAGGGCCGGCCTTGCGCGTAGGTAGTCGCAAAGCCGATCGTTGCATATTTGCAGCAGGCGATGACTGTAGGTTGACCGTGCTACAAGCACAGCGAGCGAAGAGGCACGTGTACTCAACGAACCTAAACATAAGAGCAAGTATAATAAGAGGCTGTAAGCAGGCTGTATGCTAATATGGAGGAGAGAGGAAAAGAGAGAAGAGAAGTGGACTTCAGCTTATGTACAAGAACCAAGAAATTTTGTGAGACAGATAAGTGGGCTGTAAGTCGGCTAACTATTATACGAGCGAGCTGATACATTGGCTGTAAGTTTCCATATAGCCAACAGTCATCTATATTAGTAGCCTTGCTCTAAGGCTAGGAGAAAATAGAAAATGAGAAAGAGAGAGAGAAACACCTTAATCGAAAGAATGCGCAGATGCAATGTCAAATTTTGAAAAGCATGTGAATTAGGCCTTGTCCATTCGGCTTATAATCCATAATTTTCAGCTTGTTTTTTCAGCTGGAACAGTGTTCTTCTCTCACAACAAATCAACAAACAGTGTTTTTCAGCCGGCTTATCAGCACAGCCGAACGGGCCTTAGATGTCAAAAGAAATGAGGATCACGAATTCAACGTCAAATATCGAAATTTCTCAGAGATTAAGATACATTTATATACTAGTACTAGATAAATGCCCCTGCATTGCACGGATTAAATAATTTCATGATGATGCTAGTATGAACGTGTTAAAAAAATTAATTTTTGAATTGGATGTTCGAAACATCAATATCACATATTTAGTTTTCTGCACGGCTAGAACTAAGAGGAGCAATTATGTTCTATTTGTATCCTCCGACACACCTAAGTTTCACACCTTCTTAACAGTATCCTAAGCACTATGAGTCAAGTAGTCCTTCCAGTTCTCATAGTTTTCTCGGTAGCATTCTGCATATATTTTTGTTGTTAACATATATAAAAATAGAGTATTGTTGACCATATGGAGAAAATATGTATTGCTGAAGAAATTACCTCTTTTTAGGAGTTTGAACTTCTTTATATACGATATTTTTCGTGAATACAATTTTTTCATTTTTTCTTTCTCTTACCCTTGTTGATATCCTTCTCGATAGTCGGATGCATGCCCGTCCGTTGCACTGGGACTTTAATTTTTTGTTTACGCCTACAATGACAGATTTAATCATTTTTTATAAAATAATGAAAAGTTAATAAATGTTTTTGTTTTTTTTTTGTCCGCACTTGCAGTACATTGTACACCAAGGCGGTGACGACGAGCACGTTCATGGTGACGCCATGGCAGTCCGGTCTATGTACGTGTGCACCCACGCGCCCTGGTCCAGCGCGCCGAGGCTGGCGCAACAACCCAGCACGCTGACGAGCACGTTGGCATTCGGCTCCACGCCGTTCGGCTGCATCGCCGAGAAGAGCGCCAAGTCCTCGCCACACCTTGAGGCGCACGCGCTCACCATGGCGCTCCACGTCGTGACGGGCCGCTCTGGCATGCCGTCGAACACGGCGCGCGCCTCGTCGACGCGCTCGGTCCTCGTGAGCGGCACGATCACGCTGTTGCACGCCACCGCGTCGAACTTCGGGCACTGCCCGAACAGCGCCAGCGCCTCGTCTGCGCGGCCGCACGAGTCGTGGCGTTGCACACGTACGCGTCTCCGTCGAGCCCGAGCTTCAGCGCCATCATCCCGGCATCTCGTGGAGCGCCGCGCTGCTGTTTCGGAGTTCGTGGGTCGCGGTGTTTATTTTTAGTAAAGGAGATGAAACGGTGAATACGTTGTGTTTGTTTTCCGAAAAGGAAAATGGAAACGGTGAATACGTAAAAGAAAGGAAAAACATGTACGTGGTTCGCGGTTAGCCTGGAGCGGGGTCGGGCGGCGGGGTGACAGACGATAGGGGTACAGATATGACAGTTTTATGCCCTGTACCCTTCTTAAAAATTTGTCAGAGATTAGATACATTTATATACTAGGCCTTGTTTAGATTGAAAGTTTTTTCAACCTGATGAATAGTACCATTTTCGTGTTATTTGACAAATATTGTCCAATCATAGACCAACTAGGCTCAAAAGATTCATCTCGTGATTTTTAACTAAACTGTGTAATTAGTTATTTTTTACTAATATTTAATACTCTATGCAAGCGGCTAAAAATTGATGTGATGGAAAGAGAATGAAAAAACTTAGAATTTTGAGGGGAACTAAACAAGGCCCCAGTATATATGACAGTTTTATGCCCCGTACCCATCTTAAAAATGGTAAATTTACGAAAACTAATTGTTTGAGTGTCGCAAATATCCAATTTTCTGCACGGCGGCAGCACAGCCGAGACCCTAGCGCAGCATGGCTTGGACGGCTGCGGCCACCCTGTGCTGCCGCCTCCTCCGCCTCCCCTCCGCCCGCCGCCCTCCCTCGTCCCGGGCCCGGTGTTCCGCTGCTCAGAGCCCCGACGCCGTGGACAAGGAGTACGCCGACATCAACCTCCGGCCTCTGTACCCCAACGTCTGTCGCCACCCTTCTTCTCTTCGTCCCTGCCCCGGTGCTGTACTTACCGCTCATCCATCTCTTTACGCAGAGGGGCCATCACATGCGCATACGGCAGCACGTGAACCCGCTCAGCTCATCCTTCTCGGTAGAGCACTCCTAATTCCCCACCCATTTTTTTCAAGATTGCCAAGCGAGCACAGGCACTCGTATTTTTCCGCTAATTTGTGCTGTGTTTTGCGGTGCGTAGGAGCCCACGGAGCCGCCAGAGTGGAAGGAGGTGTTCGACGACCCCCTGCTTCCCCTCATGGTCGACATCGGCTGCGGTGCGCAAGTGCCACTTTGATTTAGTTTTATCATTGTGACAGTTGGTTGCTTGTAGAAGGATGTTCTCAGGGAATCTTGATGTCCAGGGAGTGGGAGGTTCTTGATTTGGCACGCGAAGAATTCTGGCAAGAGGCAGAACTACCTTGGGCTAGAAATCCGCCAAAAGGTTTTAATTGGTTTTAAGGTTTCAGCTTGTTTAGTTTCTGGATTGGATTTTTTTCTTTTTCTTTTTTGAATGTATAAGTGGCAGGGGAGCTCTGCCTTTCAGTTAAGAGACAAAAGAGAGTTCAAAACAGTTTTAGAAACAAAGCAGTGGGAACCTCAAGCAGTCCCCCCAAAGCCTGACACATCACACAGCCTGCACCCTCACAACACGGAACATAGAAAATGAACTACAAAATCGTATGCCCTCCTTTGGTCGATGCGTTATTTTGCTTTCAAGGCCACTTGCTGTGCTGTTTGGAAACAATGCTCAAAGATCATTCAGTTTCATTCTTTCCAGAGGTTCCACATTACATAGATTGCCAGACCATTGAAACATTTCGGCATAAGAGGCATAAGTGTACGCCAGTCTCTACTAGTCCATTGAGCAGAATGCAATTATCTTGATGAGGCCAGCCCCTTAACTCCAAGGTGTCTGCCATGAGAATTTTGCCTTGTATTGTCCAAGCAAATCATTTAAATTTGCATTTTGTTTTCCATGTGAGCCTTCCAAATTAGGTTTGGTTTGTACCTCAGATAGGAGCCTTCGAATTGTATCCCGTACTGATGCATAGTTAAATTTGTAGTTTGGTGATGTTCTACTTGTTCTGTTTCTGTAGTTGGTGGAGCGGGCACAGTTCTGGGTGAATGAATTGGCGCTTATGAATGTGTAAGTTGCCTGACATCCGAATTTGGCACTTGCTCTTTCTTATCAGTGCAGTAATGTAACAGCACTTGAAATTATTCTCTTTCACAGCTATTTTATGTTTGCAAATGCAACGGTGTCTTTTCAGAAAATCATATCGTCATACCCTGGTCCCTTGTCACTTGTTTCAATACTGGTGAGTGTAGCTCGATGCTGCATCAGTCCTTTAGTTATATCCGTCAGCTCAGTGATAACTATTCTGATTCAGTGCTTTGTTATGGAAATGGAAGTGAGATTTCAGATGTCTATTTGCTGGTTTTGTAGTGTCCTGATCCGCACTTCAAAAAGAGACATCACAAAAGAAGAGTTCTGCAGCAACCATTGGTCGATTCAATCACAAATAATCTCTGTTTAGGCGGACGGGTATGGCAATTCTGTATTCCAAGCTTTGTCTTTCTAATCTCAAAGGCATGAACCAGTTACTTCCAAATGCTGTAATAATCATTGCTCTACTCATACTAATCCTGCAGGCTCTATGCATTGCCCGGCGATAGTTAAATCAAGATAACCTAATGCATTCATGCCATACATTTTAGTTTTGAACTAAGGCCAGTTTTCGTCATGTACTTCATTTTAGTTTTTGCTGTTGTGATCTCCATGTGTCTATCATGTCTGCGCACATGTCCTTCATTTCTTCAAGTTAACATCTTAGTGTATTGATACTAGGTTTTCATACAATCAGATGTGCTGGAAGTAGCTGTAGACATGAGAGAAAGGTTTGATGGGTACTCTGGTATTTTGGCACATGTTAATTATGTCGATCAAGATCTTCAGTGCGACCATGAAGGATGGCTTCTGGACAACCCAATGGGAATCCGGACAGAGCGAGAAATCCATGCAGAGCTTGAAGGAGCAACCATATACAGGAGGATGTACCAAAAGATTAGAGATGCTTCTTACTGATGGTTCATCAGCTACAGAAGTTGTCCAAGCAGTAAGGTTTTCAAGAATATGCATTTCATGTATTTCATCAAGAGAAGTTGGGAAAAAACAAAGCATCAAAGTACAAAGCCTGCCGAACCAAAACAAAGAGGAGCAGTGCATCACAACAGTACTTCAGCAGTACTTTTCAGTGAACAAACAGTGTTTTCCTCTCACAATAAATCAGCATAAGCCAAATTTCAGCGAAACAAACAGGTGAGTTAGCCAATGCTTGATGAAGATGACTACTGACAAGGCTGTTCATTTGTTACGTCACACGATACCTATGATGTTTAGCATCTGCTGGGGTATTTTATTCTGTCCAGAATTCAGGTCTGGAATTGTTCACCATCTATCAGTATGCAGACAATTTGTAGGGGCAATCCAGATGAGGCTACTCGATGTACACTAGGATTGTTCAAACTTGGTTCACTCTGGACACTGTTTTGTACCTTGTGTTTAGTATAGGAAAGGAAAGGATGCCAACCATTCCACATTAATTTTGTTTGTTTTGAGATGCAGATATGTTTTGGTTCAAAACAAGAATTGTATAGCTGTTTGTTTCTGCTGTTGCAAGTTGCAACTACATGGGCGTGGGAGGACATTTTTGCCAGCGAAGCTGTTCCCCTCCAAGCTAAGTACAAGTGTGGATAACTGTTTGTTCCATTGGTTCCACGCTAGATGGTTCAAAAGTTCTTGCAATTTTTTGTGTGCATGGCTTGGATGTTTGCCTCTGATTCAGGATGGTTGAATCTTCTCTTGATTCAGTTCATTTGACTTTTGTGGGCAAATTACTATTCAAGATTGCATAGTTTGGTCAGATAATTTTATGCAAAATGGAAAACTTATGCGTGCTAGCATTTCACATTCGCACAAGCTCCATTTTCTAGTCTTATAAGTGAGCCGGTCTTTTTCCCCTTCTAGCTTACTTCCTCCATACCAAAATAATTGATGTTTTAAGTTTGTCTTAAGTAATTTTAAGTTTGACCAAATTTATAGAAAAAAATATATTTATGACATCAAATAGATATGCTATAAAAATATATTTCATGATAAATCAAATAGTCCTTATTTGGTGTCATAAAAAATGGTAAGTTTTTTTAATAAATTTGGTTAAACTTGAAATTGTTTTACTTAGAATAACCTAAAACATCAATTATTTGGGGGAAGAAGGTGTAGCGGCACTAAGGGTATGATTGGGATTGTGTAACACCCAAAAATTTTAAAATTTAGAATTAAAAGAAAAATTAGAGTTGGAAGAGTTTTGGTATGGGTTTAAATAATTTAGATAATAATTAATGGGGAATTAAGATTTAAAATTTTAGATGAAATACTTGATGATGCATTCATGCTGTTGCATTTATTTTATTATGTGGCGTGGTTTTATTTTATTTGATTTGGAATTTCAAATCTCTTTAAATGGTTTTGAAAACAAACAAATAAAAAAACAAAAGAGAAGAGCTTACCTGTACAGCCGGCGGCCTAGAAGCCCACCCGAGCCGGCCTGCTTCCGGTTTCCACTGCTGGGCCGACGGGGCCGAGCCCTTTTCTCCCGCGCCCGCGTGGGCCGGCCCAGAACTGCGGCCGCGCGCGCTCTCTCTCTTCTGTGTCACTGACAAGCGGATCCCGCATGACAGCCGATTCTTCCACCTCCGGTTCGTTGTCGGGATGGACTCTCACCCGATGAACTCCGATTTCTCGATCTTCTACGACTTGGACCGCAAGCCGTGTGCCCCTATAAGAGAGGTGCGACCCACGCGTCCCGTTTTTCCTTTCACGCGCTGCCCTAGGTCGTAGACTCGTCGTCAAGATTGATTTTAGATCTCGCCGGGTTGGAGCTAAAGCTGCCGTGGTTGTGCTCGACGGTAGCCGCATCTCTGTCATCGAAGGTCCTTTCGTTGCCTTTTGTCTTGAGGTGAAGTAGCCGTAGGTGCTATATTTTTCTTCCTCTTGTTCTATGTGCTCACCCATTGTCGCCGGGATTCACAGCAGGTGGACCTCTGCCTTTCCGAGCCAAGCACCACCGACGAGTCCTCTTGGCCGAAGAAAAGACCCTAGGTGAGATCGCGTTGAGCTCATCTTTCGTTTGGAACTAGTCACGGGCCGATTGGTGGTCTAAGTAGCGAGAACCGCGGTTTCCGGCGATGTGGTTCGCGGCGGTCATGGCGGCCACCGGCCGGCGTTGAGGGAGACGGCCGGTTCTTCTTCTCTCTCTCTCCTGGGTTAAACGGTAGCCATCCATCGGATGATCAACGGGTAGGATTAGACGGTACCCATTTGCGGGGTAAAATTTCTAAAGAAACCCTGAGTTTTTCTTTATTAAAACCCGCAGTCCCTTGGCGTATTATCCAAAATGCGTTTCTTCGTTTTGAAAGCGTATTTCTTATCGGTAAATCAAAAATACGTTTTCTGATATTTACAGTTTTGCCACTAAACTTGTTTTGGTCATAAAATCTCCGTTTTAACTCCGATTTGATCCGTTCAAGTTGTGTTAGGATCGTATTTGCGAGCTCTACATGTTAGTATAGTTGTACAGTAGGTTTGGGAAGATTAATTTTTGAGTTTATATTTAAGTAATTATTTATCTATAGGAAATCTTAGAAAATTCGTAACTTTCACGTTTTAACTCCGAATTTTGTGATCTTTACGTCTGTGTGATCGTAGGAACATGTAGAAGAGTTTTACAAACTTTTATTACTGTTTTGTTACTGTTGGTGTACTATTCTAATTATATCTCTTTGTTTGCTTCGTGTATGTTTGCTCGAATGCATGTATGTTGTTGATTGGTGATCGTGTTTAGACGGTGAGCAGTTTCTGGACGATCAGGAGTATTACTTTGAGCCAGACCAGTAGAGTCATCCGGAGTATCACTTTGATCAAGGCAAGTATAACATGGGATTGTCCTTGTTACCTATTCACTATAATCAATATCATATGCATGTGTCTACCTTGACAACCTTAGAGATTATAATTTAGTGATTGTTATCTTGATTCCTTGACAACCTTGGGGTATGCATTGGGTAGCTGTTGCTAGTGCTTAATTATGAACATTGATCTTGTAATTTGGTTAATGGATTAAACAACCAACCATTAAGAGGATTTAAATACTGTTAAAGGGTGCTAGAGCACTATGTTATTTTATGTTGCTCTGGTTACTCTCCATAAGGACTTATCTGTACGTGATCATCCGGGACATGCAGTACAGCTGTGAGGGCTATATGGCTCTGGCTTTAGTTGTTCAAGAGACCTTTTCTAGCTTGTTAGTGGTTACCTTAAATGGCGTAAGAATGGCTTGCCATGTTGGGTGTAGGGCGAGCCCCTGTCCTTAGTGTGTATAGGCTGTGAGTTGTGTGCCACTGGGAAGGGGGTTCTACATCTGCCTGCCGAGTGAATCTAATGGCCCTAACTTGTTAGACGAACTTTTGAATGGCTTTATATGGTTCTCCGGTGTTTGGGTTTGATCTCCCCACGCATTTGGAAATCATGACTCACAGTGAAAGTGTACACCTCTGCGCAGAGTTTAATAAACTGGTATACTAGCCGTGCCCACGGATGCGGGCGGCCTTGGAACATCTACAGATAGATGGTCATAATTATTATATTATGCTTAATTACTGTTGATATTATTATGCTCATGTTAATGTTATTCATTATCCTTATTACAATTGATCATTGGTCCATTAACGGAAAGTGGATTATCTTGATGCTACCTAATGGCTAAATATATGATGATTAAAAGCTAAACGCAGTTAAACAGTGTCTAGCCTTTTGTGCCACATAAACCCTGTGTTATACTTGTTGAGTTCGACATGGACTCACCCTTGCTATTTCCACCATAACAGATGAAGATTGTGAGGAAGTTATCGTAATGAGTACTAGTCTTGGTGTCAACCAGTCAACCATGTTCCTGTGTTTAGAGTTTTCGCTGAAGATCTACTACTAGTTACTATTATTTATTGTTCAAGACTATGTGTTAAATATTTATTCGCTATGTAATAAGCACTGTGATGATACTATGTAATTTGTCTGCTGGTGTGTGCGATCATATCCTGGGGCGCACATGAGTCTTTTATGCATCCTATTTTTGTCCTTAAAAATGGGTGTGACAGATTGGTATCAAAGCTGTGTTGACTGTAGGACGCAAGCCTAGTTAGAATGGTCGTAAATAGCATCTTTGCTTCACTTAATTCATGCTTACCGCTTTCACCTTGTTAATGCTAAATTTTTATGCTTCTTCTAACTTATTCTATTGTGAAAATATATTGATTCCATCTAATCTATGTCTAATTCTTATAGATGCCTCCTCATCCCCGTCTGTCCGCTGCACAGTACATTGCCCGTTTCAAATCTCAGGAGCCCTATGTAGATGTGACCAAGAGATATCCGATGCTGAATCAAGAGTCGGTGACACTCCAATGAAAGATTCAGTCATGGGGTGGACCACGAAGCTTCAAATAATGGTTTCTAAAGCCGATGTTTTCTTCCATGACATGCTGACAAGAACCTTGGATAATTATTACTACGATTGGGAAGCTACGTTGGAGTATCGCTGCAAGGAGTACAGTCATCCATTGATGGACTGTTACTGGGAGACTGAGCTATGGGTCAATACAAGGGATCCTACCATCAAGTAGCCTAAGGTGGAGTCAAAGTTCATCACCCGAGTGAGCCAGGCAATCGTAGAAACAAGCATGGAGGATGTCGCCTACAATGCGTTTGTTTACTACCATGATCTTCGCTCGGACAAGACGTTGCAGGGTGCACTGCGGCACTTTCCCTGTTTCTTACATGATAGGGGTGTTTGGACCGTGCCGCTTGCAGATGATTCATCTTTGACTTTACAAGCTACAGTGGGACTGATTCGTGAATTGGCTCTCCATGAGGTGGATTTGAAGGATGAGTTGCTAAAGGAAAAGGAACTTAAAGAACAATCTTATAAGGAGATCGACGAACTAAGGGCTGAGCTAGGCCGTCCGAAGATTTATGAGAAGCTTAATTAAGATTAAGAAATCCCTATGTAATAAGAACGATATTAGTTTGCGAGTCAATTTGAGTTTGGTATTGTCGAGTGTTAGTTTGTGGTGTGAACAATTGTATGAATGATGAATTGTTATTATGATAATGTGTGATTTGGATCTTTGTAATGTGTGCTGGAGTTTTGTAGACATGTCTACAAGTTCCATGGTTAAGAATATCAAGTGTAATCATGAATATATAAGTTGGGTCAGGGTAAACTTGGTTCTGCCTTTTGCTGATTTCGGGATCAGTCTGGGATGTTTTTGAAATAACTTAAAATCTGTTTATGGAAAATTTATGAAAATTTTTTGGGAATAATTAGACTTCTGTATCTTTCCAACCCCGCAAGAATCATCTTATTATCTATTAAGAGCTAAGAGATATACCTGTTCTAAATTGGGGTCACCTGCGCAGTCTGGAATTCTGAAACAGTTTCGGTTAAGTTCAGTTTTTGACAAATTTGTTGACCGAATCTGGAAAAGTGTTGTGAATAAAAGTTGTAGATCGTAAGTTTTCCAGCCATGTAAAGATCACCTTAATCGGATGTCTGTATCTCGAGATATGGCAGTATTACTGAGCCGCTGAAATTGGAATTCGCCCAGAGAATTCAGATTTACTTATCTGTTGTATACATCATCCTGGATAGTATTGAATTTCATTTTCTGTGGTTTGAAAACAGATGTCAGCCAGAGGCCGTGGCAGGGGTCGTGGAGGTGCTAACCCACCCATTACTATGGAGGAACTTATGAATACACAGAATCAGATGATGCAGATGTTCATGCAACACATGCAAAACAATCCCCCTGCAGGAGGACCGCCACCTGTTCATGTGAGAGACAAGTGGGGTGAATTTTTGAAGGGACGCCCTCCAGTGTTTTCTCATGCTACTGATCCATTGGAGGTGGATGATTGGGTGCGTGCGGTGAAGAAACAATTGAACATTGCTCAATGTAATGATCTGGAAAATGTGTTATATGCATCTAGTCAGCTTCAGGGGACAGCTCAGACTTGGTGGGAGTCGTATCAGGTTGCACGTCCTAACAATGCTCCTCCTATCACTTGGAACAATTTTGTCAGAGATTTCAAGGCCCGCCATATCCTTGAGGGTGTGATTGAGCTGAAGCAGGAGAAATTCAGGAACCTTAGGATGGGACAGATGAGTGTCAGTGAGTATTATGATAAGTTCTCTCAGTTGGCTCGCTATGCTCCCAACGAAGTGAGAGAAGATGCTGACAGGCAGCGTCTCTTTCTTAAGGGAATATATTATGATCTCCGTCTGCAGCTGAAGGGCAATAATTATGCAAATTTTCAAGAGTTGGTAAATAAAGCTATTGTGCTTGATAATAAGCACAAGGAGATGGATAGGAAGAGAAAGATGACAAGGTTCAGGAAGCAATAACCACCAGTGTACTAATCCTCAGCATGGCTTTCATCAGAAGTTCCAAGGACCAATTAGCCAGTGGAATCGCAATTCAAACCAGAAATGGTCTCAGAATTGGCAGAACAGTCAGTCTCAGCAACGTCCTTCCTACCAGCAGCGTCAACAGTATCAACAGAGTGGACAACAGACTTCTCGCACTGGAAATTCCAATGCTACTCCAATGAAGAACAGTGCTCCCAACACGCCTACTAGATGCTACATCTACGGTAAAGGTCCTGAGAAGCAAAACCAGCAGACTCCTCAGAGCCAGAAGAGTAACCAGAGGCAATCCGGCACTGGAAGGGTGAATCATGTATCTTCAGATACTGCTCATGAGGCACCAGAAGTTATGATCGGTACGTTCAATGTACATTCTACTTCTGTAACCGTTCTTTTTTACTCTAGAGCTTCTCATACATTCATTTCCCACACTTTTGTTAAAATGCATATTATACCCATGCTTGCCATGAAAGAACCCCTCTTAGTAAACTCACCTGGAGGTACTATGCAAACCAATAATCGTTGTCTTCTAGTTAGCATGGTTTTAAGGGGGTAGAGTTTAAGATAACTCCTATAGTGTTGAGGACATCAGGTATTGATGTGATCTTAGGTATGGATTGGATGAAACAAAATTAGGCAGTGATTCAGTGTCAGCAGAAGGTAGTGATTGTGAATGCACCTAATGGGGATAAGATCAATGTTGATGTAGCAATGCAGAAGCAACAGACAGCTTCAGTGAACCAACTCGAGGATGGTGCTAGCAAGGAGAATCTAGTTGTTGATGAATTTCCTGATGTCTTTCCCGATGATTTGCCAGGTATGCCACCTGACCAAGATATCAAATTTCTTATTAAATTATTACCTGGGACTGCACCAATAGCTAAACGACCATATAGAATGGGAGTAGATGAATTAGAAGAACTTAAGAAACAAATTAAGGAATTACAAGATAAAGGTTTTATTCGTCCTAGTTCTTCACCGTGGGGTGCACCAATTATTTTTGTTGATAAGAAAGATGGTGGTCAGAGGATGTGTGTTGATTACCGGTCACTTAATGAAGTAACTATCAAGAACAAGTATCTTTTGCCTAGAATTGATGACTTGTTTGATCAGTTGAGAGGTGCTTGTGTGTTCTCTAAGATTGATTTGCGTTCTGGGTACCATCAACTGAAGATTCGTGCATCTGATATTCCCAAGACAACTTTTACTACGAGGTATGGTTTGTATGAGTATACTGTTATGTCATTTGGTTTGACCAATGCACCTGCCTACTTTATGTACATGATGAATAAGGTGTTTATGGAATATCTTGATAAGTTTGTGGTGGTATTTATTGATGATATACTAGTATTCTCCAAGACTGAGGAAGAGCATGTTGAACATCTGAGATTGGTATTATAGAAACTTAGAGAGCATAAGTTATATGCTAAGCGAAGTAAGTGTGAGTTCTGGTTAAAGGAAGTCTCTTTTCTTGGTCATGTTGTTTCTAATGGTGGAATATCAGTGGATCTAGGCAAGGTGAAGGATGTATTGGATTGGAAACCACCTGTTGATGTTGGTCAGATTTGCAGTTTCTTGGGTTTAGCTGGATACTATAGACGGTTTATTAAAGGGTTTTATAAACTTGCTAAGCCTATGACAGCTCTGTTAGAGAAGAATGCCAAGTTTGTATGGTCTGATAAATGTCAAGATAGTTTTAAAGAATTGAAGAAGAGATTGACTACAACACATGTTTTGGTATTGCCAGATTTAAGTAAGAAGTTTTCTATTTATTGTGATGCTTCTCGTCAAGGTTTGGGGTGTGTTCTTATGCAAGAAGGCAGAGTTGTTGCTTATGCATCTAGGCAGTTGAGGAAGCATGATGTCGGTGCCAACCGTACGGGGGTACCCACATCCAATGATAATAAAAAAACAACAAAACGACTATGCCACAGCAAAGGGCAGCCCGCCTCAACCGCGTATCGGGTCCGTCTCGAACGAGGCCAGCTCAATAGAGTGCCTCGACCGCACTCCGGCGCGGGTTTGCTCTTCATCTCGCCCCTCGGGGTTCACATGCGCTACGTCATCTGGCTTCATTTTACTGTGTCAAATAACATCGCCGAATACGAGGCGTCGTCACAGGGCTGAGAATTGCCATCGAGCTCGGGGTCCGACACCTTGACGTTCGAGGCGACTCCCAGCTCGTGATCGATCAGGTCATGAAGAGCTCGAGCTACCGCGACCCCAAGATGGAAGCCTACTGCCAAGAGGTGCGGCGCCTCGAGGACAAGTTTCACGGTCTCGAGCTCAACCACATCGCACGTAGGTATAATGAGGCCGCCGATGAACTGGCGAAAATCGCAACCAGTCGAACTACGGTTCCACCAGATGTTTTCACAAAAGATCTCCAGCAGCCATCCATCGACCTTGGGCCAGACGGAGGGGTTGACGGGACGTCACTTGACCCCCCACCTGAAGCAGAAGCCCCCTCGACCAGGGCTGAAGCCATGCAGGTGGAAGGCTCGACCCCACCATCTGACCTCGGGCCTGACTGGCGCGTTCCGTACCTTGACTATCTTATCTGAGGGGACCTCCCCTCGGATAAGACCGAGGCTCGACGGATCGCTCGCCGGGCCAAAACCTTTGTGATCTTTGGCGACGGTAGGGAGTTGTACCACCGCAGCCCTACTGGCGTCCTCCAACGTTGCGTCACAAACGAGGAAGGCAGAGACCTGCTCGACGATCTACACTCGGGGGCTTGCGGTCACCACGCAGCGCCTCGAACCCTTGTCGGAAATGCTTTCTGACAAGGATTCTATTGGCCAACCGCGGTCTCCGACGCTGTCAACCTAGTATGCTCCTGTAAAGGTTGCCAGTACTATGCAAGACAGACCCATCTTCCAGCACATGCCCTGCAAACCATTCCCATCACATGGCCATTTGCCGTTTGGGGGCTTGACCTTGTCGGGCCATTGAAAAGGACAACCGGCGGCTTCACCCACTTGCTCGTTGCCATCGACAAATTCTCCAAGTGGATCGAGGCCCGCCCTATCACCAGTATCAGGTCCGAACAAGCTGTGCTCTTTTTCACCGACATCATCCAACGCTTTGGGGTTCCCAACTGTATTATCACGGACAATGGCACCCAGTTTACTGGTAAAAAGTTTCTGGATTTCTGCGACAACCACCACTCCGTGTGCTCTGGTCAGCCGTGGCTCATCCAAAAACAAATGGCCAAGTGGAACGTGCCAACGGCATGGTCCTACAAGGCCTGAAACCCAGAATCTTTGACAAGCTAAACAAACATGGCAAAAGATGGGCTGCCGAACTTCCCTCGGTCCTGTGGAGCCTAAGAACAAAGCCGAGTCGAGCCACGGGGTTCACTCCGTTCTTCTTAGTCTACGGGTCTGAGGCTATGCTCCCCACCGACATAGAATATGGGTCCCCAAGGCTGACAGCCTACAACGAGAGAAATAACGACGCCGCAAGAAAGGACGCGCTCGACTAGCTCGAGGAAGCCCGGGATGTGGCTCTGTTACACTCTGCCAGGTACCAGCAAGGTCTCCGATGCTACCATGACAGACACATACGCAGGCGTGACCTCAACGTCGGTGACCTGGTGCTGCGATGGAACCATAACACCAAGGGACGGCACAAGCTCACGCCACCATAGGAAGGACCGTACATCATTGCAGAAGTACTAAAGCCGGGCACCTACAAGCTATCCAACGAGAAGGGCAAAATCCTCACCAACACTTGGAACATTGAACAGCTACGTCGCTTTTTCCCTTAAAAAGCCTCGAGGCTCTGTAATTTCTTTTCAATCTCATCAATAAAGAATACAGCGATGTTCAAACTTTTGTTTTACAAACAATGAGGAAGGATCGACTCTGTTCCTCCAGAATCGACCCTCCCTCGGGGGCTGCAAGGGGGGAACCCCCCAGTCCCCGAAAAAACTTGTACTCTTTTCAAAGTTGAAGAACCACCTCTTAAGTCAACAACGCCGCGAGAGCGCCCTGAGGCTCAAAGGGGCTCTTGAGCCATGAGATCGCTTACGCCTCTGAGGCTACAGTACCTCCACTCACCCCTCACGCCTAGGGGCACGACCGCACGTTAAGTAGACCTAATGGCGGTTCATAACTTTGAAAAGGAGTACACCCCCCGTCGCTTAAATCAGGTTCTTACGCGATCTACGAGGCCGCAAGAGCACCCTAGAGTTCGAGGGTAGTCGAGCCGCGAGATCACTTATGCCTCCAAGGCTACGGTACCTCCACTCACTCCCTTACGCTCAAAGGCGCAACGGCGTGCTAAATAAATCATGCAAAAACGTGATTCAAGCAACAAAGGGAAGAAAAGCTCGAACAAAACTTAAATAACCAGCGCAAGGTTTATGTTCCGAGTTTTTAAAGGCCTCCGAGGCCACCACGACCAAAATCCAAAATACTAACTTATTACACGGGCCTTTGCACCCAGATTTGGCTCACAGGCCCTCGTCGTCGGTAGGCGGAACCACCTCGGCTTCGAAAAGTGAGGCCAGGCGGCTCCCAGGCTCCTCGGCAGCTCCGATCAGGTCCAGGCAGGCGTCCTTGTTCTCCTCGTCTGTCCGGTCCGGGTCGATGATGAAGCCTTCAGCAACAAGCTCCATGTCGAACACGAACCCAGACCGAACGACGGCCAGTGCCCTCTTCACGCCGTGGTGGAGGCTGCCCCGTATCCTTTCCCGGACGAGGCGGCCCAGCGCCGCCATTCGGCGGACGAAGGAGTTCCTCGGGGCGTCCTCTCCGGTGTCGACGTCGGGCTCGACCCCCAGGCCATCGCACACGGAGGTGATCGCACCCTGGAGCATCTGTGTTCGTCGGGTCTCGGCCTCGAGGAGGCTCTGGAAGGAATTGGTCGCCGCCTGAGCCACCCGCTGCTCCCTCTCTAGCTCTGAAACACAATAAACTAAATTAATACTAATACGGGGCCTCGACGTCATGGCCGTAACGCCCATACTTACCCTCGGTGTGGGTCTGCAAACCCACGACCTCGTCACAGAGCCCCCCCGCACGTCCTTTCGAGCCCTTGGAGAGCGTCGTCCCTGTCACGAATGGTCTCCCTCAGCGCTTCGATCTCCTGGCGGGTGGTCTGAAGAGCCGCGTCCTTCTCCTAAACGGCTCCGCTTAGCGCCGCGATCTCGTCCTTCAGGGCACCGAAGCGAGCGGTGACCTGCCCAATCTGGACGTTGAGGGCGTCACGCTGACGGCTGACCAGGGAGACGTCCTCCTCGAGCTCTTTCACCCGTGCCGACAGGGGCTCGAGGTCCTTGCAGGCCTGGGCTGCCTCCTCCCAGGCCTTGGTCGCGTCTTCACGCACCACGGCCTCGGTCGCCCAGGCCTACACCGCCTCCTCCTTGACCGCCGCGTAGGCGACGCGCAGCTCGGCCATCTCGGCACTCTGATCGGAAAGCCGTTTGTTGGCCTCCTCGACCAGAGCCCGTTGCCGGGCAAGCGTCGCCCACACGCCGCTCTCATTCCGAATGAAGAGTGACTTGCGGCGGGAGCGTTCCTTGTGCTCCTGATCATGGTTCGGAAAAATCAAAAAGATTGAGAACCGAGAGAAAGGGAGACAGCAAAAGGATAGCAGAACTACAGATAAGCCACAACATACCTCTGTGGCATCCCGCATGCCTCGTTGCACGGCTTCCATCACCACACGGAGCGATCGATCCATGTGTCGACGGAGGCCCTCGAGGTACTCCCAGTGGTGCACCTCGTCTCTATCGTTCAGGGCGAAGATGGGGTCCGCGCCAGGGTTGGAAGCGTCCCTGAACTCGAGGGACGGTCCCCCCAGCGCGGTATCTCCTCCTCCGCCCGCACTAGGGCCAGCGCGGCGAAGTCCGGCCACTTAGACGACGGTCTGGCCGGGGCATCTTCCGACCCTGCGGAAGGGCCGGCCTCACCCGCGGCTCCCGCCTCACCAACCGTCGCCGAGGGACCAGCCTAGTCCACGGCCTCGACTCCCTCGACTCCTACCACCTGCTTCCCCTTATCCAGGGGGAGCTATCGAGGGTGAGGTCGATCGTGGCTGGCGTCGACTCTTCTGCTGGGGCCGGCCCCTCGACCACCGGCACCTCTTCCTCTGGGACCTCGGGTGGGGGCTCGACGACCCCACCCTCCACCGTAGCCACCGACTCCGCCGGCGGGTCTTGCTGCGGCCGCGGCTCTCCCGGCTGCGCCGCCTCCTGTCCTGCCGCCGGCGGGACCTCCATAACCACATCCACATCCACCCGCTCCGCGTCGCGGACGGATGCCTCGGCCGTTGCGGCCTCGACGGCGGCCTCGGTGGTCGACAACGACCCGGGCTCCGCCCCGCCCGTGCTGGGCGCCACCACCTCAGCCGGCCCTGACCCCTGTGTGGTGGGGTCAGAACCAGCGACCGCCGAGGCGCCTGCCTCCGCCTGGGCCGCCGCCTCCTGCTGCTTCAGGCGCTCCTTCGCGGCCTGAAGCCTCTGGATCCAGTCGGCGTCCTGCGCCGCCATCCGATTAATGACGATGGCGCTCGCCCGAAGTGACTTTGCGGGGGTCGGCCCCATCAGCTCCGCCTTCCGCTTAAGCCTACAAAGCGAGAGGAAACATCGGAAAATGGTTCCACTGGAAGGCAAAAAAGCGAAGCACGGACACTTACCCGGAAAGCGGCACCAAGGGCCTCGACCCCGACCGATCCGAACCCCCCGGCGCTGCTGGTGGCGGTCTCGCGGCCGGCCCACCGGCGGGCCGGGTACTTCTTGGGGCCCTGGCTGGAGGGCCGCCTCGGGTCCTCTGCGCCTCCGAGGCCAGCTGGCCTCGGGTCCTCACGCCCACCGGCGGCGCCACCGATGACGACGCCGGCACCGCCGCTCCAGCCTCCGCCTAAGCCTGCGGGGCCTGGACTGTGCAGGTAGCCCGGTCGACCCCTCCTGTTGGGTCTGGGATGAGGCGGCCCCTCCCATCGAGGGGCCCGCCTCCTTCTCCACCTCTTCCTCCGCCTCCTCGACCACCACGACCGATGAGGACGACCTCCCGACGGGCTCCAACAGCGGACGAATGTCGGGGAGGTCCCCCAGGCCGGTTGCGGTGTCGTACCGTGACAGGGCGTCGTCGTCATCACCGTCGCTGCCGTCATCAGCCTCCCCCGACACCGTCTCGGAGGGAGACTCTGCGAGGGGGAGCTCGTCGACGGCCTGCTGGCGCCGAAGTTTCTTCAGCGCCTCCTTCTCCTTGGCCTTGCGGATCTGTCACTTCTTGGCCGTCTCCTTAGTCTGCTTCTGCTGGGACGCGTGCTGGCGTCGAGCCTCCCGGGCAGGCCGGTCCTCTGGGACTGGCGGTCGTGTCTCCCGCAACGCAGACAGATCCTACGCATCGGCCTCGACTAAATCAGAGGAATCCAAAATAAACGAACCAAATGAACGTGACTAGCAAAAAACACTCACCAGAGGCTCGAACCCCTGGGTAGGTCGCATAGGGACCTTGTCGACCTCGTCCATCTTGAAGTTCCCCACCATCCGGCGCGCATGCCGGAGGACCTCCTCGAGGGTGAGGGACTCGTGTGACATCCGGCTCCCCTCCAGTGGCGCCTCCGGTGTCATCTGGTCGAGGCGGAGGCAACGCTGGCACAGCGGCATCACCTTGTGCCGGTGGAATGTCGTGGCCACCGCCGCCGCCGTCAAGCCCCGCAAAACGAGCTGCTGCAGTGCCGTCAGCAGCGGGTCCAGACGCGGCTTCTCGACCTCCGCGACGCCGTAGGTCCAGTTCTCCTCTCGGGCGACCAGCACCCGACCGGTGTACCTCGGCAACTGACTCTCGTCGTTGCGGAGGTAGAACCAGCCGTCGTGCCAGCCGCTGTTCGAGGAGATGAGATGGGCCGGGATGTACAGATCTACCCGGCCAGACCTCACTTGTAGAACGCAGCTCCCCGCTCGAACCGCGCACCGAAGCCCCTTCTCCCCCGCCTTCTTGGCGAAGAGCTCTGCCTTGAAAAGGTGGAGCCACAGATTCCACTGCGGCTCCACCCCTAGGTAGCCCTCACAGACCGCCGCGAAGATGGCGGCCTGTGCAACGGCGTTGGGGGCGAGGTGGTGCAGCTCCACCCGGTAGTAGTGGAGGAGCGCGCGCATGAAGACGGTTGCCGGCACGCCGAACCCCCGCTCGTGGAAGCAGATGAAGCTCACCACGTATCCCTTGGGGGGTGCCGGCTCCCGGTGGTCGGGTGGCGGCGCAATCCACTCCGGCCGCGACCGGCTCGTCCTCGGCCACAGCAGTCCATCCTCGACCAGCTCCTCCAACCTCCTCTCCATCACCGAGGAGGTGTCCCAGTCATCGGCGGGGAGGATCTGACTCTTTCCTGCCACTGGCGCTGGGAGAAGCTGTAGACAAAGAAGGTGCGATGGCGGTGGTGCTGGATGTAGGCTGAGGGCACAAGGGGCGTAGGGCTGTCTAAGGCAAAGGATGCAAGAACGCAAAGGACCGGTAGGGGAGGTAGACCCCTAGGCCTTGTTTTTATAGCCCCGGCGGAAGCCAAACGACCGCGCGAAAAGGTAGGAGCGGTTTCTCACATTTAATCCTCTTACCTAACCGTTTCCCTAAAATCTCGCAGGAGCTGGGCGCGTGGCCGTCCCCCACGTCGTAACCGTACGCCACATCGCCCACTACCGCGCTGATCTCGCCCTCTCCCCTAAAAAGGCGCGTCTGGCTAACGGGTGGGGCAGGATCCGCGGACGGATATTCCCAGATACCTGGTAAACGGGCTCTGAGCCCACCATAAGTCTCGAGGGAATGGAAGCTGGCCCTCGACCTAGGTTCGACAGCTGCCCTCGAGCGACAGAGTTAGGGACGACCAGGGATGCGCCCGTACATGGCCAGGGCTCGGGCCACGCTCTCGAGGCACCCCAAGACGTATTCGAGGCTGTAGGAGGAGGTCGACGTAGGAATCCCCTTGGGGGAGGCACCGAGCCCTCGGATCCCGTCGCAGGGAACCGAGATCCACACGACCACTCCTTGGCATTTTTGAGAGCGCCTCCGGGCCACTAGCCGACTCCTAACGACTAGAGCACGGGCTCACACTCGAATTCCCCCGCTAGCAGCTCGTCGGAGATCGTCGGAACTCGCCCAAACAGGGGTAGTACGGCGTTCCCCACCCCTCCTCCTCCTCCCTGAAGGAGGAGCGTGAGGGTCGCACAACAAAAGACGGCCGGGACTCTGATCGACCTCGTGCGCGCGAGGCTCGGGGGCTCGACCGCAACGAACCATTCCCCGATAGAACGAATAAAAGACCTCGGAGGAGTCTCAACACTCCACCGAGGCCTCGGGGGCTACACCCGGCGGGTGCGCTCGCGCGCCCCCACCGGAAAAAATCACGACGCTATGACTCCAGTTCATCGATAAACAAGCCTCTAGGAGAGTGATCACACACTCACCCAAAGGCTCGGGGGCTACTGTCGGTGCCAACCGTATGGGGGTACCCACATCCAACGATAATAAAAAAACAACAAAACGACTAAGCCACAACAAAGGGCAGCCCGCCTCAACCGCGTATCGGGTCCGTCTCGAACGAGGCCAGCTCAACAGAGTGCCTCGACCGCACTTCGGCTACGACTCGTACGAGGCACCCTCGACGGGAATGCCTCGACCGCGCCTCGTCCCGCACAACAAAGCACCTCGACCGCTTTCCGACTCACACGAGGCCCGTCCGCCCACCAAAAAGGCTCCGGCTCACGTGACCCCGGGTCGGAGTGCTCGATCCCCTCACTTCACCTACCCTAAGACAAAAGTCAGAGCATTTAATGCGATTACCTACTTCCACCCACCGGCATGGCCGCAACCAATATCGACGTGGGAGCAATGCCGGTGTCAGTCCTCACTGCTTTACCGCCCATCCCGTGATGGGAGGTGAAACCTGTCACTATGCTCACCTTACCGTGCACTATTTATCGTCAGTCACCCTCGAGGAAGGATACGACAAGGCCCGTATTCCGCAATCTCAGGGATTCGGCCTTATCCATCCGGTCTCGACCTGGCCTCGACCCAACCTCGACGCCCAGCACAGTTTGACAAGGAAGGAAGGACGGTATGGCACGGAGCCCCGAGTCATTTCGTCGTCTCATCCCCGACGTCACCATGGTGTCCAGGGATGGCCGGCCATTTCCGGGGCACGTCGCTACAGTTGGTTTTACAGGGATCGACAAAACATCACCTCAAGGCTCCCCGACGTCCTGGTCTCCTCTTGCCCTATAAAAGGGCAGGTCGGGGCTCTACAATAGATAGAAGACAACGAACAACAGACCACACACAAGTCCAAAGCCAAGGCCCAGGCACTCCAAGGCTCTCCACACAGAGATCAACATCTCAAGCAATCATCCTTGTACTCTTTTTTCTCTCTTTGAGACTTGGGCCCGCCGCCCTCTCTCGCAAGCTTGTAACCCCTACGCAAGCACCTCGGTGCAAGGAAATATAAAACTCTCTCCTCCCGCTGGATGTAGGGCCTTTTTCTGCCCGAACCAGGATAATCCCCCGTGTGTTCTCCTTGCATCACCATCCAAGATAGGGACACGCAGCACTCACTCGTCGGTTTAGGACCCCCATGGGACCGAACACCGACACATGAGTTGAATTATCCTACTCATGATCTGGAGTTGGCAGCTATGGTTCATGCTCTGAAGATTTGGAGACACTATTTGGTTGGGCATAAGAGTGACATATACACCGATCATAAGAGTTTGAAGTATATTTTCACTCAGTCTGATCTGAACTTGAGGCAACGTAGATGGTTAGAATTGATCAAGGATTATGATATAGAGATACACTATCATCCTGGTAAGGCCAATGTTGTAGCTGATGCCCTTAGCAAAAAGAGTTATGCCAATGAGATGCAAATGTTGTCTATGACAAGTGAGTTATGTGCTAAATTTAAATATTTGAATTTAGGAATTGTTACTAATACAATGGAATTGGTGATAGAACCTACATTAGAGCAAGAAATATACAAGGGTCAGTTGAAGGATGAGAAACTAAAGAAGATAGCGAAGGATATAGTGATTGGCAAGTCACTAGGGTTTCGAATGGATGATAATGGGATTTTGTGGTTTGGAAAGCGGCTGTGTGTACCTGAGGATCAGGCTATTAGGCAAGCAATCCTTCATGAAGCTCATGAGTCAGCTTATTCTATTCATCCTAGTAGTACTAAGATGTATTTGGATCTCAAACAGAAGTATTGGTGGGTTGGATTAAAGCGTGATGTGGCTGAGTATGTAGCAGTGTGTGACACATGTCAAAGAGTGAAAGCTGAGCATCAAAGACCTGCTGGATTGTTGCAACCAATGAAGATTCTTGAATGGAAGTGGGAGGAAGTTGGTATGGACTTTATAGTGGGGTTACCTCGTACTCAGAGAGGTTATGATTCTATTTGGGTGATAGTAGATAGGTTGACTAAAGTTGCTCATTTCATACCGGTTAAAACTAAGTACACTAGGGAACAATTAGCTATATTATATATGGAGAAGATAGTGTGTTTACATGGAGTACCAAAGAAAATTGTATCTGATCTAGGTTTGCAATTTACATCACATTTTTGGAAGGATGTACATGAATCTTTAGGAACAAAGCTGAATTTTAGTACCACATATCATCCACAGACAGATGGGCAGACTGAAAGAACTAACCAGGTACTGGAAGATATGTTGAGAGCCTGTGCATTGCAATATGGGACTAGTTGGGATAAGAGTTTGCCTTATGCAGAGTTCTCTTACAACAACAGTTATCAACAGAGTCTTAAGATGGCACTGTTTGAGGCTTTGTATAGACGTAAGTGTAGAATTCCATTGTTCTGGGATCAGACAGGTGAGTCTCAGGTGTTTGGTATAGATGTTCTTAGAAACGCAGAGGATCAAGTGCGAGTGATTCGTAAAAATTTGAGAGTAGCACAATCTCGTCAGAAAAGTTATGCTGATAACCGGAGAAGAGATCTAGTTTTTGAAGTAGGTGATTATGTCTATTTGAAGGTGTCACCAATGAGAAGTGTGAAGAGGTTTAACATGAAAGGCAAGTTAGCACCAAGGTGTGTTGGGCCATTCAAAGTTATTGCTAGACGTGGTGAAGTTGCTTATCAATTAGAGTTGCCTGAGAATTTGTCTGGGGTACATGATGTGTTTCATGTTTCACAACTTAAGAAGTGTTTACGTGTGCTTGAGGAGCAGATACCTTTGGATGAATTGACTATTAAAGAGGATCTTACCTATGAAGAGTTTCCAATCAAGGTTTTAGAAACTGTTGAGAGAGTTACTCGAAGTCGGGTTATTAAAATGTGCAAGGTTCAGTGGCATAGGTATTCAGAGGCAGAGGCAACTTGGGAAAGAGAGGATGAATTGAGGAAATCAAATCCACAGTTATTTGAGTAAGCAGTCCAATCTCGGGGACGAGATTCTTTTAAGGGGGTAGAATTTGTAACACCCAAAAATTTTAAAATTTAGAATTAAAAGAAAATTAGAGTTGGAAGAGTTTTGGTATGGGTTTAAATAATTTAGATAATAATTAATGGAGAATTAAGATTTAAAATTTTAGATGAAATACTTGATGCATTCATGTTGTTGCATTTATTTTATTATGTGGTGTGGTTTTATTTTATTTGATTTGGAATTTCAAATCTCTTTAAATGGTTTTGAAAACAAACAAAAAAAACAAAAGAGAAGAGCTTACCTGTACAGTCGGCGGCCTGGAAGCCCACCTGAGCCGGCCTGCTTCCGGTTTCCGCTGCTGGGCCGACGGGGCCGAGCCCTTTTCTCCCACGCCCACGTGGGCCGGCCCAGAACTGCGGCCGCGTGCGCTCTCTCTCTTCTGTGTCGCTGACAAGCGGATCCCGCATGACAGTCGATTCTTCCACCTCCGGTTCGTTGTCGGGATGGACTCTCACCCGATGAACTCCGATTTCCCGATCTTCTACGACTTGGACCGAAAGCTGTGTGCCCCTATAAGAGAGGTGCGACCCACGCGTCCTATTTTTCCTTTCACGCGCTGCCCTAGGTCATAGACTCATCGTCAAGATTGATTTTAGATCTCGCCGGGTTGGAGCTAAAGCTGCCGCGGTTGTGCTCGACGGTAGCCGCATCTCTGTCATCGAAGGTCCTTTCGTTGCCTTTCGTCTTGAGGTGAAGTAGTCGTAGGTGCTATATTTTTCTTCCTCTTGTTCTATGTGCTCACCCATTGTCGCCGGGATTCACAGGAGGTGGACCTCCGCCTTTCCGAGCCAAGCACCTCAGACGAGTCCTCTTGGCCGAAGAAAAGACCCTAGGTGAGATCACGTTGAGCTCATCTTTCGTTTGGAACCAGTCACGGGCCGATTGGTGGTCTAAGTAGCGAGAACCGCGGTTTCCGGCTATGAGGTTCGCGGCGGTCATGGCGGCCACCGGCCGGCATTGAGGGAGACGGCCGGTTCTTCTTCTCTCTCTCCTAGGTTAAACGGTAGCCGTCCATCGGATGATCAACGGGTAGGATTAGACGGTACCCCTTCGCGGGGTAAAATTTCTAAAGAAACCCTGAGTTTTTCTTTATTAAAACACGCAGTCCCTTGGCGTATTATCCGAAATCCGTTTCTTTGTTTTGAAAGCGTATTTCTTATCGGTAAATCAAAAATATGTTTTCTGATATTTACAGTTTTGCCACTAAACTTGTTTTGGTCATAAAATCTTCGTTTTAACTCCGATTTGATCCGTTCAAGTTGCGTTAGGTTGTATTTGCGAGCTCTACATGTTGGTATAGTTGTACAGTAGGTTTGGGAAGATTAATTTTTGAGTTTATATTTAAGTGATTATTTATCTATAGGAAATCTTAGAAAATTCGTAACTTTCACGTTTTAATTCCGAATTTTGTGATCTTTACGTCTGTGTGATTGTAGGAACATGTAGAAGAGTTTTACAAACTTTTATTACTGTTTTGTTACTGTTGGTGTACTGTTCTAATTATATCTCTTTGTTTGCTTCGTGTATGTTTGCTCGAATGCATGTATGTTGTTGATTGGTGATCGAGTTTAGACGGTGAGCAGTTTCTGGACGATCAGGAGTATTACTTTGAGCCAGACCAGTAGAGTCATCCGGAGTATCACTTTGATCAAGGCAAGTATAATATGGGATTATCCTTGTTACCTATTCACTATAATCAATATCATATGCATGTGTCTACCTTGACAACCTTAGAGATTATAACTTAGTGATTGTTATCTTGATTCCTTGACAACCTTGGGGTATGCATTGGGTAGCTGTTGCTAGTGCTTAATTATGAACATTGATCTTGTAATTTGGTTAATGGATTAAACAACCAACCATTAAGAGGATTTAAATACTGTTAAAGGGTGCTAGAGCACTATATTGTTTTACGTTGCTCTGGTTACTCTCCATAAGGACTTATCTGTACGTGATCATCCGGGACATGCAGTACAGTTGTGAGGGCTATATGGCTCTGGCTTTAGTTGTTCAAGAGACCTTTTCTAGCTTGTTAGTGGTTACCTTAAATGGCGTAAGATTGGCTTGCCACGTTGGGTGTAGGGCGAGCCCCTGTCCTTAGTGTGTATAGGCTGCGAGTTGTGTGCCACTGGAAAGGGGTTCTACATCTGCCTGCCGAGTGAATCTAATGGCCCTAACTTGTTAGACGAACTTTTGAATGGCTTTATATGGTTTTCCGGTGTTTGGGTTTGATCTCCCCACGCATTTGGAAATCATGACTCACAGTGAAAGTGTACACCTCTGCGCAGAGTTTAATAAACTGGTATACTAGCCGTGCCCATGGATACGGGCGGTCTTGGAACATCTACAGATAGATGGTCATAATTGTTATATCATGCTTAATTACTGTTGATATTATTATGCTCATGTTAATGTTATTTATTATCCTTATTACAATTGATCATTGGTCCATTAATGGAAAGTGGATTATCTTGATGTTACCTAATGGCTATATATATGATGATTAAAAGTTAAATGCAGTTAAACAGTGTATAGCTTTTTGTGTCACATAAACCCTGTGTTATACTTGTTGAGTTCGACATGGACCCACCCTTGCTATTTCCACCATAACAGATGAAGATTGTGAGGAAGTTATCGTAATGAGTACTAGTCTTAGTGTCAACCAGTCAACCGTGTCCCTGTGTTTGGAGTTTCCGCTGAAGATCTACTACTAGTTACTATTATTTATTGTTCAAGACTATGTGTTAAATATTTATTCGCTATGTAATAAGCACTGTGATGATACTATGTAATTTGTCTGCTTGTGTGTGCGATCATATCCTGGGGCGCACATGAGTCTTTTATGCATCCTATTTTTGTCCTTAAAAATGGGTGTGACAGATTGCTTCACAAGCTTTGTTCCACCAACTATACCGCGGAGCAACTCAAAAAAAATACTAGAGTTTCTAGAATTACCTCTCTTTAGGTGCTTTATAAGCTCCATTTTTTCTGAAGTAGAGATAATGGGGCAGTACATGTTTAGCTAGTAAAGTTGCGAGCGGAGTTGAAAAGATAGAGCGAAACAATCGCAAATACACCCTAAAAAGTCATGGATTTGCGCTATCGTGGTGCCCCACTACGAGCTCTCCCTTGGTGGGTCATGACTTCCGTGGTTCTCTCGCGATCCCCCGGCCTTCTTAACCACATATGGCACTTGTTCTTTTACATTGAAAAGAGTAATTTACCTCAGTTGTCGTGGCCATTCGATTTTCCTCCATGAACTATAAAACCAATTTTTATTTTACACCTCAACTTTTAAAACTATTTGTTTTTGCACCTTGGTTTGTTTTAATAGTGGTTTTGCTGATGTGGTGCCACGTCAAAGGACAAATTAGACTAAGTTAAAAGTTTAGAGAGGTAAGTCAGACTAGAATTTTAAAAAAAAATATCTAAAAATAGAGTTTCAAAAAGTTATCTAAACATTTTTACATGAAAAAAATGATGCTATTAAAATCCTAAAATCTAGTTTAATCTAAGAAACTTCATAGAAAATTTGTTTTACCTTAGAAAATTATGAAAGTAGTTTAAATTTTTTCTAAAATCATAGTCTATCTTACGGTGTCTAGCTTGAAATTGTTTGAATCTTTATGTACTCATTTTGATGCTTATTTGCTACTAAGGAGTGCTCGTTGTTCCATCCTCGTCGGCGAGGGCCAAGACTATTCGTAGGCCATTCTCTGGCATACCAAAATTCAGAGACAGACCAATCAAATTTATTCAAAAGCACAGCCGAAAATAATTCATCAATTGAATCATTGCAATTTACATCACCACGGTGCTCACAAACATCACAGGAGCTTAATTAAGCTCTGTTCACAACAACAGACTAATTTTACATGATACAATGATCAAAGGATCGGAAATCTAAGTCACACGCACACAGCATGCAACCTCTGTCTACGGCAACGTCGACGCAAGCTTCTCTTTCTTTTGTAGATCCAGACCGTCTTCGTCTCGGGGAATATATCTCGCAGGAGGTTGCACCGCGAGCACATCAAAGATCGCGCAGAGTTGTCCGTCGTCGCGGGAACCATGGAACAGAGGCCTCCTGTTATCGATGAGCTCCACCATGACGCTGACGCAGCCAAGGGACCAGGCGTCGACCTGCGCATCGTAGTCGGGCTTCTCCAGTAGCATCTCTGGCGCCTGGTACCACAGCGTGCCGCCCGGCTCCTGTGGGGGGCGCTCGTCCGTGGACATGGCGAGCCCAAAGTCGCAGATGTTTAACTCACATGAACAGCGATGCTACACTTTGATTGCAACGTGTATAAACACAGCAGGATCGAGCAACAGGTTCATGCTACTTTAGGATCAACATTGCGTTCTATGCACATGAACTAGGAAACAACATTTGATACAGCTGCACAAACACATGATACATCGGTGCAGTGTCTAAGAAACTGATGTTCTCACCAAAATATACAGATATATAATCTAAGAGCCTGTTTAGTTTCCAAAAAGGAACCCAAAAAGTGCTACAGTACCTGTCACATCAAATCTTGCAGCACATGCATGAAGTACTAAATGTAGACGAAAGAAAAAACTAATTACACAGTTTAGTTGTAAATCACGAGACAAATCTTTTTGAGCCTAATTAGTCCATGATTGGACACAAATTGCCAAATAAAACGAAAAGTGCTACAGTAGTCGAACCCAAAAAAACTTCACCAACTAAACAGGCCCTAAAACATCGATGAAAACTTTGCACAGGGAATCGAGGTACGGAAACCTCAATTAAAAGGGCCTTCTGTACATGGGGACTCTCAATATACAAACATATACTACTCGAAGAGCTACACCTACAATATTAGAATCCAACTGCTAGACTCTCCGCATATATACCCACTCATCAAGTCCATAGTAATTGATAACACACAGCACTAGATTATGAATGAGACCTGAAACAATTGGAGAAATCACGATATATTAGAAATTAATGATACAGGTATGAGGAGGAAAATACGAATGATGAATGTTGAGGACAAATTCACACTTTGATAACTGGGGTATCCTTGATTTTCCCTTCTCAGTTGGAAATTTCCAGATGATATCATCTAATTTGCTGCAGTAGTTATTTACGAACTGTGATATGAGGAAAGGTGCAGAGTTAGCTGAGAATGTCCCCGGATCAAAAGTAGTATTAAATAGGTCAACTTGTACTCTTAAAATTTTATTACAAGTTAATCTGTGCAACAAGCATCGGCACCACACCATTACAGGCATTACTGCCCAATGTAAATTTGTCCCTTTGGATGTATCAGGTTGCACAGAGTTTTAGGTAATATAATAATCAGTTGCAATCATATGAAAAGTGAAAAGTGCATAAGAAATGCACAGACCGTGTTATACTCTGAAGTATCTCCTGCTGCTCTTTGTAGTTCTACCATGAAGATTGAAGGAGCAACTTCGAAAACCTAAAACCATAGAAAATGAGAAAAATGGGCGTAAGGTATACAAACAGAGTTCAAACAAGAAATATATGCTTGAGCACAAAGAGAGGGCAAGACTCACTTCAACCATAACTGAGAGATGACTAGTCTTGTCAGTATTCAGACCTTCCACCCTCATCTGAATATTATAGGAAAGCAATTAGTGAAAAAGGAAACAAAATTCCACAGTAGCGCCAACTGACTAGTTGCCAAAAATAACTTGTAACATGATAATCTCAAAAGAAAATTCTCCTGATAAAACTGTCTTGCATGGAAACAAATGGAGTGTGCACAAACTTAAGTCTAACATCCTGCGATACATGCAAAAATCAAAACAAAGATACAACTGAACAAATAATGGACAATATAGCCTTGCCTGTCAAGGTCTAATGCCAGAAGATTTGCATGTCAAGGTCTAATGCCAGACCAAGCAAACCTTACCTTATAATTGCGAATGTGTGTCTTAAACCCCATTGATTGCGCAACAACCTCCATGCTTGACAAGATAACCTTTGCTGGATTGCGTGATAAGAATCTATTTCGAAGCTTGTCATAGTCCTGTAGGGCAAGCAATTATTAAGTCTGACAAGAAAAAAAAACACAAAAATAACATTATAAAATGTTTGCAGCAATAACCATGGCGTATATAGAATCACCAGCTTAAAATGCTCATAAAAGTGAGTACCCAGTTCTTGAAAGCTCTGAGTTACACAAATGCTGTCAGAGTGTGGTCAAGCATATCAGGTGCAAGACTATCTTAATAGCATTTGCTCGCCCAGGCACAAATAGTTATCCTTTTGGACACACATGCAATCAAATTTTTGAATCTTTGACAATCAATATCTTTTTAAAGATTTGGGCAGGTAACATGATGAGGCAGTGAACTAGTGAAGACATATTTCTTGCTATTGGTAATATGAGCTATCATTGTTCAACTTTTTCACCAACAATTAAACATTAATTTGAAATAAATTATAATTGGTGCTATCTCTATAACACAAGAAGATATAACTCGACTTACGTTAGGTCTTCACTTTTCACTTTACTAACAAGAAGCTACCAGATTTCCATGTTTACACAGCACAAATGCATATGGTAAGAGAACAAAACATATCTGAGACTTTATATTACAACTATTTTATTACTAAACTATTTCTATCAAAACATTAATCAGCGTAAAACTGCTAGCATCCTACCTGTCTGCGGTCAAAGAGCGCTGCTAGATTCAGTCCTTGCGAAAGAATGATTAGGTCAAATGCATTAAGTGTCAGAGGACCTGCTTCATCTTCAAAAGCATCCTCAGTATCATCCTGAAATCACATAAAACAAATTGGCAAAAAGAAACAATAAATATATAATAATACACACAAAGTACACTAGAGGTAGCCACAAAACACTGCTTTATTATAGGTTTAGAAAGTAGAACAATGGAACATAATTAATCAGTAATGTCAGTTATCACCCTCACCCACCTATCTATTTCAATTAGTAATTTCTTCAATACAAAACAAAGGGAAAAAATGACATCACAAGTTCTGAAAGGTACCTAATGGTGGTCAGGAAGATAGTCGCAAAACAGACAGGGAACATTACAATCAAATATTTGCTACTACAAAGTTTTGCAATCCCTTTGCTATCAATGTCCCAATGACACATTTTGCCCACTTGTGTCAGTGACAATGGCAAACAAGGGATTGGGCAAAAATACAATGTCCGGAAAGACATTTATATAATTAACGATGTGCAAGGTGATGGCACCATTAAAAAGGGCAGGCCTGGTGCAGTTGGTGAGTGCTAGCTCGCCGAGTCACCAGGTCCTGGGTTCGAAGCCCTCTGCAGAATTTCTGCGGGGGTAAGACTTTGCTTCGGTTATTCCTTTCCCCTGACCCCACTCGTGTGGGAGCCTCTGGCACTGGGTCTACCCCTTTTTAACGATGTGCAAGGTGATGGCAAACACAATACATGCTCAGATAGAGTAGGAGTTTTTTTTCCTACATAGGATCTTTTTGTTTCTTGAAGTGGTTGGGTGTTCCATTTCGCTGCTATGAGGGGTAGAGAGCTATTAATTGTGTACATATGTATGGAAATATTTTTTAATCAAACACGCAGGAGAGCAGCGTATCATTATATTAAGAAGAAAAAAGGGGAAGAGCCCTCACAAACACACACCAATACCACAAAAACCATGCTACAATCCGACTCGCCTATGACAAAGGATGAAACGACCCAACCAAAGCAAACACACTACACCACCACAAAGGCGAGGAGGTAGGAGATACCTCTAGCCCCGGCCAAACCCAAAAAATGCTACTCCTCCCTAGCGAGCAGTAAGGCTCTAGCCAAGTCTGGAGAAACACAATCAAACACACACTTATTATGATGAATCAACAAGGTCCAAGCACCAAGGATGACAAGGGATGGCCTTACTGTGCCTTGTTTTGAGATGCTATTCTAAACTACAATTACCCCTTAGTAAACATATGAAGATGCCATTTATGCATTACTTTCTCGAATTACTTGGCTCATGAACTCAAAATTATGACTGTGTCCCCAGAATAAGGCAACTTCAACTTAGAATTTAGAAATGAATGGGAAGGGAGGGAGCTGACCATTGTTTTCAGGACGTCCGATTAATCGCGATTAATCACGATTAATCGTCCTGGTCGCCCCAGGAACTCGATAAGGTTCCTCGACTTGACCAGTTCGACCAGAAACCTGGTCGTCCGATTAATCGTCGATTAATCGCGATTAATCGTCCGACCAGGCCATGGACGACCAGTTTGGCTTATCTATTCTGTACTGAACTTGAACTTGGTTTTGTAATATGCTGGCAGCTGGCTGTATGGCTGCTATGGTCTGCTAATTTGTAGCTATTTGCTAGTGCAGCAGTGCTGCTGTTAAGGTGTGTCAAGATCAAGACTGCATTAGTGTTGCTACTTGCTAATTATGGTCTTCTTTGGTCATGTAGGCTTGCAGCAACAATTCAGCGAAGAAATGGAGTTTGGGACAGGAATTTGGACCTCTGGACAGTGTAGAAAAGAGAAGAAAACAACTCCCACAAGTAAGTCACTAGCTAAACACTAATGCAGTCTCGATGCTTGCTTTATTGTGTATACTATATAGTATATATAGGTCTATATATATAAGTATATATGTCCTGATAAGGTGGATGATTAGGTGGACGACCAGGTCGACCAGGGTTCGATTAATCGACCTGGTCGACGACTAATCGCGATTAATCGTCCGGTCGACCCCAGGGCGACCAGGTTCGACCAGCCGACCTGAAAACAATGGAGCTGACATTACAGATGGTAGAAGTATCACACATATTTGCTAATGAGACACAGAAAGACAAGAAAGAAGACTATTTAGATAATATCAGATTAACGGTAGCTGGACGTTGCACAAAAAATTCTCCAGGATTTCAACTAAAACAATTTTCCATAAAATGCCAAGTATTCTAACTCCAAGCATAACATCATACAAACCGCTACAGTTCTCATAGAATATACATATGAAAAGAGGTCCTATAACACTTCTTGGTATTAGAGTACAACTACTGAATGAACTTAAGGGTTTCGAGGCTTATACTTTTTGCCAAGCAAAGATGGAGTAAAGTGGTATTATTGGATGGGTAAGATTGCTAAAACTAAGCACAAATTGTCTCAAACTAAGTTGTTTCCCTTTCAAGGTTATATACCATCTCCTTTAACAATATGCTGTGACAGGTAAGATGGCCTGGAGGCCAGCGTGTGGCTAATGTATTTTGGTCTTTTAACTCAATAGTTGTGAATGAATAAAAAAAAAGTTGTCTGATTGATTACAGCGTTGTCTAACAATTCTCTATGACTAAATAAAGTACATAAGTACACAAAACTCAAGAAATATTTTTTTAGTATCCACAAGACCACAATCACACAGCTTTTTCTTATGAGTAGGGTTCACAAATGGAACATTTTGCCAGGGTTTTACTGGAACCAAGTGATGAAGATTTAAGTGCATTGCATACTATGTCTAAATGCAACATTTCCCTGCCAAATGAATTCGAGGAGAAGGTCTATACCTCAGGATCATCAAAAGCTGCATTGACATCATCGAGATTGACTTCCTCATTTTCTATTTCTTTGACAGGTTCATAATTCTTCTGAAACCATTCATCGTTTCTGATCTCTTCTATCCTGATTCGCTGTTCCATGTCAGAAAACATATATGATCAACAAAATACCAGATATTGTAGCAACAATCAAACATTTCATGTCCTTGTATAGTTGTACGCTCTATGGAAGATCGTTTATGTCCATTTAACTTATATTTGTCTTTTTAAGTGCCTCCCCTCCCCTATCAGTTATTGTAAATGAATCCAGGAAAAAGAACAATAACATAGTGGAATCAAATCAAGCAATAAAAATTAACAAAGTCAAGATGACCTGATGAACTAGGTCATTTGCTTCCAAATGGAACTGGTGCGCCTACTTACATGCCTGGTGGCACAAAGCCTTCTGAAGCAATGTAACTCACTGAGTAATATATGCTGTAGTGCCCATATAAGTCCTATTTCTGCTATAACAGGGTATACATTCCACGCATGGTTACGTACTTATAATCACAATACATCGGTCTTCATATAATGGACTATCATAAAAAAATTAAGAACAAGACTTCCATAAGACAGTTCATCCAACTCCATTTACAAAGATAAGAATCCAGCAAGTAACAGGCTTGTAATTCCACCCAGTAAATGGTATATGCTGATCAGATCAAGAACATTACTAAAAATTGTTGGAGAGTGATTCTCTATTGATTAGGGCTAACCCTAGAAGGGTAGCTATATAGGTTCCATACATGGGCCACATGGGCCTTAGCCTCATGGGCCTAAACACATACTCCAACACCCCCCCGCAGTCTGAACTACCGGCGCAGCGGAGTTCAAGGCTGAACAAGAAAGAACACACACAACCCCCCACAGACGCAACTAGCCACCGGTGATGTTGAGGCTGGAGCGAAATTCGGCGAAGGTCGAGGACGGGAGGCCTTTGGTGAAGATGTCCGCGAACTGGGAGGTCGTCGGAACATGAAGGACCCGCACCTCGCCCATGGCCACCCGATCACGGACAAAGTGGAGGTCGATCTCCACATGCTTCGTCCGCTGGTGCTGGATGGGGTTGGTGGAGAGGTAGACCACACTGACGTTGTCGCAGTAGATCAGTGTGCTCCGGGAGGGCGGAGTGTGCAACTCCGCAAGCAGCTGCCTGAGCCAGGCGGCCTCCGCCACGCCGTTAGCAACGGCGCGGTACTCCGCCTCGGCGCTGGACCGGGAGACCACCGGCTGGCGCTTGGACGACCAAGACACCAGGTTGCCGCCCAGGAAGACGGCGTAGCCGGAGGTGGAGCGGCGAGTATCCGGGCACCCGGCCCAGTCAGCGTCGGTGTAGACGACGAGGTCGGTGGAGGAGGTCCGGTGGAGGAGGCCGTAGTCGAGCGTGCCCCGGAGGTAGCGGAGGAGGCGCTTGAGAGCCGTGAGGTGAGGCTCCCGGGGGTCATGCATATGTAGGCAGACCTGCTGAACTGCATAGGTGATGTCCGGCCGGGTGAAGGTGAGGTACTGAAGGGCCCCGGCGAGACTCCTGTACGCAGTGGGATCGGCCACCGGTGGTCCCTCAGCCTCAGACAGCTTGCCCTGAGTGTCGACCGGAGTGGAGCAGGGGTTGCAGTCAGTCATCCCAGCCCGCTCCAGGATGTCCCGAGTGTACTGCCGCTGGTGAAGTAGGAGCCCGGTGGGACGGTGCTCAACAGTGACACCGAGGAAGTGGTGGAGCTCACCCAGATCCTTCATCGCGAACTCCTGCTGGAGAGCAGTGATGATCCGGCGGAGAAGTGGCTCACTGGAGGCGGTGAGAACAATGTCATCAACATAGAGCAGCAAGTATGCAGTGTCGGCTCCACGGTGGTAGACGAACAGGGACGTATCAGACTTGGCCTCCATGAACCCCAGGGTCAGCAAGAAAGCGGCGAACCGGTGGTTCCACGCCCGAGGTGCCTGCTTGAGGCCGTAGAGGGACCGGTTGAGCCGGCAGACCATGTCAGGACGGGTGGTGTCGACGAACCCCGCCGGCTGACTGCAGTACACCGTCTCGGTAAGAAGGCCATGGAGGAAGGCGTTCTTGACGTCCAGCTGGTGGACGGGCCAAGACCGAGCAAGCGCCAACGATAGCACGGTACGGACGGTGACCGGCTTGACCACCGGGCTGAAGGTCTCATCGTAGTCGACGCCAGGGCGCTGAGTGAAACCCCGGAGGACCCACCGAGCCTTGTAGCGCTCGAGAGAGCCGTCGGCCCGACGCTTGTGGGTCCAAATCCACTTGCCGGTGACGACGTTGGAGCCCGGCGGCCGGGGCACCAATTCCCACGTCTGGTTGGCGAGTAGCGCGGCGTACTCCTCTTCCATCGCGCGGCGCCAGTGAGGGTCCAACAGGGCGTCGCGGACGGAAGAGGGTACCGGAGAGACACCGCGTCGCCGGTCGAAGCCTCGAGGGCATGAGGCGGCAGTGTGCCAGCCGCGTGTCGTGTCACCATCGGGTGAACATGCCACGGGTGTCGGTGAAGCAGCGGCGGGTGGTAGACCGGCGGGGCACCACGAGCCGGCGGGGACTGCGGCGGTGGTGTCGGCGTCCCCGGTGGAGAAGGGAGCGCGAGCGGCGGCGGCCGCGGCCTGCGCTGGTACACCCGTACCGGCGCGGCGAACCTCGACGGAGGTGCCGGGGCAGGTGCCGGGACGGGATCCGGCGTCGACGGAGGTGCCGGGGCAGGTGCCGGGACGGGATCCGACGTCAGCGACCGACACGACCCCCCCGGGGCAGAAGCGGGGGACGAAGGCCCCGGGTCTGCACCAACCGGAGAGGACAGGGCCGCGCCCGAGGACGACGGGCCCGGACCCGCTGGGGATCCGGGACCGGGGGCCGGCCCGGCGCGCAGCGAAGCGGTTCCTGCAGGAGGCCACGAAAAAGGTGGCTGGACCACCGGGTCAGTGGGAAACAGGGAGGGTGGGTCAGGTACCGGAGGGGTGGTAGTGCTGGAAAAGGGAAAAACGGACTCATCGAACACCACATGGCGAGAGATGAGAACCCGTCGGGAGGTAAGGTCAAAGCACTGGTACCCCTTGTGATCCGGGGAGTACCCGAGGAAGACACAGAGCGTGGAGCGAGGGTCCAGCTTGTGGGAAGAAGTGGCAGCGGTGTTGGGGTAACACGCACACCCAAACACGCGGAGGTGATCGTACCGAGGCGGGGTACCGAAGAGGGCGTGGTGAGGAGTGGGAGCGGGGCAGGCCGTGGAAGGAAGGCGGTTCAGAAGGTAGGTGGAGGTGTGCAGGCCCTCAGCCCAGAAGCGAGCGGGAAGAGAGGCCTGAAACAGAAGGGTACGCACGGTGTCGTTGGTGGTGCGAATCATCCACTCAGCCTTGCCATTCTGGGAAGAGGTGTATGGACAAGACATGCGGAGCTGAACACCGTGAGAGAGAAAGAAGGCACGGGAGGTGGAGTTATCGAACTCACGACCATTGTCACACTGGACGGCCTTGATGGTGAGGCCGAACTGTGTAGACACCCAAGCGAAGAAGTGGAGAATGGCGGGGAAAGCGTCAGACTTTGCACGAAGAGGAAAAGTCCAGGAGTAATGAGAGAAATCATCAAGTAGCACAAGATAGAACTTGTAGCCAGAAACGCTGATGACAGGAGAGGTCCAGAGGTCGCAATGTATAAGATCAAAGATGTGAGCCGCCTGGGAAGAACTATGGAAGGGAAGACGGACATGACGGCCCAGCTGACACGCATGACACAAAGGCTCATCGTGAGTCCGAGGACACCGAATGTCAGAACTACGACTGAGCTGCATCAGGGCATCACGACCAGGATGGCCGAGTCGCCGGTGCCAAGTAGTGGAGGAAGTAGTGGTGGCGAAAGCAGCTGACAAAGGGGTCGGCGAAGAAGATGAAGGAGACGCTGGGAAGCGAAGGGTGTAAAGGGGACCCGTGCTGTCACACCGAAGCAGAGGACGGCGGGAAGCCAAATCTCTGACAGTGAGACCGGAAGAGTCAAACTCCACAGAACAGGAATTGTCAGCAGTAAACCGACGAATAGAAAGAAGGTTGTGAACCATAGAAGGTGCCACAAGAACATCAGGAAGATGAAAGGAGCCATGAGCGCCGGCGGCACCCACGGACGTGACAGGAAGGCAAGACCCATTAGCGACCATGATGGATGAAGGGTGATAGGAAGAAGGAAGTTCAACGGAAGAGAGAATAGTGGGGTCAGGAGTGGTGTGGTAGGTGGCACCCGAATCGGCGATCCACTGTGGGCCGACAGGAGTTCACGGGGCCAGCGTGCTGAAGGAGTGTGCCAAGGCCGCCGAGTCCCAACCGGGCGGTTGAAACCCGGGAGAGGCAGTAGCGAGCATGGCGGCGGCCGGCAGGCGAGGCTCACCACCGGGAGCCTGGAAGGGCCATGACGGGTCGTGGAACCCAGAACCCCCACCACGTCCCCGTCCGCGACGACGGCGTCCGCCACGGCCCCCCCACCCCCGCTCGGCCCGGGTGGAGGAGAATCCACAAGAAACGACGGTGGCGTAGGGGACGGATGTGGTGCCCAGGCCTGGCCAGTGCCCGCGCCAGAGGTGAGCGGCGCGAGTGGGTGGCCCGCGCCGGCGGGCAGCGCTGGAGGGTGGCCGAGCCATGCCGGGGCCATGCCAAGGGCGGCCGGAGCCCAGGAAGGAGAGGTGGCCGGGAAAGGCGCAGTCGCGGGGGCACTGCCGGCAGCGAAAGCAAGGGCCTGCTGTGCCCATGTCGCGGGAAAGAGGGGCGCGGAGGCGGAGGGGGTGGGCGAAGGCAGCAGCGCGGGTGAGCGGGTCGCACCAGCAAAGGGAAGGGCGGTCCCGACGGTCACACCGGACGCAAGGCAGCAGCCAGCCTGCAGGCCAGGGGTCGGCCATGCTGCGGGAGAAGAAGGAGCAGCAGCCGGCAGTGGCGCGGTGGCGGCGGCAGGCAGCCTGCCAGAGGCCGGCCAAGCAGCAGAAGAGGGAGGAGCAGCAGCCGGCAGGGGCGCGATGGCCGCGTCACCCGTGCCTGGTGCGTACTGTCCAGTGGCTGGCCATGGCACGGAAGAAGAAGCAGCGGCACCCGGGGGCGCTGCTGGAGGAGCGGTGGCCGCAGAAGGAGGAGCGGCCAGCAGAGGCATCCCGCCAGGAGAAAGAGCAGCACCAGGAGGAGCGGCCAGCAGAGGCATCAGGGGCGCTGCGTGGGCCGCACCTGGAGGGGTGGCAGAGAGGTGGGCAGCAGAGGAGATGGTGGCGCCCAGGGCCAGCCCACCCCCTGGCGGCTGGGGCAGGGGCTGGCCACCCGCTCCAGAGAGGGGCGGCGGCCAAGCGGCCCTGGGAGCAGCGGCTGGAGGGAGGGGGCGGGAGGAAGAAGCCGCAGCGGCGGCAGGAAGAAGGGCAGCGGCCCTGGGAGCAGCGCCTGGAGGGAGGGGGCGGGAGGAAGAAACTGCAGCGGCGGCAGAAAGAAGGCCGACTGCAGCTGCTGCAGGCAGAGCAGCGGCGCCCGCCCCAGGCAAGGCGGCGGCTTCCGCCCCTGGAAGAGCAGCAGCGGCTGTAGGAGCAGGGGATCGGTCCCAGGAAGGGGAGGAGAGGGGAGGGAACAGAGGGAAGAAGGAAGGGGAAGAGGGAGGGCGGCTGGCCATGGCCCCCTGGCGGCAGAGGAAGCCGGCGGCTGCAGGTGCCTGGCCGGCGGCTCAGGAGGAAGGAGAGGATAGGCTGGATACCATGTTGGAGAGTGATTCTCTATTGATTAGGGCTAACCCTAGAAGGGTAGCTATATAGGTTCCATACATGGGCCACATGGGCCTTAGCCTCATGGGCCTAAACACATACTCCAACAAAAATACAAGAATTAGGTTAGATTCCTGTCTGGGATATTAGCCTATTACCAAGTACATAAATTCATATTGTTAATGATGAAAACTCCTATAACTTTCCAGCTTGAATAAAATTGGCAAGATGTGACATAGCAAACACTAGTTATGCTTGTACTTGTTGAGCAGGCCTTACGGCATCGTGCTAACATGTCACAGTTATAACCTTAACAAAGAAGTTCTTAGTATCTGCAGGGATATATCAGAGCACTGTGCTGGGGAAAGTTAACAGCATAATAATATGCCCTATGTTATGATAAGGTACACCTCATAGCAAGTTTCTTCCATCTAAATATTGTCGAGCTTAACTTACTGTCTCTGGATTTGGGTCAAGAATTCTACGAATCAGTGATTTTGCACCACCTGAAAACCAGGCTGGGAATGAATATTCTGCACTCTCGACCTGCATTAAGAAAAGAAGGTACCAAGATAGAAATTCCATTCCACAAGAACAATCAATTATCTAAGATAAAATTTCTAGTTAAAACCACCAGTAAATATATATGGAATTGAATACAAAGGGTGAAAGTAACAAATAGCCATATACAGCTCAGCCGCAAAAGGCAATAAGAATCACTCTTATAGAAACATCTCTTCTAAAGGGCCAATGCTTATTTCCTTTGAATTTAAACAAGACACAAGTTACAAAGCAAAGTACGGAGTTCATGTATGCCAAGTTGTAGTTGTGCTACTACCTCCCTCTTCTCTATTTCATAAGTAGTGAGTGTCAAACCAATGTTGGATCTGTAGCATTAACAAAAGAATGTATATACTTCCTTTTTTTAGTACCTAATCTCAAAACAGTTACTGGCTTGTAGTTAAGAGCCAAACCTTTCCATAAAGGGTAGTCAAGTCCACTTCATCAAATGGAAGATAACCTGCTAACAATACATATAAAATAACTCCACATGACCATGTATCAGCAAGCGCGCCATTATATCCCTTATGACTGAGAACCTGGTCCAGTGAACATGTGGGCACATAAGCACAATATTTATCATGAAAAGAATAGATAGTTATTGGTTATCCATATTTGAAAGAGTTTAGTTTGCAGTAAAGAGATGTTTGTATTGAGTATAAGTTAGCAAATCTACAAGTTCTGTACACAATCATTAACAGAACATATTTTATTTATTTATTTATTTATTTATTTATTTATTTATTTATTTATTTATTTATTTGCGACAAAAGACAGAACAGAAAAATTGTGATCTCCTTTATTTGGACAGTTAGATACGGGCATGGCTTTCGTTATTCCAATGAGTCATCACTGAAACCCCCTACGCGCAAGTGATACGATCCACATTAAATAATCTTGATACGTCACAAAGCAGAATGGCATTTTGTCAGCCTGCGTGCATGCTAAATGCTTATTCAAGTGGCATAATTAACTTTTTTTTCAAATTGACACAACAAAGGGATAATAAAGGTTATTCAACCTATTAACATTGGGTACCCACATACAAGCACTATTAAGTACTAGCGTCTTAAGACGGAGAAGTTATATCTTAAATCACCACTTTGTTTCAGTGGCAGGTTTAGTAATTCTTAAAAGAACTGAGTGTATGATTCAGGTGTACCTCTGGGGCAACATAGTTCGGGGTCCCACAGGTCGTACGTAGAAGGGAAGATCCCTACAGTTGACCCATTAAGCATCATAAGAAGAGAACAAAAAGAATAAGGTATAATGAAGCTTCACAAAGATACACACCTGAGCAGGCCATGCACTCAGTCCGAAGTCTGAAATTTTAAGATTGCCCTGGGAATCAAGGAGGAGATTTTCGGGCTGCATGCATGTAAAATGAGATTAACAATCCCAAAAATCATGAAATGCGTACTTAATATTTTTTCTATCCAGTGGTCACCTTTAAGTCTCGATGGTAGACTCCTTTCTTGTGACAAAAATCAACACCATCAATAAGCTGCTGAAAGTATCTGCGTGCATCTGCTTCATTGAGTCTCCCATGACGAATCTGAAAATCGTATGTTTCAGTGTCATCAGTTTCCTTTTCATGTAAACATATTGTTTGAATTGAACCTAAATAAGATAAAGTCCAATAGAGCAAGTATGTCTTCAAATTCAAGTCTTTGGATTAGTACATATATGTTGGAATAACACATTCAATGGAATTAGAATCAAAACCACAGATACAATCCACAATTGATGGACAAAAAGGACCATATAGTGACATGTTCTTTTTTTGCAAATATAAATTAAAATGCAATGGCTCTGAGGGAACTGTGTGTCTCTTCCATGTCCAATGAATTTGCCCTCTTAGAGTAAAAGCAAAGGTGGCAATTGAACATCCAAGATGGAATGTGACAGGCATATAATCTAAACAACAAATGCATGGAACTAATATTTATTTTACCGGATCATATCAAAAAGTCAAGAGTGAAAAGGACAGTAAATAGTTAATCATAGCAGTCTTACAATTTTATCGAATAGCTCGCCACCAGTGATGAACTCCAGAATGATAAATATCTTCTTCCGGCTTGCCAAAACCTGCACATAACAGAATGGATGACACGGATACCTTTTTTTTTAAAAAAAAAAGGCAAGTGACAAGAAAGATGTTAACGAATGGTTATAAGGAAGAGATAGATAAGCGTGCCTCGTGCAGCCTAACGACATTGGGATGCCTGACAAGCTTCATTATGGATATCTCTCTCTTAATCTGCAAATAAGAATTGTGTGCACGAAGGTAAGTCACCCTAGGACATGTACCATTCCAGCTAGCTTTGAAAGCAAGGAGAAATTCGTCCACAGAAACGGCATAACAAGGATTAAAATCCACAACATGAAGCTACCGAGCGCGGAATCAGTGAGAAAAGAAATGCTTCCGCGAGCCATCCCAACAACATTATTTGGGGGGGGAGAAAAAACGAGGGCCAGCTCGGTCACCTGTTCGGCCATCTTGTGCTTGAGGATGGAGGAGCGGTCGAGCACCTTCATGGCGACGCTCTCCCCGGTCTCGGTGTTCTGCGCGAACTTGACCTTGGCGAAGGTGCCTTCCCCGATGGTGCGTCCCACCTCGTACTTGCCCACCCGTCGCAGCGCCCCGCCGCCCCCCAGCATCTCCGCCGCTCGCCCGCGCCGCCCTCCCTCCTTTCGGCGGCGAAAGAGTCGCGAGCCCTGTGCGGAGTAGAGCCGCCGCTGGGGAGGGGCAGGGCAGCTGCTCAGGTGGCCGACACCACCGTCGATTCGATGGGAAAGGAGATTTCGGGAAGAGCGAGCCTGGCTCCTCCTTTTTTGAAGGTGAATTGGGGGGAATTTCTGTGGGCAGGCAGCCGGTGGAGTTGATGGCTTCGGAAGGGAAGTGGACCGCAAGGAGTTGGTGGCTTGGTACGGCCCGCTTCTTTTTGACGTGGGGAGGGAAGGAATTGACTTTTTTATTAATTTAATTTAATTTCTGGTTGCCGTAAGCTTTTGCGCGCGGTAGAAAATGGAATATTGGAATGGAATGAGACGCCATGCCACATTCAATTTTTTTTTACAACAACCATGCCACATTCATTGTGTTGTTGAAAATGAAAAAGGCTGGCCTAGCAATAGCATCGCGAATTCATGAGCACGTCAAGGCCGGGTTGCGTTTCGTCAAAGGCGCTACCCTCATTTTCCTAAATCAACGTGAAACAATGTTGACGTGATTTTCGTTTCGTGGGGTCCACACCATTTCCAAATGGAGGCACGTCCATTCATCAATACGGAGTTTTGACAGCGAAAGGTACAGGACAGTTTTGTTATCCAAAACCATCATCTGTTATGACCCGTGACAGATTTAGGATTTCAACTATGGGGTACGGATCTAATTGACGTAATTCTCTAAGGATATCTAATATAGTGCGTTGCAACGGTAGAAAAAATAATATCTCTAGGTTAATAGATTTGATTTAACTTAGATGATCACCTCACCTTTCACCGTTGATACAGGGATCGGTAACATATGAGTTCTCTATGATTCAGTCAACGATAGTTTTATTGTTCGGTAGAAGTGTAGGTATTAGACTAGCCGCACCGGCTACGGTAAATGGCTCCTCCAGGATGATTTAGCGGCTGAAACAGCTGCACCGGGATACTGTAAATGCTCCTGTATGTGTTTGCCTACGCTATCTGTAGCGCAATAGGGGACGTCCGGTACCGGCCATGTGCGGCCCCAGCACGCGTGATCATGCATGAACGAGCGAGAGAGAGCGTGGGTGGAAGGGAATCTTGGACGGGCCCCACATTTTCAATTGTGAAAAAATGCTATAACTTCCCAACCAAAAAACCAAATTAAATTCTGATTGCACCATTAAATTTATTTCAATAAATACTTCAAAACAAGATGTCACATGAATATATTTAGATAAAGTGACAAGTGGGCCCTACAGTGGATAGAGGATGATATAGAGGATGGATGGATGTGGGGAAACTGTATATTTTGTGGTGATTAGGATAGAATATTCCTTTTAGAGGATGAATATAGAGGTCCATGAGTGCGGATAGTCTTAGATTGCAAAGTACATATGCACATGCTACGGGCTCGGTTCATGGGCCATGGATCTGCGGTGTGCAGTCCACCGAACCAAGTCAATGATAAAGATGTATTAGGATGATTAAATCTCGACCTCAGATCTGGTGATGAGTATTCAGATGGTATATCTAGATTTATTTTTTAAGAAAAACGCCGTGTATCATGTATTGATGACAGCATAGTGATGTCATCAAGCTAACAACGAATCAAGCCGAGCACGTTCTTTGGCAAAGCAAAAAGAGAGCACGTGCCACGGGGACCGTGGCTCGGTCAGCGATCGGCACATGCGGCAAGGTGTTCGCCCGTGTGCGGGAGTGGCGCAGGAGCGCCTGCCTCCATCTCAGCACTACCGTAGACAGCTCGGGCGAGCAGCCAACACCGAGGCCATGTGCAGCGGTGTACGAAAATTTTGGGGAAAACTCCAAATCGAAGCAAATAATCTTTTGACCGTACGTCTTGGCCTTTATCTCTTTCTCTATGCCGCCCTTCGTCTCGCCTCCTCTCATGTGCGCTCTCGACGACGCTGGCCGTCTGCGCTCCAACGCAGACAGCGCTCGGACCGCTTTCTCCACAGCTTCGGATTACTTGCGCTCCGATGCTCTTTCTGCCTTTGCGATTCGAGAGACGGCGGCCTCCACGATTTGAGTGATGACGTCGGCTCTGCTCGTCAGAACCAAATCAGATTTTGATTCGCTAACCAAATGATGAAGGGTCGGCGAAGCCATGAACGACGGCCACCGCGGCGGCGCCAGCTTCTCGGCCGAGGCAGCTCTGCACTCAAGAGGAGCCACGGTGGGCCTGCATCTGTCAACGCCGCCTCGCTGTCGTGGCCCGCATTCGTTACTCCACGGCGCCTCGCCGTTGCGGCCTGTGCTCGTGACTCAACGCCGCCTCACCATCGCTGCCCCAGCCCCTGCTTTTGACTCCATGGTGACTCGTCGTCGTGACCCGAGCTCGTGGCTCGACGCCGCCTCACCGTCGCTGCCCTACGCCCCCGCTCGTGACTCCACAGCGCCTCGCTGTCGCGGCCCGCGCTCGCGACTCAATGCCGCCTCGCCGTTGCTGTCCCGCGCACCTGCCTTGACCTTCCTCCCTTGGCCTCGACTCGGACTTATTGATTCGATGGGGATCGAGATGATTTGGGTGCGAAGTCGACTGTTTATAGGAGGATGAGTCATGGTGAGGATGGATTCCATATTGGTTTCTATATCTGTCCGAATTCTTGACGAATAAGAGACGAACGAGCCTGTAGCGTAGGGAGGCACACGAAAAAATATCCAGACCAAAAAAAGAAAAAAACGAATTTACTATATATATAGTAATCGTATTGGGTATGAACTTTTTTTGCGCATGAGTATGGACTCTTTGGTTAAACATAGACCATATACAACCCAATATATTTTGGAATCGGACTCCGTATCGCGCTAGACAAGAGTTATTCTAATTCGTATGAGCATGGATTATATATAAGTCTAGATGAAAGAAACTCTCGACTACTGATAGTTAGGGGGTGGACGAAAAAAATAGCCTGAAATTTTACCTCTTTATTATTATATATAGGTATAGATATAGTGACCAGAGTGACGATAAAATGATTAATGTGCAAATCTAAGGATACAATTTGCCAACATTTATTGGTGACTACACAAAAGTAGTCATTGCTAAGGTACTACTCTATCCGTCTAAAAAAGAATGGAAATCTCAAGTTTCGAAGCTAGACTAGTGAAAATATAAAATTACATATGTACCCTTGCTATATTGTTTCATCACGTGCTATCCTAGAGAGTTCCGTAAGAAGTAATCATTGCATTTGGAAAATTCTCCGTAAGTTCCAAATATTAAACATTACTAGCAAATATGTCCGTGTGTTGCAACAGAAAAATATAAAATTTATAGAAAACAATGATGGAATAGTACATACCTATTTATATTTTATTCTTTCTATACAAAATTTAAAAACTATAATTTATTTATGATGGATATGCCATCCATAATATAAGTCAATCTTTGTTAGTAGTAATATAACCATGTCATATTAAGCATGCATGGAATTAAAATAAAACTTTGATATATTGTTTTTTCAGTTGCAAAGCACAAAGGTATCTGCCCATAAATATATCACAAATTTATTTTTCATACTATGTGTCGGTACAGTTAAAATTGAGTTTTGTGATTTCCCTTGAAGATCTATAAAGATACGGGGTTGCTAGCGCTAGGACGTCTGGACGAACAAGGTGTCCGAACACCCGCGCTTACAGTATGTTTCCCGCGCTGCCCCAAACGTCACCAGCATCGAGAAGAGGGGGAGGGGGGCGACGGATGCCCAGACGGTGTCGGGAGGACGAGGAGACACCGAGGTAAGGCGGCAAAAAGCGAGGGTGGAGATGCAACACCCGATGTAGTTTTGAAACATCCAAATACAACACTTGCAATATACGTCTGAGGCAGATAAAACACTTGAAGCATGCATCCAAAAACACTTGCAAAAACACCTAAAGAATACTTGAAAACCATTGTAAAACATAAGCAACATCTAGATAAAACACTATGTGTGAAACATATGCAACATCCAAATAAACACACTTGCCACGTACATTTGGAAAAACAGATGAAACATTGATAACAGAAGTTTGCAACATACGTATACAACCATTGCAACATATACAACATCTCGACCTATTTTTGCAACATCCGCATAAAAACACTTGCAACATACCTCTCAAACATCTAAAACACTTGAAACATACACTTGTAACATGCGTTTTTCACCCTATCGTTCTTCTTCCGGACAACGGAGAGGAGAGCGGAGAACGGCCAGTTCCGGCCAACCGGCGGTTGAGGATGGTGGCACGGTCTGGCAGCGGCAGCTGCGCCTACGCCTGACTTGGGTTTGGCCAATGACGACCCCCTCTCCTGGCCGCTTGGCGACACACAGCAGCCGAAAGGAGCCGTCGATCTCGGCAAGGTCGGAGAGGCTGCTCGCGAGGAGCGACGGGGACGGCGGCGGGGTGCGGGGACGGGGAGCGGTGCGGCGGCGGCCCGTTGGGGTGGGCGGCAAGGAGTTGGTGTGGGCTGGGTTGAGGAGCCGGTGCAGGAAGCAGCACGCGTGCTCTCATATCTGCAAACAGCGGCTGTGTTTCCCACTGGAGGAAGGAGAAGAGGAGGTGACACAAAGCCGCTTCGTAGCATTACCGATAAAGATACACCTAATTAAAGTTGGCATGGTGTTAGATGTCAGACGTGTTAATGACCGTTATGTTGACCCATGATTATGATGACCAGATCACGGGTAAAAAACGGACCGAACAAACAGGACCGGAGGAACCAACTAGGTACTAAAAAGGAAAAAAAAGGACAGATCAGAACGAGCACGAAACGGGATCAAAGGTACTTATACTCGAAAAAATGGGCAAAAGAATGAGGAACCCAAAGAAAGACGTAGAAAAGAAAACCAAACCGAACAAACTGACGACCAGCAAAAGAAAAGCCTTAAAAAAGAAGAGAGAGAAAGAGAGAAGGGATTCGTAGAAATGAAAATCTATTGATCTTCGTGAAGCAGCAGTGCAAGTAGCAGATTGGCATCTATATCCATGTCTCACGAACAGCAACAACAATTTCAGATTGGAGACAGTCTTCCGCTTTGCACGTGAAGATATTTTTATTCTTTTCTACTTGAATTAGGATTTGTATTTAGGATACTCCTGATAGGAGAGATCAGAAATTTTGACTCTTTTATATCTTTTTCTATTCAATTAGAGTTCCTATTTAGGTTACTCAAAAGATTGGACAAATCTTTTTTATTTGGATTAGAATTCGTGGCTATCCAGGTTACCCTGCTATGTAGGGTGTATATAAAATAGGAGGTTGTAGAATTTTCACATCAACAGAGTTACTTAGGGGAGGTGGACCGAAAAAAATAGGCTGAAATTTCGCCTCTGTATTATTAGGTATAGATATAAATATAATGCCATGAGCCATGCATTGTTATTCTTTTCAGTTTTCTCGTATATGCGGTTATTGTTTTATTGGATGAGTCACACTTGAAAAGGCTAATCAAAACACAACATTTCGTTTTTTTGGGACAAGATTTGAGCCCTACGATTACATTCTTTCTGGTACGGAGGGAGTAATTTTTTTTTTGCTTCTTTGGTATTCTTATTAATGAATCGATTCAGAGTAGACGAAAAAGGAATTCTTTTGTGCTTTATTGAGCAGTCCATAAAAAGATTAGATTCTTCTTCTTCTTAATGTCACGACGTTGTACACAAGTGAAATTTAACTATTTATATTAAGATATCTATGGACCATTTTTTTCTAAAAATTGTTTGATTATTAAAAAATCAAGACTCAAACTTCACAAATTTGAAACTATAATGATTGTTTAGAAGAGAAAGAAGAGTCAACTTTACATATTAATTTTTCCTAACTCATTTAGGTATTTTTAAATTGTATTTGTGCACTGATTTAATTTGGTCTCCTCTACTTTAGTCTTTAGAAGAAAGGGTGCTAGTATGGGGTCGTGGGCTATTTTTCTTCCTGGATGAGCACTTTTTTGAGAGATTGCAATTTGATAAAGTGCTCTAAATATAAATTGTATTATAGGTATACATACTTAGTATTTGTACTTATGTACAAAATTTTTTGGAGATACAGCTGTACCCCGATGCGCCAATATTACATCCGCCCTTATGACTAGAGGTAGCAGTGGTACTATATGACTCTACGTCTACGTGACATTGCATCTTACTACTGTCTTGAACATTAATGTGAATAACATGTTGTATATTGTGCTGGTAAAATGCTCCATATGTGGGGTGGGGTGGGGGGATCATCTCAAGGTTACTCTGATTAAATATTTTTCAATTTTTGCCAAAATAAAAAAAATACTAGTCAATTTGTAATGCTATCAATGCATTTGGCTTTAGGCTCATAAACAGGTTCGCTATCTCGATATCAAACTCTAGTTATATATATATATATAGATTTAGGTCCCAACACAGAAATTTTATATGAATCATGTATTTATAGGGAAACCACGAGAAATAGGAAAGAAATCTCGTACTCCAAAGGGGCCTTAGTAGGGTCATCTCGTCGACATAAGTGTACGTACCTATCTAGATCTCTAGCATCAACGAGGCGTTATCTTTAGTATTTTTACAACTATTTAATGGAGACTACAATTCAAATTATCCAAATGTGATCCCCAAACATAATTGCACATCTTGAGGAAGGGAAGGTTTTCTATCCATGCTAGAATGAGTCATCGGTGAAAATCTCAGCTCTAGCACATATGTTTGGTGAGAGAAGATTCTCTCTAATTCTTGGGTTGGAGTGTTTTTAATGAATTTAGTAGATACAATTTTGTGAAACAATATTTGGGAAGTGGTAAGTAAATAGGAGTATTAGATACATATACGACTCACATAACTACCGAAATCACAATGGTCTCATGATAGTACGCCGTATTGAAAAGTTAGGGTTGGTTTAGAAAAAAATGGACCTACATAGAAATATAGGAGAAGTTCTGCGGTCCTAAATATGCAATTTTATTTAAAATCATGGAACACATTTATGGACTACTAATTCACATTTTATAAATGTTTCACATGGAATTGGACAGAGAGTAACTCCTTACAAAAGTTGCAAGTCTCAACGAGTTCTATGACTTTATAACTAGTGATATTTTTATTTACAGTTATTTAGAATAGCACCAATGCAGCCATGGGTCATGAATAACCTCATAAAAAAATGTTGATCCATGTAAGTACCGATGGATTGAAATCAACATCTACCAAACACAAGACACACCAGACATGCGCCAGAGATTCCCGAACAAGATACCTGAGGGGGTTGGATAGGCACAAGGAAACACGTGCTAAAGCTGCCCCTTTTTCACCCAACGCAGAGTTTCTGTCAGAGATAGAGCTACTCCCTCCGTCCCTAAATACTTGTCGCTTTACGCTTCTCGAAAAACAACTTTAATTAAATATATATTAAAAAATATTAATATTTATGGTATATAATTAGTATCATTGGAAAGGTCTTTCAGTCTAGTTTTTTAATAAATTTATTTGGAGATACAAATGTTGCACGCATTTTATATAAATCGAGTCAAACTTGCGGGCACAAAAACTAGAAACGACATCTAATTTGAGACGGAGGGAGTAAGTCACAAGAGCCTAGCTATATAATAGTTATCTCTTATTTGGCTATAGAAATTTTTATTATTATTATGCGGTACCATGTCTTACTTTCTCTTTTCTATTCCTCCTCACATATACTTTTATTTGGACCCACAAATGCCTATGGTTCCATACTCAGCTTGTTGCTTGCATGAAAGCCCAGTTCTCTTTTTTTTCCTCTCATTTCTCCTCCACATCAGCAAAAATGCTGAGTAGGTTTGTACCAGCTCTTATAGCTTCGGCGATTCATCAGATGATGTACCAACTTCTTCTATATGTAACTTCGATAGTTTACAAGTCACCGTCTTATTGCTTTTTTGTCCGCATGGCATCGGGAGACTAGCTGGCCCGAGAAATCCACTGAGAACGTAAAGCATTGGGCTGGCCTTAGAATGACAAATGACTTAGATGGGTTGATGATGGTGAGAGTTGGAGTGTTGGATCGAAAGTTTCACAAATCACAAATTTGGAATTTACGGATATGGATTTTTTTTTTGAGAAAACGGATATGGAGCTTTGGGATGACACAATTTTTTGGGACGTTACTAGCGCTGCTCAGATGTCCAGAGCCGCCCAAAATATCGGACATCTTCGGTCCTTCGCGCAGGAGGCCGCACCGCACAGGAAAGAAGCCACATCGCCTGTTTTCGCGCGCCCCACTGCGTGGACCCCACACTGCTATTTCGCCTGATCACCGCGCCCGCACACAGGAACCCGGGGATCCTAGTCACCTGCCCCCGCCGGTGGATACCGCGCGCGCGGATGCGTGTGCCAGCCTCATCAGGCACCTGCATAATGACCCATGGTGGCACCCCAGCAGCTATAGCAGGTGGATGCGACAGGTGATCCCATTGCAACATGTGTAACTACCGATCTACTTTTGCAGCATTAAGATGAAACACTTGCGACATATGTCTGAAACAGCTGAAACACTTGTAACATACGTCTGAAACACTTGCAAAACACCAGGGAAAAACTTGAAAATACGTGTGTAGCCATTGCAAACATATAGATGAAGCACTTGCAACATACATATGAAAACACCTGAAACACTTGCATATATATGCAACATCAAGATCTATTGCAATATCCAAATGAAACACTTGCAACATGTGTAATATCCCGATCTATTTTGTAACATGGACATAAAACACTTGCAATGTACCTCTAGAATATTTGAAACACTTGAAAAGTACGCTTGCAACATGCGCTTTCAACATAATATCACCTTGCTACTTGGATGAACGGTGGCTTGTCGCCTTGCAGAGCTCGATGCCGACGCGAAGTGGGGGCGTAGCGAGTGGGCAGGGTGCACTGCCTGCGGCGAGCGACACCCACGCTAGAGAAGGCCGAGGTGGGTGGGCAGGTGTGGTGCCAGCAGCGCGGCGCCCCTACGCTCAGAAAAGCGGAATATTTACATACTTACCATCATTACGATGTGAGTGGTATAAAAAATAATGTCAGTGACTCATGTGTCAGTGACACAGTGAAAGATGTCATTTGTAATAATGGTAAATATGTAAATTCCCCGAGAAAAACTGCAGAGAAAGGGGATTGGGCGTCACCGGTGGGAGCGAGCATCGCGGCCGTGGACAGGAGCGAGTGTCGTGGGTGGGGCGCGCGATGAGCAGCAACGAGTGGCTATAGGGTCAAGATGGCGGACTAGAGCAGGGGTGAATAGTCCTTTCTAAAATTAATCGCATCGACTAACCGTAACAAATACGGAATTAAAACTATCGGTCTAGCCAAGACTACACCCCTCTATCTAAGTTAACAAGCACCTTGAAAAGATCCTAAACACACAGAAAATGTGCCGGACTAGCTAGAACTCACCTAACCAATTCTAAGAGTAAGGTCGCACAAACCTATGCCACTAGTACTTCAAGCAACGGGAGAGCTCCTACACTTGCTAGTAAGCAAAAGCACAAAGCCACCTAAGCTCACTAGCAATGCTCAATAACAAGACTACACAAGCCAAATTAGAGAACACAAATTACTTAGCTATATAAACTAAGCAACGTGACCAACAAGGTTACTAAAACCAAATTAACCATGCAAGGGAGCTACTTCTATGATACACAAGTAAGAGGGTAACTAGCAAGCTACACAAGCTAACTAGTTACAAGAGCAACTACAGAAGCACAATGTATATGAAAGTAATTACGCAAACCAACAGGAAGACAAGGATGACACGATAATTTTTATTCTGAGATTCACACGCTTGCCAACACGCTAGTCCCCATTGTGTCGACCGCTCACTTAGAGGTTTGGTGGTTAATTGGCATCACCCGCTAAGCCCACACGTCGGGCACCGCAAAAACCTCTACCCACAAGTGAGGGTAGCTCAATAACACGCTCTACTAGAGTTGCTCTTCGCAGCTCCCGCGGGGTGAGAACAATCCCCCTCACAAATCACTTCTCCAGAGCACCGCACGATCTTCTTTGCGTGCTTCGACGGAGACCACCACCGAGCCGTCTAGGAGGTGGCAAAGCACCACCGGCTTGCAACACGACCACCTAGTGCCACTCGATGCAACCTCACAATGCAATCGCACTAGAATCGCTCTCTCACACAATCGGATGAACACTATCAACCATATGTGAGATGGAGGGCTCCCAAGCACACCTACACAAGCCACCAAGGCTCAAGGGTGCTCAGCAACCGGCCAAAGACCGGCCAACACTTCTATTTATAGCCCCATGGGCTAAACTAGTAGTTACCCCTTCACTGGGCTGAAATCGCAGCGACCGAACACATCGGTCGTGATGACCGGACACGCCAGGCCCTGCGTCCGGTGACTCCCAACCGTCCACGTGTCGCCTGCGTTTGACTGTGGCTGCCCAATCCCAATGGTCGACTTCCTTTGCGCGCGCGCCAGGGACGATCGGACGCATAGAAGCCACGACCGGACTCGGCGTCCCTACGTCCGGTCTTCACATGCCCGCACCTCCAATGCCAGCGACCGGATGCGCCATCCGAACGACCTGACGCTCCACCACTCTGCGTCCGTTCACTTCCAGAGTCGGTCCAGAGAGGAGAAATCATGACCTGACGTGTCCGGTCAACGTCGACCTGACAGGGTCAGCGTCCGGTCTCTCACTTTCTCTACTCTGCGCGCTAGAACGCCGCCACGTCATCATACATCACATTGAAAGCCCAAGTTTGGTTTTGGTAATTAATGACACCAAGTTGCTAATGCTATTGTATCAAGTGTGATTAAGCTAGGCATAAGCAACATGTGATGGAGGTGGAAATGGCATGGAGAGATGACCACAAGACCACATGATTTGGTGCATGAAATGATGAGCAAAATCATGGTGGAGACGCACATAATATGATGGACATAATGATCAAGTGGAAGAAAAGGATCTAAGAGCGCAAGGCAAAGGTATAACCATAGGGTTTTCCTTTTGCCGGTCTAAGATGAGTAGAGAAGTGATTGACCGGGTTTAGGATACATAGCCAACTATCAAGAGGGGCAATCACGGTTAGCTCGGGAATCAAGTGCCACTAGATCAATGTCTTGAGCATATGCATTAGGATCTAGTAGAGAGCTAACATAACGCCTTGAAAATGTTTGTGAAAATACAAACACACATGCACATTGATGGTGTACACTTGGTGGTGTTAGCACATTTGCGAAGGCGGTGGTGTTTGAACGGTAGTAAGGGGTTTGGGGTTCGCTCTCCCTCCCGCCGAGCGTGCAAGCGCGGGATTCAGGCGTTTTCGAGCAAAATGAAAAGCCCATTTTCTATTGCGCAGGAGGCGAGAAAAGGTGGCGAAAGTCCGAATTGTTTTTCTCTAAAAAACAGTGACCGGATGCTGCACCGGACGCGGTCACGGTTTGACCGGACGCGTCCGGTCAGTTCAACGTGGCGCGGGCACTAGGGTTTGTGACCGGACGCTGGTCTGGCCTGACCAGCGCGTCCGGTCAGTTCACCTGTGCATAGAAGAAGGGCGCGCGACCGGCGCGTCCGGTCCCTCACGGAACCAGAGCGTCCGGTCAGGCGTCCAGAGGGGCAGAGTGAAGCGGAGTGCTGATCGGACGCGCGGCGCGTCCGGTCACGTGTGATCGGACGCGTCCGGTCTTGACGGGAGCTTACTGGAACGCGACCGGACGTTGGCACTGTCGCGTCCGGTCAAACGGTTGAGCACGTCCGGTCTCGGCAACGGTAACTTCTGACGCGCACTGTTCACGCTTGTCCTGTAGTGACCGGACATGTCCGGTCACCCTGACTGGAGCGTCCGGTCAGCGCGATTTTCGCTGCGTCGTCCGTAACGGCTAGCTGCGTACCCCTTCGTTATAAATAGAGAATGTCCGGGGTTTGAGGGGAACTCTTGCACATTTTTGAGACCTAGAGACATCCTTTGAGCTAGAGAACAACTCCTCCACTCATCTCTTTGCTTGGTTGCACATCTTGAGTGAGATTGAGTGAGATTCAAGTGCATTGCTTGAGAGTTGCATTCTAGAGGCACTTGATCTTCGAGTTGCTGCGGATTTCTTGTTACTCTTCCGTGTTTCCCGACACGGTAGACGGCTTGGAGCAGCGGAGGTGATTGAGCTCGCAATTGAAGATTGTTGGAGCCCTCACCAAGTGTTGTAAGGGGTTCTTGATCCTTCCCCGTGGGAGTTCGTGAATTGGATACTCTAGTGGAGCTCGTGGCTTGGAGGATCCCCATCTTGTGTGCGGTTGTGCGGCGCCCGCCGAGGGCTCGACTCTTGATAGTCGATTAGCTCGCGAACCGACAAGTGGGTGTATCGCCACAACGAGGAGTAGCTTGCCGGGAAGCAAGTGAACCTCGGTAAAAAATCTTGTGTCATCTCTTTGCCGAGGATTTCTCTTGTGGTTGATTATTGTGATTGATTCTTCAAGTGCATTACTTCTCTACATCGTTGGTATAAGAATCTAGTAACTTGCTCTTTACTTTCGTGTACTAGTCCTAGTGTAGTTTGCTTAGTGTAGCTTTTATCACATAGGAGTAAGTAGCTTAGTGACTTAGTCTTGTTGGTGTGTATTAGGGATCATAGCCTTGCTTCACTAGAATTGTATAGGTGGCTTGCATAGTGTAGTTGAGCTAGTGCTAGTATTAGCTTAGCCATCTTTTATACTAACGTGGTTGTTTAGTGAAGCTTGTAGATTTTTAAATAGGCTATTCACCCCCTTCTAGCCTTTTGGACCTTACAAGTGGTATCGGAGCCGAGGCACCGTTTATTTGAGGCTTAACAACCTACGTTGAAAAAGAAATGGCTCAATTAAGCTTGCACATCAACAACACCAAGAAGGCACCTCACTTTGATGGCACAAATTATGCATATTGGAAGGTTAAGATGACCGCACACCTCAAGTCAATCAATAGAGAAGTGTGGAAGGTCACCGAAACAAAATTTGAGGTTGCTAATCCGGAAGCACCTACACCGGTGGAAGAGAAGAAGCTCCAATGCAATGACATTGCAATTAGTGCTCTTCATGAGGCATTAGATGATAAGACATTTGAGCAAGTGAAGAATATAGAAGTTGCACATGATGCTTGGGCCAAGCTTGAAGAAACATTTGAGGGCACCGAAGGCACAAAGACCGCTAAAGCATATATCTTGCAAGAAAAATTTTCAAGCTTCAAGATGCAAGATGATGAAAGTGTACCGGAAATGTTTCATCGATTGCAAGTCATTGTCAATGAGCTCAAGGCACTTGGTGAGGAGGTCAAGGACAACCAATTCTCTATGAAGTTCTTGAGAAGCTTGCCCAAGAGATTTGATACATTGATCACCATGCTAGTGAGGACTACTTTGAAGGATTCAACTCCTCAACAAATATTTCAAGAAGTGATGACCGGTGATTCATATAGAGAAGATGATGAGAAAAATGAATTGGTCAAGAAGAAGAAGAAGGAAAATGAGAAAAAGGACGATGAGAAGAAGAAGAGTGTGACATTCAAAGCCACCACATCCAAGGGCAAATCCAAGATTGAATCATCAAGTGATGAAGACACAAGCTCTTGTGATAGTGATGACATTGATGAGAAGATGGCTCTTTTTGTCAAGCAATTTGGCAAATTCATGAAGAAGAAGGGCTTTCATGCAAAAAGGAGGAAGAACTCATCCAAGAAGAATGAGCATACCATGAGATGTTTTAGATGCCATAGCAAGGATCATCTCATTGCAAAGTGTCCTTATGATAGTGATGATGAAGATGCTATCAAGAAGGAGAGGAAGAAGCAAAAGAAGAAGCAAGAAAAGAAGGAGAGCTCTCATAAGAGAAAGAATGATTCTCATGTTGCTACATGGGATAGTGATGATTCCTCAAGTGATGAAGAGGATGACAACAAGAGCAAGAAGAAGGGACATGCTAGCATTGCCATCCAAGAGAAAGTCTCCCTCTTCGACACTCTATCGTGCTTTATGGCTAAGGCCGCTAAGGTATCATCCAACGATGAGAGTGATCATGATAATGCTAGTGATAGTGATAGTGATGAAGAAGAATTCACTAAAGATGAACTAATCACTATGCTAGAAGATTGCACTCAACATTTTAAAGAATCTAGAAAGGAGTGCAAGAGCTTGCTTAAGGAAAAGAAAAACCTTATGCAAGAACTTGATGAGCTTAGAGCATCTTATGAGAGTCTAAAGGTAGACCATAAGAAGCTTCAAAAGTCTCACACTAAGCTTGAAGAAGCCCATTCCTCTCTAGTTGAAAAATGTGAAAACATGCCAACTAATGTTGAGAAAGCTAAAACTTGCAACATAGGCATATCATGTGATATAATTGATGAATCTTTTCATAAGCCTATTGTTGTTGCTACCACTAACCCTTCATGTAGCGCATCCACATCATCCTCATCTAGTAGTGACGGTCTCACTTGTGACTCCACACTAATAGTTGAGAATGAAAATCTCAAGAAGGAGGTAAAAGAGCTCAATCACACCTTAGCTAAGGCTTATGGTGGTGAGGACCGCTTGCTTATGTGTTTGGGTAGCCAAAGGGCTTCCCTCTATAAAGAGGGATTGGGCTATAACCCCAAGAAAGGCAAGGCCGCTTTTGCTCCTCACAAGACTCGTTTTGTGAAGAACAATGGTAGCTATTGCAAAAGTTGCAAGCAAATTGGTCACATAGAGCAATATTGCATGAACAAGAAATCCAATGCTAATGTATCCTCAATTAAGTTTAATTCTTTCTATATACTTACCAAGGGTACAAATGGTGTTCATGCTAAGTTCATTGGTGCACCATGGATGGGCTCAAAGAAGAAAGCCATTTGGGTACCAAAGAGCTTTGTCACTAACCTTGGAGGACCCAAACAAGTTTGGGTACCTAAAAAGAATTGATCTTATCTTGTAGGTCAATTACAAAGCCGGAGGAAGGCATTGGGTGCTTGATAGTGGGTGCACTCAACATATGACCGGGGATTCTTGTATGTTCAAATCAATTGATACAAGTCAAAATAGTGGTTTTGATGCTATCACGTTTGGCAACAACAAGAAACGCAAGGTCAAGGGGCTTGGTAAAATTGCTATCTCAAATGATATGAGCATATCAAATGTGTTGCTAGTTGAAAGCTTGGATTTCAATCTTTTGTCGGTAGCACAACTTTGTGATCTTGGCTTTAAGTGCATATTTGGTAGTGATGATGTTGAAGTCATAAGTGTTGATGGATCAAATTTGATATTCAAAGGATTTAGACATGGTAGCTTATACTTGGTTGACTTCAATGATAGTGAGACACAATTGACATCATGCTTGCTTAGCAAATCTAGTATGGGTTGGTTATGGCATAGAAGGCTTGGTCATGTTGGAATGAAACAATTGAACAAACTTTTGAGGCATGACTTAGTTAGAGGCTTGAAGGATGTCACCTTTGAGAAGGATAAACCTTGTAGTGCTTGTCAAGCCGGTAAACAAATTGGAAATGCACATCCTAGGAAGAGTGAAATGAGCACATCAAAGGCATTTGAGTTATTACACATGGACTTGTTTGGACCAACAACATACACTAGTATTGGTGGGAACAAGTATGGTTTTGTGATAGTGGATGACTATACTAGATACACTTGGGTGTTCTTTCTCTTTGACAAAAGTGATGTTTATGATCTATTCAAGTCTTTTGTCAAGAGGGTGCAAAATGAGTTTGAGACTACCATCAAGAAGATTAGAAGTGACAATGGTAGTGAGTTCAAGAACACAAGAATTGAGGAATTGTGTGATGATCTTGGTATTGGACATCAATTCTCTCCAACCTACACTCCTCAATCAAATGGTATAGTTGAAAGGAAGAATAGAACTTTGATTGACATGGCTAGATCAATGCTTAGTGAATACAATGTGAGTCATTCATTTTGGAGTGAAGTGTTGACGGTTCTTAAGTATCAATTTTAATTATCCAATAAATAAGGAAAATGACCTATATGCAAGCAACACCTAGAATTAGGGTTTGATCTGACAGAATTCCACGAGTTTTGTTGTTTATCTGTTTCTGCAGGGGGTTATCAGGAAATACAAAGGAAAGGCCCACACGTCGGAATTACATAGAGATATTAACGTGTTCACCGATTTTCTATCATCTAGAAGACTCCAGAAGCCACGGGATCGAACGGGAGGCCGAACGGGCCCGGGACCAGGGCGCCCGCCCTGGACTCTGGGGCGCCCGCCCTAGGTCTGCAACCAATCAGGATGAGTCTCGCGGATTATGCCCCACTGACCTAAAGGATCAAGGAAAACCGTGTGATTAATGTTGGTTTGATCCGACGGCCCAGGTTCACTTGAAGGGACTATATAAGCAGGACCCCTGGCCCCTGGAGAGGAGAATCCAAGTCCATTATTTTCATATTTTCCAGAGAGGATTCAGAGAGAGAGATTCCCTTAAGGTTCCCACCTCATTAGGGCTTAGCATCCAATGTGAGATTAGACTTAGTTCTTCTAGATTGAGAGAGATAGAGTGGAGGTATAGATTGAAGGAAGCCCGGCCTGTCGGTGACTACTTCGAGGTTGTACCTGCGGGATCAAGTTCTCCTAACCCGAGGCTTGCTCCTAGGATTCTTCAGTATTTCGACTTCTAAATTCTAGTAAGTTCTTTGTTTTATTGTTCTTTGGTTTATGAGTTTACTTTAATCTCTTCGCGTAGAGTTTAGAGTAATCATCTCTAGCGTAAACGAGGTGTTTGGGCTAGGATACTCATAGATATCCCCTGTCTAGCCGGACCGTGGTAGTAGCGAGGAACGTGACATTTCCGTAGCTACCTTTGTATTCCATATCCCGTTAGCAGGATCGATAGGGTTTATAGGTGCGGGTCGAACATCCTTTGAGGTGTCTAGATTCCGTGAGCCTCCCCAATAGAGTAGTAGATCATCCTTACCAAGGTTAGAACGAGAGTGCAGTTGCAGTCTTCTCTATACATCGCTCACATCAAATCACAGTGGTTGTAGCCTAAAGGTTAGTAGTAATAGATTTGGTTAGTCAGATGCACGCTTTCTCCTAGTGGTAAAAAATAAATACGATACTCTGGATAACATCCCGGGTGAAGTGCTCACCGATATCCGTGCGCTTGCGGATCATTTCCTAATTGCGTTACCAAATATCAACATGAAGCTATCAACACGGCTTGTTATTGTAGTAATCATCTTTATTGCCATGGGAAGCTTGGGAAGGCACCATATGAGCTATTGAATGGAAGAAAGCCCAACATTGCATACTTTAGAGTGTTTGGTTGCAAATGCTATATTCTCAAGAAAGGCACTAGATTGAGCAAGTTTGAAAAGAAATGTGATGAAGGGTTCTTACTTGGTTATTCTACCACAAGCAAAGCATATAGAGTTTGGAATCTCACAAATGGCACCTTGGAAGAAGTTCATGATGTTGAATTTGATGAAACCCAAGGATCTCAAAATGAAGCTCAAAACCTTGATGATGTAAGAGGAGATCAATTGTCAAATGCAATGAAGAACATGGACATTGGTGATGTTAGGCCAAGGCAAGTTGATGATGATGATATTCATGTGATCAACCAAAGTGTGCAAATTGATACAAATCAAGCAAGCTCAAGTGGTACTCATGATGAAGCTCAAGATCAAGGTCAAGGTAGTGAAAGCAATCAACTCCCAATACTCCAACCTACTAGCATAGCAAGAGATCATCCATTGGACCAAATCATTGGTGGAATTCAAAGTGGTGTTCAAACTAGATCAAGATTAGCATCCTTTTGTGAGCACTACTCATTTGTGTCACTTGAAGAACCTAAGAAAATAGAAGATGCATTGAAAGATTTCGATTGGGTAAATGCCATGCATGAAGAACTAAACAACTTTGCTAGAAATCAAGTTTGGGAACTTGTTGAAAGACCGAAGAACTACAATGTGATTGGTACTAAGTGGGTCTTTAGAAACAAGCAAGATCAAGATGGTATGGTTGTGAGAAACAAAGCAAGATTGGTAGCACAAGGATATACTCAAGTTGAGGGTCTTGACTTTGGAGAGACATATGCACCGGTTGCAAGATTGGAGGCAATTAGAATCTTATTAGCATATGCTTGTGCACACAACATCAAGCTCTATCAAATGGATGTCAAGAGTGCATTTCTCAATGGCTACATCAATGAAGAAGTTTATGTTGAGCAACCTCCCAGTTTTGAAGATGACAAGAAGCCCAACCATGTTTTCAAGCTAAAGAAGGCATTGTATGGTTTGAAGCAAGCACCTAGAGCATGGTATGAGAGGTTGAGGGACTTTCTTCTCTCTAAAGGGTTCAAGATGGGAAAGGTTGACACCACTCTCTTCACCAAGAAAATTGGAAATGACTTCTTTGTGTTGCAAATCTATGTGGATGACATTATCTTTGGATCAACTAACCAAAATTTTTGTGAAGAATTTGGAAGTATGATGGCAAAAGAGTTTGAGATGTCTATGATTGGAGAGCTTAGTTACTTTCTTGGACTTCAAATCAAGCAAATGAAGAATGGTACTTTTGTAAGTCAAGGGAAGTACATCAAGGACATGATCAAGAAGTTTGGATTACAAGATGCTAAGCCAATGAGTACACCAATGGGCACTAATGATCAATTGGGTGTTGATGCTAGTGGCAACATGGTAGATCAAAAACAATACCGGTCTATGATTGGAAGTTTGCTCTATGTCACCGCTTCGAGGCCGGATGTGATGTTTAGTGTGTGCAAGTGTGCAAGATATCAAGCTTCACCTAGAGAAAGTCACTTGAAAGCAACCAAAAGGATATTGAGATATCTTAAGAGCACTCATGATGTTGGATTATGGTTTCTAAAGGGGTCTAATTTTGAGTTGATTGGATATTCGGACTCCGACTATGGTGGATGCAAGATTGATAGAATGAGCACAAGTGGCACTTGTCAATTACTTGGAAGGTCTCTTGTTTCATGGTCATCAAAGAAACAAAATAGTGTTGCACTATCTACCGCCGAGGCGGAATATATTAGTGCCGGTAGTTGTTGTGCACAATTGCTTTGGATGAAGGCCACTTTGAATGACTTTGGAATCAAATTCAAGAATGTGCCTTTGTTTTGTGATAATGAGAGTGCTATCAAGATGACTCAAAATCCGATTCAACATTCAAGAACAAAGCACATTGACATAAGGCATCACTTCATAAGAGACCATCAACAAAAGGGTGATATTAGCATTGAGAGCATTGGCACCGAAGATCAACTAGCCGACATATTCACAAAGCCACTTGATGAGAAAAGATTTTACAAGTTGAAGAATGAGTTGAACATACTTAACTTCTCCAACTTGAAATGAGTGCACCCCCACATTCTTATATGACATGCCTCTCCTCCGACATAGCAAGGTAAAGTTGTTTGGCATATCATCCATACTTTGCTAAGGACATGTTTAGAACATATAGACATATTTGCATGACAAATAGGCTCATTCATAAAAATCAAATGAGTTTAATGTATATATGGTACCACTATTGCTTCTATGTTTTGATTGATCTAGTGGTAGCATATGACATGTTTGTGGGCTTGCAAACCTAGTGTTGAATCTAGAAAATGAGCTCATGATGTGTAATTCAACATGGTCAAGATAACCCTTATACTTTATGAGGTGTGAAGAAGCTTGTCCTTGGATCAAACCGAATTACATATTCTAGGCAAGTGATCTAGATTGAACCATAATTTGGACTCCCTCATATTAATTGACTTAACTCTCACTAAAATTGGTACCTTTTTGGTGATTGTTGACAAAGGGGGAGAGAAAAGTCACAAAGATAGAAAAGTCACAAAGAGATAAATAGTTAAGTTGCAAAGAAGGAGAAAGTTATTGTAAGGGGAAGAGTATGACTTTGGAAAGGGATCAATTAAAATTGAGCACACAAGTAGGGGGAGCAAGCTCATGAATTGTTTGTTGCATTTGTATGTGCATTAACATGATGAATTGTTGCATTGCAAAGCTTCAATTCATATTCATGTTTGTATGGTGATTGCTAGAATTAGAACTTGAATGATGATTTGTTGTGAGTAGCTTTACAAGTGGTATCTAGACACCTTTGCTTATAATATTGATCTCACGGGGTACTTTAGTGTTTGTGATCTTTACAAGTGATGAATTACAAGTGGTGTCTAGCTACATCGATGCTAAGGATGGTATATAAAGGCAACTCCGATTGGTATCACGCTTCAAAGGTCCATTCTATATACCTTAGCATCAACTTGATAGTAGTAACTCTCCTAAAATTCAAATCCATACATATGTGCACAATTGAACCAAACTCATGGAAGCACATATGTAGGGGGAGCTAATACTATCGAAATTGAAAATTGATTTCATTTCATATCTTTGTGATTGTTGTCATCAATTACCAAAAAGGGGGAGATTGAAAGCCCAAGTTTGGTTTTGGTAATTAATGACACCAAGTTGCTAATGCTATTGTATCAAGTGTGATTAAGCTAGGCATAAGCAACATGTGATGGAGGTGGAAATGGCATGGAGAGATGACCACAAGACCACATGATTTGGTGCATGAAATGATGAGCAAAATCATGGTGGAGACGCACATAATATGATGGACATAATGATCAAGTGGAAGAAAAGGATCTAAGAGCGCAAGGCAAAGGTATAACCATAGGGTTTTCCTTTTGCCGGTCTAAGATGAGTAGAGAAGTGATTGACCGGGTTTAGGATACATAGCCAACTATCAAGAGGGGCAATCACGGTTAGCTCGGGAATCAAGTGCCACTAGATCAATGTCTTGAGCATATGCATTAGGATCTAGTAGAGAGCTAACATAACGCCTTGAAAATGTTTGTGAAAATGCTAACACACATGCACATTGATGGTGTACACTTGGTGGTGTTAGCACATTTGCGAAGGCGGTGGTGTTTGAACGGTAGTAAGGGGTTTGGGGTTTGCTCTCCCTCCCGCCGAGCGTGCGAGCGCGGGATTCAGGCGTTTTCGAGCAAATGAAAAGCCCATTTTCTATTGCGCCGGAGGCGAGAAAAGGTGGCGAAAGTCCGAATTGTTTTTCACTGAAAAACAGTGATCGGATGCCGCACTGGACGCGGTCACAGTTTGATCGGACGCTGGTTTGGCCTGACCAGCGCGTCCGGTCAGTTCACCTGTGTATAGAAGAAGGGCGCGCGACCGGCGCGTCCGGTCCCTCACGGAACCGGAGCATCCGGTCAGGCGTCCAGAGGGGCAGAGTGAAGCGGAGTGCTGATCGGACGCGCGGCGCGTCCGGTCACGTGTGATCGGACACGTCCGGTCTTGACGGGAGCTTACTGGAATGCGACTGGACGCTGGCACTGTCGCGTCCGGTCAAACGGTTGAGCACGTCCGGTCTCGGCAACGGTAACTTCTGACGCGCACTGTTCACGCTTGTCCTGTAGTGACCGGACGCGTCCGGTCACCCTGACCGGAGCGTCCGGTCAGCGCGATTTTCGCTGCGTCGTCCGTAACGGCTAGCTGCATACCCCTTCGTTATAAATAGAGGATGTCCGGGGTTTGAGGGGAACTCTTGCACATTTTTGAGACCTAGAGACATCCTTTGAGCTAGAGAACAACTCCTCCACTCATCTCTTTGCTTGGTTGCACATCTTGAGTGAGATTGAGTGAGATTCAAGTGCATTGCTTGAGAGTTGCATTCTAGAGGCACTTGATCTTCGAGTTGCTGCGGATTTCTTGTTACTCTTCCGTGTTTCCCGACACGGTAGACGGTTTGGAGTAGCGGAGGTGATTGAGCTCGCAATTGGAGATTGTTAGAGCCCTCAGATGTCCAGAGCCGCCCAAAATATCGGACATCTTCAGTCCTTCGCGCAGGAGGCCGCACCGCACAGGAAAGAAGCCACATCGCCTGTTTTCGCGCGCCCCACTGCGTGGACCCCACACTGCTATTTCGCCTGATCACCGCGCCCGCACACAGGAACCCGGGGATCCTAGTCACCTGCCCCCGCCGGTGGATACCGCGCGCGCGGATGCGTGTGCCAGCCTCATCAGGCACCCGCATAATGACCCATGGTGGCACCCCAGCAGCTATAGCAGGTGGATGCGACAGGTGATCCCATTGCAACATGTGTAACTACCGATCTACTTTTGCAGCATTAAGATGAAACACTTGCGACATATGTCTGAAACAGCTGAAACACTTGCAACATATGTCTGAAACACTTGCAAAACACCAGGGAAAAACTTGAAAATACGTGTGTAGCCATTGCAAACATATAGATGAAGCACTTGCAACATACATATGAAAACACCTGAAACACTTGCATATATATGCAACATCAAGATCTATTGCAATATCCAAATGAAACACTTGCAACATGTGTAATATCCCGATCTATTTTGTAACATGGACATAAAACACTTGCAATGTACCTCTAGAATATTTGAAACACTTGAAAAGTACGCTTGCAACATGCGCTTTCAACATAATATCACCTTGCTACTTGGATGAACGGTGGCTTGTCGCCTTGCAGAGCTCGATGCCGACGCGAAGTGGGGGCGTAGCGAGTGGGCAGGGTGCACTGCCTGCGGCGAGCGACACCCACGCTAGAGAAGGCCGAGGTGGGTGGGCAGGTGTGGTGCCAGCAGCGCGGCGCCCCTACGCTCAGAAAAGTGGAATATTTACATATTTACCATCATTACGATGTGAGTGGTATAAAAAATAATGTCAGTGACTCATGTGTCAGTGACACAGTGAAAGATGTCATTTGTAATAATGGTAAATATGTAAATTCCCCGAGAAAAACTACAGAGAAAGGGGATTGGGCGTCACCGGTGGGAGCGAGCATCGCGGCCGTGGATAGGAGCGAGTGTCGTGGGTGGGGCGCGCGATGAGCAGCAACGAGTGGCTATAGGGTCAAGATGGCGGACTAGAGCAGGGGTGAATAGTCCTTTCTAAAATTAATCGCATCGACTAACCGTAACAAATACGGAATTAAAACTATCGGTCTAGCCAAGACTACACCCCTCTATCTAAGTTAACAAGCACCTTGAAAAGATCCTAAACACACAGAAAATGTGCCGGACTAGCTAGAACTCACCTAACCAATTCTAAGAGTAAGGTCGCACAAACCTATGCCACTAGTACTTCAAGCAACGGGAGAGCTCCTACACTTGCTAGTAAGCAAAAGCACAAAGCCACCTAAGCTCACTAGCAATGCTCAATAACAAGACTACACAAGCCAAATTAGAGAACACAAATTACTTAGCTATATAAACTAAGCAACGTGACCAACAAGGTTACTAAAACCAAATTAACCATGCAAGGGAGCTACTTCTATGATACACAAGTAAGAGGGTAACTAGCAAGCTACACAAGCTAACTAGTTACAAGAGCAACTACAGAAGCACAATGTATATGAAAGTAATTACGCAAACCAACAGGAAGACAAGGATGATACGATGATTTTTATTCTGAGATTCACACGCTTGCCAACACGCTAGTCCCCATTGTGTCGACCGCTCACTTAGAGGTTTGGTGGTTAATTGGCATCACCCGCTAAGCCCACACGTCGGGCACCACAAAAACCTCTACCCACAAGTGAGGGTAGCTCAATAACACGCTCTACTAGAGTTGCTCTTCGCAGCTCCCGCGGGGTGAGAACAATCCCCCTCACAAATCACTTCTCCAGAGCACCGCACGATCTTCTTTGCGTGCTTCGACGGAGACCACCACCGAGCCGTCTAGGAGGTGGCAAAGCACCACCGGCTTGCAACACGACCACCTAGTGCCACTCGATGCAACCTCACAATGCAATCGCACTAGAATCGCTCTCTCACACAATCGGATGAACACTATCAACCATATGTGAGATGGAGGGCTCCCAAGCACACCTACACAAGCCACCAAGGCTCAAGGGTGCTTAGCAACCGGCCAAAGACCGGCCAACACTTCTATTTATAGCCCCATGGGCTAAACTAGTAGTTACCCCTTCACTGGGCTGAAATCGCAGCGACCGAACACATCGGTCGTGATGACCGGACACGCCAGGCCCTGCGTCCGGTGACTCCCAACCGTCCACGTGTCGCCTGCGTTTGACTGTGGCTGCCCAATCCCAATGGTCGACTTCCTTTGCGCGCGCGCCAGGGATGATCGGACGCATAGAAGCCACGACCGGACTCGGCGTCCCTACGTCCGGTCTTCACATGCCCGCACCTCCAATGCCAGCGACCGGATGCGCCATCCGAACGACCTGACGCTCCACCACTCTGCGTCCGTTCACTTCCAGAGTCGGTCCAGAGAGGAGAAATCATGACCTGACGTGTCCAGTCAACGTCGACCTGACAGGGTCAGCGTCCGGTCTCTCACTTTCTCTACTCTACGCGCTAGAACGCCGCCACGTCATCATACATCACATTGAAAGCCCAAGTTTGGTTTTGGTAATTAATGACACCAAGTTGCTAATGCTATTGTATCAAGTGTGATTAAGCTAGGCATAAGCAACATGTGATGGAGGTGGAAATGGCATGGAGAGATGACCACAAGACCACATGATTTGGTGCATGAAATGATGAGCAAAATCATGGTGGAGACGCACATAATATGATGGACATAATGATCAAGTGGAAGAAAAGGATCTAAGAGCGCAAGGCAAAGGTATAACCATATAGGGTTTTCCTTTTGCCGGTCTAAGATGAGTAGAGAAGTGATTGACCGGGTTTAGGATACATAGCCAACTATCAAGAGGGGCAATCACGGTTAGCTCGGGAATCAAGTGCCACTAGATCAATGTCTTGAGCATATGCATTAGGATCTAGTAGAGAGCTAACATAACGTCTTGAAAATGTTTGTGAAAATACTAACACACATGCACATTGATGGTGTACACTTGGTGGTGTTAGCACATTTGCGAAGGCGGTGGTGTTTGAACGGTAGTAAGGGGTTTGGGGTTCGCTCTCCCTCCCGCCGAGCGTGCAAGCGCGGGATTCAGGCGTTTTCGAGCAAATGAAAAGCCCATTTTCTATTGCGCAGGAGGCGAGAAAAGGTGGCGAAAGTCCGAATTGTTTTTCACTGAAAAACAGTGACCGGACGCTGCACCGGACACGGTCACGGTTTGACCGGACGCGTCCGGTCAGTTCAACGTGGCGCGGGCACTAGGGTTTGTGACCGGACGCTGGTCTGGCCTGACCAGCGCGTCCGGTCAGTTCACCTGTGCATAGAAGAAGGGCGCGCGACCGGCGCGTCCGGTCCCTCACGGAACCGGAGCGTCCGGTCTGGCGTCCAGAGGGGCAGAGTGAAGCGGAGTGCTGATCGGACGCGCGGCGCGTCCGGTCACGTGTGATCGGACGCGTCCGGTCTTGACGGGAGCTTACTGGAACGCGACCGGACGCTGGCACTGTCGCGTCCGGTCAAACGGTTGAGCACGTCCGGTCTCGGCAACGGTAACTTCTGACGCGCACTGTTCATGCTTGTCCTGTAGTGACCGGACGCGTCCGGTCAGCGTGATTTTCGCTGCGTCGTCCGTAACGGCTAGCTGCGTACCCTTTCGTTATAAATAGAGGATGTCCGGGGTTTGAGGGGAACTCTTGCACATTTTTGAGACCTAGAGACATCCTTTGAGCTAGAGAACAACTCCTCCACTCATCTCTTTGCTTGGTTGCACATCTTGAGTGAGATTGAGTGAGATTCAAGTGCATTGCTTGAGAGTTGCATTCTAGAGGCACTTGATCTTCGAGTTGCTGCGGATTTCTTGTTACTCTTCCGTGTTTCCCGACACGGTAGACGACTTGGAGCAGCGGAGGTGATTGAGCTCGCAATTGGAGATTGTTGGAGCCCTCACCAAGTGTTGTAAGGGGTTCTTGATCCTTCCCCGTGGGAGTTCGTGAATTGGATACTCTAGTGGAGCTCGTGGCTTGGAGGATACCCATCTTGTGTGCGGTTGTGCGGCGCCCGCCGAGGGCTCGACTCTTGATAGTCGATTAGCTCGCGAACCGACAAGTGGGTGCATCGCCACAACGAGGAGTAGCTTGCCGGGAAGCAAGTGAACCTCGGTAAAAAATCTTGTGTCATCTCTTTGCCGAGGATTTCTCTTGTGGTTGATTATTGTGATTGATTCTTCAAGTGCATTACTTCTCTACATCGTTGGTATAAGAATCTAGTAACTTGCTCTTTACTTTCGTGTACTAGTCCTAGTGTAGTTTGCTTAGTGTAGCTTTTATCACATAGGAGTAAGTAGCTTAGTGACTTAGTCTTGTTGGTGTGTATTAGGGATCATAGCCTTGCTTCACTAGAATTGTATAGGTGGCTTGCTATTGACGGTCCTTAAGTATCAAATATAATTGTCAACTAAACATGGAAAAGGATCAATATGCACCAAACATCTAGAATTAGGGTTTTATCTGACAGAATTCCACGAGTTTTGGTGTTTATCTATTTCTGCAGGGAGTTATCAGATAATATGGAAAAGAGGTCCACATGTCGGGTTAATGACGGGAAAATTACTTGGCACGCAATTATCTTACATCTAGAAGACTCCAGAAGCCATGGGAACGAACGGGAGCCGTAACGGGCCAGGACACAGGGCGCCCGCCCTGTGCCCTAGGGCGCCTGCTCTGCCCCTCGGGCCAATCAGCTTCTGCCTCGCGGATTATGCTCCACCGCCTCTCTAGATCAAGGAAAACCGTCCGTTCTAAGTCGGTTTGATCCGACGATTCAGATTCATTTGAAAGGGCTATATAAGCAAGGCACCACCACCCCAGGGGGGAGGAGAAATCATTATCAGAGGAAGCCAGAAAAGTTAGGGTTTAGGAAGTTCTCTCCCGCAGAGAATTAGAAGTGGCTACTCCATTGTTCTTCAAGTCTTATAGGTTTGATTAGATAGAATTAGAGAAGTAGAGCATTCAAGCTCTGGATTTCGGATCTTCATCAATAAAGATTGGTATTATTTCATATCATTCTCTACTACTTTATTCTAATTGCATTATGTCTCTGTTTATTATGTTCTTAGTTTACTCTAGTTCTATAATTGATATAGTTATGATTGATAATGAGTTTATGTATGAGTTTGCAAAGCGCTTAGCTCTTACCTCGAGGGAGTTAAGTGGTAGATCATATGTGGGCGTGGTGCTTAGATATTATTTACCTGCAAATGTATCCTATTGGCCGGGTTGTGTGGTAGTTCGCGATAGTGACAGCTTCGTTGATTCTTATATAGTCCACCCTCCGTTGATAGGACAGGCAGAATTTGTATTGCGGAGTAAGTCTTACTATGTTCTGATTTACTTTAGCAATGTTCCTTATACATAAATAAAGAGTCTTTTATGCTATATATGATCTTGTAGAATGTTTAGAGTAGATTGTGACTTAGTAGATAGTAGATACTTAGAATCCATTCTCTAGCTAATCCGACGTCACCTTATATCAATATGGAGTAGTCTATTTCTAATCGCTGTGTTATTTACCCATGAGCTTATAATTCATTATCTTTATTTATGGCTTACCCCCTGCCAAAGCAAGTGACTGTGTGACGAGTTTCTCATTAGTAATCATGTTTAGCAAAGTTGATCTCTAGTCTATGTCATTCTACACCTGCTTTCACCGTTCTCTTAAGCAAAATATAAATAACGATACCCGGAATACTTTTCCTGGTGAAATGCTACAATGAGGTATTTTATCTGTGCGCTTGCGGATAGAATAGATTATCTTCTAAAGAGCCCTTTACATTTATAAATACCTATGTACACTCTGGCACCATGCTGGGGATGACAACCTAGTATTTAAGTGGTGTTAGTAAGTGTCAACAAGCATTTCTGGCGCCGTTGCCAGGGATCGGTAATGAAAGCCAGGAAGTCATCAAGGTTATTCACATAAATTTTTTTAAACTAGACTATTGAGAAAAATTGCAAAAACAGCTACTAAGTGAGAAATCATAACAAGGCACCTCTACTTTGGCAGGATTCACCCTGTTGTTTTTCTATGTTTATATTTTTATACAGGGTATATCAGGATTGACTTTGGTACATTCAACTCTTCATCATCAGAACCAAAGCAATCAAAAAGAAGAAGCTAGTCACCATTTGTTGAAGCTATGGCACAAAAGATGTTACAAGAATTCTCTGCTCCAACTCTTGAGAACATTCCAACTGGTCCAAGAATTGAAGCAGCAGAAGAAGAAGAAGCACCCGAGTTTGAGCTCAAGTCAAGCCTCATCAATTTGGTGCAAGCTACACAATTCACTGGAAAGGTACACGAAGATGCAAATGCACATCTGCAGAATTTCCTGGAGATTGGAAGCACAATCCGCATCAACGGTGTTCACAAGGACGTCATACTACTTCGCCTCTATCCATTCTCATTAGAAGGAAAAGCGAGGAAGTGGTTTTACACTCATAAAGACAACATCAATAACTGGACGGACTTGTCAGATGCCTTTCTAGCAAAGTTTTTCCCTATAGGCAAAACAACTGCCTTAAGAGGAAATATTGTCAATTTCCAGCAGCAAAAGATAGAAGCCATTTCAGAAGCATGGGAGCGTTTTCAAGGATACATATCAGATTGTCCTCACCATGGAATGGCTAGATGGTTACTTATGCAGACCTTCTACCATGGATTAACTCAGAAGGCTCGTGAGTGCCTAGATGCATCTGCTAAAGGATCATTCTTGGAGCTTACAATTAGACAAGCTGAGACACTTTTGGAGAAGATATCAGAAAATCAAGGCTGGTTCCAAGACAAAGCTCAACAATGTCATCAAACTGAAGAAATACCAGAAGAAGTACATGCAATATCAACCAAGATGGAGAATTTGCTCCATTGGATTGATCAGAGGGCCAAGTTCAAAGAAGATCAAAGAGTCATCGAAACAGCACATAAACCCATTGTAAGTCAACTCAATAGTAAAGGTATTGATTCAGGTAATTCCTTCAAACCACTTAAGGAAATAATAGCTCAACAAACCAAAATTAATGATAAAGTTAAACAAAGGCTAGATACAAATGAATCATCTCTAACAGATATACATAATAAAATGGATTTTCTATCAGCTGCCTTTGATGAGCAGAACACTATTAATAAAAGGGTAGAACTTAAATTAGCAAAGCTAGCTGCTGCACTGCCTGTTGCTACTAACCTTGAGCAGGTAAAGAACATAATTACCAGAGGAGGGAAGGCCACTAAGGATCCTCCTTTCCCAAAAGAGAGGCAAAGAAAACCAGCATCAGTGCAACCAGCAGTGATAGAAGAAAACCCTGTTGAAGCAGAAGAGCTGCTACGATCACCAAGAACTGGAGAAATGATGAAAGATTTTTACGACACCAACTATTTGCCATTCCCTAGAAGAAACAGAGGACCACAGTCGGATGAGCAGTTTGGTAAGTTTGTGGAGGTAATTCAGAAATTATATGTCAACATACCTCTACTTGATGCCATACAGGTACCCACATATGCAAAGTACATTAGAGATATTCTTAACAAGAAGAGGCCACTGCCCACCACTGAGGTGATCAAGCTGACAGAAGAGTGTAGTGAGGCCATCCTCAACATACCATTAAGAAAGAAGAAAGATCCAGGATGTCCCACCATTGATTGCTCGATCGGAGACCAACACTTCAACAATGCACTTTGTGATCTCGGAGCAAGCGTCAGCGTGATGCCAGCATCAGTCTACAAGAAGCTCAAGCATACAACCCTTGAACCAACATCAATGTGTCTACAACTAGCAGATCAATCAATTCGACACCCGATGGGCATCGCCGAAAACATCCCAGTCAAGATAAGAGACTTCATTATACCAGTAGACTTTGTGGTACTGGACATGAGTCCCGACTCAAAAGTGTCCATTATCCTTGGGAGGCCATTTCTGAGTACCGCCAACACCCACATTGATGTCGGAAAGGGAGAAATCAAGTTCAACATAAACGGACAAGAAGAACACTTCACATTCAAACCCAGACCAGAGAGAGACTCCACAGTGAAGGAAGTTCATGAAGAAGAACCACTGGAGGCACCATCTCCGGAGGAAGGTAAATTAGAAGATTAAAAGATTTGGAGGTCCAGCTTGGGGGACCTAAAATTCCCAAACCCTCGCCGGGAGTTGTGTTGGTGTCTACTCTTTCTTTTTACAGAATGTTGAGGAAGATCAAGAAGGCTAGCAAGGCCATCAAGAATATCAGGACAAGGAGTTCGTCCCGACACTCCTCCCGCCACTCGGAAATGAGCGTCGATCCGGCACCCCAGCAAGCTCCATCATCCTCCTCCGCTCCTAGGATCAAAGTGCTCCTCAAGCCAGGAGACCTTGATCTCAAGAGCCGTAGAGAGAAAGACATCTACCAGCAGTTAAAAGGTAGGTACTTCATCCATACCCCCACTCTTGATCCACTGCTTTTACTAGAAACGGGGATGGGCACCGAGTTTGATCTTATCTTTCGCATGCTAGAGTGGACTAATTTTTGGGATATCACAGAACTGGGTTCTCGTCTCCTCACCATTGAGTTTTTGTGCACTTTGCAAATTTGTGAAGGGGGCATTGTTTTTCGGATGTTCAAACAAGACATCATGTTGTCTTGGAGAGAACTAAGTGACCATCTTGGTTTCTCTCCAAGATGTCTTTTAGACATTGATACCGGTTTACCAAATTTTGATCGGAACCAGTTTTGGAGAGAAATCTCTCGAGATCTGTCTTTCAACCAGCCCCGAACCAGTGACATGGAGCATCCGACTCTAAGGATGTTCCACAAATGGCTCGGGTATAATTTGTTCTTTCGTGATGACATTAGGAAGGTTAGGATTGGAGATTTGCAGCTTCTCTATGCTGCCATTAACAAAACCGCCGTTTCACCCGTCATGCTTTTAGTCTCCCATTGGCTTGCTATCCCCACTCTTCAAGGTCCAGTCGGTTGTACCTCGCTTGTGACTCGCCTTGCCACAAATCTTAACTTATTGGAAAATTCATCTCTTGAATTTATTGATGAATCAAGAACATATCATGGCTATGACACATTCCGGCAGGCGAGGATGTTAAAAAGGGAAATTGGAATTATGTATATGTTGTACGACAATGATGTCAAGGTTCGGTTACCTAACCCGAGCCTTGGCCTCTATGCCGTACAAAATTATTTGATTGATGTTGCAGCAGAGCCAGTGAACCAGCATGTACCACAACGCGTGGCATCCGAAAGGATTACCACTCATCAAAGACACGACTGGTCTGGAGCTGATCCTGGACCGGAGGAAGCAGCACATCTTCACTATCGTGATTACAACCCCCGAGTCCTTAGGGACCCATGGGTTCAATCCACGCAGCCGCCTGAACCAACACCGGAGGAATGGCCGGAGGGCCAAGACCATCAGTGGGCTAACCCACCATACACTGCAGGCAGATTTTCTGCTGATCCCTATGGAGCCTCAACCTCCAGGACCCAGCCCCACTTTGATGCAGGACGCTACTCCGACGCCTCCTATGTGTTCACGGGTGATTATTACTATGATACCCGTGCATTCCACAACCGCACCGATAACGCCCTGCTCAACATCCAGAATCAACAAGCGGAACAAATGCGCCGCTGGGAAGCCCAAGAGAAGTGGAACCAAGAGCAAGCTGCCCAGATACAAGGCCTAAGGGAGGATACGGCTACGATAGAAAATAACATTGCCAGCATGATGAGTTTCTTCAACATTGAATAAAGACGTCGCCAACATCTAGCTTGGGGGAGTTTCCTCCCCATTTTACCAAGTAAGTTGTTAGTTGTTTTTGTTATTTATTTTCTGCTTTAGTATTTTATATTAAAAAAAATCCCTATAAATACTTTCTTTCTTGCTTTAATTTAATTTACTGCTTTCCATAAAACATGAAAACAAAATAAAAAGAGTGAGTAGATAAGTGTGCTTTAATTTATCTGCTAAGTTTTCATCTCTAGAAAAATAAAAAGACCAAAAAGATGTTTGATGGAAATGATGAATAGTTGCTCTGTTTGCTTACTTTCAAGTACCTAACTTTCATATTAAGTTCTCCCATGAATTGCTAAAACTAATAAATCTTTATTCTGTGGGAAGCATGAACCTAAAACTAAAGTCTAGGTAAAAGAAAGACATGATATAAAGTTTTGAGCTGCTGTTTATCTTGTTTCTACTACACTAAGTTCTGGAGATTTATTTTGAAAATTTACAAAATCACATGATGAGTTCCTAGCATGATTGGAAAAAATTCCTACCACAGCCATACTTGCTATAATTGCTATATCTTTTACTACTCATTCGCCACATTGAGTTTGATCGAGCTGTGTAGACCCTTAGGAGCTTTTCATGTGGTTAAATCAAGATATTCACTTGCACACATCTATTACACCATTCATCACCATTCATCAAAAACCTGTTAAAAATATTGTTACTACTTGTTGTCCCAAGTATTGTTATTTTCTCTCTTCAAAAAGATTCGATGCAGAAGAGGCATGGGTTATGCAAAAATTTATATATGAGGAAATAAAAAGGGGCAAGTGCCCGGAACCTCAGAAAAAAACGAGGAAATAAAAAGAAGCAAGTGCTCGAAACCTCGAAAGAAAAAGAAAAAGCGTGAGACGAGAGGTAAAAATGGACAAGTGTCCGACAGTAGAATTAGGGGTACAAAGATACCCACCTAAGGAAAAAAAAAAGAAGATAGCCCATGTTCTTAAAAGCAAAGATCAAGGAGGAGAGATAGCAATATGAGGAGCAATGAGAAGTAAGTTTATTATTTATACATTATCACCGTCATTATCATTTATTCCACCACACATGCACATCTTGATTTAATTATATGCTGAGTTCCTTTGGATCCATGGCTCGATTAGACAATATATGAACCATTTTTCACTCTTATGAGCTCCACATAAATATTTCATCAGTCATAAGAAAGTGATCTCTTTGGTAAGGATCCAGAAATACCACATATAGAGAGACTTGAGAGAATCATGTCTAGGAACTTTGAGCTTTATTTTTTTGAAAACTTTTGCAAAACTCCAGAATAAGGTGAAGTATAGACAGGAGGAATAGTGCTTGACTTAATCACTTTGTCTTTTCGATTACTCAAGATTTAAGTGCAGGTACTAGGCCCCATGAACACTTCACTCTAATCTGGGAGAATTTTATATGAAAGTATGTGTGCCTGACAGAAAAGTAAACATCGAAGCAACTCCTGATCCATCTGAGTTTGTCTATTTGCTCAGGGACGAGCAAAGGTTAAGCTTGGGGGAGTTTGTTGACGGTCCATAAGTATCAAATATAATTGTCAACTAAACATGGAAAAGGATCAATATGCACCAAACATCTAGAATTAGGGTTTTATCTGACAGAATTCCACGAGTTTTGGTGTTTATCTATTTCTGCAGGGAGTTATCAGATAATATGGAAAAGAGGTCCACATGTCGGGTTAATGACGGGAAAATTACTTGGCACGCAATTATCTTACATCTAGAAGACTCCAGAAGCCACGGAAACGAACGGGAGCCGTAACGGGCCAGGACACAGGGCGCCCGCCCTGTGCCCTAGGGCGCCCGCCCTGCCCCTCGGGCCAATCAGCTTCTGCCTCGCGGATTATGCTCCACCGCCTCTCTAGATCAAGGAAAACCGTCCGTTCTAAGTCGGTTTGATCCGACGGTCCAGATTCATTTGAAAGGGCTATATAAGCAAGGCACCACCACCCCAGGGGGGAGGAGAAATCATTATCAGAGGAAGCCAGAAAAGTTAGGGTTTAGGAAGTTCTCTCCCGCAGAGAATTAGAAGTAGCTACTCCATTGTTCTTCAAGTCTTATAGGTTTGATTAGATAGAATTAGAGAAGTAGAGCATTCAAGCTCTGGATTTCGGATCTTCATCAATAAAGATTGGTATTATTTCATATCATTCTCTATTACTTTATTCTAATTGCATTATATCTCTGTTTATTATGTTCTTAGTTTACTCTAGTTCTATAATTGATATAGTTATGATTGATAATGAGTTTATGTATGAGTTTGCAAAGCGCTTAGCTCTTACCTCGAGGGAGTTAAGTGGTAGATCATATGTGGGCGTGGTGCATAGATATTATTTACCTGCAAATGTATCCTATTGGCCGGGTTGTGTGGTAGTTCGCGATAGTGACAGCTTCGTTGATTCTTATATAGTCCACCCTCCGTTGATAGGACAGGCAGAATTTGTATTGCGGAGTAAGTCTTACTATGTTCTGATTTACTTTAGCAATGTTCCTTATACATAAATAAAGAGTCTTTTATGCTATATATGATCTTGTAGAATGTTTAGAGTAGATTGTGACTTAGTAGATAGTAGATACTTAGAATCCATTCTCTAGCTAATCCGACGTCACCTTATATCAATATGGAGTAGTCTATTTCTAATCGCTGTGTTATTTACCCATGAGCTTATAATTCATTATCTTTATTTATGGCTTACCCCCTGCTAAAGCAAGTGACTGTGTGACGAGTTTCTCATTAGTAATCATGTTTAGCAAAGTTGATCTCTAGTCTATGTCATTCTACACCTGCTTTCACCGTTCTCTTAAGCAAAATATAAATAACGATACCCGGAATACTTTTCCTGGTGAAATGCTACAATGAGGTATTTTATCTGTGCGCTTGCGGATAGAATAGATTATCTTCTAAAGAGCCCTTTACATTTATAAATACCTATGTACACTCTGGCACCATGCTGGGGATGACAACCTAGTATTTAAGTGGTGTTAGTAAGTGTCAACACTTGCATAGTGTAGTTGAGCTAGTGCTAGTATTAGCTTAGCCATCTTTTATACTAACGTGGTTGTTTAGTGAAGCTTGTAGATTTTTAAATAGGCTATTCACCCCCCTTCTAGCCTTTTAGACCTTACAAGTGGTATCGGAGCCGAGGCACCGTTTATTTGAGGCTTAACAGCCTACAGTGAAATAGAAATGGCTCAATTAAGCTTGCACATCAACAACACCAAGAAGGCACCTCACTTTGATGGCACAAATTATGCATATTGGAAGGTTAAGATGACTGCACACCTCAAGTCAATCAATAGAGAAGTGTGGAAGGTCACCGAAACAAAATTTGAGGTTGCTAATCCGGAAGCACCTACACCGGTGGAAGAGAAGAAGCTCCAATGCAATGACATTGCAATTAGTGCTCTTCATGAGGCATTAGATGATAAGACATTTGAGTAAGTGAAGAATATAGAAGTTGCACATGATGCTTGGGCCAAGCTTGAAGAAACATTTGAGGGCACCGAAGGCACAAAGACCGCTAAAGCATATATCTTGCAAGAAAAATTTTCAAGCTTCAAGATGCAAGATGATGAAAGTGTACCGGAAATGTTTCATCGATTGCAAGTCATTGTCAATGAGCTCAAGGCACTTGGTGAGGAGGTCAAGGACAACCAATTCTCTATGAAGTTCTTGAGAAGCTTGCCCAAGAGATTTGATACATTGATCACCGTGCTAGTGAGGACTACTTTGAAGGATTCAACTCCTCAACAAATATTTCAAGAAGTGATGACCGATGATTCATATAGAGAAGATGATGAGAAGGATGAATTGGTCAAGAAGAAGAAGAAGGAAAATGAGAAAAAGGACGATGAGAAGAAGAAGAGTGTGGCATTCAAAGCCACCACATCCAAGGGCAAATCCAAGATTGAATCATCAAGTGATGAAGACACAAGCTCTTGTGATAGTGATGACATTGATGAGAAGATGGCTCTTTTTGTCAAGCAATTTGGCAAATTCATGAAGAAGAAGGGCTTTCATGCAAGAAGGAGGAAGAACTCATCCAAGAAGAATGAGCATACCATGAGATGTTTTAGATGCCATAGCAAGGATCATCTCATTGCAAAGTGTCCTTATGATAGTGATGATGAAGATGCTATCAAGAAGGAGAGGAAGAAGCAAAAGAAGAAGCAAGAAAAGAAGGAGAGCTCTCATAAGAGAAAGAATGATTCTCATGTTGCTACATGGGATAGTGATGATTCCTCAAGTGATGAAGAGGATGACAACAAGAGCAAGAAGAAGGGACATGCTAGCATTGCCATCCAAGAGAAAGTCTCCCTCTTCGACACTCTATCGTGCTTTATGGCTAAGGCCGCTAAGGTATCATCCAACGATGAGAGTGATCATGATAATGCTAGTGATAGTGATAGTGATGAAGAAGAATTCACTAAAGATGAACTAATCACTATGCTAGAAGATTGCACTCAACATTTTAAAGAATCTAGAAAGGAGTGCAAGAGCTTGCTTAAGGAAAAGAAAAACCTTATGCAAGAACTTGATGAGCTTAGAGCATCTTATGAGAGTCTAAAGGTAGACCATAAGAAGCTTCAAAAGTCTCACACTAAGCTTGAAGAAGCCCATTCCTCTCTAGTTGAAAAATGTGAAAACATGCCAACTAATATTGAGAAAGCTAAAACTTGCAACATAGGCATATCATGTGATATAATTGATGAATCTTTTTATAAGCCTATTGTTGTTGCTACCACTAACCCTTCATGTAGCGCATCCACATCATCCTCATCTAGTAGTGACGGTCTCACTTGTGACTCCACACTAATAGTTGAGAATGAAAATCTCAAGAAGGAGGTAAAATAGCTCAATCACACCTTAGCTAAGGCTTATGGTGGTGAGGACCGCTTGCTTATGTGTTTGGGTAGCAAAAGGGCTTCCCTCTATAAAGAGGGATTGGGCTATAACCCCAAGAAAGGCAAGGCCGCTTTTGCTCCTCACAAGACTCGTTTTGTGAAGAACAATGGTAGCTATTACAAAAGTTGCAAGCAAATTGGTCACATAGAGCAATATTGCATGAACAAGAAATCCAATGCTAATGTATCCTCAATTAAGTTTAATTCTTTCTATATACTTACCAAGGGTACAAATGGTGTTCATGCTAAGTTCATTGGTGCACCATGGATGGGCTCAAAGAAGAAAGCCATTTGGGTACCAAAGAGCTTTGTCACTAACCTTGGAGGACCCAAACAAGTTTGGGTACCTAAAAAGAATTGATCTTATCTTGTAGGTCAATTACAAAGCCGGAGGAAGGCATTGGGTGCTTGATAGTGGGTGCACTCAACATATGACCGGGGATTCTTGTATGTTCAAATCAATTGATACAAGTCAAAATAGTGGTTTTGATGCTATCACGTTTGGCAACAACAAGAAAGGCAAGGTCAAGGGGCTTGTTAAAATTGCTATCTCAAATGACATGAGCATATCAAATGTGTTGCTAGTTGAAAGCTTGGATTTCAATCTTTTGTCGGTAGCACAACTTTGTGATCTTGACTTTAAGTGCATATTTGGTAGTGATGATGTTGAAGTCATAAGTGTTGATGGATCAAATTTGATATTCAAAGGAATTAGACATGGTAGCTTATACTTGGTTGACTTCAATGATAGTGAGACACAATTGACATCATGCTTGCTTAGCAAATCTAGTATGGGTTGGTTATGACATAGAAGGCTTGGTCATGTTGGAATGAAACAATTGAACAAACTTTTGAGGCATGACTTAGTTAGAGGCTTGAAGGATGTCACCTTTGAGAAGGATAAACCTTGTAGTGCTTGTCAAGCCGGTAAACAAGTTGGAAATGCACATCCTAGGAAGAGTGAAATGAGCACATCAAAGGCATTTGAGTTATTATACATGGACTTGTTTGGACCAACAACATATACTAGTATTGGTGGGAACAAGTATGGTTTGTGATAGTGGATGACTATACTAGATACACTTGGGTGTTCTTTCTCTTTGACAAAAGTGATGTTTATGATCTATTCAAGTCTTTTGTCAAGAGGGTGCAAAATGAGTTTGAGACTACCATCAAGAAGATTAGAAGTGACAATGGTAGTGAGTTCAAGAACACAAGAATTGAGGAATTGTGTGATGATCTTGGTATTGGACATCAATTCTCTCCAACCTACACTCCTCAATCAAATGGTGTAGTTGAAAGGAAGAATAGAACTTTGATTGACATGGCTAGATCAATGCTTAGTGAATACAATGTGAGTCATTCATTTTGGAGTGAAGCTATCAACACGGCTTGTTATTTAGTAATCATCTTTATTGCCATGGGAAGCTTGGGAAGACCCCATATGAGCTATTGAATGGAAGAAAGCCCAACATTGCATACTTTAGAGTGTTTGGTTGCAAATGCTATATTCTCCAGAAAGGCACTAGATTGAGCAAATTTGAAAAGAAATATGATGAAGGGTTCTTACTTGGTTATTCTACTACAAGCAAAGCATATAGAGTTTGGAATCTCACAAATGGCACCTTGGAAGAAGTTCATGATGTTGAATTTGATGAAACCCAAGGATCTCAAAATGAAGCTCAAAACCTTGATGATGTAAGAGGAGATCAATTGTCAAATGCAATGAAGAACATGGATATTGGTGATGTTAGGCCAAGGCAAGTTGATGATGATGATATTCATGTGATCAACCAAAGTGTGCAAATTGATACAAATCAAGCAAGCTCAAGTGGTACTCATGATGAAGCTCAAGATCAAGGTCAAGCTAGTGAAAGCAATCAACTCCCAATACTCCAACCTACTAGCATAGCAAGAGATCATCCATTGGACCAAATCATTGGTGGAATTCAAAGTGGTGTTCAAACTAGATCAAGATTAGGATCCTTTTGTGAGCACTACTCATTTGTGTCACTTGAAGAACCTAAGAAAATAGAAGATGCATTGAAAGATTTTGATTGGGTAAATGCCATGCATGAAGAACTAAACAACTTTGCTAGAAATCAAGTTTGGGAACTTGTTGAAAGACCGAAAAACTACAATGTGATTGGTACTAAGTGGGTCTTTAGAAACAAGCAAGATCAAGATGGTATGGTTGTGAGAAACAAAGCAAGATTGGTAGCACAAGGATATACTCAAGTTGAGGGTCTTGACTTTGGAGAGACATATGCACCGGTTGCAAGATTGGAGGCAATTAGAATCTTATTAGCATATGCTTGTGCACACAACATCAAGCTCTATCAAATGGATGTCAAGAGTGCATTTCTCAATGGCTACATCAATGAAGAAGTTTATGTTGAGCAACCTCCCGGTTTTGAAGATGACAAGAAGCCCAACCATGTTTTCAAGCTAAAGAAGGCATTGTATGGTTTGAAGCAAGCACCTAGAGCATGGTATGAGAGGTTGAGGGACTTTCTTCTCTCTAAAGGGTTCAAGATGGGAAAGGTTGACACCACTCTCTTCACCAAGAAAATTAGAAATGACTTGTTTGTGTTGCAAATCTATGTGGATGACATTATCTTTGGATCAACTAACCAAGATTTTTGTGAAGAATTTGGAAGTATGATGGCAAAAGAGTTTGAGATGTCTTTGATAGGAGAGCTTAGTTACTTTCTTGGACTTCAAATCAAGCAAATGAAGAATGGCACTTTTGTAAGTCAAGGGAAGTACATCAAGGACATGATCAAGAAGTTTAGATTACAAGATGCTAAGCCAATGAGTACACCAATGGGTACTAATGATCAATTGGGTGTTGATGCTAGTGGTAACATGGTAGATCAAAAACAATACCGGTCTATGATTGGAAGTTTGCTCTATGTCACCGCTTCGAGGCCGGATGTGATGTTTAGTGTGTGCAAGTGTGCAAGATATCAAGCTTCACCTAGAGAAAGTCACTTGAAAGCAACCAAGAGGATATTGAGATATCTTAAGAGCACTCATGATGTTGGATTATGGTTTCCAAAGGGGTCTAATTTTGAGTTGATTGGATATTCGGACTCCGACTATGGTGGATGCAAGATTGATAGAATGAGCACAAGAGGGGCAATCACGGTTAGCTCGGGAATCAAGTGCCACTAGATCAATGTCTTGAGCATATGCATTAGGATCTAGTAAAGAGCTAACATAACGCCTTGAAAATGTTTGTGAAAATGCTAACACACATGCACATTGATGGTGTACACTTGGTGGTGTTAGCACATTTGCGAAGGCGGTGGTGTTTGAACGGTAGTAAGGGGTTTGGGGTTTGCTCTCCCTCCCGCCGAGCGTGCGAGCGCGGGATTCAGGCGTTTTCGAGCAAATGAAAAGCCCATTTTCTATTGCGCCGGAGGCGAGAAAAGGTGGCGAAAGTCCGAATTGTTTTTCACTGAAAAACAGTGATCGGACGCTGCACCGGACGCGGTCACGGTTTGATCGGACGCTGGTCTGGCCTGACCAGCGCGTCCGGTCAGTTCACCTGTGTATAGAAGAAGGGCGCGCGACCGGCGCGTCCGGTTCCTCACGGAACCGGAGCGTCCAGTCAGGCGTCCAGAGGGGCAGAGTGAAGCGGAGTGCTGATCGGACGCGCGGCGCGTCCGGTCACGTGTGATCGGACGCGTCCGGTCTTGACGGGAGCTTACTGGAACGCGACTGGACGCTGGCACTGTCGCGTCCGGTCAAACGGTTGAGCACGTCCGGTCTCGGCAACGGTAACTTCTGACGCGCACTGTTCACGCTTGTCCTATAGTGACCGGACGCGTCCGGTCACCCTGACCGGAGCGTCCGGTCAGCGCGATTTTCGCTGCGTCGTCCGTAACGGCTAGCTGCATACCCCTTCGTTATAAATAGAGGATGTCCGGGGTTTGAGGGGAACTCTTGCACATTTTTGAGACCTAGAGACATCCTTTGAGCTAGAGAACAACTCCTCCACTCATCTCTTTGCTTGGTTCCACATCTTGAGTGAGATTGAGTGAGATTCAAGTGCATTGCTTGAGAGTTGCATTCTAGAGGCACTTGATCTTCGAGTTGCTGCGGATTTCTTGTTACTCTTCCGTGTTTCCCGACACGGTAGACGGTTTGGAGTAGCGGAGGTGATTGAGCTCGCAATTGGAGATTGTTGGAGCCCTCACCAAGTGTTGTAAGGGGTTCTTGATCCTTCCCCGTGGGAGTTCGCGAATTGGATACTCTAGTGGAGCTCGTGGCTTGGAGGATCCCCATCTTGTGTGCGGTTGTGCGGCGCCCGCCGAGGGCTCGACTCTTGATAGTCGATTAGCTCGCGAACCGACAAGTGGGTGCATCGCCACAATGAGGAGTAGCTTGCCGGGAAGCAAGTGAACCTCGGTAAAAAATCTTGTGTCATCTCTTTGCCGATGATTTCTCTTGTGGTTGATTATTGTGATTGATTCTTCAAGTGCATTACTTCTCTACATCGTTGGTATAAGAATCTAGTCACTTGCTCTTTACTTTCGTGTACTAGTCCTAGTGTAGTTTGCTTAGTGTAGCTTTTATCACATAGGAGTAAGTAGCTTAGTGACTTAGTCTTGTTGGTGTGTATTAGGGATCATAGCCTTGCTTCACTAGAATTGTATAGGTGGCTTGCATAGTGTAGTTGAGCTAGTGCTAGTATTAGCTTAGCCATCTTTTATACTAACGTGGTTGTTTAGTGAAGCTTGTAGATTTTTAAATAGGCTATTCACCCCCTTCTAGCCTTTTGGACCTTACACACATGCGACTGAACGCACCAGTGTCGCGTCCGGTCACCTCCAGGCTTCAGCGTCCGATCAACAAGACCGAGGCCACGCCACTTTAGCTTACATTGACCGGATGCACAGGTCCTGCCGAGGCCAGCGTCCGGTCACCTCCAATGACCTCTTTTCGCCTCCTTTTTTCTTCATCGAGTTGATCTACATCAACTCCAACTTCTTCTTCTTCTTTGCAAACGTGCCAACATCATCGAGTGTACAACACCATGTGTATGTGTGTTAGCTTTTCACAAATATTTTTTTAAAGTATTAGCACTCTTCTTGTCACGCCACTCGATCATAACACGTATGCAAGATTAGATCGCTTAATTGGTACTAGATGACCAATATGCAAACAAGTTTGCCCCTCTTAATAGTACGGCCATCTATTCTAAACTCAGTCATAAACTTCTCTACACACCTATGACTGATGAAATGAAATACTCTACAAATATACCTTTGCTTTGCGCATTTCATTCCATCTCCAACACATGCACCAACCAATCACAAATGATATAATCCATTTCATATCATCACGTGACCATATTGGTTCATCGATCTTGACTTCACTTCACCGTTGCTTCGGTCCATCGGCGCCAAGTCATCACTCAATTTGTTCTTCACACTTGCAACCGGTCCATCAAACCAAGTATTATCTTATCTTCTCCACCTTAATCACATGACTCAATGTTATGTCTCATGTGCAATGAGTTTCTTCGTCACATATGTGAGATTTGTAATATATCCCAACCATTCATCTCTATGTCTATGACATAAGTTACATAAATATAACTATGAGCTAATTAACTGCATATCTCACATAAACACTCGTTAATCCATAGATTGTCACTCGATTACTAAAATCAAACGAGAAGCTTTCAGCGGCGCGGATTGGTAAGGGCGTCCGGCCGTTGACCTGAGGAGAGCCTTACCGTACCTGCTGGGCGTTTTTTGTTTTTATTAGTCGTTTTTTTTTTGTTCATGGCGTAGAGAAGCGACGTAGCGTGGGCTGGGCTGGGCCAGGCCGGAAATGTGAAAATCCGTTGCATTTGGTGCTCTGCCGCGCCTCAGGCCCGCAGCTGCTGATGCACCAGATCGCCTTTCCGCCGCAGCCCACGGATCGCCGCTTCTCCTCCCCGCCGCGCATCCCATGGCGCCGCCGGTCGCCGGCGTCGTGCGTCTCGCCGCGGCCTCCCGCGTGTTAGTCCTCTCCCTCTACCTGCTCGCCCGCCTTCTCTTCCGCCCCTACGACACCTCCGCCACTCTCCACCCACCCTGCCTCTCCTCTCCCCCCTTGTCCCCGGATCCCAATACGCCCGTCTCCACCGCTATCTCGTCGCTGGCCGTGTGGGACGGCGTCCACTTCGCCCGCCCCGCGGAGTGCGGCTACGAGTACGAGCAGTCCTTCGCCTTCCTCCCGCTCCTCCCCGCCTCCCTCGCGCTCCTCGCACGATCGCGTAAGCCCGCTCGTCGCACTTCCCTGCCTCGTCTTCGTTCGGATGTCAATTTGTGCGTTTTATCTGATCTGGTTGTGGTGATTGATCCTTCTCCCGCGCAGTGTTTGCGCCGCTAGTGCCGATACTAGGGTACAGGGCCGTTCTCGTGCTCTCCGGCTATGTCCTCAACAACGTCGCATTCGTTGCTGCCGCGGCCTACTTCTACAGGTGTTCGTCGTCTGATAAACTTTACTATTTTCGTGTTCACGTAGATTGTCACTGTTTCTATGCGTTAGATGAACTCTAGTACTACAGTTCTGTGCCTATTTGGGGTTATTTGTAGCCATTTATTAGTTCTGTTGGGTTCTCCAAACATAACGAGATTTGACTACAGTTGAGAGCATTGCACACTGGAATGCGGTAGCTGTGTTTCCTGCACTTTATTGGCGATGCCAAGTGAAAGCTTTTTCGCAGTTCAAGAGTTGGTGTTCTTTGGTGGATAATATTTGATGAGGTGCTTGTGGACTGGACTGGACTGGACTGGACTGGACTGGGGCACTGGGCCCTTCTGTGGTGATGATTAGTTTTTTGTTGCCTGTAAAACTAGATTCTGGTAGCTGTATGCAAAAGCAATCATATGAAGTTCAGCGCAATCTGTTTCTAGTGTTTTTGTTTTTTGAAAGAAAGGTGGCAGGAGCTCTGCCTATGCGCTTTTGATAGAAAGCAAGTTTTTCGTGAACATTTGTCCTGAGCTGCCAGTGCCACGAGGAGGGAGGCCTCCGAAGCACACAAGACGAAAAGAACACAGAAAGAACAAAATGCCCAAAGCGGTGAACACAACTACTCAGACCCAAAAACTCCTGTGTCTCCTTTGCACTTGTCTTGTTTATCCTTTGTGGTGACCTCTGATGGCACGAGACTGGCATGCTGGAAGATGCAGCGATTTTTTTCTTTCCAAATGTTGATTCCATTGAAGGAGTGGCTACAAGTTTGCAGTTTTTCACTATTCTTGATACTATCTGATCATATGGTCATAAATGTCGAAAGTTAGACCAACCCTTTTTGAGCATCACTGCATTACTAAGGCAACTACCAATTCTTGTTGGTGCAGATTGTCTGTGCTAATTTTGAAGGACCAGAAAGCAGCTTACCGAGCATCCGTTCTGTTTTGTTTCAACCCTGCTTCTGTGTTCTACTCATCATTGTAATATTCTTTTCCTTCACCAACACAAGAAAAGAAACTCATGAGTTTGGCATATCCTAACAGACAAATTGTTGTTTTTGGCAGGTATTCAGAAAGTCTTTATGCACTTTTTTCTCTTGGAGGCATGTTCTATCTGTTTTCGGGTGCTCATACTGTTGCAGTGATAATGCTCGCTCTGTCTGGTTCAGCTAGGTCAAATGGAGCACTTAATGCTGGTTATTTCTGTTTTCAGGCCTTGCTACAAGCATATGATGCCGCTGTCCAAAAGAAAAGGCCGTTGGTATGTTCCACTTCAGTTATTAACTTATTATTATGAATAATAGTATTTGGCATGAAGAGACTAAATGATATACCATATTGCATTAAATTATCCTTCATTTCCATAAAGAAGCCATCAGCAAAGACATACTTGTCTAGTAACTTCTTTTTGTTTTGGCCAGTTGGCGATGCAGGCCCTTGTGATTGGAGCTTTGCGCTCCATTTTCATATTTGTACCTTTCTTCGCTTTCCAAGCATATGGATATTTGAACATATGCGTACATGGGAGCTCAGAGGAATTGAGGCCGTGGTGCAAAGCAAAAGTTCCCTTGTTGTATGGATTCATTCAGAGCCACTACTGGTAATTGTTTCTGTATGAAAGTAGTTAGAATTGGTATTGGCATAATAATCTGTCAAAACTAGCACCTCTTTATCCTTTTTTCTTACCTTTGGAATTATACTAGGGTAGTCTTGCATCACCGATTATGTGCTGTCTGTATGCACACTTTCATTGATGATTTTTTTGTAGCCATAAGAAATACATATTGGATACATCTTTCATGGAATTTGACTTGTTTCTTCATTCACCCTATATTCTATTTCACGTGCTTGGTGGCACAGTCCTTTGCTTATACCGAACCATGTTGTATTACACATCTGCTGAGATGAACATTGGGTACACTATGGAAACCCCATCCTCCTTTGTGTTACTTTAAATTTTATTGAAATATTTATCTGTTCACCATTTCTCGAGGATGTCGATGTTGTATTAGTTTTCTCTCATAAGACAACATATTTTGCCTCTCTCTAGCATCGTTAAGTCTTAATTCTTAACAGCTCCTTATAAGTTACTTATGGTTTCTTTTTAGGGGGGTTGGTTTCTTGAGGTACTTCCAAGTGAAGCAGCTGCCGAACTTTCTCTTGGCTTCACCAGTACTTTCTCTTGCGGTTTATTCTATTGTCCATTACACCAAATTGCTTCACCGACTTTTCCAAACAACTAGCATCCACAAGCAGATTATCACTGCTCTCGAGGAAAGGTCAGTTGTGTCATATAGAAAATCCGATGATGTGACAAGTTTGAGTGAACTTTCTGCTGGACTCACTAAGAAAGCACAAGGTACTATTGCAATCTCAACAATCTACATTTTGCTTTGTTTTGAGAAGCTATTGCTCATCTATCTTGATGTCAAGTCTATTTGACTGACCTATTTTTTTTTTAAAAAAAATTGCATGTATTTTTTTATATAGTGAGAAGCGTGCAATGTTGAAGTGATCTCAAGATAGACCTTTTTTTTTAGAAGAATAGCTGGACATGAAGCCTTTAACCTTACAATATTTCTTGGACAGGAAACTCTACGGTTAAACACAGAAAATCAGTTGCTACCGACACAGCTTCTGCAACGTTCCATGATACCATGTCACCTAACCAAAATATGGAAGAGAATCAGGATGCGTGCTCCATATTACTACTTCCATTCGTTCTGCATCTGGTCTTCATGACATTCACAGCCTTCTTTGTGATGCATGTCCAGGTCAGTATATGATCTTCCTCGTTAAGGCAAAGCTTATCTGGAGGCACTGCTGGTTCCATCATGGCTTGAATACCAACTTCCATTCAATTTATGCAGGTGTCCACACGGTTTCTATCTGCTAGTCCCCCGATTTACTGGGCTGCTGCGCACATCTTGGCTTCTCCAAGCCGATCCTCCAAAAGATGGGGCTACTTGATCTGTGTCTATTTCATCGCATACATTCTCCTAGGTAGTCTGCTCTTCTCCAACTTCTACCCTTTCACGTAAGAACGCCGGGGCACACCAGATGCGTTTTCTGAATCCAATGGTAAGCACTGCTGCAGTGGTTGTCTGGATTGCTCATCTGTTTATCAGGTGGATTATCTCGACTAGCATTACCTGAAGGTTTCCGTAGGTAGGTGCTTCCCTAGTTCAGCAATTGTGCGTCGACTACTTGATTCGCTGATGTATTGTTACATATGTGGAGTACGTATTTTTTTTTCATGCATCGGGTTATGATGGGGCCTCTAGCTTTACGATCAGAAGTTGGAGATGCAAAAGACAGCGTCAGTCCGAACTGATTTAGCTGAGCTGCAACATCCAGCTCGCCCTCCAAATAATCTCGATACTAGTCTTGCTAAACCAAACAAATTCAACCAAGGATACATCAGTCTGAACTCAGAAACAAAATTACAACAAAGTAACAACTGAAACATTTAACAGTAAACCAAACATAGCACGGTAAACCAAACATAGCATGCTGCAAAAGGTGCCGTTTAAAGTGTGGTTAACAGATCATTTAAGCTTTGCCAAAAGTAAACAGAACCGAAGTAAAGAAGCCGGTTTTCCGTTGGCTCAGAGACTCGGAGGACGAGGAACGCGGCCGGCTAGCGCGGTGGGTGCGTCGGCTGATGGCTGGGTTGTTCGTACTGCCCGCACACGGTGTCACGGTGATACGTATCTGTTCTCATCAGTTACCAACTTGTTCCATGAATGGATATGATCCACAAACACGTCATAATCTCCCGTTCCTACACAGGCTCGTTTTCCTAATACCAACATGTATGCAAGTATCCTGGGGATCGATGATCTTCGCCAATTATTTAATGACACCATCTTTCTTCATATGACGAAATAACGCCGCTGGATTCATTGGTCGGTCGTTCGTTTTCATCCAGACCATCCAAAGACTAGCTATATATATAAATATAAAAATGTCCATGAAGATCAGTGCCCATCGTTGTCCATGGATACTCGTTAGCTAGCCAGCAGCGTCGCCATCGACTTGCTAGTATAATAATCAACGGATGGTGACTCCGATCCAACAAACGACAGACAGAGGTGCAGCGCTCATGAGCTAGCTAGTACTAGTATAGTGCCCGTGCTAACGCTACGGCTTCATCTCAGGATGCATATGAAAACAACCAAGTAACAATATTTTCCATAGTTCAAGTTTCACACAATTGTATATCAGGTATATAATATGGAAAACACTTATACATAGCAAGTCATAATAAAGTTGTCTCGCCTCAACCATCTAATTTACAATCTGCTTAAAACCTTCTTTGTCTCGCCTCCCTGAGGGCGTGAGCGTCTTGCACACCCCAGACTCCCAGCCGCTGGCCCATCGACGGTGTAGGTAGCCGTGCCATGCCACAACGTCCACCTCGTGCCACACCGAGGTCGTCGCCGATCCACACCAACTCCGCTGACCCGAAGCCATGTGTCATCCTGGACCGCCCTCGTCTCGCCGCCCTTGAAGCAAACAAAGACACAAACATTCAAGCAAATCATGTGTACTCCCTCCGTCCTAAAATAACTGTCATTCTCGGTTCCCAAGAAACAACTTTGACTAAATATATATTAAAAAATATTAATATTAATGGTACATAATTAGTATCATCGGAAAGATCTTTGAATCCAGTTTTTTAACAAATTTATTTGGAGATACAAATGTTGCACGTATTTTCTATAAATCTAATCAAACTTGCGACACGAAAACCCAAAACGACTTATTTTGGGACAGAGGGAGTAGTCATTCTTGCACACAGAGACCAATCAACTAAAATGCAGAAACAGAGTTAGCTGCAGGATACCAAAAGAGAGACACCAGCCTAGATTACCTCACCTGAAGGGCCAGTCAGCGGCTGTAGCTGTTGCCTTCCAATGAAGGGCCAGCCTAGATTACCTCACCTGTAGGAGTTAGAGAGGAGCATCACTGGTCAAGAGAGAATCAATAATCCCAGGCATATGTCAGACACACACATGTATGTATAATTCCCTGATAATGTAATACAAGGAGCTAGCTAGCATAAATCTGTCTATTGAGATTTGTTTAAGTCTCATTAGGGCAACCTATGCCAATAATAACCTATAGTTTATTAGGGACATGCCAAAGAAGCTGACAAGAGAACATGCCATATTTTCAAGATAAACATGGGGAAACGACTGGTGTTTGCTACCATGAAAGCAAGTCTGCTTCACCACATCAGTTCCTGCAGGCAAGTGAAAAAATTACAACTCAGATATAGATAAATTAGATGGCCAGTAATTGGTACCTGGATGGAGGATAGCATCAGTTCTGTACCTAAGTATATTTGCGCCCTGGGATATGACAAAATAACAAGAAGCCACATCATCAAAAGCATTTGCGGACACGATTCGTATAATAGGAGAAATTTTCTTGCCTTTATATCCCTGTGCATGATTCCATTGCGATGCAAATATTCCAGTCCAAGCAAATGTTGTTTAGTATATTTCCTGATGACCTGATAAAGAAATAAACTGAATAAAAAAAATACTCTTCACTGGTCAACTCATCAATACCCAAAACCTCATGTAGTAGAGCAATCTTTGGTAGAGGGGGAAACACAATAAACTGGTAGGCATGATAATGTTAACAGATAATAACAAATTCATAAGTATTGTAGGGAACACTTTTGAACAGACCATGCATTCACACTTATCATTTTCAACCCTTCTTTGCTCTTCCTCATTACCTGCATATTATGCATATATATTAGAAAGATTATTAAAAATAGTATATTGCCCGTGCTAACGCTATGGGCTACATTAAGTCCAAAGCTAATTGACTATACTGGACAACTTATAAAAGGCATGTCGATTAATAATACAAAGTTGCAGATCTTGTTTGTTGGATTATTTCATTGATATAAGGAAGTTAGAATTTCGTGTGGACCGTACAAAACTGAAAATCAGATGTAAATCAATTCCATCTAAAGCACAAAGCAAGCAAGAATTCAGAGAGCAAATAGATCTGTCCAGAATCTGGAGCGGTGAAGCTCTACTCCTAAAACCTTCCTTCACTTCAACCCCATATCCATCTCTACCAACTGTTGATTAGCCACCATCGAGATACTACTTCAAACATTTTTCAAATTCTTTCATAACATCGAGCACTGCATAGATTGTGTTACCTGATTAGAAAAAATACTTATCGAAAAGGAACTCAGGTTTAGGATATCATGGAAACCATCCTGCTTTGCCCTTGCATTCACCTTCTGCCCAACCATTGCCTGCAATATGTGTTTCAGAGAAAAGAGAGGACAAATGTAGGCCAAATGATCGCTTTACAGAATCCATAACGTCGATAAACAGAAATAAAAAATTTGGTTCAGAAAAAATTAATCACAGCTACTGGTGTGTTTGTCAGCTACAGGCATGCATTTTAAAAACACTAAAATTGTATTACCTTTCGGACCAAGGCTACGTTTCCATCAGCAGCTTATATACTCTACTTCAGTAGCATTCCTTTAATCTGCAAGGAAAATGAATCTTCAGATAATACTTCAAGCAAGGATTATGATTCAAAGGATGCTCAAATCAGTTGAAGTGGTAGTTGAGCCGTCCATTAACTGACTATAAGAGGCAATGGATTCGAAGGGACATCTACACAAAGTTTTAACCCAAATCAGAAAACCATGATTCACTAATGTATTAATCCAAACCATGAGTCAGTTCCAAAAATAAGTAGACAGGTAAAAGGTAAGATCTACGGACCTCCTAGAAAGAGCTAAGAAAATCCCCAACTCATAACTAATGAATTGCCAAATAACACATTTTCAGCACAGATCCCCCTCCTTCCTTGCTTTTCCCCCTCCCTTCCTAGTGGTGCTGCCGCTACAATCAAGCAAAGAGAGGGAAGCTGGTTGCACGAAGCCACGGAAGTAGAGCAGAAATCGGTGGCTTACCATGTAGTGTCCCAAGCAGCTAGACAGCGTACCGATAGGGACGGGTGCTGCCGCCGCGTTGCCCTTGGGTTCTACCAGCGCCGCCGTGGTCGAGGTCGAGCCATGCCGCCTCCGCGTTGATGCACCGCCGCAGCCGCTGCTGGGACCGCGTGCCGGGGTGCCACGCGCGCCCGCGATAGGTCCAGCCCGCGAACCAAGGACGTCGGGCCGCCGGGCGAGCGCGCGAGGTGCCCAGGCTCCGGCACTGGCTGCCCACCTGGCCGCCGCCACTCCGGCTGGCCACGGGCCATCGGCCGAGCGTGGGGCGACCCAGCCGGTCGCGGCTGCTACCACCGCAGGGACGGGCACGAGCGCGCTAGGCCCGCCCGGTCACCGTCTTGCGTGCCGAGGGGAAGGGGCACCGCCGTCTCTCATGGGATTGGGAATCCGAGGAGTCGCAGTCGTGGGGGAGGCGGAGGAGTGGCGGTCGTTTCGGTTCGTGAGGACGAGGGAGCGAGGGAGGCCGGGGTGAAGCTGGGCGGCATGGTGCAGACACACTGAAGCAGGACCGTTAGATGTGGTTGAGTAAGGAGAGAGAATGATTAGCAGAAGATCTGGACGGTTCGTTTTCAGGGAGTTGAATTTCTGGGTGTATAAATCGGTGTGGACGTAGAAAAGGCATCTCAGCGGGGGCAGAGGATGGGGGTGCACATAGAAAAGTTTTAACTGGTGATTTATATAGGGGTATAGATGTGTATGGCCATTTCAAGGGTAGGGTACCCAAGACATTAGCGACGTGTACGTACGCACGGTACTGTTGTTGCATGCCGTATATACGATCATCTCCAATTCTCCATGAAGAGCAGTGGTGCTGGCGTACGTGCTACCAGGAATCGATGACACGAGGGGTTATTATTTATTGTATTAGTTCTGGTTGCTGCAAGTTCTTAGTAGTGTGAGTTGCACTTTGTTCCTTCAATTGGCGAGTTGGTTATTAACTAATCCCATCTTTTCTTTTTTTGTTCAGTTGGCGAGGTGGCACTCGATGGCCAATACTCTACGCAAAAAGAGTCCGGTCGTTATCGAGCGCTCGACAGGTGTGCATGCCGGCTTGGTTAAGCACGCACGCAGACGGAACGAAACATTGGAATCCGATGCAGGAAAGCTGCAATTAAACTACTACACCAATCTAGACCGTGGATCAATTGCACTTTGGAATCGACACAAAGCTGGCAAATATTGGAAACATATTGCTTTTGACGAAGCATACCGGGAGTCAGTAGCGGACGCCCTGTTTAGTTTGCAGAAAATTTTGCAAAATTTTTCAGATTCTCCGTCACATCGAATCTTTACACACATGCATGAAGTATTAAATATAGATTAAAAATAAAACTAATTACACAGTTTAGACGAAATGGACGAGACAAATCTTTTAAACTTAATTAGACCATGATTAGACAATATTTGCCAAATAACAACAAAAAGCGCTACAGTGCCATTTTACCAAAAATTTCGGATCTAAACCGGCCCCAGATAAACGGAGGAGCCTGGGCGATGCAACTGTCAGTCCGTGGCAGCCTGCTGGCAGGCACTCCCTGCCTCTCATAACCATGCTTAGCAAATTGGGCCTCAAGAGACAGGGCACGTGCAACTCATCATATCTTAAAAGAGAAAATAATTTCACTATTCAGGCCTTAGTTCCAGCGCTAAGTGTTGCATGGTGAAGAGGCTAAGGACTTTGGCACACCTCAAAAATGGCTCCAACTTCTCTGACAAATCTACTGTAGTATCACTGTTGAGGTGCCGTAGTGTGAATTCGTTGGAGCCCTTTGCGCCAAAATGAAGTTCACTCTTTTCATTCTTCCTAGGAAGAGGTCTATTTTAACTATTGAGTTGTGCTCAAAGTCTGGTTTTTATCATCCAACTCACAAACTAGGTTCTTTCATCGTCGAACTATAGAATTAGAACAAATTTAGCCCTTCCATGGTTATCTCTAAAAACTCATAACAATTTCCTTTTTATCAGAGTAGTCTCAATATCAGTTGTTAGGTTTTAGGTAAAAATGTGCTTATAAGTTACCGGGTGACACCATCATTTTCAACTCCCCGTCTGATTTTGCTTCTTGTAGAGGTCCTAAGTTTAGATGCCTATCTAGTCATCTAAACTAGCGCCCGAAATATTTAAGTCGTTTTGATTTTGTTAGGTCAAAGGATCTCAAAGCCTTTATCCTTTTGCCTTTTCAAAGCCTCTCACAATAAATATGTAAAATATAGATGTTTTGGTGAATCGCCTTCATATTTTCATTGTGATGCAGCCCTATTGCTAGTGGATGCTAAAGTACATTACAGCTTGGTGGCCGATGTACCATGACTAAGGTGAAGAAATAGTACTTGCATTAAGCCAAGAAACTAAGTAAACTATCAAGAGTCATGGCACGAAGAGGACCAAACCTTTGTTGAATCATATGAAGAAGTGGTTTTTGGATGAAGTCTTGATCATATTGCTAAAAGATTCTAATTCGCTAGCTAAGGAAGTCATGCTTACAGCAAAGCCAGTGATAAAGACCCTTAAGTGTTTAAAACCAAAGTTATGGCACAATTTTTTTAAAAAAATGAGGCCCAAGTGTGATTAAATTGTGTATACATTTGCTTTTGAGTATAAGTGTTCCGTCTTGTGCCTCAAATGTAAAGCTTTAATATAAATAGACTATAATGTATATGCCATACGTACTATGCTACTTGCAACAGAGCAAATGTAGTTGACCATTTTAGAGGTAGATCTGGTCCCAGGGACGCGTGGTGTATAGCACCGTGGCATTTGTTGCCACTTGCCGCGGGAAGCAGAGAAAGGGTTAGTTGTCGTGCACATGCAGATGCGAGGTGACAAATCATGGTTAGGTACTTGAGTATTTGTTTTTTTTCCTCTTTTTTATATTTAATTGGATTGGAAGCGTCCATCGCAGAGTGTACTATGTATTAACGGTAACCTGGGGCTGCATTGAGATAAGCTGTGGTCCCAACAACTTGTCACGTGGCCGGAACCCGGAACTGTGGCGAGGCCAAGGCCACAGAATTACGGTAGGAAGCAATCAGAAGCCGCTTTTAGGCAGCTGGACAGGATCACAGGACACATCCACCATCATTTCTGGTAGCTAGCCGTCCACGGCTTATTGCGGCCGTTGGTTGCCGCCAAGCTAGTTTCTTTTCTTTTTCTATAGATTTTCTTATTTTTGTTTTCAGGGGGACGGTTGATTCATGTGCGGGAACTCCGGAAGCGTCCATGTGCTTCTTTTCAAGCTCCGCAGTGTTGGGTAGGTGTAAAATTGGACTGCTGTATATGTTATATATACCTTTTCCTATTGAAAATAATATAATACAATCAGTGACAAATCCAGGCGGCGTTGTACTATAAAGTTTTGGCTACCAATGACAACTTATATTTTTTAAGCAAAAAATATAGAACAACCGACCAGAATGAAGATGTTACCTTTTAATAATGGAATTATCAGTAATATATAGATGTTTCAATAGAGTACTATCACCAAATCAGAAATCATCAAATGAGTGAATGACCAAATTCCCAGATCAGAAAGCACTGAAGCAGGGCTGGCAGGGGCGTGAGAGTTGACTGGCTGGGGCTGGCTACCTGGCCAGCGAGAGGCGGCCGCCTGGGAGCTGGCTGCTGGCTGGCGCGGCGGTGCTGAGCGGCAGCGGCTGGGGCGGCTGGGTGGGGTTGTGTCACTGGATTCGCCTGCAACCAGAGGCAACGAACAGCGATGGCGAGCTTGGCGGGCGGAGCGGAGGCGATGAGCGGTAGAGCGGGTCAGCGACAGGGCTACGGCAAGTCGCGCAAGCTACGAGAGCGAGGTGACTGCCTCGCCCTCCCGGAAAAAACAGCGTCGCGCCTCCGTGGTTTCGACCTTCGGCTCGAACTCCGGCGACCTTCAGGGGTGGGGATATGGTGCCCGGCCAAGGGGACCTGGGGCGGCCGCCCTAGCTCACCCTAGTGGTCGTATTTCGCTAACTACTGTCAATCACTATTCACCACTAGCTAGACACTGTTTAAGCACTTTTTTCTGTAGCCATTTTTCCAGCTGCCCATCTTTGGCGGCGCGGCATCAACGCGCCCACCCGTGCTTGTATATTTATATTGGCAAAGATCTTTTAGCTTTGATCATAAATATCTCTAATTTTATAGACTTGTCGGGTACCAATTTTAGGGTACCCGAAGAAGGGGAACTAATGGTCTCCAACGATCAAAATCGAACGGACGATTAAAGGGCATGACCACGGCTTCATCCGACCCCTAAGGGATAGGTTCTCGTTCGCCCGACCCCTGAGGCACAGGTTCCGCTCGTCCGACCCCTTGGGAGCGGGTTGCGCCTCGCCCGACCCTAAGGAAACGGGCCTCGCCTCGCCCGACCCCAAGAAGGGGAGCTCCACCCCGCCCGACCCTGAGGGCGCACGATCACCCTCGAACGGGGGCGCAGGCCTAGCAGGAGGCCCGCACTGTCTCTAACCACCACAGATGCAAAAGCTCAAGCCCGGGGTCAAACTTCTGACACCGGATGGGAATGGACATGCCTTGACATGACCCGAAGCCATGGCAGGCCATGCCCGAGGGGCCCATGTCGCCCACAACGCCAGACACGATGGGACGGGGTGCCACGACCGACTGACAATGCCAACGCGTGGCGCCAACAACAAACAGGGCCACGACGTGGAGCCATCTCTATCGCTATCAGCATCGCGACATGGAAACATCTCCGTCATCATCTACAAGACTAGCAGGGCACGCCTACAGGAGGAGGGCGGCACGACTCTAGGGCTCTTTTCCTCTCGGTTTTTCTCTTTCTTCTTTTTCCCTCTCTCTCTCATGTACCCCATGTTCTTCCCTTGGTCTATAAAAGGTAAGGCTGAGTGCCCCACCTGGGCAAGCTTTTCAAGCTCTTAGGCTTTGGAGATCTCGAACACTATGAAGCACTTCAACTCCACTTCACCTTCACCAGAGACTTAAGACTTCTTCCCTCTCTCGCCCATTTGTAACCCCTACTGCAAACCTCAGTGCTAGTAACATGGGCAACAACAGTGACTAGACGTAGGGACATTCCGCCCGAACTAGTATATATCCTTGTGTCCTCTAGCATACAATCTGGGCCAAACATGCAATACAAAATTCATTAGCCGATGGTTTCGTAACACCGACAGTTGGCGCGTCATGTAGGGGCCTTTGCGCGTTTCGTCGCTTCCATTAGTCCGCGGATGGCTAGCCACGGCGTGAGCTAGACCCCAGGTGCTGGCGCGAGCTCCGGCCCCCATTCGGCCTCCACGCTCCACCAGCCTCAACGCTGTCGTCGAAGCCCTCGAGAAGCTGCAGCCGCATGCCTCGGAGGCCTGTGCCCCCAGGGGCAACTAGCTTCTTGACTTCAACTACGCACAGCTGGAACGCCAGCTTCCCGTCTTCTTGGGACCCCAGCCATCCTAGGAGGACTTACGTCACCTCTCTTTGTGTACCAACGTCATGATTCAGCTCGCTGGCAGAGAACCGCTCTCCCCGGCGTATCTCGCCCGGAACGCCCTGACAACGTTTCTGTTTGGACTGCACGACACTATCGGGACCAGCGGTCACCTCATGGCACATCACATGCTATAACAGAACTGACCAATTATATGAAATTAAGTAAGAAAATCACCTGCCGGAGCAGTTAATTTAGCAAACTTAAGCTCGTATAACCCGATAGTCCGTGAAATCACGACGGATTTCAAACCAACCAACATACCAACCAAGATCGTACAAGTTTAGTAGCCACAGTCATATATTACATAAAGTTCACAACATTATTTCGAATACATCGGAGTTTGGAACATAAAGTTATTACAAAACAAGTTCATAATAAAGTAGCAGAAGCAAATAGTTCTAAGACTTCACACACACACTTAGTTTGAATTACAGTGCCAGATAGTAGTCATGTCCAGTAAAAACATCATGTAAGACATACGGAGCGACCATGCCCTTGGTCCTAATTGTCGCCTATCGTGCAGACAGTTGATGCAATATCCATAATACATCAGGCCATCTGCAACAACAATGGGAACAAAGCCCTGAATACGAGAATGTACTCAGCTAGACTGACCCACCTTAAACGGAAATAAAATGACACCAAGGTGTATGTAAGGCTTTATTTTCATAGCTAGCTGACTCATTTGCGAAAAGCATACTTTATCTTGAATAGACTATTTTAGTATTAACATCATCTTTATTATAACTTGTCACTCTAGGTAAGCACCTATGCTATAGCAATCACTTGATTAACCATTCATATCAAGTTACCATGTTAGGTTTAGCATTTCCAACATCTTCCATAATGAAAGCCCAAGTTTAGTTTTGGTAATTAATGACACCAAGTTGCTAATGCCATATGTTAAGTGTTTTGAGTTAGGCATAAGCAACACATGTGATGAAGGTGTATGTGGCAAGGAGTGGTGGCCACAAGATCACAAAGAGATGGTGCACGTACATGAAATGACGATCATGGTGGAGATGCACATAAAATGATGGACATGATGATCAAGTGAAGAAGAAGGTTCTAAGAGCGCAAGGCAAATGTATAACCATAGGGTTTTCTTTTTGCCGGTCTAAGATGAGTAGAGAAGTGATTGATCGAATTTAGGATACATAGCCGACTATCAAGAGGGGCAATCATGGTTAGCTCGGGAATCAAGTGCCACTAGATCAATGTCTTGAGCATATGCATTAGGATCTAGTAGAGAGCTAACATAACGCCTAGAAAATGTTTGTGAAATGCTAACACACATGCACATGATGGTGTACACTTGGTGGTGTTAGCACATTTGCGAAGGCGGTGGATTCAGCGCTTTTTGGGGAAGTGAAACGCCTATTTTCCACTACGCCTGAAGTTGAAAAAGAAACAGAGGCGAACGGAGGCCACCAAGGCGATCGGACGCTGCACCGGACGTGATCACGGTTTGACCGGACGCATCCGGTCAGTTCTTCGCAGCTGTCAGGCGCGCGGGTGTTAGGGTTTGCAACCGGCGCGTTTGGTCCCTCATGGAACCGGAGCGTCCGGTCTGGCACCCAGAGGGGCAGAGCCGGTCATAGAGCCAACCAGACGCATGGCGTGTCCGGTCACGTACGATCGGACGCGTCTGGTCCTGAGTAGACCCTTACTGGACTTCGACTGGACGCCAGGTGAAGCGCGTCCGGTCAAACGCTAGAGCGCGTCCGGTCACGACAATGGTAACTTCTGACGCGCACTGTTCACGCTTGTCCTGTAGTGACCGGACGCGTCCGGTCACCCTGACCGGTGCGTCCGGTCAGTACGTTTTTCACTGCGTCGTCCGGTAATGGCTAGCTGCGTACCCCTTCGCTATAAATAGAAGTTGTCCGGGGTTTGAGGGTAACTCTTGCACATTTTGAGACCTAGAGACATCCTTTGAGCTAGAGAACAACCCCTCCACTCATCTCTTTGCTTAGTTGCACATCTTAAGTGAGATTGAGTGAGATTCAAGTGCATTGCTTGAGAGTTGCATTCTAGAGGCACTTGATCTTCGAGTTGCTGCGGATTTCTTGTTACTCTTCCGTGTTTCCCGACACGGTAGACGACTTGGAGCAGCGGAGGTGATTGAGCTCACAATTGAAGATTGTTGGAGCCCTCACCAAGTGTTGTAAGGGGTTCTTGATCCTTCCCCGCGGGAATTCGCAAATTGGATACTCTAGTGGAGCTCGTGGCTTGGAGGATCCCCATCTTGTGTGCGGTTGTGTGGCGTCCGCCGAGGGCTCGACTCTTGATAGTCGATTAGCTCACGAACCGACAAGTGGGTGTGTCGCCACAACGAGGAGTAGCTTGCCGGGAAGCAAGTGAACCTCGGTAAAAATCTTGTGTCATCTCTTTGCCGAGGATTTCTCTTGTGGTTGATCATTGTGATTGATTTTTCGAGTGCATTACTTCTCTACATCGTTGGTATAAGAATCAAGTCACTTGCTCTTTACTTTCTTGTACTAGTCCTAGTGTAGTTTGCTTAGTGTAGCCTTTTTCACATAGGAGTAAGTAGCTTAGTGACTTAGTCTTGTTGGTGTGTATTAGAGATCATAGCTTTGCTTCACTAGAATTATATAGGTGGCTTGCATAGTGTAGTTGAGCTAGTGCTACAATTAGCTTAGCCATCTTTTATACTAACGTGGTTGTTTAGTGAAGCTTGTAGATTTTTAAATAGGCTATTCACCCCCCTCTAGCCATTTGGACCTTACACATAACCATCTGCGTTTCATCATCATTACTATGATGCCGTAGCTCGAGTCAAGTGCTCACTATCTAGGAGTGATGGTGATTCGAATCGATTCCTAACCAGCTGGTGATTTATTCCTCACACAAACCACACTCATCGATCAAATGAGCTACAGATCACCAATGACACGATTCCGGTAAACGTCGTGGGACAAACGGGAGCCGTAGTACCCAGGGGTCGCCCGACTGTCAGGAATCAGCCCACGCCTGCCCTTGGGCTCACTCTTTGCGCACCTGTCATACCCCCATCAGCACCAATACACGCACTCGTGTAGATCCCAGCCCAAATAATGTCACTAGCTTCACAGTCGAAAGGTACTTTATTCGGCCAGCTAAATGTGAGGCATGCGTTCAACATGACAAGAGGGACGAGTAACGATCGGTCCTTAGCCAACACAGGCGAAAACTACAAGCACCCCAGAACCCTGTCTGGTTGCACAACATTCATCCCGCCTGGTCTCCAATTATCCATTAACACTTGGTTATCTTCAGGATATCATCAATTTCATAACTAAAGTATTCTGGTAACCACCTATAGTTGATGGTGACAGGAAATCACCGACTGCTACCGGTCTAAGCAGGGCTAAGCATTTAATGTGGTCCTAGACTTATCAGGGTATACAAATATAACAAGGTAACAATGATATAACAAATGCATCAACGGTTTCACTCAACTCCTACAACTTAATGCAACAATATATATAGAACTTATATAATTAATTGCTTTTATAGAGTAGGAGACTTATAATGCTCTGGGGCTTGCCTCTTTCGAAGGAACTAGGTTGATGGTCCATGCGCTCGGGCAGATCCTCTCCTTGTTCCTCGGCCTCGGGCACCTCTTGTGCCTGGATTTCCTATGGGTTGGCCCCGGCCTGCTCCTCTTGTACCGCTACTTGCACTTCCTCCTGTGATCCTGTATGATGTATTTGTATAAGTAATTATGCAACTGGTCCATTAGATGAGATAGCATATGATGCTCATGATTGTATGCAATGTAGATGAACATGTTTAACGTTATTCGACAGAGTAGGTATAAAACTCTTCTACCAGGTAGTCAACATCATCTAAGAACATGTGCCACAAGCACGAGTCATCTACTGCATTCTCTTCTACTACTAACTACCATCATATACCACTAACCACCATATAACCACAAACATAGGCATTATTATACTAACACCACAAGTGCTACCCTAGCATGTTAAGTCATAATAGCAAGTTATTTGATGCTTCAAAGATACACCAAAGCTACACAATTAAACTAATCATACAATAAGAAGATTATTTTTATTTCCTTTTAAACTAAGGTCACAACAGCAACATGTATTTCTGCTGCATAGAAAAATTTAGAAAAATTACAGTAGCTTAGCCATGTTGAATATAGCCTACCATAAAATTTTCATTACATTTGGATAAGTATGATAGCCTACACAAAAATGACAAGCTATGATGGATAAATGAGCATGAAAATACTTTGTACTATAAAAAGTATCAAACAATAGATATCATATTTTTCCCATGGTCTATATAGTATAGGAACATTATAGAAAAAGTTTCACCTACATGTATTATTCATATTTTTGGTTCTAGCAATTTTACAAGAAACTAGCAATTAAAACACCTAAATTACTTGACCATATTTTTCCACAAAACATGCATGTCATATATTTTTCATAGAAAGTAAATGTCACCACAAGATCAACACAACAAGAACCATATTTTTCTGACATTTCTACAATTTATTACATATTTTACAAGATAACAACATTTAAACAAATTAAATAAAGCCCTATATAAAAGTATCACAAAAATGACCTTTTATATTTTTAATAGATAGATCTAGTCACAAGAAGTCTAACAAAATTTGTTTCAACAAATTAGAGCTAATTTGACCAAGATATGAGTTTTAAAGCATTTAAATGATTTCTAAAAATTCATTTCCTAAACCCCTTTAAAAACTAGGCCACTGAAAGGCTATGCACACCCGGTGTAGTGCACCCAACCCAAACCGAGATGCTGCCAGCGGGGCCCGTGGGTCAACGGGCCCACGCGTCAGCCGCGTAGGGCATAGGAGGCGGCGCTAACCACCTCGGTTCTCACCGGCGGTGTGCTCAGCGGTGGGACGGGTGGCACCATTGGGTTCCTTGCGACGAGGAAGACGCAACGCGCTAGAAAATGGCAACACAGACGCAAGCTAGCTAATACGGCGAGGGGAGTCACGTGGCCGCGGTGGTGCGGCTAGCCGAAGGCAGGGAAGAAACGCCCAAATGGGCCTTACCCCGGGCGAAATCTGTGGCGCGGGCGGTTGCTGAGGCTAGAGCAGCGAGAGGCGGAGCGATGTACGCGTGCTGGCGAGCGGAGGTGGACCACCGGTGGTGTATTCCACCGGCGAGCAGCAGCGATGGGCAGCGTCGATGTGCTCCCGCTCAGCTTTTTCAAAAGGAGAAGAGGAGTGGGGAATGGAAGGAGGAGGTAGGAGCTCGGGCAAGCGGCCGAAAAGGCGAGGGCACGGTTATGGGGCCCGCCAGAGCGGCACCAGCTGCCGCCGTCGCCAGCGCATGGTGGCCATGCGGTGGAGGCCTCCAGATGCGGTCGGATGCGGGCGTGCGCGGGAGAGAGGTCGAGCTAGGCCTGGGCCGACTTCAGCCGTGGGCTGGGAAAGGAGGGCGCGACCCGTTTTCAAATGAAATTTGTTTTTTCTTTTTCTTTTATGCATAACAGCCCCCAAATATCCCATTTTGAGCATCAAAATTTCATTTCCAAAAGGTGACCCAAAAATAAAAGTTGTTCTAAATTTTGTGACCTTCAACTTTGTCAAAAGGAGTAAACTCAAATTCCCAATAGATTTTGAACTAAGGATTTAAAGTTGATTTTTAAATCAAAACTGTATTTTCTAAGATTATTTTTAAAGCCAAATTTGAGAAAATTTTGAATATAAACCTTACTCCAAATTGTTTGCTAAACATTTCTAAGTTGTTCAATTATGCAAACAAGCACATACAAGTCCTAACAAGCATCATAATTCTAAATCTACTGAAACAATACACTACAACATGTATGTTTCGTTAACATGTTTCAACTCTATATTTCATGTGATGCTTATCAATGCATGATTATGCTTATGCACATGATTTGCAAATGCTAATGCAAGCCTAACACCGGACTGTTACACATGCATCCACCTCCCGCGGTCTCCATAGGGAGGACCATACGCAGTCACGGAGGTGCTCGGACCGGGCACCCACCAGCTCAAGGCCATCGATGGCCAAATCTTCACCAACACATGGAATGTTGAGCAGATACGTTACTTCCACCCCTAGTTCTTTTCAAGTTGTTAACGTGCTTGAGAAAAATCATGTTTCTGAATAAAAGTACTTCACCTTATCAGTTTCGTTATCTTTCCCATGATTCTTATCGACACCTGACCCCAACAGCGGTTGGGGGTCAGGCCTCACTCGGGGGCTGGTAAGGGTATTTACATTTTTAGAAATGCTCTTTGCATCCGACCCCTTCTTATGTTAAGGGCTCAAAGCAAGAGGTTGCGGAAAACGGACCCTAACTAAAACTGGGCCGATGGCAGAAAACCCACGCCCCAACGGCTATGGTGCTTTTGCTTTCTAGCGTGATCAGAGTCTTTTTGGCCCGTACCTCTAACTTTGCAAACTCAGCGTTGGAATGGATCGGGCCACATCGACCTTTTCACCGACCCCAGCAATGGTCGGGGGTTGGGCCTCACTCGGGGGCTGGTATCAGTATCTAATACTCATAAACACTTTTTGCAGCCGACCTCTTCTTATGTTAAGCCTTAAAAATAAGAATCGCGGGAATAAACTCTGAGTAAAGTTGGTCGGACTGCGAAAGGCCTACGCCCCGGTGGCTATAGTACCTTTGCTCACCAGTGTGGTCAGATTTTGTCACCCGTGCCTCGAACTTTCTAAAACTTAGCGTCAGGAGGGATCAGATCGCGTCAACCTTTTTTACATTAAAAAGGACAAGTGTTTAAATGACAAAAGCTAAGAGTTTGCTCGGTCAAACTCAAAGCAAAACACTCATTTTTGGGCATTGCGTCCGGGGGACAAATTCACTCTCTATCTTATCGGCTAATTCTCACGTAGGATCAGCCGTCGTCTTCTTGATCTCATCTAGCTCATGGTCTTCATAGCTAGGCACGAAGCCTTGGCCCATCGCCTCTAGATTGATGTTCTCATAGTGAGAGCAGGAAACTACGAACGCCTGCTGAACACCAAAGCGGACCGCGCGCCTCGCGATCTCCTGCGCTCGCTCCGTGATCCGAAGGGAGCGAACCGCAAGCGAGCTCGCTTCCTCCGATGGGGTCACCTTGAGGTTGTCACAGACCAGCCTGACGGCAACTCGTAGGTCATCGTGCTCATCGCTCTCCTTCTAGAGAGAGCCCTTCACCTCGGAGAGCTCTTTCTCCAGGTCGTGGCTCTTCACCACTTCCATCACAAGCTTGTCATCGAGACCTGCTCAAAATCGAGCACCAACTACGTCAAAACACCAAATGATGGATCCTGGGAAGAAGGCAGACGAGGCAAACAAGGGACTCACCGTTCACCTGCTCCTAGAGCTTGCGCGCCTCCTCACACTATTAGACAGCCTCGGCCTCTAGGGTCTAAATCTTTGCCCGGTGTTGACCGACCTGCACGGTGAGCCCGATGGACACATCCTCAGCCTTGGTCTTCGACTCCCTCTCCTTCTCTACCTCGCCTAGGTGGGTGGAGGGTTCGACGACAATGGAAGGGTGTGAGCGAGAAATCTTAGGCGCTGGCGGTGGCGGAACGAAGGAGACGGGGTTGCGATTGAGCGTGCCAAAGACGGGAGGTAAGGCTCTCTATTTATATGGGGAGGCAGAACGAGAAGGCAAACCGCCCACCTAGATCCACATGCCTACCGTGTCTCGTCATCATGCCCCTCTAGGAATCATGTACATGCCATCCCCAGCCGCTCCCTCGAAGGACGTGCCGGGTTGTGGTTCATCCGCTCTGATGGGCCATGAACCGCTACAGGTAAGAGGGATACGGAGCTAAAAATGCTCCTATGGCCCATGAAGGCCCAAGAGTTCGAAGGCTGGCCCACCGATGGGTTCGACAGCCGCTCCAGGGCGCCTTTCAGAGCGAGGGGTGGAAAAGGATGGGCCCGCTAGCGGCCAGTACCCGAGCGCACGAGCGCCATGGGCATCCTGACCCACGTTTGGGTCTTGACCATGCACGGTCCATGGTTTTTCCTCGAAGAAAGGCGATGAGCCCTCGGGACCGGTCGAACGGACCGAAGAACTATATGGACTGGCCGTCAGGAATCTGGAGTCGGTCACCAGCTGACCCATGCCGGATCCCCGTGAACGGAACCGGGGCCCCACTCGAACTGACCCGTTAGCAGCTCGCTGAGCACCATGGTTCATCCAATGAGGAAAAACATGGCACGGCTCAACCCCTCTGTTTTTCCGAGAAAACGCTTAAGAGAGAACGATCGCAAGATGAGCTGACCCCTCGATCGGACCCTTGCTACGTGCAGGGGCTCGAGGGCTTGGACTCGCAAGGAGACCAGATGCGAGGTCGCACACGAACGATGAATCGATCGTCACAACCTAACCATGGAAACCCTACGAGCCACAACAGGCGATTTGAAGTTTCCCCATATGAAAAAGCCTGTGAAGGAGTAACCCACTCCTCCGCAGGCTCGGAGGCTACACCCACTGGGTGCGCTCGCGCGCACCCTCGGGCAGTCAAAAAAACCTCGAATGATCCCTTCTGGATTGCTCAGGGGCTCGGGGGCTACTGTCGGGTACCAATTTTAGGGTACCCAAAGAAGGGGAACTAATGGTCCTAACGATCAAAATCGAATGGACGATTAAAGAATGTGACTGTGGCTTCATCTGACCCCTAGGGGATAGGTTCCGGTTTGCCCAACCCCTAGGGCACAGGTTCCGCTCGTCTAACCCCTTGGGAGCGGGCCGTGCCTCGCCCGACCCTAAGAGAATGGGCCTCACCTCACCCGATCCCAAGAATGGGAGCTCCGCCCCGCTCAACCCTGAGGCCGCACAATCACCCTCAGACGGTGGCGTAGGCCCAGTAGAGGGCCTGCACTGCCTCTAACCACCACAGACACAAAAGCTCAAGCCCAGGGTCAAACTTCTGACATCGGATGGAAATGGGCACGCCTCGACATGACCTGAAGCCATGGCAGGCCATGCCTGGGGGCCCCACATCGCCCACAGTGCTAGGCACGATGGGACGGGGCACCATGACCGGCTGACGACTCCCGTGCGTGGCACCAGCAGCAAACAGGGCCATGACGTGGAGTCGTCTCCATCGCCATATATCAACAACGCGACGTGGAGACGTCTCCCTCATCATCTACAAGACCAGGAGGGCATGCCTATAGGAGGAGGAGGGCGGCTCGACTCTGGGGCTCCCTTCCTCTTGGTTTTTCTCTTTCTTCTTTTCCTCTCTCTCATGTACCCCAGGTTCTTCCCTTGGTCTATAAAAGGGGACGCTAGGCACCCCACTTGGGCAAGCTTTTCAAGCTCTTAGGCTTTAGAGATTTTGAACACTCTGAAGCACTTCAACTCCACTTCACCTTCACCAGAGACTTGGGACTTCTTCCCCCTCTCGCTTGTTTGTAACCCCTACTGAAAACCTCAGTGCTAGTAACACAAGCAGCAGCAACGATTGGACGTAGGGACAATTCGCCTGAACCAGTATACATCCTTGTGTCCTCTAGCATACCATCCGGGCCAAACGCGCAATACAAAATTCACTAGCCGGTGGTTTCATAACACCGACAAGACTGGACTAGCATTTATCATTTTTTCTAATAGCGATGTATAGAGATGATATATCAACTAACTTCGGCTGTTGCAGATCTATAGCGGTTTATAGTGGCCACTCTGTTGGAAGATTTTCACTACATAGCTGCTATTTAAAACATTAATAACTATATTCATAATAAGGAGTATTTCCAAATGCCCCTTCCGCCCAAAATGATAGGCATATTTTGATTAAAAAACTAAATTGTACAAATTTTGATCAGCAATTACTGAAACTATGTGTATGTAGTTTAGGGCATCAAATTTGCATCCATAGATTTATATTCAAAAGAATATATTGACAATATATTGCATGAGGAATAAAGGGTTAGAATCTACTTTGTTTGATTTTTTTGATTATACAATTTTTCTTTCATGGATAGTGGAAGTATATAACTTCATTCAAAATAATAAGTTTAGTAGGAACAATTTTTCATTTTATTGTAACACCTTACTATTTTTTCTTTGTGGATGTTTTTTTTCTGTGGTAAGATGTTTCATTGGAACATTCAATAGTGAACTTAATTTGAAGTGGACCTTTTTTTTGGAGCTTTCGAAATTTCTCGTGAAGCTTTGATTTCCTTTTAATTTTAAGTCGGTATATATTATATTGAACTTGTAAACAATGTTAGCATCGAGATACATCATTTCGCTACTTGATAATTTCCATGTGAACCTAGAACATTCCGCGTTGGGCAAATATAGATGTATTTTGAAGACGATATCCACGTCAAGTATTTGCAAAGTTGAAAGCTCTAGTTTGGTTTTGGATAATTGATGAAACCTAGTACTAACCTTTATGCTAAGTGTGTGAATTAGATAAGGTTAGTACATTCCAAGTGGTGATGCTAGAAGATGGTCCATGGAGGTGATGATGGACATAGATAATCAAGTGCTCATCATTTGGAAATGAAGAAAGAGAAAAATAAAAATGGGCTCAAGACAAAGGTATATATGATAGGGTCATTTTTGTTTTGCACTTAAGACACCATAGAGGGTGTGAGTGACTTAGGATCGATAGCCCTTGTCGATGCGGGATCCACAGGGTTCCCTAGCGGTATGACTATGAGTCATGGGCCCTGGCTGGCCCACAGACTGGGGCAAGGAGAGGTGTAGCGTCCGCTACACCGAATCCGAGCAAAATAGGCCAGACAAGCTAGATTCCTATGGAAAGTAACTTCTGTAGTTAGTTCAGAACACCTTCTTTGGATCCTACTAGGATTATAACTGCACCACAGCTTTCTCTATCGATATAAAAACAGGGCGTGGGTAGTCCTGTAATGGGAGACGAGATAACACAATCAATCCAACACAAAGGCTAACGCCTGCTGGACGTAAAGGCTATTACTCGATTACGATCGAGGGCTTGAACCAGTATAAATCGATTGTCTCTGTGTTCACCGTCGAGCTCTAGCATACACTAAAGCTCGAACAACTGTCCCGGATACCCCCATGGCAGGCTACCAGTCTCCAAACACCGACAACTGGCGTGCTAGGAAGGGGCATTCGGTGTAATCACGACCAAGAGCTCTACGAATTTTGATGACATGATCTTCTCGCGAGGATCAGAATTCGTCTTCAGGTCATGGGCCTGCAAGACAGACGAGAAGGGAAACCTTCAAGGATGGCTTGTCGAGGCTTAGGAAGATCATGGGAAATTCATCCTTTCGACGGGGTCAGGAGATCTCGCCGAAAGGCTCTCAAAGCTTACAGTGTCCGAATCAACTCGGGCCCCATCAGCAACCAGATTTGACTCCAACTCCAGGTTGGAATCCTATTCGGAGACCAATCCGGGTTCTCCTCAAAACAAGTTGAGTTCTTTTCTGATGGGACTCTGGAACGCGGAATCTATCCTTCAAAGAATCAACACTGACTTGTTCCAAGGTTCTATCATGAAGTTGGGCCCTTTCCCAATGGGGCTCAATGACATGGCAGGATCTTATCAAGCTCTACTTCAAGATGAAGTCAGACCAGTGTGGAGGCTACTACTTTCAGGGGCTTAAGAGGGCCTCGTCATGACTATAACCCCTGAAGATTGTCTCATCCACTAGACAAGTACTTTCACCTAGGGCGGCAATACTTGACTAGCCGATGAAGCTATCACTCTACCTTACCAAGAAGACAATGCATTCTGCGATATCGATGCTCTAACTGAAGTCATCAGCAACTCCAGCAAGGTAGGAATGGCGTAGGCCTGAGAAGTCCTTATGATTCGATGGCCACCATCGATGCCACCAACTGCAGCTAACGTCAGGTCTTCAGATGAATCATAATCGAACATATCGCCCAACGCTCTTGTGTACGATGGCGAGTCTAAGGGCCAGAAGTAAGCCAGAGAAAGAAGGAACAAACTGAAGGAAGGTCACAGACACCGTGCTAGGCAACGAAAAGAAGCTTGGGTCAGATATGAGTCGGATCTGGTCAAGTACAATAAGAGAAAATCAGAGCTAGAAGCTAAAGAAAGACACACGGCAAATACTCCCTATAATAAGATCCGAGAAGCACTAGAAGAACTCGAAGCAATCTCACATCCCAACAAAGAACAAGTACAAGTTCAAGAAGTTCTCCAGACAACGACCCTGAAGGCACATGATGGAAGAACTTGTTCCAGGCTTCCCGCTAGGTCAGCATCATGTGGACAAGAAGCACAAAGCCAAAGGAAGTTTGCCTTCGAAAGGCTGGGACCGAACAAGAGCCAGAATCGAGAGAAAAGAAGAGACCACGCCCAAAGTAATCAAGTCGAGCACTCGAGAAAAGAAAGGAGCGGAGCGTCTTACCACTCATCCCCATGGCTTTTTCCTAGGCTAAATAATAGCTGGCAAGAAGGAGGGGCTGAGTTAGAATAGAGAGAAGCCAGAACACACATTAGATTCCCTTGTTTTTCAAGCTGACTTGCTTCTGTACGACTGCCTCACAAGTTTAAGCCGTCAAACCACTCCAAATATAATGGGAAGACCGAACCAAGGCAGTGGCTCAGAATCTACTCGCAATCAATTGAACTAGCCAGCGGAGACAATGATATCAAGGCATTCTTCTTTCCTATGGCCCTAGAAACCATGTCCCTCCAATGGTTTGACAAATTGAACACGAGGTCAATTAGAGGTTGTGAGGACTTGCAAGGAACTTTCTGCGAAAATTTCACAGGTAGCATTACACATCCCATCACGCATGCAGAGTTAAAAGGAGTCAAGCAGAAGGGAGGCGAGAGCCTCAGGGATTATTATCGATGTTTTGAAGAATTACATGCCCAAGTACATGGCATCGTCGAACGAGAAGTGATCAAAGCCTTTTCTCACGGGATCATGGCTAAATGGCAATTTTAAGATTTTTGCAAAGAGAACCCAAGGAACAATGAAGAATTCAGACACGAAGTAGAAAAGATGATTATGGCAGAAGAAAAGACGAGGGAAAGATTCCCGGACAGAAACAACTGAGAGAAGAACAGGGACAGCTCGGACAGAAGGAATTTTTCAAACAACGGACATTAGGACAGGAAGCATGGACAAGACAACACCGTCACGATGGCTGACAAGATGAAGAAATTTTGAAAATTTAGGAGATTTGAAGATATGGAGAATATGCATTGTATGACACCCGCAAGGAAACCACACAACAGGAGATTGCCGAATCTTCATTGATCGGTACGCAAGGAAAGGAAAAACCAAGGATAAAGAAGAGGATAACAAGAAGAAATACGAAGATAACCCAGAAGACAAAGGTTCCCAACAGTCGAAGGGAACAATTGCAGTAATCTTCTCTGGAGTTCTAGGTTTCACAAGCAAGCACCAAGACAAGCTGGCTCTCCATAGCATCTTGGCAGCTGAACCAGCCATCCCAAGGTACCTATTGGTCATAGTACCCAATCTAATTTTTAAGAGAAGATCAATGGACTAGCGTTGGAAATGCTGGCCTATATTCACTAGTCTTAGATCCTTCAGAAACGCTAAGGAAGATAGGGCTAGACTTTGCCGGGTTGATTACCCCAATAGGAGTGCCATTCTATGGAATAGTACCTGACAAGGCCACTATGCCGCTCGAATAAATCACTCTACCAGTTACGTCTGGAACACTGACCAATTACCGAATCAAATTCATCCGGTTTAAAGTTACAGACTTTGAGACATCATATCATGCCATCCTTGGAAGACCAGAACTTGCCAACTTCATGGCTATACCTCACTACCCATACCTCCTGTTCAAGATGCTAGGGCCTCACAGAATACTCTCCCTCCGGGGCGACTTGAAGCACGCTTTCGATTGTGACATTCAAGCAATCCAAATCGCAGCCAAAGCATAGGTAGCCGACGACAAAGAAGAATTACCACCGTTGCTGCACAGATGAACACGAAAGAGCTAGAGATCCCAGCTAAGAAGCCTTGCATCCTTGCACCACCAAAAGAAGCCAATGTGAAGAAAATTGACCTAGGCACTGGTGATCCCGAGAAGACAGCGACCATCAGTGCTCATCTCTCGACTAAATAGAAACTTGCGCTCACCAACTTTCTTTTGGACAACAAAGACATCTTCGCTTGGAAGCCAACGACATGCCAGGTGTCCCAAGAGAGTTGGCTGAGCACAAAATTAATGTCAATAAAGGCTCCAAACCAGTCAAATAACGATTAAGAACATTTTCACCAGACAAGAAGGCAGCAATCAAAAAGGAGATTACAAAATTAATTGCAGTAGAATTTATAAGAGAAATTCTTCATCTAGATTAGCTAGCAAATCCCATTCTAGTACAGAAAAAGAACATGACATAATAGCGCATGTGTGTTGACTACATGGATCTCAACAAGCATTGCCCAAAGGAAAAATTTAGATTACCACGAATTGATCAGATTGTTGATTCAACAGCAGGATCCGCCCTACTATCTTTTCTTAATCGTTATTCAGGATATCATTAGATCACATTAAAAGAAGAAGACCAGAGCAAGACATCTTTCATCACTCTGTTCGGCGCCTATTGCTATAAAACCATGTCTTTTGGACTCAAGAACGCCGGTGCTACCTATCAAAGAGCTATTCAGACATGCCTCGGTAAACAGATTGGTGACAACGTAGAAGCTTATGTTAATGACGTAGTAGTAAAGACAAAGAACCCAGACATGCTAATTGAAGACTTGAATTAGACTTTTGAAAATCTAAAAAAGTGGAAATAGAAATTGAACCCGAACAAGTGCGTTTTTGAAGTACCGTCACGACAACTACTCGGGTTCCTAGTCAGCAATCGAGGGATAAAAGCAAGTACCAAGCAGAACCGAGCCATAATAGAGATGGCACCTCTGCGTTGTGTAAAAGATGTGCAAAAATGAACAGGAAGCATGGCAGCCCTTAATCGCTTCATCTCACGACTCGACGAAAAAGGACTCCCTTTCTTCAAGCTATTAAAGAAGATAGAAAATTTGAGTGGACAGAGGAAGCCAAGGAGGCTTAGTCTTAAGGTGTACCTCACCTCATCACCTGTACTCATGCCACCTAAGAAGCATGAAGACATGATGTTATACATAGTGGCAACTACTAAGGTGGTCAGTGCAGCAATCGTGATAGAAAGGGTAGAAGAAGGGCATATATACAAGGTACAGCGGCCAGTATAATCCGTCAGTGAAGTTTTGATAGAATCAAAAATATGATATCCGCATGTATAAAAACTACTCTAGACCCTCTTGATCACTTCCCGCAAGCTACGACACTACTTCGAAGGCCACAAGGTTACTATAGTAACAGATTTTCCTCTCGGAGACATCCTGTGCAATAGAGATGCGACAGGATGCATATCAAAGTGGGCAGTAGAACTCGGAGCTCCAAATATCGATTTCTCTCCACGAAAAGAAATAAAATCACAAGCACTCGCAGACTTCATGGCCAAATGGATAGAAATCCAACAACCCGCGCCAGATGCCTTCCTTGACCATTGAAAGATATACTTCGACGGATCACTCAAGTTAGGCGGGGCCAGCGCAGGTGTCCTTTTCATATCCCTAGAAGGAAAACAACTTAAATATGTACTCTAGATATTATGGTAAGCCACAAACAATGAAGCAGAATATGAAGCACTCATCCATGGACTACGTATTATGACTTCTCTTGGAATCAAACGGTTACTTGTTTATGGTGATTCAACTGTGGTCATCAATCAAGTCAACAAAGATTGGGACTGTACTAAGGGCAACATGGACGCCTACTGTGCTGAAGTACGAAAACTAGAGAAAAACTTCCAAGGACTAGAAATTCTGCATGTTCTATGAGATTCAAACGTAGCAGCGGATGTTCTCACCAAGCCAGGATCGGGTAGGGCGAAGGTCCCACCCGGTGTGTTTGTAGAGGAGTTGCCATCACCCTTCATAAAACAACCTAGTGAGATAACCCTAAGCCACCAGCACCATCAACCCAGATTATGGTAGTCACCAGATCATGGACTCAAGACTTCATTGACTATATCAGAGAAAACAAGTTACCATCTGATAAGGAAGAAGCCACCAAGATAATCAGAAGAAGCAAGAACTATGTCTTTGTAGGTGACAGCCTATACAGAAGAGCCACATCATCAGGAGTACTTCTTAAATGTGTCTCAAGGGAAAAAGGAAAAGAAATCCTAGATGAAATCCACTCAGGTTGCTGCGGCAACCATGAAGCCTCAAGGACACCGGTTGGGAAAATCTTTCATACCGGGTTCTATTGGCCAATAGTCTTGAAAGATGCAGAAGAACTAGTCAGACAATGCAAAGGGTGCCAATGTTCGCAAGGCAAGCTCACGTACTAGCACACGACCTAATTTGCATCCCTCCTGTCTGGCCGTTCGCATGCTAGGGGCTGGATCAAGTAGGACCACTTAAAAAGGCCAAAGGCATATTTGAATACATCTTCGTTGCAATCGATAAATTCACCAAGTGGATCGAATACAAGCCACTCGTGAAGTACAGTGTAGCAAAAGCAATCGAGTTCATCCAAGACATCATGCACCGCTTTGGAATTCCCAATCGTGTCATTACATATTTGGGTTCTCCTTTTACAACCATTGAGTTCAAAAATTAGGTACAGGACTACGGCATCAGTATAGATTATGCATCAGTTGCATACCCTGAAGCCAACGAACAAGTGAAAAGAGCCAACAGACTCATACTAGCCAGGTTGAAACCAAGATTGTATGAAGAACTAGAAGATTATGGATCTAAGTGGATTGAAGAATTACCTAAAGTAGTCTGTGAGCTACGCACTCAAGTAAGCAGAGCAACTGGATACTCACCCTTTTTCCTAGTCTATGGGTCAGAAGCCGTGCTACCAGCAGACTTGATCTGAACATCCCAAAAAATCAAACAATATGAGGAGGGAGAAGCAGAACACACCTAAAGATTGAAACTCGATAGTATAGAAGAAGTCAAAATAAACACTACCCTTCAGTCAGCTCGATACCTCCAAGGTTTAAGGCGCCACTACAATAAAAGTACTCAGCCTCACTCAGTTCAAGTCAGAGACATAGTATTACGAAGAATACAAAAAACTGATGGACGCCATAAACTACTCAGCCCATGGGAAGGCCCTTTTATTGTCACAAAAGTCACCAGGCTAGGCCATGTGAGTTGATGGCTGAAGATGGGATAGAAGACAGGAATACATGGCACATCAGTCAACTAAGAAGATTCTACGCTTGAAGAACTCAAGACAGAATTTATGTAGCAAGAGAACCACATGTAAACAAGATTCATGATCAATAAAATAAAGATGATATTCCTCATCAATATTTGTCTTATTATGACTTATCCTGAGTTGTTTTCGCAACCAGATGAGAGCAAAAGAGCTGAAAAGATGCTTGAGCTCGCTATCCTAAGTCTCTTCAGACTTAGATGAGAGTAAGGCTGATAAGCCAACACTCAAACCTATCTTGGGTTGTTTTCATAGCCTGGTTGACAGCTAGAGGGTGCTCGTCCTATCCTAAGTTGTTTTCGCAATCGGATGAGAGCAAAAGAGATGAAAAGATGCTTGAGCTCGCTATCCTAAGTCTCCTCAGGCTTAGATGAGAGTAAGATTGATAAGCCAACACTCGAACCTATCTTGGGTTGTTTTCATGGCCTGGATGAGAGCCAGAGGGTGCTCACCCTATCCTGAGTTGTTTTCGCAACCGGATAAGAGTAAAAGAGCTAAAAAGATGCTTGAGCTCGCTATCCTAAGTCTCTTTAGGCTTAGATGATAGTAAGGCTAATAAGCCGACACTCAAACCTATTCTAGGTTGTTTTCACAGCCTGGATGAGAGCTAGAGGGTGCTCGCCCTATCCCAAGTTGTTTTCGCAACCGAATGAGAGCAAAAGAGCTGAAAAGATGCTTGAGCCTTCAAACTTGGATTAACAATAAATCTGAGTAAAAGCCATGTTACGAAAGAAGCCCGAGGCCACCAAGACTACTCCTAATACGAACAAAAGTGTCGATGCTTGCCAAGGTTCATGATCAACAAATAAGACAGAAAGAAGTTAAATAAAGGAAACTTTCGAAATAAAAAACAGAGGCATTCAGAAAACAACCAAGTTCTGTACAGTAGTGCCATCATGGATAAGTCTTTGCAAAACAACAAGGAGGAGGCTTAATTCTTAGATTCGTCATCAGAAGAAAAAATACACTTTACGAGTAGAAGCAATCTTTGACGATAGATCTTCAAGATCAGACTCCACCACAAGAAACTACTCGGATTTAAGGAGAAACAAAATATTTGAGATGATCACAGGGGTTCAAACGAGCACAACATACAAAACTACTAGATACATTGACTAACAAGATGGATCTACGGCTGGACAGTCCGCCCTTCGATCTCCTTTACGCCAACATCAAAGCGAGGGCTAACAACAACTCATCTAAGCCATCGTTAGCTCCTCATCGGGGATCTGCTACCCACGAACTCGACGTCATCGTCATCATCATCTTCGGCTACAAGGGCTTCCCAGTCGACTTCATCTTCGGCGGTGAGCGCCTCCTAGTCAACTTCGTCCTCACTGTCGCTACTAAGGATGATCAAATCCACCCCTGCCAAAGTGGCATCAACAAGAGAGATGGGGACAAGATTTTTTTTCAAGAACGTGCTTGGCACGTGATTCATTAAGAGAAGTTAGAGTTGATACAACAAAGTTATGCGGTGAACAACAGCGAGTTGCCGAGGACACCGAGGACAACAGCGAGATGGGGACAAGATTGACCACAGGAGCAGCCACTAGACCTTCCTTCTTCTGCAAGGGTGGAACCGGTGTTGATGTCCCAACGAGCGGAGCCTTCTCCACCACCGGAGATGTCGACAATGAAGACGATGATGAGGAAGACCTTCCGCTCGATGATGTCGCCACAACTGCCGCCTCAGGAGAGCGAACAAGCGAGAAACACAGCACCTTACGGATGCACCATCTATGGATAAACTTCTTCTTTGTCATTTTGGCTATGGCAAGATTAAAAAGAAGAAAAGATGAAAGTGGCGAAACCTTCGCAAAGGGGCGGATAAATAGGACCAAGACGTCTCCTGGAGCAGTCCAACAGCCTCCTCAAGATAAAGGCGGATTTAATTTTTTTCTCCACAAATTAAGTGTGGAGTTAATTTCTTCACCAAAACCAACATGGCACTTCAGTTTCCACTATTAACTACGCAACATGACCGATGTGACAAAGGCACACCTTTTCATGCGGTACAGGACAATGGGCAGAATTCAAACTTATCCATCTAGTACCACAGCAGAGTTGTCATATTACTCAAAAAAGAACTCATTAACTGTGGAGCAAATAAGGGTTACCACACTAGGAAGACCAAGAACTCGGTTATCTCAGAAAGAACTCAAGAGTTTCAGAAACATCCAAGGCAATACAATAGGTAGAAGATCAAGAACTCAGAAGACAAAGATTTCTTCAAGTACAAATGACTTCAAAAGATACAAGATTACAGAGCTTACAAGACCCAACGGACTTGGTACTATGACGAGAAAGGTAGCAATAAGGAGCCTAGGAAGAACACGACTCTAGAAATGAATATGTGCTCCTAGTTACAACACGACAGAAGACACTCAAGTTGGATACACTATTTTCTTCAAAGGAAGGACGCATTGCATCTAAGATGGATATCAGCAGCATAGCAGGACAACACAGACTAGGTGAGGCTCACAGGTATTAGTCTACCCAAGTCCGATGTAATGCTGGATCAGGTACCGATCTGCACCAAATAGTCATGAGGCAGAGCGAAAGGATCAACCCTGAGCCGCTGGATGATGGAATGCATCCCACATCACAAGACTTCTTCCACCTGCCAGCACATACTACCTGGTACAATGCTGTTGCGATATTAGTCTACCTCTAATCTCAATCACAAGACTTCTTCTATCTGTCACAAGATTTACAAAAATTACAACTCACACCCAGAGGCTGTTCTACTTCACAAACTATCATATTAGTGACTATGGAGACTTCAGACTATAGAACAAGACACTTGATGAATCGAAGCAGCACACCGGGAGGGTATTTATAGGCCAAAGAGTGGTGCACATAGACCGGGAGCACCAATAGAACAAGCCTGACAAAGGTCTTGGTGAAAAGACAGAAAGTAATAAGAAGAGAATACGTGTGTGAAGGAACAGTACTTAAGGACAAGCATATTCGAAAGAATATACCAACATTGTACACCTCGTGACTACAGAGAATTCAATTCAACCGCCAACCACCACCAACCTCGAACATAAAGTTGGCTACCTAAGAAGACCACAAAGGACCCTCTATCCGAGTTCTTGACGATAAAAAAGAACCCAAAAAGATGCTCGGGTGCTGCAGGGTACATAGCCTTAGAAGAGATTTTTAGTTTTTTCAAAAATCAAAATTTAAGACCCTCCAACTTTTTGTTCCAAATAGCAAGAGGCTCGGGGGCTACACTCAGTGAGTTCCCTTTTTCTTTGAAAAAGTGCACGTCACTTGAAGGACTTCTTCAAGATAGGACCACTTCAAGGCTTCACGTCGAAAGAACCCGGCATAAGCTTGATTCATTAGGCAAAGCCGGAGAAACAAGGAGGTCTTCGAGTTCAACCATGAAATGCTCGGGGCTTATCGATGCGGGACCCACAGGGTTCCCCAGTGGTATGACTACGAGTCGTGGGCCCTGGCCCGGCCCATGGACTAGAGCAAGGAGAGGTGCAGCGTCCGCTACACCAAATCTAAACCGGATTCCTATGGAAAATAACTTCTGTAGTTAGTTCAGGACACCTTCTTTGGATCCTAGCTCGGGCCTTCGCCTTCTACTCTAGCATCTTGTGAATCGCCTCTTGAATTTGATCAACTGAGGGCTTGATGATGTTGTTTCAATTCTTTGGGTCGGTCTTGTCGTTTGACATCTTCATAGTAGATTTGTTTTGCTAGGATCTTCGTTTGACACACTAAATCTAGCCAACACACTAGTAGGGCTAGATCGCTCGAGGCCACAAACATCCTAGATACGTAGCAGAGGGAGGCCAAGACAGCGAGGTCAACCAACAGGTTGAAGATGTCGATTAGACGCTCGTTCTTGGCCTAAAAAACATCCACAAATGCCTCTAGCGAAGACTTGTCAAGGAGACGCATGTCAGGAATGTCCTAAGATCGTTAAGGCTACCTAGAACACCAACGAATCTCATGGAGAGAGGTGCTAGACATTAGGGAGTTAGAAGAGTAAAAGTTGGGTAAAATGAATAGAAAATGCTTTTTTTACTGATTGTGTACGGGTTGTACAGGGCTCCTTGGCGAAAACTGCCTATTTGATCTTTTTCTCTTGTTGTTATTGTTGCAAAGTCGGATTTCAAACACTTGTAACCTCTCTTTGCTGTCAACACAGGCGTATGGTCGAATACGAGTATTGTTGTTCTGAATGGTCTGATCCACAGTTGATCGTTTGCCACGTAACGTCCACGCGCCTCACAAAACCCCTACCTACTGCCAGGGGCGTCCCTGAGCCTGTGCAGGCTGTGCGACGGAACATGCCTCTCAAAATCATGGGTCCCAAGATTTATTAAGTACCCTAAGTATATATAGTAATTGTGGTTTTTGTTCTAATCGATAAATCAGCAACAACTTCCTTCTTTGACCCAAAAACGCAGCCTGCTGTATGCCATGTAGCATATGAGAACCCACAATTCCACGTTTGGGAGACAAAAGAGTCGGCAACGTTCTAATTTTTTTCACGTCGCTGGCACTTCCTTTTCTTTAGAATCAATTACTTTATACCAATTGTTGATCAAGCTTTCCTCTATTACTAGGAGATTTAAACGGTATCAAGGTTACTAGAAAATATTTGGTTTTTTATTTACTTCTGATGCATTGCGTTCATTGGATAATAAGAGCTTGAAATCTTGTCGTCATTGTCTTGGGGCTGCTCTTAAACGAGATGGATGATCTGATATTGATGTTGATGACCTTTATGTGGAGTTGATTTTTTTTCAATATTTTATTCCACAAGAAAATAAAGGCTCGGTCAAAATTCTAAATTTTTTAAAGTTGCATGAGTGTTTCCCAATACAACAGGTATAAGAATATTGCTTTCCAAGTGATGGTTATACGATAGGTATAATCCTTTGTCTTTTTTTAGATAAGAATAATCCTTGGTCTATACTTTATACTTTGTAATATAAGTAATATATTGATATTTGGTATTTTTGGTACTAGATATTAGACCTTCACTTATTGTTTCGAACAGGGCCTCATATGTTGTGGGGACGCGCCTGCTACTGCTCAGGCTGCTCAGGCTACTGGACTACTGGTATACAGGGTTTTTTTACCAACCGGAAGGGTCAAACCGCCGGGCTCTGGTTCTGGTTTATCGGTCCGGTTTGCTGGTAACCGTACGGTAACCGGGCGAGTTTGAATTTGAATTCAAACTCGCCTTCGGTTCGGTCGGTGGCCGGTTTACCGAGCGGTTTGTAGCGGTTACCGCTCGGTTTGAGCGGTAACCGCTACAAACCGTTTAGAATTTTCTTTTTTTTGCATGAATAAAAAGAATTTTTGGTACTTCCTTTGCACATATTAATGTAAAAAGACCACACAATGCGGTAATAAATAGCATAAGTCACTAAAGCAACAATATATAGTCGCATACAAATACATATTCGCTTACACAAACAAATAGTCACATGGTCAACTACGTAGGATGTATGGGAAGACCCCTTGTTGGCACGACATTTCATATTCGGCGGTGGACATAAGAGAGATACCTTGCTGTCTAAGCAGGACAGCCTTGTAATCTTGCCAAGTTTGACCTATCCATGCTACTGTTGTCTCCCATTCTTGAACTAACATATTGTAAAAACTGGGGTCTTCCCATTTATACACCCATCTAGTCTGAGGCTGCATGGTCATGTCAGGAATGGGATAGCTATAAATAGGCTGTGAGGTATCGCTGTAGGAGAAAGAAGAGTATTGTGGAGTGTCGTAGTCCGTCGGTGCATATGCTCTCCTCTGCGATGTCGGTTGTCCATGGTCACAGTCTTGAGTAGCATGTGTGAATTGGGTCTCGCCTGCAATCAACCATAATTAGTAGGCATAGACAGAAACAATTGTGCGTATATAGGTGCAATGGATACCTGTGAAATGAAGACCTACATAACTACTACCACCAGCACCATTAGTACCAGCCCCACTCCCACCACCACCACCGTCTTTCCCACCACCACCGCCACCGTCACTCCCACCAGCACCATCATTGTCACTATCATCGTCACCACTTTATCGTCACCACTATCCTAGGACTGGTATTCCTCATCCTCAGTCTCTGTGTCGCTGGTCACTGCTTTTCCTTTTCCTCGGTGACGCTTGCGGTGACCCTTCGGAGGCACCATCTGCATCTTCCTCTTCCCGAGGTGACTTTGACCCACATTTCTACGGGCCCAATCACTGATGCAATCATGCCCCATAGCCCGACGTAGATCCTCGGGGTCTATTTGGTCACTGCCAACACAAACAAATGAATCACATAAATAAAATCAATCACATAATACAGGGTGAGACATACACACACATTTGTATATATATAAATATAATGTACCTGACAAGATGTGATGGCAGAGGGACGTCCACTTTGTCAGAATCCTCATCAAGAACTGGAGGCAGGTTAGATCTACCGTACTCCATCCATTCCCTAACCGGATTGCTCCGGTCATAGAATGAGACTTCGGCGAACCGGTCGATAAAATCTTCTTCATCATGCCATGGTGGGTTCACATCCGCAAGTCGCAGCCGAAGGTTGTAATTGACATAAACAAGTCTGTTTAGTTTCTTGTGCGACAACCGATTGCGAACCTTCGTATACAGCAAGGCAAAAGTACTCCAGTTCCGCTCGCATCCACTGGAGGAGATACATTGTGAAACAAGCCGCAAAGCAAGGCGCTGCAAATTTAGAGTATCTCTACCAAATATCATCCACCAGGCCGCTGCAAGTGGAACACATTATGTTAGCTATATGTTCCAATATAGGAAACCAAATGGGTGTAGAAAGTACTCTTACATGGGGTTGTCCTTGGATCCGTCGCCATTTTCATCGCCAGTTCTGAGCCAAACTCACCAAGCTTCTGTCGAAAAATCTCAGCCTCCTGCAATGCCTGCACGGCGCACTGCACATCCGTCCTTTGCTGAAATGTCTTCTTCAGGCCACCGAACATTGTCGGAGTTGGATCCAAACTATATGTAAGCTTTGGATTTAGAACAGCAGCTGCAACATATGATTCAAATAAGCATATGGTAAATATTCAATATATAGAGCTTGCTAAATCAACATAAGTCATTATCATACCTGCACCCACATACGTCCCTATGTACACGTCATGAATCCATGCGTCCATAATCTGTCTATACTCATTCCATGTTTGCGCATTCCTTCCAAAGAACGACTCCAACTCCTGTTTGCAATTCTAGTACTCGTACACCACGTCACACATGTTGGGCCGCTTGTCTTGATCAGCGAAATGAAGGAACTTGTAAATTGGTTGAACTGTGTTGATGATGTATTCCAATCCCTCCCACCACTGAATATTTGACAACCTTACATGAGCATATCGACCTTCTTTAGTGAGTGCCCACTTGCTCTGCAAAAACTCAGGAGATGTCATCCACTGCATGAACTGTTCACATTTTCGATGAAAGCTCTCTAGAAACATGTAGTTGGTCCCAAATCTAGTGCCATTCCACTTGACCAACTCACCACCAATTGCTTTCTTCATCATATGATTCAACTGAGAATGGTTGTGCAACCAAATTGAAATTCGCTTGCATACTTGCAACATACCTGCATGATCGGGCCTGTTACCAATATCCTTCAACATCAAGTTGATGGTGTGTGCCAGACATGGTGTCCAAACAATGTGACCATACTCCTCTTTCAGTGAGTTGCAAGCTTTCTTGTAGTTGGCGCCATTGTCGGTGACTACATGGACAATATGCTCGGCACCAATCTCCTCCTCCACCTTCTGAATCTCCTGAAAAAAGCAGAACATATTATATATACACATATATATATAAATAAAAAGAACCACATGATAACTATGTTTAGGAGGTACCCTGTACAAATAGTTAGCATCTTGACTTTTTTAAGATGCATCAATGGATTTGTGAAACCATGTGACCCCATTGCAATAAATTAGAAAGTTTATGACACTCATTTTAGTGGGGCCAATTGAAAGGTCTTGATGGCTAGAGGGGGGGTGAATAGCCTTTTAAAATTTTCTACAATGACAAGCTAAACAAGTTTATCAATACAACAAATAGCGAGATGCGAGTTTTGCTTAGCCTACGGGGTGTTTGCAAGCCACCTATCCAATTCACAATTCTAGTAATGGCACTCAACTGCACAAGTCAAACCGAGAAGGTAACAACAACAACTACTAGCAAGCTACACAAAAGAGCTACTCTAGCAAAGCTAACTAGCTAGCAAAGGTAACTAAGAAAATAATACAAGTGAGAGATAGGAGGGTATCACCGAGGGGTGAAGTATTGAGCCAACCAATATGATCAAGAATGAATACCAAGACAACCAAACACCGGAATCAATCAATCACAATATAAGAGTGATGACACGAAGATTTATCCCGAGGTTCACGTGCTTGCCGACACGCTAGTCCCCGTTGTGTCCCTTTTCACCACGTGGTTCGGTGGCTAATCGGTCTCACACCGAGCCTCTCAAAAGGCACCACAAGAACCTACCAAATGGCAAAAGGTTGCAATGACACTAGCAATTTACTAACGTTGCCTTTGGCGCTTCGCCGAGGTAGGCACAAATCCCTCACAATCACCGGAGGTGGCCAAGAACAATCACCAACTCTTGCCAACGCCTCCAAGCTGCTCCAAGCCGTCTAGGTGGCAGCAACCACCAAGAGAAACAAGAATCCCGCAGCAAATCAACTACCAAGTGCCAACTAGATGCAATCTCACAATGCAAATGCACTTGGATCACTCAATCTCACTTCGAATAAGCAAAGAAGCAAGTGAGATGAGTGGGAGGGGAGTTGCTTAGCTCAAAGTGCTCACAAGTATGTCAAAATATCCAAGAGAGAGAGCCTTGAGCCGGCCAACAAGTATTTATAGACGCACCCCTTTGAATATAGCCGTTACTCACTTGAAACAGCTGTAGTTGTGCTGACCGGACGCGCTGGTCCAACTGACCGGACGCGCCGATCGCACAACGGCTACTCGCGAAGCACCGACCGGACGCGCTGGTTGCAACGACCGGACGCGCTGGGCTCGATCGGACGCGCTGGTCCTGTAACTGACCGGACGCGCTGGTCAAGCCTGAGCAGCGCACAACGAAACAGCGACCGGACGCACTGGAGAACTGACCGGACGCCATAGTGCCCGCATCCGGTTGGAGTCCAGTAAGCTCCCTGATCGACCAGACGCGTCCGGTCGGTCATGACCAGACGCACCGCGCGTCCGATCAACAAACTGAAACTCGCGCAGACGCTGAACGCTGACCGGACGCGTCCGGTCAAACAGAGACCGCGTCCGGTCCAGCGTCCGGTCACCACTGTGACCTCCGTTCGCTTCCATTCGATTTCTGACTTCCGGCGTAGTGGAAAATAGGCGTTTCAATTCCTCGAAAACGCCTGAATCCCACCTCGCAAGCTCGGCGGGAGGGAGAGAGGACCCCAAACCCTCTTTACCGCTCAAACTCCACCGCCTTCGCAAATGTGCTAACACCACCAAGTGATCACGTCATATGTGAGTGTGTTAGCATTTTCACAATCATTTTTCGAGGCGTTATTAGTTCTATCCAAATGCATATGATTATGAAATGCACACCTAGAGGCACTTAGGAGTTCAATAGCCGCGTCATTCCCCTCTTTATAGTACGGCTATCTATCCTATAATGTAACCACACGTGTCTTGGTTACTAAAACACAACCCTTAAGCATATACCTTTGCCTTGATCACGTAGGGTTGCGTCCAAATCCAAGTGTGGCCATCATGATCACCATGTCCATCTTGCCACCAACCTTGGAATGTACTAATCCTCATATGCTACATACAACTTAGGCATAGGATTAGTACTTAGGCATTGTCACTAATTACCAACACCAAACATGGAGCTTTCAATCTCCCCCTTGTTGGTAATTGGTGACAACCCTTTCACAAAGATATTATGATAAAATTTTGATTGAACCCATGTCATATTGTCCAAGTATATTACCATGTGTAAGAATTATGGACATGTGATCATGAATTCAAATTGATAGCAATAGCTCCCCCTACATGTATGCTATATGTTTGGATTTTTGGAAGCATACATATTAGATAGGAAAGATTAGGAGCATTGACTACCAATAGGTGCTAAGTGTTTTAGATTATAGACCTTTGAAGCGTGATACCATCGGAGTAGCGATAAACATTATCTTAGCACCTTGTGTAGTTAGATACCACTTGGAAAAGCACAATCAAAACTAGAAACCTCGTGAGATCAACATTATAAGCAAGGCTCTAGTACCACTTTGAAAAACATGAAGCAAGAAAAATCTAACTACTTCCTATTCATGCTAGTACTTCAATACACCATTCAATTGTATACTAGCAAAACACCACACAAGCAATGTATCGGAGAAAAAGAAATGCATAACTATGCATCATACATATGAAGTGCACATAGAAATGCAACATTCATGTTTAAGAGCTTGCTCCCCCTACTTGTGTGCTCAAAATTTTAGTTGATCCCCTTCTTTTATCAATTCTCCCCTTTAGGTTTTCTCCCCCTTTAGAATCTATCTTTGTGAACAATATTTTCTCCCCCTTTGGCACCAAGGACCACAAGGGACCAATTTTAGATAGATTATCATGTTGAATTATGGGGTGAGGGCCAAGTTTGTGATTCAACCTAGATTGCTTGCATAAATAAAATGCTTTGGTTTGATCCAAGGGCAAGCTTCTTCACACCTCACTAGAAGGGTTATCATGCACCATGTTGAAGCAAATATTTAGACAAGTGATCTAGATTAAACACTTAGGATCACAAGCTACTTAAACAAGTTATATGATACCACTAGATCATACAAGTCATGGAAACAATAGTGGCACCATATAAACTTTAAATTCATTTGATTTTCATGAATGAGCCTAGAACATAAGAAATCATGACTAGATGCACTAAACATGTCCTTAGTATAGAATGTATGACATGTCAACCAATTGTACCTTGGGGCTCGAAGGAGAGGCATGTCATATATGGGGTACATCAACTCATGTTGGAGAAGTCAAGTATGTTCAACTCATTCTTTAGCTTGTGAAATCTCTTCTCATCAAGTGGCTTGGTGAATAGATCGGCTAGTTGATCTACGGTGCCCACACTCTCAATAGCAATGTTACCCTTTTGTTAATGATCTCTAATAAAATGATGACGAACATCAATATGCTTTGTTCTTTGATGTTGAACCGGATTGTTGGTTAGCTTTATGGCACTTTTATTGTCACATAGCAATGGCACATTCTTGAAATTGATTCCAAAATCCTTCAATGTTGCCTTCATCCACAAGATTTGTGCACAACAACTACCCGCAGCGATGTATTCGGCTTCAGTAGTAGATAGAGCAATACTATTTTGCTTCTTGGATGACCATGAGACAAGTGATCTTCCCAACAATTGACAAGTCCCGAAAGTGCTCTTTCTCTCCACTTTGTCACCGGCATAGTCGGAATCCGAATATCCAACTAGCTCAAAGTTTGCACCTTTGGGATACCATAATCCAACATCTTGTGTATGCTTCAAATACCTCAATATTCTCTTTGTTGCCTTCAAATAACTTTCTCTTGATGAGGCTTGAAATCTTGCACACATGCATACACTAAACATCACATCGGGTCTTGATGCCGTCACATAGAGTAGGCTGCCAATCATTGATCTATAAAGCTTTTGATCCACCATGTTGCCACTCTTGTCACTATCCAAACTTCCACTAGTGCCCATTGGGGTTGTAATGCTGTTGACGGTCCTTAAGTACCAAATATAGTTATCAAATAAATAAAGAAAAGGATCCAAATGCAACCAACACCTAGACTTAGGGTTTTATCTGATAGAATTCCATGAGTTTTGGTGTTTGTCTGTTTCTGCAGGGGGTTATTAGAAAATACGGAGGAAAGGCCCACACGCCGGGTTTACATAGAGATAATAACGTGTTCACCGATTTTCTATCATCTAGAAGACTCCAGAAGCCACGAGAACGAACGGGCCCGGAGGCAGGGTGCCCGCCCTGCTCCCTAGGGCGCCCGCCCTGGCCTGAGAGCCAATCAGGCTCCGTCTCGCGGATTATGTTCCACCGACCTAAGGGATCAAGGAAAACTGTGCGATTAATGTCGGTTTGATCCGACGGCCCACGTTCACTTGAGGGGGCTACATAAGCAGGACCCCTGGCCCCTGGAGGAGGCACTCCCTCATTCTCAATTCCTCAAACCCTAATCTCAGGAGGAGAGTCTCTGATCAAGCCCTAGAGCCACCACATCAACTAGATCTCTAGTATAGCATAGCTACATAGGATTAGAACTAGAAGGAGTCAATCTTCGATTGGTTTCCGGATCTGTCAAGAGGATTCTTGGTAATTCCTTTACTGTTCTTCATTGTTCATCTTTGCTCTTCAATATTATGAATACAACTTTGTTCTATTTCAATATATTGATTATGACTTTGCTCTACTTGTTATTATTTGCGATTATATTGTTCTTAGTTTATCGTAGTTATACGCTTGGCTTAGTTAGATTGGAATTATATACATGTTTAGGATCGTATAGCGTTTATCCATCGGATCCATGGGTAAATGATAAATATTGTGTAGGCGTGGTGCTTAGACCATATTTATCTGCGATTGCACCTTATATGCCGGATCGTGGGGTGGTCCGCGATGGTGACAGCTTCGTTGGTTCTTATATAGTCCCCCTCCCGTGTGTAAGGCAGGCAGAGCAACATTATTACGGGGGAGTGATTGCTATGTTTCTCATCTTCCTTGATAATATCACTATGCATGGGCGTAGTCCTTTCTCGCAATGATTGCCAAGTGTACTTGCACTAACTATGATATGCTAGACTTTATAGTTAAGAATAACTTAGGAAATATCCTTGTAGTTTGTCCTAATACCATGCTAATGACTTGCTAGAATATCTGTTGAGGTGCTTATCATTATTATATGTGGCTAGCTGATCAGATTAATTATCTTTGTCACCATTCATACTTTATCTATATTTTATGTGACACTTACCCCTGTATGCAAGAGATAGATGAATGATCTCACTTATACATGCAATGATTGATACTCATTCCTATATTCCATTCCATAATCAACATTGATGTTAGTAATCCCTTCCCAGTGGTAAAAATATAAATAACGATACCTGGAATACTTCCCGGTTAAAATGCTACATCGGTATTAATCTGTGCGCTTGCAGATCTTATTTATTATTTATTTAGAAGAGCAGTTGCATATTTCAATACCGCGTCTCTCATGTCATGCTGGGGATGACAACTTGGCTTAAGTGGCATGAGGGATAGGTTCGGCATTTTTGGCGCCGTTATCAGAATTAGAAAACTAAGTCTACTTTTGGTAATGACGTTAAGAATGCCCAACAAGCATTTTTGGCGCCGTTGTCGGGGAAGGTTGATTTACTAACAAGGAATGAATACGGAATTTGAGTCATCATTCGCATCATTAAGTGATTGAGATCATCAATTCTCCCATACAGATTTACCCCTGTATTTTTCTATTCTTATTGTTTTGCAGGGTGATGTATGAATAGAGGACATCTTCCAGAAAATTTTGTTGACAACCCCGAAGCATTAATCAGAGGGGCAAGAGCCAAGCTCAAGAAGTCAACACTTCGACGCAACACTTCATCCAATTCAGAAGACCGCCGAAGTTTCATCCGGAATTTGTCAACAGAGTTCGCAGCCATGGCGAACAAGACGATCCGCGAGTTCTTAGCTCCCACTACGGACAACATCCGCACTGGACCTGCTGCGGCCATCGACAAGAACTTTGAGCTCAAGCCAGGGCTCATCAACATGGTACAAGCCAACTAGTTTTGTGGGAAGCCGCACGAAGATGCAAGTGCTCATCTCCAACACTTCCTAGAGATTTGCAGCACATTCACTTTATTAGATGTTCCCAGAGACGCCATACTACTTCGCCTTTTCTCATTCTCACTATTGGGGAGAGCGAAGCAGTGGTTCTACGCAACGAAGGATAAGAACACTACGTGGGCACTCTGCTCTACGAACTTTCTGGCTAAGTTCTTTCCCATGGGCAAGACCAATGCTCTCCGTGGGAAGATTACAAGTTTTCAGCAACAACATGATGAATCCGTTCCAGAAGCATGGGAGCGCTTTCAAGATTACATCCTAGAATATCCCCATCATGGAATGGAAAGCTGGCTACTTATGCAGACTTTCTATCATGGGCTCATCACTAGTGCTCGTGAGACCATGGATGCTGCAGCTGGAGGCGCATTTCTATCACTCACCATACCACAAGCTACAGCCCTTGTGGAGAAGATGGCGTCCAACCAAGGTTGGAACGAAGAGAGGACTCAAACACGCAAGAAGGGTGGAGGTATGCACCAGCTCAAGGAGGTAGACATGCTGTCTGCAAAGTTAGACCTACTCATGAAAAAGCTCGATGACAAAGCTGGAGACAAAAGAGAAGTCATGAACGTCTACGACTCTCACATGACTTGTGAGGAATGTGGAGATACTGGACACTCAGGCAATCACTGCCCTGAGATGCTTGAGGATGCAAGGTACATCATCAACAACAACAACTACAACCGTCCTCAACAAAATCAAGGTTGGAATCAACAGAGGCCTAACTACTCAGGTAACTACTCAGGTAATTATCAAGGTAATAACTCTTACAACAACAATAATAATTTTCCACCCCTGAGAGAGTTAGTGTCTAATCAAGGAAAGCTAATGGATAACTTGTCTAAGAAATTGGCATCCAATGATAAAATACTAGAAAACATAAATAATAGAATGGATAATTTCTCTACTGCCATCAAAAACCAAATTAGCTTTAATAAAATGATTGAATCTCAGTTAAATCAAATAGCTGCTGCTGTTCCTGCTACTAACCCCGGTATACCATCACAACCGGAAGGATTAGAATCTGCAAATCTTGTAGACATGTTTGATGCAGGTAACTATTGGAGTAATCCCGCTGTCGGAGTACATAATGACCTTCTGCTAGTCAAGAGAGGCGATCCAGGACGCCCCGTCATCCCGATCTCCATCGGCATGGTGGACTTCCCAGAAGCACTCTGTGACTTTGGCTCCAGCGTCAATATTATGCCCAGGGTACTCTATGAAAAATTCTTTACATATCCTTTATCAGAAACAACTATGTGTTTGCAGCTTGCAGATCGGACACTAAGCTTTCCTAAAGGAATATTAAAGAACATGTGTGTCCGAGTTGGTACCTCATACGCTCAGCTGACTTCGTGGTGATAGAGACCGGGTCCGATGAGAGGTCACCACTTATTCTGGGAAGGCCATTCCTGAACACCTCGGGAGCTGTTATCTACGCCAGCGCTGCGAAGATCAACTTCAACATCAAGGGGAGGAAGGAGACGTTTTCCTTCAAGAACAAGATTACACAAATCCCAGAGCAACCCCAACATGAACCAAGGAAGAGGACCAATAGAAGGAACAAGCAGAACAAGAACAACCAAGGATGGACCGAATCAGCTAAGATGGTCACTGCAGTTCAAGGATGTCAAGATGGTCGACTCAAGTCGCCCTTCCTAAACAAGAAGGACGACCCAGGTATGCCAAGCATTGAGTGCTCAATCAATGGATACTCCTTTTAGAAGGTGCTCTGCGACACTGGATCAGGCGTCAACATAATGGCCACAGTCACCTATCAGCTCTTGTACGGAACCATGCCCTTAAAACCAACATACACTCAGCTCTAGATGGCAGATCAGACATCCCGAAAGGTCGAAGGTATAGTAACCGATGTCCCTGTTAAAATTAACGATCATTTTGTCCATACAGACTTTTAGGTCATTGACATGGGAGACGACGAGTACGATCCACCCATCATCCTAGGAAGACCGTTCCTAGGCACCGTCAAAGCAATCATCTACATTAGAACTGGAGAAGTCCATATGCATTTCCCCTCTGAGAAGGTATGCCGCTACTTTAATGACCCTAACTATATAGTTGAAGATTCTAAGCAGGTCAGGACAAGAAGAAGGCGACGTAACCGTAACCAAAGGAGGCAAACCATCAAAGACGTATGGGCATACTATGAAGGAGAGGTCATAAGGCCCGAGGATACACAACAGGAGACCGAAGCACCAAGTCAGGTATGGAAAGTGAAGACAGTTACACAAGAAGAGGAGGCGCTGCCGGAACCACCGTCTACGCCACCCAAATCCCAGGACAACCAAGAAGAAAAGAAGTCCTGTTCGGAGGACTTAAAAACACCGAACGCCATGCCAAGAGGTAAACTTGGTAGTTATCATTTTCCCTTTAATTATTGCTCAGTTAATCATGTTCATTCTGTCTAAAAAAAATGTTGAAAACAGTAAGCCCCATGTGAGTATGCGAGTAGCATAAAACCCATAAGTACATTCACTGTGGTGGCATAAAAAAAATAATAATATATTTTTTCTGTTCTATAAAAATGAAAATAAAAATAGAGAGTGACATTTATCAAGGAAGCTCAAACATGATAAAGGCTAGATATTTATGCTAACGCTTAATCAAGTTCCACGAAGCTTTGTTGTCTATTTGAGCTCCACAGAATTCAGGAAGACTAGCAGATGGAGGACATCCTAATCGTTGTCAGGGTGCTGCCGACATTCAAATACACCTCTGCACCTGCTAGCTACATCAGAAGAAATTACGTCAAGATCTAGCTTGGGGGAGAGTACCCCCATTTATCCCGATAAGTATTTTTATCTACATTTATACCTATGCTTTATTAAAATAAAAAGATGCATAATCATGAAAACCCAAATAAATATTTTGTGTTTATATATATTTGCTTAGTTTAATAAATAAATAAAGTAGCTATGCTAAACTGAATCTTGAAAATAAAACTCTAGCATGGATATGATGAATAGTTGCTCTGCCTAATTTTCAAATTTGTTCTCTCTCTAGTTTAGACATAACTGTTATAATTTAAAACTGGCTCTAAACCTGAACTAGTGGGAAGAGAACTTGATCTGAAGTCTAAGTTGTTAGCGGATATGATATGGGAAGGTTGAGCTGCTGTTTATCTGTTCCTAGAGATGCTAGAATTCTGGAGAATTATATCTTTAAAAAATCTTTAAAATGTTGCATGATGAGTTCCTGTATGATGAGAGTTTAAATTTCTACCACAGCCATATATACATGCTTGTTAGATTAGGAGCCGCACTTTTACTACTTACTGCTTATGGGCATTGAGTGTGGTCAAGCTGTGTAGACCCTTAGGAACTTGTCATGTGGTTAAAATCAAGATTCACTTGCACGTTCACTCATACATGCTGCTTCTACTCTGGAAGTACGCATCCACATATATCCACTCATTTCCATCTCCAGATTCACCCAAAATTATTCTACTCCTGACCCGGGAGAGAATAGCCAAAAACATTATCTCATTCCTGTTATTCCCTGTGAAGTTAATGCTCAAGTCATTTCTACTACCACTTGCTATATTTTCAAAAGAGGGAGATTGCTCTAAAAAAATATAAAAATATAAAAACGAGGAAATAAAAAGGAGCAAGTGCTCGGAACCTCGAAGAAAGAAAAAGTGAGACGAGAGGTAAAAATGGACAAGTGTCCGACAGTAGAATTAGGGGTACAAGATACCCACCTGAGAGGAAGAAGAAAAGAGAAAAAAATAGAGCATCTCATTCCCCTCAAAAGTTTTAAAAAGCAAGAAAGGTATGTATTCCCTCAAAAAGAGCATTAGACTTTTGTTATCACCATCATCACCATACACCACTCATTCACCACACATGCACATCTTGATTTGACTTATTGACTTGTTTCTTTGGATCCATGGTTTGACTATGCAATAAATGTTCTATGAGTATGTATACTGTATCTCCCACCTATGAGCTCCAGATATCAAAGCCTTATTAGAGTAGGGTGAGAGAGAAGGCAATGTCACTACGCCTTATACCATAAATACCACATACTTTGAGAGAGAAGGAATATACCATTACTGCCTTGGTAAGGATCCAGAAATACCACAAAAGAGAGACCCGAGAAAGTCATACAAGGAATCTCTGAGTTTTATTTGAAAAATTTGCAAAAACTCCAGAGCTCTAGCTGATCAAGAATAAGAGACATGGCGTTTGACTAGACCGTTCTATCTTTTAACCACTCAAGATGCAGATGACGGTTGCAAGCCCCATGGTGAAAGGTAAAATGAGTAAGTTTTAAGTCTTGACAGTTTACTCTAACTCAGGGATGAGACCTTATTTGAAAGCATATGTACTATCAACGTTCAAAGGCGTTGCAGCAACTTCTGATCCATAATGAGTCTATCCTTGCTCAGGGACGAGCAAGAGGTAAGCTTGGGGGAGTTTGTTGACGGTCCTTAAGTACCAAATATAGTTATCAAATAAATAAAGAAAAGGATCCAATTGCAACCAACACCTAGACTTAGGGTTTTATCTGACAGAATTCCACGAGTTTTGGTGTTTGTCTGTTTCTGCAGGGGGTTATCAGAAAATACGGAGGAAAGGCCCACACGCCGGGTTTACATAGAGATAATAACGTGTTCACCGATTTTCTATCATCTAGAAGACTCCAGAAGCCACGAGAACGAACGGGAGGCCGAACGGGCCCGGAGGCAGGGCGCCCGCCCTGCTCCCTAGGGCGCCCGCCCTGGCCTGAGAGCCAATCAGGCTCTGTCTCGTGGATTATGTTCCACCGACCTAAGGGATCAAGGAAAACCGTGCGATTAATGTCGGTTTGATCCGACGGCCCACATTCACTTGAGGGGGCTATATAAGCAGGACCCCTGGCCCCTGGAGGAGGCACTCCCTCATTCTCAATTCCTCAAACCCTAATCTCAGGAGGAGAGTCTCTGATCAAGCCCTAGAGCCACCACATCAACTAGATCTCTAGTATAGCATAGCTACATAGGATTAGAACTAGAAGGAGTCAATCTTCGATTGGTTTCCGGATCTGTCAAGAGGATTCTTGGTAATTCCTTTACTGTTCTTCATTGTTCATCTTTGCTCTTCAATATTATGAATACAACTTTGTTCTATTTCAATATATTGATTATGACTTTGCTCTACTTGTTATTATTTGTGATTATATTGTTCTTAGTTTATCGTAGTTATATGCTTGGCTTAGTTAGATTGGAATTATATACATGTTTAGGATCGTATAGCGTTTATCCATCAGATCCATGGGTAAATGATAAATATTGTGTAGGCGTGGTGCTTAGACCATATTTATCTGCGATTGAACCTTATATGCCGGATCGTGGGGTGGTCCGCGATGGTGACAGCTTCGTTGGTTCTTATATAGTCCCCCTCCCGTGTGTAAGGCAGGCAGAGCAACATTATTACGGGGGAGTGATTGCTATGTTTCTCATCTTCCTTGATAATATCACTATGCATGGGCGTAGTCCTTTCTCGCAATGATTGCCAAGTGTACTTGCACTAACTATGATATGCTAGACTTTATAGTTAAGAATAACTTAGGAAATATCCTTGTAGTTCGTTCTAATACCATGCTAATGACTTGCTAGAATATCTGTTGAGGTGCTTATCATTATTATATGTGGCTAGCTGATCAGATTAATTATCTTTGTCACCATTCATACTTTATCTATATTTTATGTGACACTTACCCCTGTATGCAAGAGATAGATGAATGCTCTCACTTATACATGCAATGATTGATACTCATTCCTATATTCCATTCCATAATCAACATTGATGTTAGTAATTCCTTCCCAGTGGTAAAAATATAAATAACGATACCTGGAATACTTTCTGGTTAAAATGCTACATCGGTATTAATCTGTGCGCTTGCAGATCGTATTTATTATTTATTTAGAAGAGCAGTTGCATATTTCAATACCGCGTCTCTCATGTCATGCTGGGGATGACAACTTGGCTTAAGTGGCATGAGGGATAGGTTCGGCATTTTTGGCGCCGTTATCAAAATTAGAAAACTAAGTCTACTTTTGGTAATGACGTTAAGAATGCCCAACAAATGCCCTTTGCATCTTCCATGCCAAACTTCTTGAGCATATCTTTGATGTACTTGGTTTGGCTCACAAATGTTCCTTCCTTCATTTGTTTGATTTGAAGTCCAAGAAAGAAACTAAGTTCACCAATCATTGACATTTCAAATTCCTTTGCCATCATTTTTCCAAACTCATCACAATAATCTTGATTGGTTGAACCGAAGATGATATCATCTACATATATTTGCAACACAAACAAGTCCTTCTCAATCTTCTTGGTGAAGAGAGTAGTATCCACTTTGCCCATGACAAAACCTTTGGATAGCAAGAAATCTCTTAATCTTTCATACCATGCTCTTGGTGCTTGCTTCAATCCATACAAAGCTTTCCTTAACTTGTACACATGGTTGGGTTTCTTGTCATCTTCAAAACCGGGAGGTTGCTCCACATACACCTCTTCTTGAATGTACCCATTGAGAAATGCACTCTTCACATCCATTTGATATAACTTGATATTATGAGCACAAGCATAGGCAAGTAAGATCCTAATTGCTTCTAATCTTGCAACCGGGGCATAAGTTTCACCAAAGTCAAGACCCTCTATTTGTGTGTAACCTTGAGCCACTAGTCTTGTTTTGTTCCTTACTACTATCCCATCTTGATCTTGCTTGTTGCGAAAGACACATCTTGTTCCAATGACATTGTGATCCTTAGGCCTCTCAACTAGTTCCCATACTTCATTTCTTTTGAAGTTGTTGAGCTCTTCATGCATTGCATTTACCCAATCCGGATCTCTCAATGCTTTATCAATGTCCTTGGGTTCTTCCATTGACACAAAAGAAGAGTGAGCACAAAATGATGCCAATCTTGATCTAGTTTGAACTCCCCTTTGTATGTCACCAATGATGGAATCCAATGGATGGTCTCTTGCAATGTTAGTTGGTTGAAGCACTTGGACTTGATTGCTTGGATGTTAATGTTGATCATAAGTTGGAGATGATGAACTAGCCACTTGTTGATCTTGTTGCACTTGAGATGATGTACTAGCTTGATTTTGCATTAGAGACACACTAGCTTGTGTAATTGGACTTGGAGCACTTGGTCTTTGTTGTCATCCACATCAATCACTTGCTTTGGCCTAATATCACCAATATCCATTTCTTTCATAGCATTGGTCAATTGAGTTCCTCTCACATCATCCAAGTTATTTTCCTCATCTTGAGAGCCATTTGTTTCATCAAACTCAACATCATGAACTTCCTCAAGTAAACCACTAGCCAAATTCCAAACTCTATAAGCTTTGCTAGTAGTGGAATAACCAAGTAAGAATCCTTCATCATATTTCTTCTCAAACTTGCTCAATCTAGTGCCCTTCTTCAAGATGTAGCATTTGCAACCAAATACCCAAAAGTATGTAATGTTGGGCTTTCTTCCATTTAAGATCTCATATGGTGTTTTCTCTAAGAACTTGTGGCAATAGAGGCGGTTGCTATAGAAGCAAGCCGTGTTGATTGCTTCGGCCCAAAATGAATGACTCACATTATATTCATTCAACATTGATCTTGCTATATCAATTAGGGTTCTATTCTTCCTCTCAACTAGGCCATTAGATTGAGGTGTATACTTGGCCGAAAATTGATGTTTGATTCCAAGCTCATCACATAGCTCGTCAACTCTTGTGTTTCTAAACTCACTTCCATTGTCACTTCTCACTTTCTTGATTGTGGTCTTAAATTCATTTTGCACTCTCTTGATGAGCTTCTTGAATATATCAAATACATCACTCTTGTCCACAAGAAAGAATACCCATGTGTATCTAGTGAAATCATCCACAATCACAAAGCCATACTTGTTGCCACCAATGCTTGTGTATGTAGTTGGCCCAAATAAATCCATGTGCAACAACTCAAATGCCTTGGAAGTACTCATGATGCTTTTCAATGGATGAGTGTTGCCTACTTACTTTCCGGCTTGACATGCACTACATAGCTTATCCTTCTCAAATGTGACATCCTTCAAGCCTCTAACTAAGTCATGCTTCACTAACTTGTTCAATTGCTTCATGCCAACATGACCAAGTCTTCTATGTCATAACCAACCCATACTTGATTTGGTGAGCAAGCATGTTGAAAGTTGAGTGTCACTAGCATTGAAATCAACCAAGTATAGATTCTCATATCTAAAGCCCTTGAAGATCAAGTTGGAGCCATCAACACTAACTATCTCCACATCATCAACACCAAATATGCACTTGAAACCGAGATCACACAATTGAGCAACCGAGAGAAGATTGAAGTTCAACTTTTCAACTAGGAGCACATTGGAAATGCTATGATCATTTGAGATTGCAATCCTTCCAAGAGCCTTCACATCACCCTTGCTATTGTCACCAAATGTGATACTATCAATGCCACTATCATTTGATTTGAGAGAGTTGAACATTCTTGAATCACCAGTCATATGTTGAGAGCACCCACTATCAAGCACCCAGTGCCTTCCTCCGGCCTTGTAATTTACCTACAAAATAAATTAATGTTTCTTAGGTAGCCATACTTGTTTGGGTCCTTGGAGCTTAGTAACTAAGCTCTTTGGTACCCAAATGGCCTTCTTCTTTGGACCCACAATTGGTGTACCAACAAACCTAGCATGTACACCTTTCTCACCCTTGGTAAGCACATAACAAGAATCAAAAGGAATGTAATCCATTTTAGCATGAAACTTGTTGTTGTTCTTGTTCATTTTATTACAATTAATCTCTAGATGTCCAACTTGCTTGCATCTATTGCAATAACGACCATTGCTCTTCACAAAGCGAGGCTTTGGAGTAGCAAAGGCCACCTTGCCCTTCTTTTGAGTGTAGCCCAAACCCTCTTTGTTAAGAGAGAACCTTTGGCTACCCAAGCATTTTAGCAAGCGGGCATCCCCACCATAGGCATTGCCTAATGCGCGGGTGAGATCATCCACCTCTTTCTTGAGAGTCTCATTCTCAACCACAAGTGATGAATCACTAGTAGTAGAGGTAGAGTTGGTTGTGGTGGATGATGATGAGCTACATGAAGCATTAGTAGGACCAACAAATAAAGAATCATCAATAATATCACATGTTAGTCCAATATCACAAGTGACAATCACTTGCTCCTCCTTAGCTTCCTTCATGAACTTCTCCAACTTGAGGTCCTTTTCCTTGATGAGCTCAAGTAGAGTGGAGTGGGCTTCCTTAAGCCTAGTGTGAGCAACTTCAAGGTCCTCATGGTCTTCCTTTAGACACTCACGAGAGGCCTCAAGCTCATCAAAGGATTTCCTAAGAGCTTTGAGCTCTTGTTCAATTCCTTTGCACTCCTTACTCTTTTTGAGAGCAACAAGCTCCTCCATCAAGGCATCATTTTTATTGCTCTTGGCAATGAGCTCTTGTTCCAAGATTTTGTATTTCTTGGTGGTCCTCTTGTAGCCTTTGCTCATTTGATCTATTATGCCCAATAGATCATCCTTGGAGTAGTCCTCATCCTCCTCATCATCACTCCTACAAGCATCACTAGCACAAGAATCATCATCACTATCATCATATTTTACCTTGGTAGGCTTGGCCATAAGGCATGTCGATGTAGTGTCGAAGATGGATGGCTTGTTGGAGAGGGCGATGCTTGCAATGGCTCGCCGAGTGGTCCTCTCATCATCACTAGAGCTTTCATCATCATCACTATCGGAGTTGTCACTATCCCAAGTGACCACATAACCACCACCCTTCTTCTTCTTGTTGATAGTGAAGCTCTTCTTCTCTTTCTTCTCCTTCTTGTCCTTCTTGTTCTTCTTCAACTTCAACTCCCCATCATGATATCTTTTGTCTTCATAGGGACACTTTGCCACTACATGATCGGGGCTATTGCAATTGTAGCAAAGCACCTCCTTTGCCTTCATGAAGTCCCTTCTCTTTCTTGCACCATATCCTTTTTTCTTCATGAACCTCCCCATCTTGTGCACTAGGAGGGTCATGGTCTCATCATCGAATGGATCATCATCATCACTCTCCGCCTTGCTCTTGCCCTTAGAAGATGAAGCCTTGAATGCAATGGGCTTCTCTTGCTTGACCTTGGTCTCCTTCTTCTCTTCTATCTCATCTTGATCATCATTGTATTGAGCATCGGTCATTATATCTCCAAGCACATCGGTTGGTTTGACCTTGTCCAATCCCTCTCTAAAGATCATTCTTCTCAAGGTGGCAAACTTCTTGGGTAAGCACATCAAGAACTTGTGTGAGAAGTCCTTGTCCACAACCTTCTCTCCAAGCCCCTTGAGATCATTGATAATGACTTGGAGCCTATAGAACATCTCCGGGATGGATTCATCATCCTTCATCTTGAAAGTGGAGAACTTGTCCTTGAGCATATATAGCTTGGCACTTTTTACCGTTGAAGTGCCTTCATATGTTTCTTCAAGTCTTATCCAAAGCTCATTTGCCTTTTCAAGATCTTTGATTTGCTCAAATAATTTGTCATCAATAGCACGGTAGATTGTGTCAAGTGCTGCCGTGTTGCATTGTTTGTTGATGCGGTCATTTAGAGTGAGATTTTCTTCATCAAGAATGATGTATCCTTCTTTGGTCACATCCCAAACCTTCTCATGTATATTGCCTAGATATTGCTTCATCTTCCTTTTCCAATGATCAAAGGAAGAGATGCCATCAAAGAATGGAGGCTTGCCATTAACATGATTGAACATAACTTGAGCCATCTTGCACCGAGGTTGTTAAGCCTTGCAAACGGTGACCACGGCTCTGATACCACTTGAAAGGTCTTGATGGCTAGAGGGGGGGTGAATAGCCTTTTAAAATTTTCTACAAGGACAAGCTAAACAAGTTTATCAATACAACAAATAGCGAGATGCGAGTTTTGCTTAGCCTACGGGGTGTTTGCAAGCCACCTATCCAATTCACAATTCTAGTAATGGCACTCAACTGCACAAGTCAAACCGAGAAGGTAACAACAACAACTACTAGCAAGCCACACAAAAGAGTTACTCTAGCAAAGCTAACTAGCTAGCAAAGGTAACTAAGAAAATAATACAAGTGAGAGATAGGAGGGTATCACCGAGGGGCGAAGTATTGAGCCAACCAATATGATCAAGAATGAATACCAAGACAACCGAACACCGGAATCAATCAATCACAATATAAGAGTGATGACACGAAGATTTATCCCGAGGTTCATGTGCTTGCCGGCACGCTAGTCCCCATTGTGTCCCTTTTCACCACGTGGTTCGGTGGCTAATCGGTCTCACACCGAGCCTCTCAAAAGGCGCCACAAGAACCTACCAAATGGTAAAAGGTTGCAATGACACTAGCAATTTACTAACATTGCCTTTGGCGCTTCGCCGAGGTAGGCACAAACCCCTCACAATCACCGGAGGTGGCCAAGAACAATCACCAACTCTTGCCAACACCTCCAAGCTGCTCCAAGCCGTCTAGGTGGCGGCAACCACCAAGAGAAACAAGAATCCCACAGCAAATCAACTACCAAGTGCCAACTAGATGCAATCTCACAATGCAAATGCACTTGGATCACTCAATCTCACTTCGAATAAGCAAAGAAGCAAGACAGATGAGTGGGAGGGGAGTTGCTTAGCTCAAAGTGCTCACAAGTATGTCAAAATATCCAAGAGAGAGAGCCTTGAGCCGGCCAACAAGTATTTATAGACGTACCCCTTTGAATATAGCCGTTACTCACTTGAAACAGCTGCAGTCGTGCTGACCGGACGCGCTGGTCCAACTGACCGGCCGCGCCGATCGCACAACGGCTACTCGCGAAGCACCGACCGGACGCGCTGGTCGCAACGACCGGACGCGCTGGGCTCGACCGGACGCGCTGGTCCCGTAACTGACCGGACGCGCTGGTCAAGCCTGAGCAGCGCACAACGAAACAGCGACCGGACGCGCTGGAGAACTGACCGGACGCCACAGTGCCCGCGTCCGGTTGGAGTCCAGTAAGCTCCCCGATCGACCGGACGCGTCCGGTCGGTCATGACCGGACGCACCGCGCGTCCGATCAACAAACTGAAACTCGCTCAGACGCTGAACGCTGACCGGACGCGTCCGGTCAAACAGAGACCGCGTCCGGTCCAGCGTCCGGTCACCACTGTGACCTATGTTCGCTTCCGTTCGATTTCTGACTTCCGGCCTAGTGGAAAATAGGCGTTTCAACTCCTCGAAAACGCCTAAATCCCGCCTCACAGGCTCGGCGGGAGGGAGAGAGGACTCCAAACCCTCTCTACCGCTCAAACTCCACCGCCTTCGCAAATGTGCTAACACCACCAAGTGATCACGTCATATGTGAGTGTGTTAGCATTTTCACAATCATTTTTCGAGGCGTTATTAGTTCTATCCAAATGCATATGATTATGAAATGCACACCTAGAGGCAGTTAGGAGTTCAATAGCCGCGTCATTCCCCTCTTTATAGTATGGCTATCTATCCTATAATGTAACCACACACACTAGGTGTCTTGGTTATAAAACACAACCCTTAAGCATATACCTTTGCCTTGATCACGTAGGGTTGCGTCCAAATCCAAGTGTGGCCATCATGATCACCATGTCCATCTTGCCACCAACCTTGGAATGTACTAATCCTCATATGCTACATACAACTTAGGCATAGGATTAGTACTTAGGCATTGTCACTAATTACCAACACCAAACATGGAGCTTTCACCAGTCCATGAATCACACATCAACGTGACGCCAAAGTTGGGCCACTCCTTCTGAAACTTTGCATACCTATCCTTCAAGTCTTTCTCATTCTGATCTAGGTACTTGCCATCAATATCCCTTCTAGTGGGTGACGCGATGCCTTCACCTGAAACCATAAGCAAAGAATGAGAATATGGAAAGATACATAAGGCCATAGGTCTCCAAGTATATGTACTTACCCCACTTCTGTGTCTCTCGGACCGCACTGACAAAGTACGAATTGTCGGTATTTCATCCTGGGATTCCTACATAATGGAAAAACTTTCCCCAAGCTTTACCAATAGCTTTCTTTGCATTTTTCCCCTTCTGCGTCCAAGACCCTGTATCAATCCTTTATGGTGCATTCCTCTCCTCCCACCGGCTACCACATGATAGTCCTCCACCTCCACAGGAGTCTCCCTCCGTGATCCTGCTCTTCTAAACAACCTCTCAATAGGATTCCCACCATGCGAACCACCACCACCACTACCCCCTCCACGGTCGTAATTACCTCCTCTCTGTTGCACCCTCTGCTCGTAGTCATATTCTGCTCTCGACTGGTTTAGTGCTTCCTTCATCTGAGCCTCATATTCATCATCACCGAGGGGATGGTTTCCCTCCGCTGCAGCTTTTTCTCGTGCCAACCTTTGTCGAGCCCGGTCAGCAGTCGTCTTCTTAGCTCTGTCAAGATCTCACTGAAAGTACGCACGCACATCTAGTGGCACATGGTCGCAATGCAAGGTGTCCGCCCCGTGCCCAGCCAAATGCTGTTTAAATCTAGTGTAACCACCGCCTGCTTTCGTCACATGACAATAATTACATCTCCATTCAGGAGCAAGATTTTCACCATGCTCCCATACAACGTCTCTGTTTCTGCCTGACATTGTCTACCTGCATAAACGGACAACACAAAGTCACACCTAAATAAAATGTATCTAAACAATATATACCTAAAATATACATCCTACTACAAATCCTACCTCTAATCCTAAATCTAAAAAAACATCCTAAAGTAAATCCTACCTAAAACCTAACAAAAAAACCTATCCTAAATCCTAACACAAATCCTACCTAAATCCTAGATCTTTCCTAAATCCTAACACATAAACCATACCTAAATCCTAAAGCTAATACTACTCTAAAGAAAAAAAACAAAAAAACCTTACCTGGCGGTCGCCCGGCGAACCGAGCGGTAAGCAGCTCCTCCCGGGCGGTTAGCCGCGCCTTTTGGCTGGCTAACCGTCGCTGCGGCGGGCGCGAGGTAAACCGCCCATACCACGCGGTAAGCCGGCGAGCCGGGCCGGTCGCGCAGCGGCGGCGGCGCGGACAGAGCCTCTGGGGAGCGGGCGGGGGCGGACGGGAGCTTATCCGCTTCTGGGCGCGTTGACCCCCCTTGCAGCTCCCGGCGCGTTTTGTGCCCGTGGCGGCCTAATGGGCCTCATAGGCCTTAACGAGCCGGGACCGGGATTTTTCTTTTTCTTTTTTTTTCAAACTTCTATACGTATAAATAAATACTAAACGAACTCGAATTTGACACTAAATCTGGCCAACACACTAGTAGGGCTAGATCGCTCGAGGCCACAAACATCCTAGATACATAGCAGAGGGAGGCCAAGATAGCGAGGTCAACCAACAGGTTGAATATGTCGATTAGACGCTCGTTCTTGGCCTAAAAAACATCCATGAATGCCTCCAGCGAAGACTTGTCAAGGAGACGCATGTCAGGAATGTCCTAAGATCGTTAAGGCTACCTAGAACACCAACAAATCTCATGGAGAGAGGTGCTAGACATTAGGGAGTTAGAAGAGTAAAAGTTGGGTAAAATGAATAGAAAATGCTTTTTTATTGATTGTGTATGGGTTGTACAGGGCTCCTTGGCGAAAACGGCCTATTTGATCTTTTTCGCTTGTTGTTATTGTTGCAAAGTCGGATTTCAAACACTTGTAACCTCTCTTTGCTGTCAACACAGGCGTATGGTCGAATACGAGTATTGTTGTTCTGAATGGTATGATCCACGGTTGATCGTTTGCCACGTAACGTCCACGCGCCTCACAAAACCCCTACCTACTGCCAGGGGCGTCCCTGAGCCTGTGCAGGCTGTGCGACGGAACATGCCTCTCAAAATCATGGGCCCCAAGATTTATTAAGTACCCTAAATATATATAGTAATTGTGGTTTTTGTTCTAATCGATAAATCAGCAACAGCTTCCTTCTTTTGGCCCATAAACGCGGCCTGCTGTAGGCCATATAGCATATGAGAATCCACAATTCCACGTTCGGGAGACAAAAGAGTCGGCAACGTTCTAATTTTTTTCACGTCGCTGACACTTCCTATTCTTTAGAATCAATTACTTTATACCAATTGTTGATCAAGCTTTCCTCTATTACTAGGAGATTTAAACGATATCAAGGTTACTAGAAAATATTTGGTTTTTTATTTACTTCTGATGCATTGCGTTCATTGGATAATAAGAGCTTGAAATCTTGCCGTCATTGTCTTGGGGCTGCTCTTAAACGAGATGGACGATCTGATATTGATGTTGATGACCTTTATGTGGAGTTGATTTTTTTTTCAAGATTTTATTCCACAAGAAAATAAAGGCTCGGTCAAAATTCTAAATTTTTTAAAGCGGCATGAGTGTTTCCCAATACAATAGGTATAAGAATATTGTTTTCCAAGTGATGGTTATATGACATGTATAATCCTTTGTCTTTTTTAGATAAGAATAATCCTTGGTCTATACTTTATACTTTGTAATATAAGTAATATATTGATATTTGCTATTTTTTGATATTAGATATTACACCTCCACTTATTTTTCGAATAGGACCTCGTATGTTGCCGGGACGCGCCTGCTACTGCTCAGGCTACTCAGGCTACTGGACTACTCCCTCTGTCCACTGTCGTTCCGGGATGGGATTTGAACGTCTGTATTCAGCGCGTTTGCTTTGCACCTGGACGCCCCCGCTGTCCTTGTTTATAGAGTCTTTGATGAACCCAACTGCTAGCTACAACGACAGAGACAGAGACAGAGACACAGAGGGAGTACCAGTGTATATCAATAATAGGCCAATAGCACAACGCCCGCGGCCCCGCGCAGCTGAACAGGGCGACCACCGACCAATGAGGCTGTGCACGGTCGATGGGAGCCGATGGCCTGGGGTCGAAACGACTGACACGTACTCCCCGCGCGATTCATTTGACCGCCGCCACGCCACGTCTGGCGTCGCCAGAGAGGGAGCTAAGCTGCCCGGAGCAGAGCACGGCGCGATCCCGGCCCCGGCTCCCGCCCGTTCGGGCTGCCTCACACGTGCTCCGGCCGTCTCCGATTCGCATCCTTTGTTTCTCAGCGGTTTGACCTTGGGATTGGGAGGGGCAGCCGCTCCCGCTCGCGCTCTGGGCTCTGGGCTCTGCCGCCCGCGGTCACATGTCCGTCGCCTGGACCGTGTCAGCAGCGTCGTCTCGTGTGCGGAGAAGGTGTGCAAGGAGCCGGAAGGGAGGGAAGGCCGCGGGGGGCAGTTGGGCGTTGCCGACAGGCCGTACGACACAGAGGGTGGCGACCGCGATTCTTCCTTCTCAAGTGGCTGCTTCTATCTTCTTGGATTGGACTGTTTTCAGCGTGGCCGACGTGTCTGCTCACCGGTCTCCAGATCACGTCACGCCACGACAAACACGCGCCGATTATCATGAGATCAGACTCCCGTGACACGCATGCCTGATTGACTTTTGGCATGCATACACTCCGTATGTCCGTGTTTATCTTGTTCCGTTTCCTCTCGCTTGGCTTACCGAGTCCTTAACGAGGCTCAGGAGGCAGGACAGAAGCTAAGGACATACGGAGTAGTACGTGTGACGATTCTGGTCCTGTTCGGCAGGCCGTTTTTTTTTTATATAAGCCGGCTGTGGCTGATTTGCTGTGAGAGAAAAACACTGTTCCACGGCTGATAAGCTCAGCCGAACAGGGGGTCTATTTATGAACATACTAGGTCGGCGCCTGAAGCTTTAAGCAGCGGTATATGTATGTAATGTATGTATGGTAGGGTAACTGTATACTCCCTTCATACTTAAAAAATCGTTTTAGACAAGGTTTAGGTCAAACATTGAAAATATAAACCATGAATAACTTTTAAGTTGTTGAGTTTACAAATATGAAAACTATATAAATAGATTTGTCTTGAAAAATGCTTTCATAAAAATATATACATATCACTTTTTGATAAATACTTTTATAAGAATAAGGAGTCAAAGTTATGTTTTGGAGACCGTGTCGCTGTCCAAAACGACTTTATTTTTTAGTATGGAGAGAGTACGTATTTGGCGGGGCTATGAGTTTGACACTTATTACGAAGACGGCAGGCACACACACAGCCAGGCTCTCAACATTATTATGCGCTGATAATGGAATGAAATGAAATGCTGCTTAAACCGCGGCGCCATTTGTGCTGAGGATTTAGGAGCCCAACGCAAATGTAGAAAAAAAAAAGGTGGCAAGAGAGTTAGTGTTGGCTTGAATGCAATCTATTTCCGTCTGTCTGCCGGCTGGCGAGATTCGTGAAGACGACTAGCGAAGCATAAACATTTTTGCTTCAACAACCGGCGAGCCGATCACCACAAGACGAACGAACAAATCATGCGTCATGTCTCCACGCCTGCTGCCTGCCTGCACGAAACATGATTTGATACGTGGTACCCCTACAGATAGATATACACTCCACTACACACTTTCACGTACACGTATATAAAATGAAATAATAAAATAAAATACTCCGTCCCTATTGCAGTGGTTAGGATCACACGTGGGCCCCCATGCTTCCTCCTCGCTTCGGGTTCACGTCTGTTGTCCCACGCCACGCCCCCTCTCCCTCTCGCTTCTGCCCTGCCTCTGCTCACTCACAATAAACGCGCAGCAACTGCAGCAATCTGTCCGTTACTACCGCTAGAGGGGACGAAAACGGATCGGATACGAATGGATATCACTGATATTATATTTGTTTTTATATTTTTAGTTGGATTCGGATTCGAATACAAATATTGTCAGTCATACCGGATAGAATATAATTGGATGTCAATATCATAAATATACGATTTGAGTATTTGGATACAGATACAATATCGAATGTTGAATATCCGGATTTAGATACGGATAAGTCTGAACACCTCTAAACGGATTCGGACTCGAATGCGATCGAAAAATATCCGTATCGTTTTATGCTACAGCTTTGACTACTCGTATAACAGGCAAGTGGCAAAGCCACACCTCCCTTCCTTCCCTCCGTCCATAAAAAAAATATAATTCTCATATTTTTGAGAAGTCAAACATTTTAAATTTTAATTAAAATTAGATAAAAAATACTAACACCTATGAGACAAAATAAATACCATTACATCAGTTATATAATATATTTTTATAATAAATTTATTTAAAAACATAAATGCTAATGCTATTCACTGTAAACTTAGGTTGTGTTAAGTTCTTCATGGAATACAAAATGCAAAATGCTAACTACTTTGAAATGATGAAATACAAAATACCAAAAATATTTATGGGTGTGTTTACTTCCATCTAAAATGCCAAATTTTTCATGGGGTGGGTGATGGCTTTTATGCTTTTTGGTTTTTTTTTTGCCTCTTGAGGCTAAAATCTAAAATGGAGAATAGATATCATTTTACCAAAAATTTTACATGTTGTTTAGTTCTATTCTGCAAAATAATGGATCCAAATCAAATTTTTTTTTGGATAAAACGGGAAACTAAAGACACCCTTAATCAAAGTTGAACTAGGTGTACCGACACGTTTTGCATGATTACAAAGACAATAGCGGCCGCGGGGCAGTCGGAATCGGGCAAGGAAGGAGAAAGAGGGAAGTCGTAACTGCTGCATCCATCACTCTCCTCTTCCGTTTCCCATTGACAGCACAGCAACGGCAACCAGTAGTAACGTCTCGCTTCCCGTCGAACGCCCCACGCCGACGACCCCGTCGGACCCCAGCGAGCACAAGGGAACAAAGCCAGCCAGCCACAAGCGAAAGGAAAGGGACTTCCCAGTGCTGATCGACTGCGGCTGCGCTGCGAGAGAAGGGGAGATAAAATCCTGCCAGTGCCACACTCCTCTCCCAGTGCCAGTGGAGAAAGCGGCCGGCCGCAGGGTAGGACTAGGAGCAGTGCAGTCGAGTGCAGCGCAGGGGTCGCCGGCGTCTCCCACCACCGTCTGCTCGATCGATCGCCCGCTGGGCTTGGAGGCGAGGCGCCAAGACGAGCACAAGCGGGCTCGGCGGCATTCGCGGAACGATGGCGGGCTGCGGCGCCGGCGGTTAATTAGGCCGAGCACTTTAAGCACAACCGGTGCGGCTTGCTCCCCTCCGCTTCGCTCCTCCAAGACTGTTCTTCCCTTGTTCCTGTGACTGCACCGAGGTATGTGCCGTGCCGTCTCATGCTCCTCCCTCCTCCGCTATTTTCCGCTTCCAACAGTTCGGGTTGGAGTCAGATCTGCTCCAACCGTTCAGAGCACCGCTCCACCACCTCCATTTCTGCCTGCTTCCGTGCGTTTTTTTTTATATTTTACTCCCAACGTTTACTCCCAACGTTTTGCTGCTCGCTGATTTCCTTTCAACTCTTCTCGCCGGCCGATTGGGGAGGACAATTTTGCGGGCATTCCAATTGAACCACGAGGTAGCTTGTCTTACCGAATGGACCAGCCTGCCAGCCATACGAAAGGCATTCCATTGACGGGGAGATCGTATTGCATCCGTGCAACTTGGGACTGCTCTTTCTTCATAGGCGCAGTCGCGGTTTTGCAACGCGTCGGCTTATGTTCCGCTCCAGTTACTAGTACAGCGCTACTCCGCTGACTGCTAGAGAATTTGCAACTGCCTACAACCATGTATTTCCACTGCAAATTCACGCCATTTTCTTCTTTTCAGTGTGGTCTGCTCACGTACCAAATGAGTTTCATTAGATAGATTATGAAAGTATATATTTTTAATAATTTACGGGTAACTGGAAATCCCTTGTACTATTTCGGCGGCGGAGTACATGTACCGATTTTTTTTTTGGAAAAATTGTACCGGTTTTTTTTTATGAAAAGAAAATGACAGCGCAACAAATGGATTCGGCTTCCATGGCTTTTTAATTTTATTATTGTTACTATTATAACGCCTTTCCCTCTTGAGCTGACAACTTAATTAAAGTCGACACCTTGGCCTGCCTAATACCACCTTTAAAGATTTGCTGGTATAACCTTTCTTGGTCCCGTCTCGACATTTCCAGGATGGCTTAAGGCTTCACACGGACGTTTCCTCAGTGGAATGAATTTATGCAAAGTTTATTTATTACCCTTTTCAGCTGTCACGCCTTAAATTCCGCACTTATATACTACTACTTAGTACTTGAACGTAATGTTTTTCTCTCGCAACAAATCAGCATCGAAACCATCAGCGGAACAGCGGTATGAACTTAACTTTCATTGTTCGAGCTCGAATCTATGCTCGACTGATTTCTTTTGGCTCAGAAAATTCAAATCGTTGATTCTTTTATCCCTTTGCACTGGAAGCTTGGGTTTGATGTTGACACTTACACCACCAAGTTCGTTAGTACTTATCCATTGTATATCTCATAGCTACCCTATAGGAAAGGAACAGGAGTTTGGTTTGCTCACAATAGGATTACTATCTTGCTTTTCAGTTTCTGATAGAAGTGCTGTCCACCCGCCTGTGTCCTAGAGTTCAAACATGGTCTGTCGTGTGTTAACTTAGAGTTCTGTTTCACCGTTCTTCTGTGATGCTCAATCATGAATATTGCTTCAAGGGTTGGTTATGCCTACTTCTTACTTCTATTCACCATTTTTTGTTGACTCATTTTTGTGCCGATATGTCAATATTTTTTGCTCAGTGCTCCATACATCTGGCATGGCAATGACTCTGTTCATATGCTTTGCTGATAGGTTGCATGGTTTTCTAATGGAAGTATGGAACAACTTACGTAAAACTTTTTCTATGGTAGTTTATGCCATCACTCTGGGTGCTCAAGAATTCAATACTGATTGCAGGCAAAGTTCGATTCAACTTGTGTTTACCTAGAAATGGTTCTGTGTTGTTTTTTGTCTTCAGAGTGATTTTGTGTTCCTCTTTTACAGTTTAGGCTGAGTCACCACATGCAGTGTTTGCCTCTCGATAGGGTCATCAATTCTTACATTTGGTTTTGTTTAGAATTGTATTATTGTGGCATCATACTGTCTAGTGGTTAATGATTGTGTTCTTCCTGACATCAGGCAGATAAATTCAATAGGATTTCCTCCCAAGCTATTTAAAGGACAACTATGGCTACTATTCAAGATATAGGACTCTCGGCGGCTATCAACATACTGGGTGCTGTAGTGTTCCTACTTGCATTTGCTTTCCTTCGGCTGCAGCCAATCAATGATAGGGTTTACTTCCCAAAATGGTACCTCAAAGGCGCAAGAGAGAGTCCAAGTCATGGGGGTACATTTGTCCGGAAATTTGTCAATTTGGACATGCGTTCATACTTGAAATTCTTAAGTTGGATGCCTGCTGCTCTCAAAATGCCTGAGGATGAGTTGATTAGCCATGCAGGTCTGGATTCAGCTGTGTATCTGAGGATTTACTTGGTCGGGTATGTGACTTGTATACCATGTACTGTAGGCATGTTTTAGTGCTTTTGTTTGTTGTATCAGTTTCTGTCTCCAATTGCACCTGAGGTGGGGCATTATTGACTACCAGTTTCCATCAATGGATAATTAGGTTTCCATTGGCCTAGGCATAGTTGTAAATAGAACCTCGGTTTACAAATGGGCAATCAACCTATAATGTGCATTGATTATTCTATTACCCTGCTATACTCTAGACACATGAAAACGTAGGCAAAAGAATGAACTGGTGCTACCAACTTTATTCCTATTTACATTGGCTAATTCAGTGCTAGGTCTTTGCTCTATTTTGTTATGTCAGCTACTCTAGGCTGTTTTTTGGCTTATAAGCCGGCTGTGGCTGATTTGCTGTGAGAGAAAAACACTGTTCCACGGCTGATAAGCCGTGCTGATAAGCTCAGCCGAACAGGGGGAGATCACTAGCCTTTGCCAATTGTATCTAGCCTCCAGGATTTCAGAAAAGGGAATTTACTCACTTTGATATGTCTACGGTTTATCAGTCGTTTTACCTACTCACCAAATGTTTCTGTTGAATCAAAACATTTGTTGTTCCCTCTTTATGTTCCTTTGGTTCACTGATTGACACCGATCTCATTTCTTCTTTACGTGTACTTATTTACTTTGTTTCAATTGTTGCAGACTTAAAATATTTGCTCCAATCTCAGTTCTAGCTTTCATTGTTCTTGTCCCTGTTAATTGGACCAATGATACTCTGCAATTCTCGAAGGTACAGCACAGCAATGTTGATAAGCTTTCGATATCAAACATACCAGTTGGATCAAAAAGGTTAGCACTTGTTTTATGTTTTGGAATGTATCTACAGCTCTAGATGAAGCTTATGTTATGACACCATGATTCTTTGGGGAAGTGTTGGTTACCGCCTACTGAGGCTAATTATTTATGCATATCTCATGCATGTTACCAGAGTTTTTGAATACACTCTGTGGGGTTGGCTTAGATAGAAGGCACAACTTGTGAAGGAGCGCTGGGCATTGCCCTGTATCCCTGTATCCTTTTCCATTTATAGGTTCAGGAAAGTTGTAAACTGAAGTAAAGAAGTTATATGTATGTGACTGCAATCTGAACTGCTATCCAGCCTCTGACAGAAACTGATTTTGGAGAGGAAAAATGTGGTAGATTGCACATGAGAGAAAACTTAGGAGCCAAAGCTCATAATGTAGAATAAATAAGACAAATTTGCACTTAAAAATAGTTCCAAGTTCAAGCATTAGATTTAGGGAAATGGGTTCAGATTCTAAAATAGTTTCAAATTTTACACTCAATATACCTGGTCATTCAAATTAGGGATTTTAATTTTGAGTTCACATTGACTGCTCAGGAGTCCTAACCAATTTCTCTTTGTGAAGGTTTATAGCCCACTTGGCAATGGCTTATGTTTTCACATTTTGGACCTGCTATGTACTGTTACATGAGTACGGAATAGTTGCAAAGATGAGACTGCGATTTCTTTCATCAGAGAAACGCAGACCAGATCAGTTCACGGTATGACTAACCTATGATTGAATTATGCCTTGAGCACGTAGTGCTATCCAGATGCTTAAATGAGTTAAAGTTAATGTTTGTACTGTTACTGCATTTCACATAGATTTTGAGATGAAAACTTGTTTCTTTTTTCCCCCTGAACTGATCAAGTGGATTTTGTTGTTTTGATTATGACTTGTTGAATGCACTTGCTCAATGATTATCTTTTAGGTCCTTGTGCGGAATATACCGCCTGATCCAGATGAATCAATTAGTGAGCTTGTGGAACATTTCTTTCTTGTGAATCATCCTGATCACTATCTGACGCATCAGGTAATAATTACATAACATATTTCATGAATATTCATGTTATGATCCTTACTTTATTCTAGGAATTTATATCTGGATTCTCCACCATGCCATCTTCCTGTAGTATGGTTTTGGTGTTTCCATGTTTGTACAGATGCATGTTTCACAATTTTTGGTAGATCCTTGTTTGCTTCATTTAAGTTTGGTACATATGATTCCTATTCAGATGGATTTTTATTTGATTCCCTGTAAAGTATGTTTGAACTGTTATTTTGAAATTTCTTTTTCTTTAAAACAGAATCAGCCATGCTACGTTAGATTTATTGCATGCACTTGTTTTGTAGGTTGTTTACAATGCAAATAAGCTGGCTAAATTGGTGAAAGAGAAAGCAAAGATGCAGAATTGGCTTGACTACTATCAGCTGAAGTTTGAAAGAAATGCATCTAAAAGGCCTACTACTAAGGTTATTCCACAAAAATAAACCATAGCTGCTGCTTTCCTTTCATATGGTTTCATTATATTTGAATCAAAATATGAACCCTTCTTTTTAAAATTTTATTATAATTCTTTGGAACTCTCTTCTGCTGCAGACTGGTTTTCTTGGTTGTTTTGGTACGAAGGTGGATGCTATTGAATACTACACATCAGAAATTGAGAGGATAGAAAATGAAGTGAGTTAAATTACTGTTCATTGGTTGTCATTTAATGAACTACATTCATCTTATAATTATAATTATGTCATTGCACAAATAGAAGGATCTAAACCATTAGGTTTGATAGAGTTGGATCATAGCTAAACTTTTGACACAAATACACAGTTACACACTATATTTTGAACATACACAGATTAAAAAAAGTACAGTTAGCTGTATATGTTTTTTCTGAAGTGGATTTTCTATTATTTAGTGACACAAGATGTGCTACTGAAGTAGCCTTTTTCACTAACGTATTCTGCATGCTACATAAAACCAAACTTTGATAGGACTGCCATTTGTCTTTCACAATGTTACATTTCCTTTTCTTTTTAAACAAAGGATACCTATCATAAATTATCAGATTTAACCCCTCATCTAAATGATATTCAGGAAGAAGAAGAGCGTGAAAAAATTGTAAAGGATCCCAAATCAATTGTCCCAGCAGCATTTGTTTCCTTCCGATCACGTTGGGGTGCAGCAGTTTGTGCTCAGACACAACAAACCAGTAATCCAACTGTTTGGTTGACTGAATGGGCTCCAGAACCTCGCGATGTGTACTGGGATAATTTGTCTATTCCATTTGTCTCCCTTACAGTTCGAAGGCTGATAGTTGCAGTGGCATTCTTCTTCCTGAACTTCTTTTATGTGATCCCAATAGCATTTGTTCAGTCTCTTGCAAATCTTGAAGGGATCGAGAAGGCAGCTCCGTTTCTGAAGCCTCTGATTGAAGAGTATGTCTACTTTAACATGTCATACCTTCTCCACATTTTTTTTTATTTTAACATGGCATACTTTAACATGCTTGGGACTAAAAGGCTTTGTTGTTGTGTAGTTCTACCGCAGTAATTATATTGCTGGTTTTAAATTTCCCTTATGTTGGACATATATATTTGTGCCACTTTGCTTGAACCATGAGTTAGGTGAAACTAAAACAAATGCATGATTATCCCATTTAGGTCACTGCTGCCGCATATTGATGTCATCTAACTGACTTTTGATTTAACTGGGACAAAATAAGTTACTGGAAGAAAGGTAACGAGTACCAAGTTGGCAAACTTTTTTATTTCTCGAACATGCAGGAAGCTGTTTTTTATTTGACTTGTAGAATCATACTCGCCAGTGGTTGATTAGAAAACCGACCTCAACCCAAAAAACTAATAACCACCTTCTGGTACAAAAGCGAGGAGACATGAGACACCCCTCGCCCCAGCCAAACCCCATAACTGTAACTCCTCAGTAGCAACCAGACCCCCAAATTGTCATTGTTTCTTTCACACTGTTATATGGGCATGTTCCTCATCTCTGAAACCTTTTAGTTGATTTTTTTTTCTCTCAGGCCTACTATTAAATCATTCATCCAAGGTTTCCTTCCGGGAATTGCTCTGAAGATCTTCCTTATATTGCTCCCAAGCATATTAATGTTTATGTCTAAGTTTGAAGGATTGACCTCAATATCTTCACTGGAGAGAAGATCTGCATCCAAATACTATATCTTCATATTCTTCAATGTGTTTCTGGCAAGCATTATTGCAGGATCTGCTTTAGAGCAGCTAAAAAGCTATATTCATCAGTCAGCAAATGAGTATGTCCTTGGCTATCCTTTTATGCCATGCCATTAATCATTGTCATCCTTGTATTGTGTACTGATACATTATAGAGATGCATTAACATAGTTACAAGTTGGTGAATAATTTATCATCTATCCGTTTGGCTTGATGAAAAGATTTGAGATAATCATAGAGATGCATTAACTTAAGCTTTGAGATAATTATATTTGACCTAGAAATATTTATCAGATAATTATATTTAACCTAGAAATATTTATCATTGATAACATATGAAACAGTGACCAACCATTACTAGAAGTAGCTATTAGAGCAGTTGATATGTTAGTCTTTGGATATAGCACATAGGTGGAAGTATTTTTCTGGAGCTGTGGCAACAAAATTATGCTATGTCTGACTGGGTACATTGGTTCTACCTGTACTCTGAATGTTGCACAGCATTGCAGAACCTAGGTTTTAATAAGTTTGCCATGATGTAACTGTACTTTAAATGCTCATAGTAAGGACATAATCTGGATGCAGAAAACATCCCTAAAATTATCCATATATTTACTTTCTGTATAAGGGGTAACAATACTCCGATTCCCTTCGTTTTGAAATTATCTTATAGGCATGCTAATTTTCAGTGTATTCTCCTTTGTTTTTCTGGTATGGCACTAGTTTGAAGGTCCTGCTATTAACATGTCATATTTGAGCCCCTTAATTTCTCCTTTTGTGTGTATGAATTTATTGCGATTATCTAATTGTCCTCATTTACAGAATTCCAAGGACAATTGGTGAAGCAATTCCAATGAAGGCAACCTTTTTTATAACATATACAATGGTTGATGGTTGGGCTGGGGTAGCTGGTGAAATATTAAGATTGAAGCCACTAGTGATCTTCCACTTGAAAAACTTTTTCTTGGTCAAGACTGAGAAAGACAGAGAAGAGGCAATGGACCCTGGAAGTATTGGTTTTGACTCAAGTGAACCTCAAATTCAGCTATATTTCTTACTTGGTCTTGTCTATGCGGCAGTGACACCATTTTTGCTCCCTTTTGTATTGATATTCTTTGGGTTTGCATACGTGGTATACCGCCACCAGGTAAGCAAGCATATCATAAATGCTTCCCGGTGCTTTTTTTAGCATTGCATTTGGCATTATGTGGTTTATCGGGCTGCGTTACATTTGCATGTGCATAATTATAAATAATTCTTGTTCTTTTAATTAATGTGTTGCATGCGTTTGGTTACAGATTGACTTACCCTGATGTGTAACTTACACAATTTCACTGTTTCAGATAATAAATGTGTATAATCAAGAATACGAGAGTGCAGCAGCATTTTGGCCAAGTGTTCATGGACGTATAATCACAGCATTGATTGTATCACAGCTGCTTCTCCTTGGATTACTTAGCACAAAAGGCGCTGGCCAGTCAACACCTGTGCTCCTTGTTCTTCCTGTAGTAACCTTTTATTTCCACAAATACTGCAAGAACCGCTATGAACCGACTTTTGTAAAATGCCCATTGCAGGTATGTTTCCTTTTAAAATCCGGGAGTTAAAGTCATGAATACATGTTAGAATGCTGATCATGCTTCTTTTGACATTAACAACTCCTTGGTGCATCTTCAAACGAACATGAAGAATGTTGCTTCTAAAGTTCATTGACTTTTGTGCTCACATTTTTATCGTTTAGGTTCAGATTGTTAGTTTGGCAAATTGGTTGAGATTTAAGGTGTCAAGGAAAGTTTTATAGTTAATGCACATTGGAAGATCACTGTTTATTTGAAATAAAAGCTGTATCGAAGGAGATACAAATTTCTCTCTTCATACTTAGTTATAGCGCGTGACTGGAAAAATCATGGTGCCATGACCATCTTATTCTTATGATATATTTTGTGGTTGGAGAGCTAGAATTGAACCCATGCTGCTATGACTTGTACTACCTTATTCTGGCTAAAAATGCTTTGATGTTTTTTCCATATCAGCCATTGTTGTAAATAGCCCGCATAGCTTTTTCAAGGGTCTATGGCTACGATATTGATAATTGTTCTGTTATAAACACCGCTTTTTGGCTTAGGCGCGAAATATTTTAGCACCACTAATCGTGACCAAAGAAAATATTCATTCGTTACTTTGAAGGAGTAAAATCTATGCTATCCATCAGGTTCTTGATTTAATAAGACATTTTAAACAATTATTAAATCGTTGAATTCATTTAGTGGAAGTAATTTACTTGGAGACCTGTTCTCCTAGAGCCTGTACATGTATTTAAGTGTGTTCATAAAACTTTTCTTAGTTAAACATTTTTGTGCATAATTAGTTAACAATTTTCATGTTTTTATAAAAACGCTAAATTAAATAGCATCTGCTGTAGCTTTTAGAGTAAGACACTAAATGTCATAGCCCGCGATTTGGCTCTGTTTGGATCCCCTTCTCTAAACTTTATAGCTCTAAAAACTTTAGAGCACTTTACCTCAGTTTTGAGATCTAAAGCTCTAATGTGAGGTGGGCTAAAGTTTAGAGCTAAGTTTAAACCACCTGTTTGGAGACTTTAGTTCTAGAGTTTAGAGGAGGGGATCCAAATAGGCACTTACAACATTGGTACCAACACAATTGTTGTCCCATTAGACTGTTTGCAAATTAGCATTAGTGTTTCGAAGGTTGAAGTTTTGTTTCTGTAAGAATTGACTATTGTTATTCAGTTCAACCGGTATACCATGTATAAATGTGTGACCAAAATAGTATTAGATTAAAAACAGTATAAATTTAAACATGTTTACAACAGTCGCACAATGAAACATGACTACCAACACATTTCCATTTTCTTACCAGGAGGCAATGAAGAAGGATACCCTAGAACGTGCCCGAGAGCCAGGATTTGATCTCAAAGGATACCTAATGAATGCCTACATCCACCCAGTGTTCAAAGGTGATGAGGACGATGAGAAGTTCTCAATCGCTGATGAACCAGAAACAGAGCAAGTTCTGGTGGCAACCAAGCGGCAGTCCAGGCGGAACACCCCTGTGCCCAGTAAATACAATGGGTCGGAATCACCTTCACTTCCTGAAATTGTAAATGATCAACGGCTATAAGATGTCTGCAGTTTTCCCATGTATATTGAGTAGAGGATACAATAATGCTTTTGAATACAAGCAATCAGTGATGGCCAATATATTTATGCATGTGGTTCCTTGCCCTGTGCCAATTCTCTTGGATTATTTCTTTCACCCTTGCTTCTTGTTGGGATTGTTGGCAATATTTGAATGAGAAAACTCCTTCGTTAACCTAGAAAAAGTTAGGCTTTCTTCTTTGCCCCTTTAAGATTTAAAATTACCTATTTGGCTTGAAATCTATCTTTCCTTCCTTATATGGCCCATTCGTCAGATTTGGCGACTAATGGTGTTAAGTGGGGGATGAAATGATGACTTCATTCCTAGGCGAAATAGGTAAGTTCAGTTTTCATATATTCCATTTTGAGGATTATTTAAACTATTTTTTGCTTGGTTTGAGGTCATACCTTCAACACATTTTCCAAACCATGCGAAAATAGTCTAAACAAACCTTAAACAGAAATATATGAAAACTGAACTTACCTATTTGCCCATGGGTAAAATCGTCATTTTGTTCCTCCACTTAATACCGTCATTGGCCAATTCCGACGGAAGGGCAATATATGGAAGAAAAGTTGGGTTTCAGACCAAACAGGTAGCTTCGAATCTAAAAAGACCAAAGAAGAAAGCTAAACTTTTTTTAGAGCCAAGGAAGGAAGTCTCTCCTGAATCCATAGCAGGAATTTCACAACTGTTCGGCTGCCATGGTTACTGTGCTTCCACAGCATAGTTTGTGCCAGCAAACACTGTTAAAGTTGGGTTTCAGGCCAAACAGGTAGCTTCGAATCTAAAAAGACCAAAGAAGAAAGCTAAACTTTTTTTTGGAGCCAAGGAAGGAAGTCTCTCCTGAATCCATAGCAGGAATTTCACAACTGTTCGGCTGCCATGGTCCTGTGCTTCCACAGCATAGTTTGTGCCAGCAAACACTGTTTGGCCGCTGTTATTTTGTTCAGGGATTGTTAAGGAAAGGATGTGATTTAGAATTTTGTTGAAGCTAGGCTGGTTGCTAGCAGCCAAACTGGTCTGTTACATTTTATTGCTTTAAGATTAAGATTTTCATGTTGCTTTTTTTTTTTTGGCTGATCTTCAACCGTAGTTTTATTTGGACCATCGGTCATTTTTTTTTGTTTACCTCGCACGCCGCCCACTTCCTGAGAGCATTTCCAGGTATCAGACTCGGCTCGCTCTTTTTAGCTATAGCCCAAGAAATCGAGCCTCTAGCGGACTCGGCATCCCTGTTGCGCAAGCCATCGTCAGAGTTCGGCAAGCCAAATCTGGCGGCTCGGTTTGGCTCGCTATCCTCCCTGTCCCTCATCTGAGCGACAAGTGACTAGGACCCGTAGCTTAGAACCGGTGCTTCTTCAGCCTTCACGTTGCTTGCTTCAAAAATTCATTTGTTTTCTCCCCTTTCGAGAATCAAAAGATGACTACATCAAAATTATAAAATCATGCCAAATTTACTGTTGATAGAATAAATAACTAAGAACCCATTTTAAATAGATTTATCTCAAAATCACTTGTAGATTTTAAATGAAAATAAATCAAAGTTTACTGTTTTTTAGATAGATTATTTGAACGTTAGGGTATTGATTTAATTATAAAAAATCAATGGAAAATGTATCCATTCTTGTTAATTGGAATACCTATAAATTATAGATCAATAGGATATGGACAATTTGAATACCAATAAACTATAGTTCAATAGGATATGGAAAAGCGGTTTGGCTAGTCCATTGGAGCGTGCAGCTGGAGATGCTCTCATGGGGTGGAGACTGGACAGATGACCAACGAACTGAAAAACTGGAAGCCAGAACTCTGAATCCGAACCCAATGAACAATTGCTACTGTTATATGAAAAAATGAACAATTGCTACAGCAAAAAAAAGAACCTAAACTGACATACCTATTGCGTTGTACGGTTTATCAAAAGGAATAGGTTTAGGAAATAGGTAATATATAATTATAACGTATACAGAGAGATAAAATACAGACATTACACCAACACCAGTATGTTTAGTCCCATGGAACACCACAAATGACAAATCACATTGAGTTCCCAGTCCCACGGGGTGGTTTTCAATCCAACAGCGCTGGAATTTGCCACAAATAAAACTTCACAGCTTCTGTTGACCAATGACCAGCAGAGGCTCAGCTCAGATCAGCCCAGTGCCAGTAGGTGATCAGCTCTTCTGATGCACAGCAATAAGATGAATGTCCATCTCCTTCAGCATGACCGACCGTCCACAGGAATCACATGGTGCTGTCCTGGACCCGCAGATACTCTCATGCTCAGACATGTTTCGCAGCCGGTCACGAACATCAGCGGGTTCTCCACCAGCATGGACTGTGTCACCACAGAAGCGGCACACAATCAATCGCAAGGGGCATGTCGAGGATTGGTGCTGAACCTGAAAATTAAAACAACAACGGAATTTAGTCTAACTTGAAAGAAAGAATCATTTTAGAAACTGAGTCGGTAGTGTGCCCCTAAACCACAAAGAGAAAAGGGAAGACATACCATATCTTCCTTCTCCAGGACCACCCCACAGGGGCACTGCAACGGTTCATGGAAGACTTTCATATGCTTCTCCATTTCTCTCTGCTGGTAAGCTTGTCCGCACTTGTTGCAGTGCACATGATCTGCTGCTTCTTCCTTCCGAAGAACAACTCCACATCCATCATGCGGGCAGGCAACATTGTGTCTCATGCAGTATGCCTCGTGAAGATGAGCAGACCGGCTGGCTATATGGCGCTTACAGTTCTTACACAGCACTGAATCAACATCAATACTTCCCGAGGCACTAGCATATTCACCAATCCTTTGGCTATTAACATCCTTGATAGCTACAGAGAGCTGGTACTTGGAAATCCCTTTGAAACCATAAACTCCGATACTGTAAACACCACTGACCAATGTAGCATCCCGTGGTTTGAGTATAAGAACCTTTGATCCCATTTCATGGGAAGACCACTCATGTCGGTGCTGAGTTGGGAATACTAAAGGATGTCTTGAAACATAGATATCAGTGTCGCCACCGCTCGCATCCGTTTCTATTTTAACCTCGATATTTGCACGCCCAGAAGCTACTTTCTCACTCACATTTTCTTCAACGGAAAATTTGTAGTACCTGAACTTTCCTTCTTCCACAGCACTGGATTCTATGTTTCCAATCACAAGAGGCACAAGCACGTGTTGGTCCTCTTCATTGTCCAAAACCGAATCTGATCCCTCAATGTCAACTTCAACATCTGTCTCTAGGACAGATACACTTGATGCGGGCTTCAGTTCAAGAACCTTTAACTTGTACTGCAGTTGCCCATAGTTCACCACAATGGTATCATTTTCAGATAGTGTTGCGTGATTGCGGAGTGCTGTTTCAAGGACTGCTCTATGGTTAGGGAGATCCGAAAACCCAGCTCCTTCTGGCTTCAACTTCGCATAGGTTCCTTTGGGCAAACTGATATATTTGACTTCAATCAGAGGGACCTCTGGGGTGTCACTCCGAAACAGGTTGTTCCAAACATGCAGCGGGAGTTCAGCAGAGCCTTCCCTTGCAGTGAATTCAAGAACACCACAACAGGTCGCCTCGGCATTTTGTTCCATAGAGGCACCTGGGACTGTGTCCCTAACCTTGGACAACCTGAAGTACATGGGACCTTTATCGAGAGCTCCTTCATCAGACAACTCCTTAAACGAAGATGGTGGCAGCTTGATCTTATCCCCAGGGCCATCGTATCGAAGTGCCTCAAACATGTGCGAGAATGAAACCCCCTTCCCCAGCTGCATCACCTCTTCCATTTTCTGGTCAGCCTATCATAATAATGAGTACAAAAGACGATTAGATGAGCACCCAGTAGCAGAACAGAAGACAAAGATTGCAGCCGTCCAAACATAGTCAATATCAGGAATTAACAGCAAGTAGGTGAAAATGAACCGTGCAAGTGGCTTAATCAAAACAATCAGCAAACGCGAATCCTAAAAGGACTAGTATTGGGTTTGTATTTTTTTTTTGAAACTCTATTGGGTTTGTAATTGAAACAATCAGTAAACGAGAATCCTAAAAATTGCGCTATTGTTATGCAAGTGGCTAGAAACCAAAACTAATAATCCAACAAAATGGGAAATTGCCCTGAGGCCCGATCAGGTTTCTGGATCAAAATGTTTCTTTTGCTCTTAAACCGAGAGGATTGTGGCGATCGAATTGGGGAGCAACCTTATCAAACAGTATATCGACAAAACAGGAGGGAGATTTTCACGCAAAACGAATACAAAGGTTCGTGGCGCTAGCAACAGATTTCCTCTCGCACAGGGATGGCATGTATGGAGTGGAGCTGGTTACCTCTTCCTGGGCACGTGCGGCGTCGAGTCGTCGCTCGCGGTGGGACGCCTCGAGCGCTTCCCGGCGGCGCGCCGCCTCGGCCTTGGCCCGGCGCTCGCGCTCGGCCTTGGCCTTGGCGCGCTGCATCCGCTCCCGCTGCTCGCGCTCCAGCTTCTCCCGCGCCTGCCGCAGCTCGAAATCCATCCTCAAATCCTTTCCCTGCAATTCCACGAGTCCTCCGATCCGATCTAAAACGAGTTTCGATTTCTCCCCGGCTCCTCTCGGTAATCCTCGGCGGCGGGAGGCGCTGGGAGGAATATATGGTGGGAGGGAGGCGCCGCGTCCGGGGCGGGTTCGGGTCGGTGGCGGCCGGAGGAAGAGGAAGCTTCGAGAGAGATGGCGTGCGTGCTGTGTGCGGCGAGGAGGGCGGAGGACGTCGTCGCGTGCCTGCGTAACTGCGGACGCACGGCGGAACGGGCCCGAGACGTCAGTGACTGAAGCGGCTGTAAGCGTCAAGCGTGTACCTATGGGCTTGACCGCTGATCGGGTGCTTTCAGTTTTACTAGTAGCAATGACACGCCGAGTGAAAATAACTATAGGTTATCATATTTGAACATGTGAAAGAAAGTAGAAGATTTTAAATTGGCATGTCTGCTTGGGCTGATCTGGCTGGCTGAAAGTACGGCTGACTGATTTTTTGTGAGAGAAAAATACTGCTGGCTGGCTGATTTGACTGATAATTTCAAGCGAACAGGCTGAACATATATATAATAATTATGGTTAATATGAAGTCTACTACATTATCAGTAAATATTAGAGGAAGCACCGTATGAATATGGTACGATACAAAACAGTGTGCACAGTGATAGACAATCTATTTGGTACAAAGCACGTATACACATAACAAGGCTAGTAGTAATAGCAGTTCTAATTAGGTAATCGTAGTTGTAGCTGCAGTAGTCTGAATATTATACAACCAATAGGCTTTGAGAATGGTTCCTTCCCTAGTTGTAGAGCACACCATTTTTTTTGGTTGAAGTTGATACTGGAGATCTAATGTACTTTGCTCTGCAAATGATTGAGGTTGGTACCTTCGTCGGTGGTGCAGCCTGTATCAAGCTAAACATAGCTGTTAACAAAACAAGCAAAATCATTGGAGTGGAGTGATTATGTAGGAAGAGACGAACGTTTTTTTGTGTAAATATTTATAATTTGAAACTAAATCGTATGAGACCTACATGTAAGTCCATACCAATAAGCGGGCTATACAGAATCAGGAATTTGTTAGTGATTGATGAGTGTTAGGTGCAATATTATTCATAGATGGTGTGTGATTAGTACACTATACACCTATCGCTTCTGTGGATGGGGTATATGACAAAAAAATAAATATGCTTTTGAAAGCATGGTAATGCCTAGTTATAGGATTACCAATCCCTGAAGATTATTTTTAGAAAAGGTAATGCTGCTAATAGAGAGATGTAAAATAGCTGATTTACTGTCATGATTAAAAAAATAATCCGGAGCTGCCCTACTGCTAAAAATAGTGCAAGGATCTACCAATATTTAGAAAGGACTTGCATCAAAAAAATATTTAGAAAGGATGGCAAAAGCTTTGCCGCAGATTTTATAAGACAATGGGATCTACAAATATTAGTAGAGAAAGATACATGTAAAACATTTTCAAGATTAAGAGCTGCCGTCTTATCATCTTTGTGATTGTTGAACAAAACCAAAGGTGGCCGATATAATAATGGGTACTATGAAGTATGTTCAGGCTGAGACTGATGTAGAAGAAGTAGATCATTGTTCGGTAGCAGAATGATGAACATGATAAATGAACTGTATGGTACTCACTTGGCACATGTGTATTTTAAAAAAGGCGCAGCAGCAATATCTCCACTGTACAATTATGGTCTAAATTTTTTGTTACCTTATCAATCCAAGAACCTATATCAGCACAACAAAAATAGGAGGAAGGTGTATATATTAATTGGCACAAATAAGCTGTCACAAATAAAGGCAGAACTGCTGCATACCTCAGTTATCTGAATTGAAAGAGCATCTCTGTAATTCTGGGGCAACAAGAGCCAAGACCTTGTTTAGTTCGCGATTTTTTTTTGAAAAATGGTACTGTAACACTTTCGTTGTTATTTGATAATTAGTGTCCAATCATGGTCTAATTAGACTTAAAAGATTTGTCTCGTGAATTTTGTCTAAACTGTATAGTTAGTTTTATTTTTTTATCTATATTTAATGCTTCATGCGCATTTCTCATGAATATGCGGAAAATCTAGAATGGTGAGGCCACCGTGTGGAACTTTTTTTTTTTCTATAGGAGCATGAGCACTGAAACAGCTGGCATGAATTGAAACAGCATCTGCCATGAACTATTTTCCCACGAGAAATAGTAGCATAAATCATTATAAGGAAGCGTGAGATAACCATGTAGCAAAACAGAGGATGGTAAGGGATTTTGAGAAACATTTTTTGGTAGAAGGAGATGGAAAAAATACAGTGAAGAGGGGTAGATAAATAATAGCAATTCCCTGTGGCATTTTTGTGTAAACTAACATGTTCTTTTAAAGGTTTGCGAAATTTTTATCGCAGTAATGGAGAAGGTAAAATTTTTTGTCAATGAAAACAGGATTTTTAGAGGCCTCAAAAACATGCCAATGATCATTTATTCATCAACCTGGAGCTTCAAGGCATGCTGAGAAATCAGTCACTCTAACAGGTCATGCCCATATCCTAGACCTACGGCCATGGACTTTTCATCATAGGCTGAAGAAAGGGAAAAAATATAAGCAAATATGTGATGGAAAACGAAAGGCAGAGCTCAGATTTCAGATTAGACAAAGGACGAAATCATCACCGGCAATGACTTCAGGATCTAAGATTTCATAAGAGGCAGTTGTAGCTGCATATATATTATGTGACTGCATAGGCAACAAATACTAGTTCTCATTAGCGCCTTCGAAAATACATAAGACAGAATAGGTAGGAAGAGACGGCAAAAAAAAAAAAGAAACCAATTGACCTAGGTAGAAGGAGATGAAAAAAAAGATAGTGCAGAGCGCTAGATAAAGAATAGCAATTCCCAGTGACATCTCTCTGGAAACCAACATGTTCCTTTAAAGGTTTGCAAAATCTCTATGGCACTAATGGAGAAGGAAAGGTTTTTTTTCAATGAAAACAGGATTGTAGGCCTCAAAAACATGATAATGATCATTTGTTCATCAACCCGGAGCCTCAAGGCATGCTGAGAAATCAGCCATAGGTCATGGTCAGTACCTCACAAGCGAATAAACATCAGATCATATCCTAAACCAACGGACATGGACTTTTCATCACAGGCTTAAGAAAGGGAAAAAAGGCCCACACGCGGCGCTGCAGCACTGCCTGGCAGCGTCATCGCGCAACTCTATTCAGATGCATAATCCATGCAGTATTTGTTCCCGCAAAGCAATGCCAAATTCAAAGAAGATCAAAACCAACCAGAGGTAACATGAATATGTATCAAAATAAATTAGGTATTCCATGTGACTGTACTGAGTATGGCATCACCATTCTGCAGCTAGGGGAAACTTGCTCTCCTTCCCCTGCCATCATTGATTTGTTTATAGAGAATCATTAAACAAGAAAATAAGCAATATGGCTTTAAAAACTGAGAAGAGGTGCCAAATCACTAATGCTGTTCAGATTATATAGGCAACACAGTATAGGTACGGAGTATGAGGTATGAACATTGTCTCATAATTTAGTGCATGGTCTGACTAAAACATACAGGGAAACAAAAGAAACCACTAACACAGTCTAGGAAAAAACGTTAATGAATCATCATGATAATTAAAAAAACTGTAAAGGGGTGGCTGCTTTTGGATTATTCATCTTTCTGCCCACTATATTCTACCTTCCTCAGAATTCAGGTGGATTAAAATGTATGAATGAAGTCATTATATGATGACACACCCTGCAACTAACTTGTAAAGGTTTATTTACAAATCGTGAAGGCAGTGAAACCCCAGCTAAATGCATGTCTGCAAACTTTAATGGAAATCATAAGACAAACCAATCCCAATAATTTGTGGCACTATGTATGGCATAAATACTCCATTTTTTTTACGCTGAAGTGTTGCTACTTTTAGCGCTCCTAGTCTTTGACTCTATCCACTAACATCTACAAAAACAGAGGGAAAAGAGGTTGCTATGTATAATCTTTTATTAGTGCGGGAAACATACATGATATAATGCAAATGGCATGACAACAACCACTCCCCTGCAGCACTGTGAGACTCCCCTTTCTCAAACAGGGCCAAGAACAAAGGAAATCCAGAGCATCAATCGAAGGTAGCGGTCTGTGCTGAAAAAGGAAATTGATAGCATCAATCCAAAGGCTTGCCTGCACAGATCCGACAGGAGGAGCATCAATCGAAACCGCTAGACCCACCGTTGTGGGCCTCCACCGGCTAGGAAGACCGAGCAGGCAAGCCCAAATGGACGTTCGTCCCCGGCACCGGCAAGGGAAGGGGAGGGGGAGCGAGAGAGAGACAGAGAGCACCTTAACAAGCGCGGACGGGGCTGGCAGCGGTGGTGGTCCCACTCCCGTAGCAGCTGCCTGCGCGTCTGGGGTGGCCGATCGGGCATCAGGGGCAGGCCACGCGGGGGGCCGTGCCCGCGCCGGCCGCACGCTCACCGGCGGTCAGCGACCAGCCCGGGCTGCGGCGGCGGCCGACGTGAAACCGGACAGCAAGCCAGCTGGCCGGCCAACAGGGGCCATGCCACGCGGGGCCTGTGCCCCCCGTGCGCTCACCAGATTAGCCTCTGTGGCAGAACCGACTAATATAATGCCCTTCTAAGAGTACCCGTCTTCCATTAGACACCAAGTACCCCGGGGAGAACACTAGACTACGCGATTCCGTCGAGCGCACCACAAGGGAGAACTCGAAGACCCACATTTTTACATCAGGATCACAAATGAGAGAGTAAAGCTTACAACAACCTTACCATTTCTTACATCACTTTTAATGCAACACCCGAGCAATTCATTATGTAGTTATAACAGCGGAATATAAAAACATTATCAGAGTTCATCAGAAATGGAACCAATTGATGACAAGTTAACATTAACATGAGATAAACATTTAACATGAAGAATATTTATATGCATGAAATGATAACTAGCTAATAGCATTTTCCTTGTAAAACTTTTGGTGAGAGTTTTAATAAATAAACTCTACTCCACATCGCAATTCAAATCCTCGCTGAGCCCACCAGGAGGTTTCCACACACAAGTGTCAGCTTAGCAGCACCTGCCACCTGCAATAGGGTAGAACAAACCCTGAGTACTGAATTGTACTCCGCAAGACTTACCCGTCAGGAGGAAAGAAAAGACTCCAAGGTCATGCAAGGCTTTCTGGCTTGTGGGTTTATTGCATTTGCAAGAAGCAGCACTAAGAGTGTGTCCTTAATTTCTGACTTTTAATAGCCGTATTTTATTTCTTATCCAACCTTCTATGTAAGCACCTAGTCTATAATCAAGCAGGGTTGAGCAACAGAAACCGCTTCTTCATCTTTCAACTGCCAGTTTTTACTACGATGCCAGAGCGTAGTCAAGCCGTACCGTCACGCAGAAACGGTGATTCGCGAATCAATGTGCCCAGTTGGGTGCCCCGAAAACACACGCCTCGCTTGTACCCCGGGCACAAGCAAGACCAACCCGTTCCACTCCTGTCAAGGGGTCCAGGTCCCCGCCCAAGCTCGGACTCTAAGCCCCCAACACTGCAGGCCCGGCCTCAGTATGGTGCTTAGACCTCCTCAACCCAATATATATATAACCACCCTAAAAAGCCGGTCCGGAAAGAGCCGGAACCCACGATAGGAGAGAAACAAGTCTTCCTAGCCCCCATCCGCTAGTATATGCTCAGGACAATAAATCTGTGACTTGACCAGGGTCCAATGCAACGAACGGTCCTTAATTGACACAGGCGGAACAAATGCAACTAGAGCCCTGCTCTGTTGCCCAACCAGGTCCAAGTCCATCCACCCCGTTCCGTCCGGTCTCCAATTATCCATATACAATTATATTTCATGTGATAATAACATGATAATAGTAACAACAATATATCTTCCTATCTCTCACGAGTGACAGGCAATCACTCGACTTCTACCGGGTCCTGTAGCATAGCAATCTACACGATTCTGACATACTAGTAAGACTCATGGGATCCGGATATTTATATGCAAGTGGGTTTCATTCAACTCCTTTAAACTTAATGCACAAGCATAATTAAAAGTGCAGAACAGTAGGGGTTATGCACTGGGGCTTGCCTGGGTAAGATATATATATATATATATTAAAAGTTAGTATTTGTAGCTTCAGATCATCCATCATCAACCGGCTAGAAAAGCCCATTGCATCAGCTCCTGGAGAGAATACCGTTACACCATCTCTGGATTACCAATCATCCTTCAACTGATCCGTTGATCCATCATTGTACCTATATGATAGGCAATGTGATGCAATGCAAGGGTGTAATTAATCATTTGCAATCGTGACTCGTAGAATACGGTTTACGCCTCTCAAGCTAACTGCTAGCTCTAACGATGACCGTACTAAGGTTACATATCCATGTTGTCTAACAAGGCGTTAATTCCCAACAATTACCTATGTTATACAAACCCAAGTTGTTTCTTTATCCTATTCTACCCATTTAATCTTTATTTGCGATAGGACAACATTATCTATTTAGCAACTAATTATCATGGAGCTACAAAAATTACCGTGAGCAGCTAATATGGCTAGGAACCTACTGTAAAGATTTCAGACCCAATACTATTATCAATTTATCACAACAATTCCTATAAGTTTATATTTTTACAACATCAAGTACCCCAATTTAATTATGTAGCTCCTAAGAAAAATTATCCCCCTATGTGAACAATTTATACTAGCAGGTAGGTCACAATTTTTGGAGACTAACAAAAGTGGTTTGGCATTTTTATGACATCTACAACATGGTATATTAATTACACAAGTTTACCTAGAAGCTAAATCGAAAATCATTTTAGAAAAAACGGAAAGACCGGCTACACCCTCGGCCCGACGGCCCAACGCGGGGCGCGGTTGCGCGCGCGCGAAGAGCGGCCCGCACGGCAAGGCCCGCGCGAAGACGGCCCGAGACGGACAGCCCGCGCCCGCATTTTACAAAAAAGGGCTCGCATTTTTAGTTTATCCACCAGAGCAGGGAGACACTATTACCAAAGACTCATGCTTTACACAAAACACCCCGAGGAACGTCGTCTTCGCAACCGGGCGATCCCCGGCGCCCTGCGCACGACGGCGTGGCTACGCCGGCCACTTGAGGACCGAATCGGCGCACAAAGCGGGCCGACGAGCATCGCGAAGCAAGCTCGAAGAGCTAGGCGGTGAGTAAAAGCTACCCGGTGGCTCCACTTAGGCTGTCCACGGTGACGGACCACCCGTCACGGCGGCTCCCGCGTTCCGGCGAGCCTACGACCCATCGCGCGGCTAAGGGCTGCGGGAGAGTGGAAGGAACTTACCTCAGAACTAGTCGCACAACCAGCTGGGGCGGGAACGGCTCGGGGAAGCCTGGCCACGAGCGAGCTGGCGGGGCGGTGGTGCTCCGGGCGGACACCGGCGCGTCAGCTCGCCACTGGCGGCATCCCAGCCGGAGCTAAGGCGAGCATCAACACCGGAGGATCACAATTAGTCTATGAGCTCAAGGAATCGAACTCAAATCGAACATAGAGCCTTACCCCAACATTCGTTCCGTTACGGTGACCGGATGACCGGCGGCTCAAGAACTCCAAAATTGGCCGGCAACACAGCTTGTCTGCGGCTTGGAGCGATTTGGCTGCTAACAAGCTTTCCTAACTTGCTGCCAGAGCACTGAATCGCGGTACGAGGCTACAGACATCGCGCATTTCGTCCTCAAGGTGGCGCGGCTTCGATGGCGGCGAAGGCAGACGGGCCGCGGCGGCAGCAGTTGCGGTGGCGCGGGGGCCGGTGTGGGCCAGCTGCGCGGCACCGGCTTCCACGGAGCACCCGCGGATGGGCATATCCTGTGCCGAAACAAGAGGCAATGACTGGCCATGCGTGCGCGCGACGGCGACCCGAGCAAGGCTGCGGCAGCTCCCAGCGGCGTGACTTCGGCAAGCGCGCGCAGTAGGGCAGTGAGCGAGAGAGAGAGAGAGAGCTGAGGGTAGCGAGAGGGCAAGGGCGGGCGAGTACCGTGCGCATGCCTGCCTCCGCCTAAAACAAGGTGCAGCAGGCAGGTCGGCATGGGCAGCACGCGGGCACGGCAGCGACACCACGAGGCGAGGACGAACATGAATGAAAGGAAACGATGTGCAACAGGCAGCGACAGGCAACGGGGAGCAGCGAGCAGCGTCCAGAGCAGCAGCAGTCACGTGCAAGCAAGCGGTGCATACTTGTGGCAACAGCGAACGGCAGGCAAGGGACAAGGGTACGATGCAAGCATGTGAGTGCCGTGAGTGTTTGCTTTTGAAATTTTATTTGTCCCTAAGCTACACGCATACATGCATAGTATGTTTATATATATGTTTATCTATCGAAAACATGATTATCAAATCCAACGCGTCAGTGCATATATAACCCACTAACAAATATAGACACGCATAATTAGTCATATATAAGTATCGATTGATGACAATACACCCCAAACCCATCCGCACCGAACAATCATCCATATATATACTCCAAAATCAAGGTTGCACTATCCTCTAGATGACTTGCCCACCGGTTTCACATAAGAACTTTACTCAAGGTATATTTTATTTTTATGTATAGAAATTGTTTTTCATGCCAAACGATTAACACAACATATCTTATCCTTTTTGTTAGTATTTTCGTTAACACCCTTTCAGGTTGAGTAACTAACTCATTATATTTGTTTGATTTCTCTCAGCCACACAAGAGAGTCACGTAATAAATTTTTTTTTGTCGATCATTTCACGTGCGTTTAACATTTAAAACTCAAGGAATTTGTTTTGATATTTTCCCTTAGGCCCTAACTGTATTGCTAAGCAAGCTCGTAACACCAGAAGTGTTACATGGGACCTGGACCCCTTGACAGGAGTGGAACGGGTTGGTCTTGCTTGTGCCCGGGGTACAAGCGAGGCGTGTGTTTTCGGGGCACCTAGCTGGGCACATTGATTCACGAATCGCCGTTTCTGCGTGACGGTACGGCTTGACTACGCTCTGGCATCGTAGTAAAAAGTGGCAGTTGAAAGATGAAGAAGCGGTTTCTGTTGCTCAACCCTGCTTGATTATAGACTAGGTGCTTACATAGAAGGTTGGATAAGAAATAAAATACGGCTATTAAAAGTCAGAAATTAAGGACACACTCTTAGTGCTGCTTCTTGCAAATGCAATAAACCCACAAGCCAGAAAGCCTTGCATGACCTTGGAGTCTTTGCTTTCCTCCTGACGGGTAAATCTTGCGGAGTACAATTCAGTACTCAGGGTTTGTTCTACCCTGTTGCAGGTGGCAGGTGCTGCTAAGCTGATACTTGTGTGTGGAAACCTCCTGGTGGGCTCAGCAAGGATTTCCTTTGCGATGTGGAGTAGAGTTTATTTATTAAAACTCTCACCAAAAGTTTTACAAGGAAAATGCTATTAGCTAGTTATCATTTCATGCATATAAATATTCTTCATGTTAAATGTTTATCTCATGTTAATGTTAACTCGTCATCAAATGGTTTCATTTCTGATGAACTCTGATAATGTTTTATATTCCGCTGTTATAACTACATAATGAATTGCTCGGGTGTTGCATTAAAAGTGATGTAAGAAATGGTAAGGTTGTTGTAAGCTTTACTCTCTCATTTGTGATCCTGATGTAAAAATGTGGGTCTTCGAGTTCTCCCTTGCGGTGCGCTCGACGGAATCGCGTAGTCTAGTGTTCTCCCCGGGGTACTTGGTGTCTAATGGAAGACGGGTACTCTTGGAAGGGCATTAGATTAGGCGGTTCTGCCACAGGTGGTATCAGAGCATAAATGAGACAATAAAGCTTCAAGATCCTTCTTAAATTAAAAATTTGACAATCAAACCTTTTCAAAAAGTTAGGATGTTTGCATGCGAAGTTAAATAAGTATGCCCTAATACTATGGTTATGTATCTAGGATAGATGGCACTCTGCTGACTTAGTTAGGCCTAATCAAGTTTTCTGCAGGTACCCTAACCCCGTGCCTAGTTCGCTAGCACCGACTAGCTTCAGGGAGAGCACGATGTGCCAAAACTCTGCGAACAGTTGCCCTATATGTCGGTAACAGTGTGGGGGCGGATAGGACGTGCATTCATGCATACCCTGTCGTGCAATAGTTGTTGAGGTCGACTAGTCTTTGTTCTTGTAGCCATGATGGTACTATAGTCTCGTGCGTCGCGCACGCCTGTTGGTTCACGCCTGCCTAGCCCATACGTTGTCGTGCCCCTTCTGTGCTCTTGTCAAACCTCTGCCTTACAGTCGTACTAACCCTTTATGACATTGGTCACCGCTCGTCGTGCGCGTGTGAAGATCTTGCTGTTCACTTTTACTGGCCCCGTGCAGGGCTCGCGGGTGGACTACGACAGGACCACTGGCCGCTCTGCCTTTTAAAAGGGAGCCAAGCCCTGTCACTGGGTATCACCATTCGGTGCACTCCAGCTCACTTAGCCCTTTTCCCTTGAGCAAGTTCTCACTCAAGCCTTCCTTGTGACCACCACTCACCACCCACCAAGGATGGCAGGAGTCTAGGTTAGCAGCTACTGCCTAAACACCGAGGGTTTTCCCAAAATCCTGTATGCCACCCTGCAGAGACTCGGTGTTCGGGAGCGTCCCAAGTATGAGGGCCGTGAGTACGTGAAGTGTGGCACTGAGCGGTGTAAGGTCACCGTCTACATTGGCAAGAGTGAGGAGTTTCCCGACGTCACTGAAGCCTGGAATGTGACCGCAACCGGGTTTCGCTTCGGCGACACCTACCAAATTGCGGCCCGCAAAGCCTTGCGGCATCTCTGCCAGATCTATGAAGGGCCCGTTGCTCGTACCCCCATGCGGTTCTTTCTCCCGTGGGACAAGAATCGGCGGGTATGGAAGGTCCGTATGGAGGCTTTGCAAGGTCCAGACGTGCAAGAGGACAACTCGACCTTGGTGCACCTGACCTCGTACTTGCTTGCCCTGGATGAGCAGTATGACCGGCAGGCCTCGGAGCTAAGGGTGTGTCTCCACCGTGCTGAGGAAGCTGAGATCTTCTCCAGGATGCTCGAAGTACAGCTTGCTGAAGCCCATGCCAATCTAGCAGCCGCAGAGAGTCGAGAGACTGCCATGGCGGAAGCCATCAAGATGGACCAAGACCGACATGCCCAGGAGCTGGAGGACGCCTATCTCGCCACAAGGGCCAAGCGTAGGACGCTCACCACGGAAAGGCAGGAACCCTTAATCTTGGAGGGAATCCCTATCCATCCGCTGGGGAGGAGGACGGGTGTTGCTGTACCGCCAGCACCTCCACCCACGGAAGCCTCAGAGATAGAGCCTTTCCTTTCCCTCACCCAGCCACTGCCAAGAGAAGAAGCAGATCTGCGTGCAGCAGAAGAGCCCCAAGAGTCCAGGAATGAAGTTGTTCGCCCCGACGAAGTGGATTGGTCGTCCTAGGGGAGATGTAACCGTAGATGGTAGTGTTTTTCATCAGTGTCCTCCAGTGTTGTAACCTTTTCCCTTGTCCTTCGTCCGTAGTCGTTGAGGTCATCTGGTCGTTGGATGCAAGTGATGTGTCGAGTAGGAGAGAGTGAGTGCCTGTATGTTGCACCCATGTACGAACTTGGAATGAGTATTTGCTTATCCGTTGTGTTACGTCGAGTTGCCTTTCAGCCATGTTAGACATGATTAGTGTTCTTGAGGTGACCGCAAGCAGGCTGCAAGAGGAACAGTTTTCAGATACAGCGGATCAGCCGCAATTGGATAACAGAGGGCCCTGTATCAACTAATTGTGGATGTCCCAGTAGAACACTTGAACCCCCTTGATTTAAATCTGCCTTGGGATTTATTTTCTTTGTTCCTTGATTCGGAAAGGAACCCTTGTTGTTTCATTTCTTTGCACTACTTTTCTAATTTTGTGGTCTACCTACGACCCCACTGCCCTTACTGCGAGTAAGTTGGTAATAGTTGCCTGGTTAATCGCTTATGGTGCCGCGACGGAACCGAGGGTCACCTGTGGATCGCAACCACATGGTTGTGCCGCTTGGCGCGCGCTGGTATCGAGGTTGTTGACCGAGCACTTTTACTAAGTTACCCCGCAGTGCCGCTCTTGCTACTATTTTCTCCTTGGTAAAAATATCCTGGTGTTCTAACGGGAAATCCACGATGGGTTGATGGAGTAGTGCTCTCATAATTACGACTGAGATAACGGGGTTTTTGGAAGGAGCACGTAAGTCCTGATCTCAGTGTGTATGAAAGGTTTGTGCAAATTGGATTCAACAGGAAAAAAGGGAGAAGAGCGACAAAGAAAGAATAGCCACCAGTGATTTGGAGTAATTGGAACACCGATGGGACGTTGCCCCTGTGCCCGGTGACCGCTCTACACTTGCCAGGTCGCTGTCACGGTGTGTCCTGCGGAAGCCGTCAGTGGCGGGACCCACGGGTGACGTGCTCGCGTGGCCGTGGCATGGCGCCGCACTCACCTCGCCCCGTACCGGACCCCTCCCTCGTTCTTTTTCTGGTAGGCACGTCGCTCGCACGCCTCCTTGGCGAGCGAACCCCATCCCCTCCTTTCTCCTTTTCTCCACTCGAGCTAGCACAGGGAGCGCACCTTGGTGATGTTGTTCCCCACCTCATGTCCCACTGGTGACCCCCCCATGTCGCCTCCGTTTTCGGTGCGTTGCACCGCCACCTCCGTCCACCGGCTATAAATGCCACCTTGCTTGCCTCTCCTCCATTCCATCTCCAGATCTGAAATAGAGCCCACAAAAATCGATCTTCTCCGCCCGTGCTCAGGTGGGAGAAGTTCGGGAGCAGTCGAGAAAGTGGAGTCGGAGGCAGGGTTACGAGATCCAGCCATTGCTTGCAGATCTAAGGTCACCAGCCTGAGGTGATGACATAACTCAGAAGAGGGATCTGGTTTCCATTGAAGAAGTTCAAGTTCAACTCGGGTTAGTTAGGTTAGGGTTCGTGATGTTCGAGTTCTCAGTCTCTTGTTTCTGGCTCTGCTGGGCATACGCCATGTTCTGGATAATCGTTTTCCTTTTGCTCTTCCACTGTCCCCGTCTTCGTCGGTTTCTAGAGAGGTTGTGAGTGGTATCAGTTTGTTCTTAGCCGTGATGCCTCTAGAGCCTCGAGTGTTGTAGTCGTCGAAGCTGGGTAATCTCCTGTTGTAATCTCTGCTCTAAGAAGCGAAATCGTGTTTCCCCTTTTCTGATTCTTGCCCTAAATCTCAGGACGAGATTCTTTTCAAGGGGGGTTGGTTGTAACACTTCTGGTGTTACGAGCTTGCGTAGTAATACAGTTAGGGCCTAAGGGAAAATATCAAAACAAATTCCTTGAGTTTTAAATGTTAAGCGCACGTGAAATGATCGACAAAAAAAATTTATTACGTGACTCTCTTGTGTGGCTGAGAGAAATCAAACAAATATAATGAGTTAGTTACTCAACCTGAAAGGGTGTTAACAAAAATACTAACAAAAAGGATAAAATATGTTGTGTTAATCGTTTGGCATGAAAAACAATTTCTATACATAAAAATAAAATATACCTTGAGTAAAGTTCTTATGTGAAACCGGTGGGCAAGTCATCTAGAGGATAGTGCAACCTTGATTTTGGAGTATATATATGGATGATTGTTCGGTGCGGACGGGTTTGGGGTGTATTGTCATCAATCGATACTTATATATGACTAATTATGTGTGTCTATATTTGTTAGTGGGTTATATATGCATTGACGCGTTGGATTTGATAATCATGTTTTCGATAGATAAACATATATATAAACATACTATGCATGTATGCGTGTAGCTTAGGGACAAATAAAATTTCAAAGGCAAACACTCACGACACTCACACGCTTGCATCGTACCCTTGTCCCTTGCCTGCCGTTCGCTGTTGCCACAAGTATGCACCGCTTGCTTGCACGCGACTGCTGCTGCTCTGGACGCTGCTCGCTGCTCCCCGTTGCCTGTCGCTGCCTGTTGCACATCGTTTCCTTTCATTCATGTTCGTCCTCGCCTCGTGGTGTCACTGCCGTGCCCGCGTGCTGCCCATGCCGACCTGCCTGCTGCACCTTGTTTTAGGCGGAGGCAGGCATGCGCACGGTACTCGCCCGCCCTTGCCCTCTCGCTGCCCTCAGCTCTCTCTCTCTCGCTCACTGCCCTACTGCGCGCGCTTGCCGAAGTCACGCCGCTGGGAGCTGCCGCAGCCTTGCTCGGGCCGCCATCGCGCGCACGCATGGCCAGTCATTGCCTCTTGTTTCGGCACAGGATATGCCCATCCGCGGGTGCTCCGTGGAAGCCGGTGCCGCGCAGCTGGCCCACACCGGCCCCCGCGCCACCGCAACTGCTGCCGCCGCGGCCCGTCTGCCTTCGCCGCCATCGAAGCCGCGCCACCTTGAGGACGAAATGCGCGATGTCTGTAGCCTCGTACCCCGATTCAGTGCTCTGGCAGCAAGTTAGGAAAGCTTGTTAGCAGCCAAATCGCTCCAAGCCGCAGACAAGCTGTGTTGCCGGCCAATTTTGGAGTTCTTGAGCCGCCGGTCATCCGGTCGCCGTAACGGAACGAATGTTGGGGTAAGGCTCTATGTTCGATTTGAGTTCGATTCCTTGAGCTCATAGAATAATTGTGATCCTCCGGTGTTGATGCTCGCCTTAGCTCCGGCTGGGATGCCGCCAGTGGCGAGCTGACGCGCCGGTGTCCGCCCGGAGCACCACCGCCCCGCCAGCTCGCTCGTGGCCAGGCTTCCCCGAGCCGTTCCCGCCCCAGCTGGCTGTGCGACTAGTTCTGAGGTAAGTTCCTTCCACTCTCCCGCAGCCCCTAGCCGCGCGATGGGTCGTAGGCTCGCCGGAACGCGGGCGCCGCCGTGACGGGTGGTCCGTCACCGTGGACAGCCTAAGTGGAGCCACCGGGTAGCTTTTACTCACCGCCTATCTCTTCGAGCTTGCTTCGCGATGCTCGTCGGCCTGCTTTGTGCGCCGATTCGGTCCTCAAGTGGCCGGCGTAGCCGCGCCGCGCCGGCGGGAGCCGCGCCGTCGTGCGTATGGCGCCGGGGATCGCCCGGTTGCGAAGACGACGTTCCTCAGGGTGTTTTGTGTAAAGCATGAGTCTTTGGTAATAGTGTCTCCCTGCTCTGGTGGATAAACTAAAAATGTGAGACCTTTTTTGTAAAATGCGGGCACGGGCTGTTCGTCTCGGGCCGTCTTCACGCGGGCCTTGCCGTGCGGGCCGCTCTTCGCGCGCGCGCAACCGCACCCCGCGTTGGGCCGTCGGGCCGAGGGTGTAGCCGGTCTTTCCGTTTTTTCTAAAATGATTTTTGATTTAGCTTCTAGGTAAACTTGTGTAATTAATATACCATGTTGTAGATGTCATAAAAATGCCAAACCACTTTTGTTAGTCTCCAAAAATTGTGACCTACCTGCTAGTATAAATTATTCACATAGGGGGATAATTTTTCTTAGGAGCTACATAATTAAATTGGGGTACTTGATGTTGTAAAAATATAAACTTATAGGAATTGTTGTGATAAATTGATAATAGTATTGGGTCTGAAATCTTTACAGTAGGTTCCTAGCCATATTAGCTGCTCACGGTAATTTTTGTAGCTCCATGATAATTAGTTGCTAAATAGATAATGTTGTCCTATCGCAAATAAAGATTAAATGGGTAGAATAGGATAAAGAAACAACTTGGGTTTGTATAACATAGGTAATTGTTGGGAATTAACGCCTTGTTAGACAACATGGATATGCTAGCCGTTAGCTTGAGAGGCGTAAACCGTATTCTACGAGTCACGATTGCAGATGATTAATTACACCCTTGCATTGCATCACATTGCCTATCATATAGGTACGATGATGGATCAACGGATCAGTTGAAGGATGATTGGTAATCCAGAGATGGTGTAACGGTATTCTCTCCAGGAGCTGATGCAATGGGCTTTTCTAGCCGGTTGATGATGGATGATCTGAAGCTACAAATACTAACTTTTAATATATATATCTTACCCAGGCAAGCCCCAGTGCATAACCCCTACTGTTCTGCACTTTTAATTATGCTTGTGCATTAAGTTTAAAGGAGTTGAATGAAACCCACTTGCATATAAATATCCGGATCCCATGAGTCTTACTAGTATGTCAGAATCGTGTAGATTGCTATGCTACAGGACCCGGTAGAAGTCGAGTGATTGCCTGTCACTCGCGAGAGATAGGAAGATATATTGTTGTTACTATTATCATGTTATTATCACATGAAATATAATTGTATATGGATAATTGGAGACCGGGCGGAACGGGGTGGATGGACTTGGACCTGGTTGGGCAACAGAGCAGGGCTCTGGTTGCATTTGTTCCGCCTGTGTCAATTAAGGACCGTTCGTTGCATTGGACCCTGGTCAAGTCACAGATTTATTGTCCTGAGCATATACTAGCGGATGGGGGCTAGGAAGACTTGTTTCTCTCCTATCGTGGGTTCCGGCTCTTTCGGACCGGCTTTTTAGGGTGGTTATATATATATATTGGGTTGAGGAGGTCTAAGCACCATACTGAGGCCGGGCCTGCAGTGTTGGGGGCTTAGAGTCCGAGCTTGGGCGGGGACCTGGACCCCTTGACAGGAGTGGAACGGGTTGGTCTTGCTTGTGCCCGGGGTACAAGCGAGGCGTGTGTTTTCGGGGCACCCAACTGGGCACATTGATTCGCGAATCACCGTTTCTGCGTGACGGTACGGCTTGACTACGCTCTGGCATCGTAGTAAAAACTGGCAGTTGAAAGATGAAGAAGCGGTTTCTGTTGCTCAACCCTGCTTGATTATAGACTAGGTGCTTACATAGAAGGTTGGATAAGAAATAAAATACGGCTATTAAAAGTTAGAAATTAAGGACACTCTTAGTGCTGCTTCTTGCAAATGCAATAAACCCACAAGCCAGAAAGCCTTGCATGACCTTGGAGTCTTTTCTTTCCTCCTGACGGGTAAGTCTTGCGGAGTACAATTCAGTACTCAGGGTTTGTTCTACCCTGTTGCAGGTGGCAGGTGCTGCTAAGCTGACACTTGTGTGTGGAAACCTCCTGGTGGGCTCAGCGAGGATTTCCTTTGCGATGTGGAGTAGAGTTTATTTATTAAAACTCTCACCAAAAGTTTTACAAGGAAAATGCTATTAGCTAGTTATCATTTCATGCATATAAATATTCTTCATGTTAAATGTTTATCTCATGTTAATGTTAACTCGTCATAAAATGGTTTCATTTCTGATGAACTCTGATAATGTTTTATGTTCCGCTGTTATAACTACATAATGAATTGCTCGGGTGTTGCATTAAAAGTGATGTAAGAAATGGTAAGGTTGTTGTAAGCTTTACTCTCTCATTTGTGATCCTGATGTAAAAATGTGGGTCTTCGAGTTCTCCCTTGCGGTGCGCTCGACGGAATCGCGTAGTCTAGTGTTCTCCCCGGGGTACTTGGTGTCTAATGGAAGACGGGTACTCTTGGAAGGGCATTAGATTAGGCGGTTCTGCCACAGCCTCGCCAGGGTGTGGCACCGGGGGGGGGGGCACCACGCCGCAGCACCGGCGGGGGGCTCGGCGGGCCAGCGCCTCCGCACCGCCGTGCCTGTGCCACCACAGGGAGAGGGGCCACCGCACTGCTGCGCCTGCGGGTCGGGCCGTGGCCACGAGGAGAGGGAGAGTGAGGGAGGTAGGAAAGAGTAGATCTAGGGTTTGGAACAGAGTCGGGAGGAGGCATCGTCGATGGGGAGGTGCGTCGGGGGGCGGCAACGGCCCTTGGTCGTGGCTCTCCATGGAGGGGGATGTGATGAGATCTCGTAAGGTTCGCTGGCCGATCTTTCGATGAGAGATGGTGGATAACTCAATTTGTGGATGGAGACGACGTTCACGGCCCGACTACAACCGTCCAAGGACGCTGCGCCTTAGCACCCGATACACCTCCTCCGATGGCATGCCGTGATCTTGCAGCGCGACAACCAGCCACTAGGGCACCCGTCCTGCAAGCAATCAAAGAACCAGCAAGAACAAGAAGAACAAGCACTTAATTGCCAAATAAATATGAAGGTTTCAATCTAAAAACACAAGATGCTGAGGTTCTAAAAACAATCAGTCAGGCGGTTGATCCAACATGCGCGCTGAAAGGCGGTAGCAATAGCTAACTCGACGAAACAAAACCTAATCTATTTGTGGCGGCCCTAGAGGCATATAAGTAGATGGGAGGACGACCACAAGGGTGTTTGAGTCATTCTCCAACCCTAGGACGCGTCCCTAATGGACCCAACTTGATACATGGGCCATCGGCCCAAAATAAGGTGACGTAGCACCGTTGATAGAAAAGGTCTCGGTATAAAAATAGTTACTGCAGAAGCATCTGATAAGGTATATCCATGAGGCTAGATCCGTTGGAAAGTAGACTTGATAAGCTTTCCAAAAAGTGCTAGAACGTCCCAATCCGAGTCCGTATGAAGTCGTGGCATGCATCACAAGTTGGTGCCGTCCTGCAGTCCAAATCCAGCCGGCGCCAATCCCCTGCCCTTCTGATCCTCTCCATCATTCCTAAGTAAAACAAGAGTGCACGTGTTTCCAATGTCTAAATATGATGGACAAGAGTTTAAGAATAAACTTACTTGATGGTTGAGTTGATGGGCATGAGCACGAGTAAGAGGACCAAGTGGTGCTAGCGATGGTGTAGGTGTGGTGTTGATGTCCTCATCATCCTCCCCTTCTTGCATTTGAGTCATCCTCGACTCAAGCTCAACGTCCTCACCCAAATATGGCTTTAAATCTGCAATGTTGAATGTGGGACTAACCCCAAAATCTGTAGGCAGATCCGGCTTATATGCATTATCATTAATTTTCTCTAACACTTTAAATGGTCCATCAGCTCTAGGCATCAATTTAGACTTTCTCAATTCAGGAAACCTATCCTTTCTCAAATGCAACCAAACTAAATCTCCAGGTTCAAATATTAGTTCCTTTCTACCTTTATCACCAGCAAACTTATATTTAACATTCATACGCTCTATGTTTTCTTTAGTTGTTTCATGCAGTTTTAACATCAATTTAGCACGCTTAGTAGCGTCAAAATTTAGTTTTTCAGAAGATGGCAAAGACATCAAATCAATAGGAGCACGAGGCAAGAAACCATATACAATCTGAAATGGGCACATCTTTGTAGTAGAATGCAGTGAATGATTATAAGCAAATTCAATATGAGGCAAACAATCTTCCCACATCTTAATGTTCTTCTTTAAAACAACCCTTAACATAGTAGACAAAGTTCTATTGACAACTTCAGTTTGACCATCGGTTTGGGGATGACATGTAGTAGAAAACAAAAGCTTAGTTCCTAGTTTTCCCCATAAAGTCTTCCAAAAATGACTAAGAAATTTAGCATCACGATCAGAAACAATTGCGTTGGGCACACCATGCAAACGAACAATTTCTCGAAAGAACAAATCAGCAATATGAGTAGCATCATCAATTTTACGACATGGTATGAAATGTGCCATCTTAGAAAATCTATCAACAACCACAAACACACTATCATGTCCCTTTCTAGTCCTTGGCAAACCCAACATAAAATCCATAGAAGTATCTTCCCAAGGAGCATTAGGAACAGGTAGAGGCAAATACAAACCGTGTGGGTTTAACCGTGACTTAGCCTTTTGACATGTCGTGCAACGAGCAACAAATCTCTCCACATCTCTTCTCATCTTTGGCCAAAAGAAATGACCAGCAAGTATGTCCTTTGTTTTCTTGGCTCTAAAATGCCCCATCAAGCCACCTCCATGTGCCTCGTGCAGCAACAACAAACGAACGGAGCTAGCTGGAATACATAGCTTGTTAGCTCTAAACACAAATCCATCACTAAAGATGAATTTGTTCCATCCTTTCCCATCTTTACAATGCAGCAACACTTCTTTAAAATCAGCATCATTAACATATTGGTCTTTAATTGTTTCTAATTCAAAGATTTTGCAATCAAGTTGATTCAGCAAAGTATATCTCCTAGACAAAGCATCAACAATAATATTCTCTTTCCCTTTCTTGTGCTTAATAACATAAGGAAAAGATTCAATAAATTCAACCCACTTAGCATGTCTACGGTTCAATTTCCCTTGACTACGAATATGCTTCAAAGATTCATGATCAGAATGAATAACAAACTCTTTGAGCCACAAGTAATGCTGCCATGTTTCTAATGTGCGAACAAGAGCATACAATTCCTTATCATAAGTAGAATAATTTAGAACAGGCCCACTCAATTTTTCATTAAAATACGCAACAGGTTTGCCTTCTTGTAACAAAACACCACCCAATCCAATTCCACTAGCATCACATTCAAGCTCAAAAGTCTTATTAAAATCAGGAAGTTGGAGGAGGGGTGCATGTGTCAACTTATCTTTCAGCATGTTGAAGGAGTTCTCGTGTACTTTGCCCCAACTGAAAGGCACTCCCTTCTTCGTAAGCTCATTCAAAGGTGCATCAATGGTGCTGAAATCCTTCACAAAACGGCGATAGAAACCAGCAAGTCCTAGAAAACTTCACACTTGGGTGATAGTCTTTGGTACAAGCCATCCCTGTATAGCTTCTACCTTGGCTTGATCAACCTCAATTCCCTGTGGAGTCACAACATAGCCAAGAAAAGACACTCGATCGGTGCAAAATGTGCACTTCTCAAGGTTACCAAATAAACGTGCATCTCGTAAAGCATTAAAAAACAGCACGTAAATGATCAAGATGTTCATCCATAGATTTGCTGTAAATCAATATATCATCAAAGTAGACTACAACAAATTTTCCAATGAAAGCATGCAGAACCTCGTTCATTAATCTCATGAAAGTACTTGGTGCATTAGTTAACCCAAAAGACATGACTAACCACTCATATAAACCAAATTTAGTTTTGAAAGCAGTTTTCCATTCATCTCCCAATTTCATACGAATCTGGTGGTACCCACTACGCAAATCAACTTTGGAAAACACAACAGCACCACTCAGTTCATCAAGCATATCATCCAAACGTGGAATAGGGTGTCGATATCGAATGGTGATATTATTAATAGCTCTACAATCAACACATATGCGCCATGTACCATCTTTCTTAGGCACTAAAATAACAGGAACAGCACAAGGACTAAGGGACTCACGCACATAACCTTTGTCGAGTAGTTCTTGCACTTGTCGCTGTATTTCCTTCGTTTCTTCCGGATTTGTCCTGTATGGCGCACGATTTGGCAAAGATGCACCAGGAATAAGATCAATTTGGTGCTCAATCCCTCGTATTGGTGGCAGCCCCGCTGGTATCTCACTTGGAAAAACATCGGAATACTCCTGCAAAATGTTAGCAACAGCAGGGGCAAAGAATGCTGCATATCATGAATTGAAATCAAAATGTCCTTGCACACCAAAGCACAGGCAACAGAAGTGGAAACAACCAATTCATTAATATCAGATTTAGTAGCAAGGAAACAATGTCCTTTCAATCTTATCTCATCTTTCTTACTACTCACAGATTTGGTACTTTTATTGCTCTCACTTTTAGCTTTTGCAGTTTTAGCAAGATCATTTTGCATAATAGCTTCAGGAGACATAGGATGCAACACAATTTTTCTATCATGGTATAGAAAAGAATACTGATTTGCTCTACCATGATGCATAGAATCTCTATCAAATTGCCAAGGTCTACCTAGCAGAATATTACATGCTTGCATAGGCACAACATCACATTCAACAACATCTTTATAGGATCCAATGGAAAAATTGATTCGCACAAGTCTAGTTACCTTTGCCTTACCACTGTTGTTCAGCCATTGAATGTAATATGGATGTGGGTGTGGTTTGGTGGTAAGCGCAAGCTTCTCCACCATGTCGCTGCTGGCCAAGTTGTTGCAACTACCTCCATCAATGATCATGCAGCACGAATGCTCTTTGATGACACACTTTGTTTGAAACAATGTGTGTCGCTGATTTTGCTCCGCCTTCTCCATTTGGGCGCTAAGCACACGCTGCACGATGAGGCTCTCATAATGATCTGCATTCTCTGCACCAATCTGCTCTTCTGGTTGTTCGTCACTACCTGCATGGTCAGCAGCAAGCAAAGCAAATGCATCTTCATCAAAATCACTAGCAGAGGAATACTCACCATCATCTTTGATGACCATAACACGCTTGCTTGGACAGTCACGCATCACATGTCCATACCCCTTGCACCAGTGACACTGAATGTCTCTTGTTCTACCAGTAGATGCCACGGATGAAGCGCTTGCAGCAGGCTTCTGGATCGTCTTGGCCACTGAATTTGTGGGAGTAGCACGTGGCTTGTCGCTGGATGATGGCATAGGAGTACGTGTAGTCGGAGTAGTACTCGTGCGGGGCTGCCATGAATTAGTCTTCCCTGTAGAAAAATTATTCTTGGTACTGGCACGTCGCCCCTGCACTTCCCTTTCAGCTTTACAAGCAAGATGAAACAAACGGGTTACGTTAGTGTATTCCTTATAAGCAAGGATGTCCTGAATTTCTCGATTTAACTCACCCAAAAATCTTGCCATAGCAGGTTCATCATCCTCATCTAAATTACAACGCAACATACCCATTTGCAATTCTTGATAATATTCTTCTACACTTTTAGCACCCTGTCTCAGTTGTTGCAATTTATGTAACAAATCACGTGTATAGTAAGAAGGAACAAATCTAGCCCTCATGATTCGTTTCAAAGCATTCCAAGTTCGTGGTATGTTATTAGGATTTTTCTTGCCATGTTCTATCCACCAAACAGTAGCAAAGTCAGTAAACTCACTAGTAACAGCCCTAACACGTGTATTCTCAGGAAATTCATGACATGCAAACTTCTGGTCAACAGCAATTTCTCAAGAAAGGTATGCATCAGGATCATACTTACCATCAAAAGGAGGTATATTAAATTTAATCTTACTGAAAGCATCATTATTATTGGGTACCTCGTGTCAGCGGTGACCACCCATACCTCTACTATTATGGCGTAGATGACACCGATCACGAGTGTCATGATCATTCTATTCAGTATCAGCAGTATAGTCATCATTAAAATTATCTTTGAGTTGCTCTTCGTCCTTGTTGTCTTCATTATGCTGCTCTTTGTCTTTTGTGTGGAAGTCATCAAAACGCTGCAGAAGAGCAGCAAGGCTTCTGTCCACACGAGCAATAGATGCCTCCAATCCTGCAAGCTTGGTGTTGGTGGCAAGTTGGGTGGCCTCCAATTGCCCAATCTTGTCATTGGTCACCTGTAAATCTTGATCAAGTCCTTCTGTATGCAGCTGCACTTGCCTTATAAAATGTTGAATGATGCCCTTGGTGTGAGGAGATTGTGGCACCCTATTCTCATCCTCTGACCCTATCATGGTTTAAAAGACAAGGACAACAAGAAAACAGGTGAAGAAATAAAAGCCCTACAACTATTAGGATGTAGCTACAGCAAGATGCTCACTCTCAACATGTTTCTCAAGCTCTTACCAGTTCTTACCTTGCTCAACAAGAGGGGTCAACAACCAACAAGTCTGCAACCTTGGAAGAGAATGTATCGGTACCGCAACAACAACACCTATCAAGCTGTAGTCGTATATGTGGAGCTGTAGGTGGGCCAAATGCTATGCACAAGGAAAGATACTAGCACCACGTTAGTCACAAAAGCGAGCTGAATAATCGTTCAACGGTGGTACTGTGCTGGTCCTAGCCTAGACCGTATTGGAGATGCGAGCCTGGACACAAAGGAAATCATAAACTCCACCTAACAAAAGGAGGACACAAAGGAAATCACAAACTCCACCTAACAAAATGAGACAACACAAAGATCAGCCCCTTTTCTTTTTTTCTTTTTTTTTTCCTTTTTTCTTTTTTTTGGGAATCCTCAAAACTGATTATATGATCAGAGTGATATCAAATGAGCAATTCACCACACACACTTTTTCTGAAAAAAACAGGGGTATTCTGGTACTCAGATTCAGACTCAAAACACCAACAAGGCAGCTGTCAATTCGGACTCTAAACCGATCCCAACTCTAACTCAACCCCACGTGAAATTCGGTCTGAAAACAACTCAGATTCCTACTCAGACTTGAACACAAGGATGTATTCGGATTTAGCTAACAAAAGGTTTATATGGTAGCACACGGCTGTGACTATAACGTGACAAGAACTCAAAACTCGAAAGGACTAAAACTAAGACCAACAACTCGACGCAACCAATGCAACCGACGACTCAACAAGCCCTACTAAGCAGTGCTTGCAAAGGCTCAAAAGGTCTATAGGATTACGGAACCCTAATTTACTAATTGTTTTTGGCTTTTCTGGACTATAGGAAATTAAAAACAGCGAAGGATTGGAAGTCTCTCACCGATCAACCTTGCTCCGATACCAACTGATGAGATCCCGTAAGGTTCGCTGACCGATCTTTCGATGAGGGATGGTGGATAACTCGATTTGTGGATGGAGACGACGTTCACGGCCCGACTACAACCGTCCAAGGATGCTGCATCTTAGCAACCGATACACCTCCTCCGATGGCATGCCGTGATCTTGCGGCGTGACAACCAGCCACTAGGGCACCCATCCTGCAAGCAATCAAAGAACCAGCAAGAACAAGAAGAACAAGCACTTAATTGCCAAATAAATATGAAGGTTTCAATCTAAAAACACAAGATGGTGAGGTTCTGAAAACAATCAGTCAGGCGGTTGATCCAACACGCGCGCTGAAAGGCGGTAGCAATAGCTAACTCGGCGAAACAAAACCTAATATGTTTGTGGTGGCCCTAGAGGCATATAAGTAGATGGGAGGACGACCACAAGGGTGTTTGAGTCGTTCTCCAACCCTAGGACGCGTCCCTAATGGACCCAACTTGATATATGGGCCATCGGCCCAAAATAAGGTGACGCAACACCGTTGACAGAAAAGGTCTCGGTACAAAAATAGTTACTGCAGAAGCATCTGATAAGATATATCCATGAGGCTAGATCCATTGGAAAGTAGACTTGATAAGCTTTCCAAAAAGTGCTAGAACGTCCCAATCCGAGTCCGTATGAAGTCGTGGCATGCATCACAAGTTGGTGCCGTCCTGCAGTCCAAATCCAGCCGGCGCCAATCCCCTGCCCTTCTGATCCTCTCCATCATTCCTAAGTAAAACAAGAGTGTACACGTTTCCATTGTCTAAATATGATGGACAAAAGTTTAAGAATAAACTTACTTGATGGTTGAGTTGACGGGCACGAGCACGAGTAAGAGGACCAAGTGGTGCTAGCGATGGTGTAGGTGTGGTGTTGATGTTCTCATCAGGATGGGCACCGCGGGGGCGCACGCGCGGCCTGCCAATGGCACCGCCGCCGGCGTCAGGGGAGAGAGCGAGAGCGAGAGTGGGCGGCGAAGAGAGAGGAAGAAAGGGGAAGAATCCAGGAGCCGAATAAGAAGCCGCTGTATATATTTGGTGGGCCAGCTCAGAAGGAGAAGCTGTAAAACAGGAAATGAAGCACGAAAAGAACAAGAAGCAGGGCCAGAATCCACTCAATCCGCTATGGGGAGAATCCGATCTGGCCAATCATGGCCATCCGATGGAAGATCTGACGGCCAGAACTAATTCGGGTGATGTGGACACTAGTTCTCTGGAGGAGCCCTACGGGTATTCTAGGGGAGAATGGGCACGGCGCGAACTGCGAAGTGGGAGTCAGGGCAGAGAGGGCTTCTGATCGAGTCTGACATGGTTCGCGATTTGATTCACCTCCGAGTTTGGTTAGATTAGTGACCACGTCGTATGTCGTATCATCCATAGCTTTTCGCTGATGCTTCGTCAGGACGTCTATGTCCGGATGGGAGGGGCCCACCTCGCGCCCCTACGCGTTCCGCCTCATGCCTCCTACGGTTGCACCGGACCGCTGGCGCTGTGCGTCCCTGTGCCTTACAGCCTTGAGCTATGCGTCCCTGGACCTCTACCTCACACGGTCGCACTAGATCCGCCTCGTGCCGCGTGCGCCCCACGTATCACAACTCGTGCCACACACCCTACCCGCGCCTCGTGCCCTCACTTGCGCCTCGCGCCGCCCGCGCCTCGTGATAGGCTCTCCCACGCCACGTCAACTAGTCTTCGTTGGGCAGCAACAAGTAGATGAGAACATGTTGCAATCGTACGTTTCATGCGTTTTAGATGTATATATTATATATATTTTTATCCGGATGTTGCAAAAGTAGATTTGGTGTTGCATATGTTGCAATGGCTATACACGCATGTTGCAAGTGCATGTTTCAAATGTATGTTACAAGTGTTCTATCTGGATATAGCATATGTTGTACTGGCTATACATGTACATTGCAAAATATATGATCCAAATGTTTCACTTGTTTCAGACTTATGTTGCAAGTGTTTTATCTGGATGTTGCATATGTTTCAAATATATGTTGCAAGCGTCTATCAAATTTTTCGTTGTTTCGGACGTATGTTGCAAGTGTGTTTATCTGGATCTTCTAGTTGCTTTACACATATGTTGCAAACGTATGTTGCAAGTGTGTTTATCTGGATCTTCTAGTTGCTATACACCTGTTTCAGACGCATGTTGCAGAAGTGCTTTCACATTACAACATTGGCAGACGTAGGAAGCGAGCGCATGCAGATGCGTTCCTCATGGGCGTAGCGTTCCCCACTTGCACGACAGGTGAAGTGGGCGTGTGGCGCATCAACAAGCATGTGGCGTGGTCCCCAACTGCATGAGCATCAACATGCATGTAGTGCGCAGCTGCATGCGTACGTGCACGACAGGAGGCGCAGTAGTTGCATGTGGCATGCGGGAGTGGGCGTGCAGGCGCAATAGTTGTAGGTGGGGCAGGCGCCGTTCCATTTCTTTATGAGAGCGCATTCACATGGGAACCGTGCATGTGGAGAAAAAATTGCTGCCACTCCTGTAATTGCACGCAGTAAAGAGAGGGTGCTGCTGGTGCATGCAAGATTGAAGGAGTAGGGTGTGTAGGTGGGTGCTCGACGCTAGAGCAGGCACGCAGGAGGAGGTGAGGCATAGCATTCAGGATGGATAGCGTGACGGGGCAAGCGCGAGCATCCGGACGGGGGCTAGCGTCCAGATGTCCGGACGCTGGCCACGCCCATAGCTTTTGGAAGGGTTTAACCAAAAATTGAGCACAATAGTGTTTTTGTGCCTATACTGTAGCAGTAGCTTACTGGTGGAGAGCCTAATAAATAACTGCCTAATTTAAATTAAAATATGGTTATAAAGACAATCAACTCTTGATGATAGAACTCATATTCAATGCCTTATGTCGGGCGTTGTCGGACCCCTAATTTAAGGGTCCTCTGTGCATCATGTATTAGTCCCTAGATCAGTAGTTGATATGCACAACTCAACAAGATTGATATCAAAAACCATAGTTTTATTGCTAATGGGAAAAACATGTTACGCAGCTCGGGTTTGCATAGCTTGGGCCATCGACCTTGTAGTGTATATCAGAGTTCTAAGACAGCGGTCCTATGTCAACGTGGCTCCATTCATACCGGCAGCTTGGAGTGCGGACGTAACCCTAGCCTTCTTCCTTATGCGTACTCCTATATCCTAATTGTCATAGTCCTAGCGTAGCTCTCTTGTACGGCTCCGTCTTCGAGTATACTTCAGGTATCCTATCCTTGCGTAGCTCTAGAAGTTTCATCTAGGTAGGTACTTCTGTAGCTTCTCGCCTAAAAACATAGAATGAAGGGGCTGAGTACATAAAGTACTCAGCAAGCCCTAAACTTTGGGTGGAGGTGAGGTGGAAGAGAAAGGTGGATTATGGTGGTGGAGGTGGTTAGGGTGAAAGTGGTAGGGTGAAGTAATATTAATTATAGGTCAGGCCCTAGCAGAGTATTACCATTCTCACCAGTTGCCGGAGTTAATTATAGTTACCAAATTGGTAAAATACATCAGTTGTAGAAGTCTAATCATATTATCTCATCCTAGTATCTGTCCATTCCAAAGACGTGGCTATTTGAATAGATTCAATAAACTTTGCAGATGTGTATAAATTTCTCCACATGATAGACATAGTTCAACACCATTGTCATGGCTTAGACAGGTCTAACGAGACCTCATATCTGAAGGGATGCATCCTTAGATTTCTATATAACTCTACCCTGGCTTCTCAGGGGGTTAGAAGAACACACTAATTCCCAGGAGGATACCAAATCATCCCATCTCATAATCCTGGATGACACCACGTCATCCCATCATATAATCTTAGACGATACAACATCATCCCAACATAAAGTGCCGATGATACCAGATCATCAAAATAAACAATAATAATATGGGCTCGAATGTGGCCAAGTCAAGGGGCTTAACGTGGAGGATCACATAGAAACCACACCAACCGGACCATGGAATATTAAATCACATAACATCCATGTCTACTCCTGATATTACGCTGCTAACACCGGCCTCCTAGTAGAAATTATACTTCTATCTAACAGGGTGTGAGATTAAGTCTACCGATATAGACATGTGGCTGTACGTAACATCGCACTAGGAGAGAGGGACTATGAACCGGTCCTTTTGTGACTAAGACGAGTATCTCTCAACAGGAACCCTCACTAGGCGAACCTGCCAAGGTAATTTATACCATACAAATTACCCCTTACTCGCCCCCTGTCAGGGTTTAGTCAAGTTTTACCAGTTTAAGTTTCATAGTTATTATCCTCAAGTTCATTAAGCTCATATCATATCAAGGTAACCACTACCTTATTATCATTAATCATATTATTCTACTCAAGCTCATAATTCATTATAATCCATTAACTCACAATGAGGATTTAGGTATTATTAGTTGAGGTTATTAATTGGTGGGGATGGAGTGTGGAGGGTTTATGATGGAGGCTAGCAAAATGTGGTGGTGGTGAAGAGGGCGGGTGGATAAGGGATGGTGGTTAAGGTGGAGGGATAGGGTAGGTGGGTGTTAGGACTTGCCTCCATTCGATGGTGAGTATACCCTTCTCTATTTCCTGTGTCTCCTGTTTCTTTCTTCTGGACTCCGTCGGGTTCTCTCACGTCTTCTATCCTATGCGGTCTAACATCGGCAAATAAGAAAACACAAACAAAAAAATAACAAGTAAGGCATGTAACACAAGCATAGGCAATCAAACGATCCTAGATGGGTTGGTCCTAGTCGGGTGATGGGTTGTTAGGGTTATCACTACTATGTCAATTTGATGTAAGGTTTGGAAAGAGGTATTCCATCTAACAAGGTGGCTCCTACGGGCTAGGATATTGTGGTGCGGTTACCTGATGGAAACCAGACCACATTATTATATTCCACTTATGTGAACCTGAAGAGTGAAAGCCTAGCCAAGTCATCATAGATGACCTGGTCGATTTCTATAGGTCCACGAGGGTTAGTGACACATATGCACATGCATATGTATGTGCCTCAATTTAGTTAGAATAGGAATAGACGGAAAGTAAAGTTAGCCATAAATAGGCGTATATCCTATTGTTTTATGTGATTGGATGTGGGTATACTCGAGTATGTGTCATGGTACATGCACATAAGTGAATATACGGGTAACTACTACTACTAAGTGAGGGGGTGCAGGTGTAATATCGGCACGTATATTATTTATATATATGTGGGTTTATATATATTCCTACCGCGTATATATTTGCATGGGTGCAAACATATTACTACTTTACATGTTATATTTATCTATGTATTTATATACGGAGTATAGTGTATATATGTACGCGGACATATGCGGCTACGGGGTGTTAATTGCTAGATGCAACTATGAGTTAATTATTAAACAAAGAAATAATAAGCAACCATATCTAGAATTTAAATGGGAACCAAAAATTAGGAAAAAGCATTTTAATATGTAGGGTTTTAGTTTAGAAGATTTATGGTGAAGGAATTACGGGATTCGGAATTAAAACTAGTGAGATATAAATTATTAAAGTTTACCGACTAATCATGAATGGAAAGGAACATGAAAATTTTTTCTACAATTTTAGTTAATGGAAAATGAGTGGAAATTGTTTATATAGGTTCTAGAGTGACTCTAGTTTATTTTAAATTTTTAGGAATTTTTCTATAGTTGAAAAGCTCACCTTTTAATATTCTGTGTACGTTTCCCGGTTGCACCTAGCGTTTTATCAAATGGCTGACACGTGGGTCCAGTCCACTGCCAGGGCTGACCGGTCATTGTGCCTGTGGTCCAAACACCGATCGGTGGACTGCTGTTGGTATATATTAACTCACACAGAAAAATCCGCAAGCGCATAAATATTATACCGATGTAGCACTTCACCAGGAGTACCCAGTTTTATATCGAACTCTAGGAAACGTGTGTGAGAATAACCAAATCTAACTTAACCTAACTTCACAATCAAGGCTAGATAACAGGAGCGTAGAGAAGATTGTTAAGGTTTTCTAGTTTTAACTTCGGTAAGCTTTTGTCTTCTTTTATTTAATTCTGGGATATTACTAGAGAAAACACCGGTAGAGTATGTTTCCTAAAGTAACAAGATTCTGCTAGGCCTACTAACGGGAGATAGACTACAAAGAATTCAATGAGGCTATAAGAGTCACCCTCATGAGCTACCACCGATCCAGAAAAATAGGGTACATCCACGAGTAACCGAGTCTAAGCACTACGCTTACACTATGAATACTACTTTAACTCAGGACTACAAGGATTAAAGAACTAAAAAAGAGTCGCAAACCTAGAGAACAATATAAACAAGATACTTACTTGAATTAGAAGTCAATTACCAAAGAAATCTCAGAAGCAAGCTTAAGAAGAACTTGATTCCACTAGAGTACAAGCCGTAGAGAGAGCACCAACAGGCCAGGACTCCTCCGAAGCTCTTCCCTCTCACTCTATCTCTCTATCTCTAATACAAGACTAAATCCTATTGAGGACTAATCTTCTCTTGATTGCTAGCCCTGATCCTAGTGGAGATATGGATTAGGGTTTCTGACTTTTCAGCTCTCAGGATCTGACTTGGCATGCCCTGAGGGGTGGTGCAGGCAGATATATATAGGCTAGAGCGTCAATCATGAGCCCTCGGATCAAACCGACTTGAATAAATTGTGGAGATGCAATCCTTAAGATGGTGGAGAACCGACGTAACAATGAGGCTGATAGGTGGGACCCCTAGGGAAAGGGCAGCCTGCATGGCTAGCCCCACATGTGAGTGGCTTGGCCGCTGCTTCGGCGATTCGTCTTTTGGAGTCTTCCGACGTTGTTTACGCGACATAATTCTATGATTTTCTTTGACGAATAGGTCTTCCTTGGGGGTTTTCTGATTAAATCCTGTTGAAAACATAGATTCACTAAAACTCATTGAATTTATCAATTTAGACCCTAAGTCTACATTGGTGATCCATTTTAGCCATTTATACAAGTTATATTGATGATTTGTGATGAATGTTAACTACCGTCAACAAGCTCCCCTATACTTAGGCTTTTACTCGGCCTCGACAAAAGGATGGATTACTTAAGACATAACCTTCGGACAAGATATCAACATAAAACCGTTCCCAGTCATACATACTCTGCAGGATTTAAAGTGTCTACCATTAAACTTTGAGCGGTTGAAGAATGGAACAACTTGAAATAGATCACCATCTTCCTTCAGTCAAGTCAGTTAGAGAAATAGTTTAAAATTTAGAAAATAAAACATAGCTTACCTTTTCCTTTTTATGGTACTCTCAAATCACTCTGTATATGTGGTATTTTTGGATCCTCACCAAGACAATGATATTGTGCCTTCTTTTTGCCTACTCCTAAAAGCTTTATGTGGAGCTCAGGTAGTGATGAATCATGAAAACATACTTGCATTGCATATATTATAAAGTCAAAACAAGGATCCAAGGAGAAAAGTGTCATACTTTTAGATCAAGATGTGCATGTGTGTGGATATGTATATGGTGGCTAACCTAATTCTACTGTGCTCCTTGAAACATGTCTCTCTTGTTTGAAATTTAAATTGAAACTTAAAAACACTTTTGCAAGAAAACATGGGCTATCTTATTCACCTCTTTCTCTTATTTTTTTTCTTTTAGGCGGGCATCTTAGTACCCATTGTTTTAAATATCTCAGATACTTGTCCATTTTTTCAATACTTTTTTCTTTCTTTTATGAATAACTTTTGCATAGCCCATGCCTCTTTTTCTATAATTGAAACTTTTCAAGAGAGAGATACAGATGAACTTGGAGCATTTATTCCTAACAAGCATATTTTTGTGTCTATTCCCAGTGTAGGAGTAGAACAATTTTGGGTGGATGGAAAATATATTTTTGTGTACTGCCAGTGTAGGAGCAGCAGATATATGTGGAGTGTATGTGATCTTGATCTTGAGCGCATGATAAGTTTCTTAACAAGGGTCACAAGGTTGCACCAAACTCAAACAACAACAAGTAGTATATGTAGAAGGTTTCTCTAATCTATCATTATCATATTTGGCTTTGGTGGGACATTGCTTACCACGAAGGAGAGGTGTAACTATTCTTTTTAACTTTTTGAAATAAAATTCTCCAATAACGAGACATCAAGAATCAAGTTCTCATTGTTATACTATATCTCATTCCACAACAACTTAAGTAACATGGGGTCCCTAATAATAAGTTCCTAACAATAGCAAGACTTCTAGGAAAAGTATTATGTGAGTCTATCCTTAAGTCATAACTGAAATAATCTTTCCTCATGTTTTAAAGTTGAAGTGATTTTCAATTCGGTTCGAAACAGAAAGCAAGACATGTGAAAATAGAACATATGAGCCGCAAACCTGACCGTAGATGAAGCGTGAGGTGAGGCGGCACCATGATGGGCTAGCCAGCCCATGTAGGAGGCCGGGTGGCCCACTCTCGGGCCTACTTGGGTCCAAGTTTGGCGAGCGTGGTTCTTAGTCCATCGCTTCCCGAATTTTATGATTTTCACTATCGAATTCCATCTGTTGTCGCGGTGTGTCTCCCCCACACTTGTTTTCTATTTACCTTTATGCACAACATGTGGAGACAAACACATATCCAAAAAATAGAGAGCAGGTAATAAGACTCCATTAATATATATAAGGCACTTTATTACACAATATCGAGCTAACACAAACTTTTAGTCGACCTAACAATCTGAGTTAAGCGAGTAACTTAAACATTAAATACTTGACCTAACCACTCATGCCTTATTATCAACTACCTAATTCTCACTTCCTCATCTTAGCAACAAAATGATTTAAAGCATCAAGATCGTGTTGTAGGCTCTTACGGTAGACGTGTTCCTCATCGATCCTCTGCTCTAGGGTATAGATAACATTGGAGAGATCTTCAAACTTCTTCTCCAAGAGTGCAATGGTCATTCTCGGATGCTTCTCTTTAACCTCTAGAATAGCTAAAGGTGCCTTCCTCTTCTTCTCCTTCGGGGGAACAACTTTGATCTGGTCCACATAGCCCGGACTCCATCAATGGTTATACGTGGGGTAATTGATTTATACTTCACACATGCGACGTCTCCAAATTTGTTGGTTTTCACCTCGGTCAGCGTCTCATTCACCCTTGGATGGAGGAGGTTGATCTCCTTTGTCACCTTGATCGTCGGCGGTGCGTCGGGTTGACGTGGCTTGTCCTTGAGAAGTAGACGCGGTGGCGGTGGAGCAAGGACTAGACGACGGATGGCTTGGGCAAAGTAAGATTGGTTGGAGGGAACAAGAGCTACTCCACATGGTGGGATGATGTTAAGCAGTGTGGGTTCGTTAACTCCGTAGGGAGCGATCTCTCTTCCGGCCATTGAAACTAGGGAGGAGGAGAGCTTTGCTACTGTTGGAGAAAGGAGGCTTTGATGGGATGGCTATGGAGGCATGCATGGGCTCATTTATATAGGGGAGACAACTTGCAACAGGGGTCAAGATCTATCTATTAGAGGTCTCGTAATGAGGAAAAACCAAATACATTGAAAAACTATGGGATTGTGGAGAGGAAGGATCTAGAAGACAAGAGAGAATCAACTGGGCACGAGGCGGATGACAGGTGGGCCGGTCGGCATAGAGGTGGGGCCAGCTGGCCCCACATGGTGGTCTCTTGCGGTGATTTTTCTTACGTCATTTTCTAACCTCTATCTAATCTCGAAGAGTATATTTATGCGTTACAAAACTTAAAGATGATGACAGTAGTGTAAATCTAAGGTAAAACTAGAAAATCTACCTCATCCAAATCCTTAGGTGGTTTTTAGGTTCTAGAAAGATCTTGAGACGGTGGCCATTTAATTTGAATAACGTACCTTCATCATTTTTGAAGTGTTACTGCTCCATGCGACGAAGTGCTTATCACCTTGAATGGTCCTTCCCATTTGCTTCAAAGTTTTCCATGTCCAAATAATTTGACCCTAAAATTAAAAAGTAATACCTTATCTCCTAGGGTGAACTCCTTCTTTTTTATCCTCTTGTCATGCCATCTTTTGGTCCTCTCCTTATATATCTTGGCATTATGATATGTTTTTTCATGCCATTCATCAAGCTCAGAAAGTTACATCTTCCTCTTGGTTCCTGCGGCTTTGAAGTCCACGTTCCATCGCTTGATGGCCCAGTGAGCCTTGAATTCTAGTTCAATAGGTAGATGACAGGTCTTCCCGTAGACCAATTGATATGGTGACATGCCTAACGTTCTTTTATAGGCCGTTCTGTAAGCTCATAATGCATCGGGTAGTCGATCTTTCCATGCAGTCCCCATCTCGTTGACCGTCTTTTGTAGAATGTTCTTGATTTGTTTATTTTATGTTTCTGCTTGGCCACTTATTTGAGGATAGTATGGAGTAGCGACGTTGTGATGGATCCCATGTTTTGATAGTAGTTGTCAAAGTTCTTATTAGTGAAGTGAGTTCCTCCATCACTAATCACCATCCTTGGAACCCCAAAGCGTGGAAATATTATCTCTTCAAACATCTTCTTGGAGTTCTTCGCATCAGCAGCTCTGCATGGCATGGCTTCAACCCACTTAGAGATATAGTCAACTGCCACCAAGATGTATTCACCGTTCTTTAACTTTGAAAAAGATTCTATGTAGTCGATTCCCCAGACATCGAAGAGCTCTATCTGAAGGTTGTTGGTGAGTGAAATGGCATCTCTTGAATTGATATTCCCATGCCTCTGACACGCTTCACATCTTCGAATGAAGTCCTTCATATCTTCATACATGGTTGGCCAAAAGAATCCACTTTGCCAGATCTTTGAATGAGTGCAGAATGCACCATAATGTCCTCCATATGGTGATGAGTAGCATTGTTCTATAATCTTGATGCCTTTTTGTGCCGGTACACATCTCCTGAGTAGGCCATCAAAGTACACTCTGTAGAGGTATGGCTCATCCTATATATAGAGACGACTTTTGTAGATGAGCTTCCTTTAGTTCTCCCCTGGTGGTACATAACCTGCAACCATAAAATTGACAATGTTTGCATACCAGGGGTGGATTTTGAGACCTTGAAGAGCATGTCGTCCCACAGCGAATCATTTATGGGCAGTTCCTATGAATTCTCAATCTGCATTCTAGATAAGTGATCAGCAACAAAATTTTCAACTCCCTTTTTATCTTTTATTTCTAATCAAATTCTTAGAGTAACAAAATCCATCTTATTAATCTAGGTTTAGCATCTTTCTTAGTGCGCAGGTATTTCAAAGTAGCATGATCAGTATAAACAATCACCTTAGCTGCTACTAAGTAAGATGAATAACAAAAACAACAGCTAGGAGCTCTCTTTCATTTGTTGCATAATTAAGTTGAGGTCTATTCAGAGTTTTGCTAGCATAAGCAATTGCATGATGCTTCTTATCTTTTGTTAGTCCTAAAACTGCACCCACAGCATAGTCACTAGCATCACAGAAAAGGTAGCGACCAATCAGGGGGTTCAATGATTGGTGTAGAGATGAGTGCTTTCTTAAGAATGTTAAAAGATTTTAAGCACGCATCATCAAATTCAAAGAGAACATCCTTAGCCAAAAGATTTATAAGTGGTCTAGCAATATGTGAAAAAATCTTTTATAAAGCGATAGTAAAAACTAGTATGACCAAGGAAACTACAGATCCCTCTGATATTTACGAGAGGAGGTAATTATTTAATTACTTCAATTTTAGCTCTATCTACCTCAATCCCTCATTCGAACAACAAGTGTCCAAGAACTATGCCTTCTCTAGCCATGAAATGACATTTTTCCCAATTAAGGACTAAGTGCTTTTCCTCACATCTTTGCAAAACCTTGTCTAAATTTTTAAGGCAATCATCAAATTTTTTCCATAAACAAAAAATCATCCATGAAAACTCCTATGATTTCTTCGATCATATCAAAAAATATAGACATCATGCATCTTTAAAAAGAAGCTGGAGCATTACATAGTCCAAAAGACATTCTACGATAAACATAAATTCCATATGGACATGTAAAGGTGGTTTTGCTTTGGTCATCTAGATGGATCAGAATATGATAATAACCTGAATACCCATCAAGGAAATAGAAGAAAGAGTGATTTGCCAGTCACTCCAATATTTCATCAATGAAGGGCAACGAAATGTAATCTTTCTTTGTTGTCTTGTTAAGTTTTCGGTAATCAATGCACATCTGCCATCCAGTGATGGTTCTTTGGGGGATTAATTCATTCTCTTTATTTTTAACAACAGTCATGCCTCTCTTTTTAGGCACAACTTGAATAGGGCTAACCCACTCACTGTGCGGGACATGTTAGATGATCCCGACATGTAGGAGTTTCAGAACCTCTTTCTTAACTACCTCTCTCATCGCATTATTAAGCCTACATTGGGGCTCCCTAGAAGGTATAGAGTCAGGATTTGTAGGGATGCGATGGGTGCAGAGAGGAGGGCAGATACCCTTAAGGTCTTGGAGCGAGTAGCCAAAAGCAGAATGATGCTTTTCTAAAATAGTTAGCAAGAGTGAGGATTCTTTCTGAGAGAGTTTATCACTTATGATCATAGGAGAATCCTGATCATTATTGAGAAAAGCATATCTAAGACTAGAAGGCAGGGGTTTAAGCTCAATGGTGGGCTTAGGTGGTTCCAGCAATTCATCTAGAGGTTCAGGCTCTATGTGATTTTCGTCCTCTTCTTTGATGAAGAACTAAACATCATCTTCAAGGTTGGGTTCAATCAAATCATCAAGAGATGCAACCTTAACCTCTTCCATCGGGTCTTCCAAGGGAATTGGCTCAGTCTCAGCATTTAGAGAGTGAATGATGGGTATAGAGAGCTTAAAGTTTTCCTGAGGCTTATTTTCAACTTCCCTATTTGTCCTTCCTGAATAAGTCTTTCAATTAGTTGTCCTATCAATAGGTCAAACTCTATAATATCAAAGATATAGAAGCTCAGATGAACCTTAGTTCCATTTACCTTGATATGTAGGACATACAAAATTCCCAAACTCAGGAGAATATGTCCTGAAAGACTTTTCAATAACTTTGTTGTTGGGGTTAATGGCATGTGTTTCAACAAATCATGAGCAAAAGATGCAGACATAATATTAACACCCACAATAAAATTGTAAAGAGCATCGAAAGGAGCTTTGTTAATTTGGCAACAAATAGATATAGAAGGTGAATCTAAATGAATCACATCAGAGAAAAGCTCTGATTCTTCTAACCATTCATTGCTTATAATGGACACTAGCTCTTTTGTTGTCTTTTTAAGGAAAGCTTCCTCAGAAGGGTCTAAAGGTTCTTCATAAGATGATTTCCTAGGCTTCTGGGGTCTCCTCATAACATGGTAATTCGAGGTATTTTCACATTCATCAAAAAGTTTATCCTCGAATTCAAGCATGAAATCTGAAATTAAAGTTTCCTCCTTGTCCGATGGTTTAGGATTTGGGACAGCTGAAGCTTGTGATGGGTTAGGCATAGATTTTGGTTCAGCTATCTGGGATTCCTCCTCTAGTGGCTTCTCTACTTATTCAGGGTGTTCTCTAAGATTTTCATAAGAATGCTTCTCCCTGTATTGTTGGAGACATGCAAGAACGAACCTCCTAAAGCTATATTAAGATGCTTCGAGGTTTTCCTATCAAGCCCCATATAAAAGTGTTGAAGAAGAATGGGATTTTGAATGGCAAGGTTAGGGCTAGTATTAATAAGGGTATTAAAGCGTTTCCATGCCATGCCCAGAGATTCTTTTTTTGTTTAAAAGATAGAATCTCTAAACGAAGGTTGACTACCCTAGAGATGGGAAAGAATTGCAAGCAAAAGCTAGAACATAGGGCTTCCTAATCTCCTTGTCTACTCCCTATGGTGAGATTGTACCAACATTTAGCTTTTCCCATCAAAGAGAAAGGAAAAAGCTTCCATCGTAAGGTTTCATCTGACATGCTTGCAATGCGTAAGCAGGCACAAGTTTGTTCAAACTCATTTAGGTGGGAATATGGGTTTTCATCATCTTTGCTCGAAAAAGGATTGCCCCTGAACCATGTTAATTAAACACGGACGCACCTCATAGCTAGGTGTTAGGATATGATGAGTACAAGCCCGATCTTCCGAGAGGTAGCCGGTATGTTCGATTTGTGGAGATCTCGACGTTGGCGATCCAGCTTCAAATCAGACACGATTCGAACCCTGCAACCGTTACACCACTGCTCTGTTGGTTATCAACCAAGCACAACTTGATTGACCTCGCCAAGTACGCTTTTCCTGCAAGCGAATCGAAGAGCACAAGCAAGAAGGTAAAACCTGCATTCTAAAATTGCAAATATGAATGACGTGAATATCAGTAGAGGGTTCGACAACTCAGTTCCAAAGGACTAATCGACACAGTGGAGGAGATCAAGAACAGGGTCACTGGATCACTATAAAAGGATTTGTCACCACAGTTACAATGAACGATTCAGTTTCTCGATGGAAAACTAAACTCTAAACAAAACCCAATTGTCTAGCAGTGGCGGCGGCTATGTTTATAGTCTAAGACTCGACCTAGGGTTGGGTGGCCAGGGGTTGGGCGCCCACAACTTGGGCTTAAGGCCCGACACGATACATGGCCAAGTTGGCCCAAATAGGTGACACAGCACCTTGTCCTGGTCACACAGAATGATCCACGGACCTTCTAGAGCTAGGACCAAATCCAAAACAATGGCGTCGTCGTCCCCTTTCCAACGCATCCAAGAACGCCCCGTTTCAATGTCATATGAGAAAGTTATGACCGAAATAGTGACGACATGTCTGCTGAATCCGAGGGTGACGTGGCAGCTGAGTTGGGGACGAATTACAACTTGAGGAAAACCATAGCATCGGTGTGTCCAGCGTGGCGATGTCCTCATCATCCTCCTCTTCTTGAATTGGAGTCGTCCTCGACTCTATCTTGGCGATGTCCTCATCATCCCTTCCTTCTAGAATTGGAGTCGTCCTCGACTTCATCCCATCATCAGCGAACTCCTGCAAAAGGTTAGTGACAGGAGGCAATGCACTAGACATAATAGGTTGACAAAACATAGTATAATATGGTGCATCAGGATTATCACATAACTCAGCAGTAGCAGAAGTTGTAGCAAGAAAAGTACCTCCTTGTAACTTAATCCCATTATTTTTAGCAATGTCAGTTGGAGGTTTATTTTTAATCTCATTAGCATGTTTAATAATATCCGTAGGAGACAAAGACATCAATATAATGGTCTTGTCCTTATGTATGATAGTGTATGTATTAGTTCTACCATGGTGTAAAGCATCATTATCAAATTCCCATGGACGACCTAACAAAATGGAACAAGCTTGCATAGGAACAACATCAAAATCAGCAGTATCATGATAAGAGCCTGTGAAAAAGCTAATGCGTGCTGATTTAGTTACCTTAGTCTTACCACTATTATTGAACCATTGAAGTTTATATGGATACGAATGTTGTCGTGTGGTCAAGCTAAGCTTCTGAACCAAATCTTAACTCACCAAGTTATTGCAACTCCCGCTATCAATGATAGTGAGAACATGACAATCCTGCACAATGAAATACATGTGGAACAAATTGTGTCATTGGATCTTCATCTCTTCTTCATGTCCCATATGTGTACTCAACACACGCTGCATAAGAAGGCTAGGATAGTCTGCGGCAGCAGCCACAGAGTCAATGATGATGGCCTCCTTGTCTTGATCGCCCTCGGTGGAATATGCATCAATGTTAGCAGCAAGGGCTAAATCATTATCAACATCACTAGCACTTACATATCCATCCTCGGTAGCAATGAAAGCACGACGACTAGAGCAATCCTTCATGACATGTCCCATGCCTTTGCATCGGTGGCAAATGATTTTAGAACTGGATGAGGAGGAGCTAGTTGAAGCACCCGAAGTGGCACCCGGAGTAGAAGAAAATGGAGGTGTAGATAGCTGTGGTACAACAAAAAGCTTGGGCGTCACCGGCTTAGAACGCTGCTAAAAATTCCTCCCATTGTTAGACCTGGAAGACTGGTGTTGTTTGCGTCCCTGTACTTCTCGTTCTACCTTAATAGTAAGATGATACAATTGGGAAAAATTGCGCCATTCTTTGTAATCAAGTATGTTCTGTATACCATGGTTTAAACCACCAAAAAATCTAGCACTAGCATCGTTATCATCTTCATTTATACCACAACGGGCTAAACCAATGAGCAATTCTTGATAGTATGCTTCTACTCCTTTATCACCTTGTTTTAAAGTTTGTAGTTTCAAACGTAAATCACGTTGGTAATAAGGAGGAACAAAATGAGATTTCATACATTGCTTTAAAGCATTCTAAGTTTGAGGCACAACAGCAGCATTATTAGCATTGCAAAGATCACTCCACCAGAACAAAGCAAAATTAGTAAACTCACTAGTAGCAAGTCTAACTCTATGCTCAGCAGGAACATTATGAGAATCAAATTTTTGTTGAACAGCAAGCTTCCAATCTAAATAAGCCTCTGGATCAACATTACCAGTAAAAGGAGGAAGGCTAAATTTAATTTTAGCAAAAGGATCATTATTACCATGATTATTACCTCCCATACCGCGACGGTTGAAGTTGAGGCGGCGACGGGCATCACCGTCAGCATCCGCATCTTCATCACCAAAAGCATCCGCACTTCATCATCAGCACGATGAGGTGGAGGGCGTTGCTCAAGCTGTTCAATGCGGGTGACCAGATTGTTCACATTGCGCGTCAGCTCCGTCATAAGATTGCGTTGTTCAGTCATGAACGTTGTAAGCTCGCCCTTTGACACACACTCGTTGAAGTCCGTTAGAGATCCTGCCATGGTTAGAAGATAGAAAAAGACAACACCAAAGTATTATCCCTATCAACTAAAAGGAAACAAGTGGTTGTTGACGGTTCTTAAGTATCAATTATAACCATCAAATAAATAAAGAAAAGGACCTATATGCAAGCAACACCTAGAATTAGGGTTTGATCTAACAGAATTCCATGAGTTTTGCTGTTTATCTATTTCTGCAGGGGGTTATCAGGAAATACGGAAGAAAGGCCCACATGTCGGATTAATGACGGGATATTAACCGAACACGTAATTATCTTACATCTAGAAGATTCCAGAAGCCACGGGAACGAACGGGAGCCGTAACGGGCCAGGATACAGCGCACCGCCCTGTGCCCTAGGGCGCCCGCCCTGCCCCCGGGACCAATCAGGTCGAGTCTCGCGGATTATGCTCCACCGCCTTTGAGGATCAAGGAAAACCATAGGATGAAGGTCGGTTTGATCCGACGGTCCAGATTCACCCAAAAGGGCTATATAAGCAAGGCCCCTGACCCCTGGTGGAGAAGAACCCAATTCATTATTCAGTTGCATATCTCTAGTTAGGGTTTAGAGAGAGAGGTTCCCTCTAGGGTTCCCACCTCTTAGGGCTTAGCATCCAATGTGAAAGTAGAATTAGTTCTACTAGATTGAGAGAGATAGAGTGGAGGTGTAGATCGGAGGAAGCCGGCCTGTCGGTGTCTACTCCGAGGTTGTACCTGCGGGAGCAAGTTCTTCTAACCCGAGGCTTGTTCTCAGGATTCTTCAGTATTTCGACTTCTAAATTCTAGTAAGTTTTTTGTTTTATTGTTCTTTGGTTTATGAGTTTACTTTGATCTCTTCGTGTAGAGTTTAGAGTAATCATCTCTAGCGTAAACGTGGTGTTTAAGCTAGGATACTCATAGATATCCCCTCGTCTAGCCGGACCGTGGTAGTAGCGAGGAACGTGACAATTCCGAGTTACCTTTGTATTCCATATCCCGTTAGCAGGATCGATAGGGTTTATAGGTGCGGGTTGAACATCCTTTGTGGTGTCTAGATTCCGTAAACCTCCCCAATAGAACAGTAGATCATCCTTACCAAGGTTAGAAGAAGAGTGCGGTTGTAGTCTTCTCTATACATCACTCACATCGAATCATAGTGCTTGTAGCCTAAAGGTTAGTAGTAATAGATTTGGTTAGTCAGATGCACTCTTTCTCCTAAAGGTAAAAATATAAATACGATACCCAAGATAACATCTCGGGTGAAGTGCTCACCGATATCCGTGCGCTTGCGGATCCTATTTCCTAATTGTGTTACCAAATATCAACAAGCATTTCTGGCGCCGTTGCCGGGGAGAAAGATGGTTTGCTGAGATAACCTTGAGTCTTACTACTAGCTTGTATTCATACTTTTTATTTTCTTATCTTTTTCATTCTTTCTTTTTCTTTTTACCAAAAATGGAAAACCAAGGTTCTATATCTATCTTTGATACCGCAACACCTTCAGCAACTGACCTTTTACCATGGGAGTCATCACAGCCTATCCAAACATCCCAGTATAAGTTAAGTTCAAGGTTGATTGCGATGATTCAAAATTTATCTTTTTCGGGAAAGGAAGACGAAAACCCTTACCTTCATATTAGAGATTTTGAGCAGACATGCGATTGTCTTCGCATTGATGGCATCTCTGATAAGACTTTACGTTGGAAGCTTTTTCCTTTTTCTTTAAGAGGAGAAGCTAGACGATGGTATAGTCAGAAGGTAAGTCAACAGCAAGGTGAATGGGGAGTTTTAAGAGCCAACTTTTGTCTAGATTTTTATTCCCTTGACCGTACTGGTGACCTTAGACTCGAAGTCCTATCTTTTAAACAAAAAGATAATGAAACTTTGGGGAAATCCTGGAAACGTTTTTCTGATCTTTTAGAATCTGGTCCAAAACTTTTGTTTGAAGACACTGTTCTTTTATTTTACTTTTTTCGAGGTCTTCAGAAAGATAATAAACAAATGCTGCATACTATGGCTAGAGGTTCTTTCTTTCGTATCCCTACTGATGAAGCTAAGGGGATCTTGAACAGAATCCTAGAAGCTGAGATGGATAATGCCCTCCATGATAAAACCTACGAAGCCGAAGTAGACACTCTGCCAAATTTTTCATCTACTTTAACTATCCCAGGTTCTGAGCCACAAAAGGAAGAAATTCTACCATCTGATTTCATGCTAGACATAGAATCCGATCTCTTTGCCGATTTTGGAAACATTTCAAACTACCATTCTATAGACCAACCCCAAAACGGCCAATTTAGCATTTGTTTACCAAGTGAACGTCAATTGAGAGAGCTTATCTCGGTTATGAGTAGCGAATGGTTAGAGGAGTCAGAGCTTTCCTCTGAAGTAATCCGAGTGGACACACCCTCTATAACTATACGCTGTGCTTATAATTCTGATCAATTTAACGCTCTCTATAATCTTGTTGTGGGGATCAATATTATGTCCGAAGCTTTTGCACTTAATTTATTTGGGAAACTTGTTTTAACCCCCACAACAAAGGTCATAAAGGAATCTTCGGGACGATTAGTCCCCAGTCTTGGAATTATTAATGTCCTACCCTTTATGGTAGAAGGCTCCATGGTTCATTTGAACTTTTATATCTTTGATATATGGGGTTTCGACCTACTGATTGGACAACCTTTTAGAAGACTCCTTTATGAAGGTCAAACTGGAAAGCTCCACATTTCCTTGGGAAAGGATTTTAAACTTCCAATTACAATAACTCACTCCTTGAATAATAAGACCGAGCCATATCTTTTGCCTGATCCTATGGAGGAGGTAAAGGCTGCATCTCTAGAACTTTTAGATGATCCAGACTTAGAAGAGGAAGCCCCCTTCTTCACTGAAGAAGAGGCCGAACCTTCTGAACCTGAACCCTTAGATGAGTTTGCAGAAACACCTAGACCCCCCATAGAACTCAAAACTTTACCACCCAGTCTTACCTATGCTTTCCTAAACAATAATCCAGAGTTTCCTGTGATCGTTAGTAATAAACTCACTCAGGAGCAAACTCTGCGATTAATGACCATTCTTGAAAAACACCACTCTGTTTTCGGCTACTCACTTCAAGATCTCACAGGAATCAGTCCTATGATTTGTACCCATCGTATTCCGACAGATCCTTCTGTTACACCCTCTCGAGAGCCTCAACGTAGACTTAACAACGCGATGAGAGAGGTAGTTAAAAAAGAAGTTATAAAGTTGCTGCATGCAGGGATTATATATCCTGTGCCGCATAGTGAGTGGGTAAGCCCTGTTCAAGTTGTGCCTAAAAAGGGAGGCATGACTGTTGTTACTAATGATAAGAATGAGCTAATTCCGCAACGCACCGTCACTGGGTGGCGGATGTGCATAGACTATAGAAAACTTAATAAAGCCACGAAAAAGGATCATTTTCCTTTGCCTTTTATAGATGAGATGCTTGAGCGGTTAGCAAAACACTCGTTTTTCTGTTTTCTAGATGGATATTCAGGGTATCACCAGATCCCTATCCATCCTGATGATCAAAGCAAAACCACTTTTACATGCCCATATGGAACGTATGCTTATCGTAGAATGCCTTTTGGGTTATGTAATGCACCAGCTTCTTTTCAAAGATGTATGATGTCTATATTTTCTGATATGATTGAAGAGATTATGGAAGTTTTCATGGATGATTTCTCAGTTTATGGAAAAACTTTTGATAGTTGTCTTGAGAACTTAGATAAGGTTTTTGCAAAGATGTGAAGAAAAGCACTTAATCCTTAATTGGGAAAAATGTCATTTTATGGTTAGAGAATGAATAGTGCTAGGACACTTAGTGTCTGAAAGAGGTATTGAGGTAGATAGAGCTAAAATTGAAGTAATTGAACAACTACCTCCACCTGTGAATATAAAAGGAATTCGAAGTTTTCTTGGCCATGCTGGTTTTTATCGCAGATTTATAAAAGACTTTTCATTTATTGCGAGACCACTTACTCTTTAGCTAGCCAAGGATGCTCCTTTCGAATTTGATGATGCATGTCTAAATTCTTTCAATTTATTAAAGCAAGCACTCATCTCTGCACCAATCATTCAACCCCCTGATTGGTCGTTGCCTTTTGAAATTATGTGTGATGCTAGTGATTATGCTGTGGGGGCAGTTTTGGGACAAACTAAAGATAAAAAGCATCATGCAATTGCTTATGCAAGTAAAACTTTGACAGGAGCTCAACTTAATTATGCAACCACTGAAAAAGAGCTTCTGGCTGTTGTTTTTGCCATTGATAAATTTAGATCTTATTTAGTTGGAGCTAAGATAATTGTTTACACTGATCATGCTGCACTAAAATATTTGCTCACTAAGAAAGATGCTAAACCTCGCTTAATCAGATGGATTTTATTACTCCAAGAATTTGACTTAGAAATAAAAGATAAAAAGGGAGTAGAAAATTCTGTTGCTGATCACTTGTCTAGAATGTACTTTAAGAATTCACAGGAACCCCCCATTAATGACTCACTCCGGGACGACATGCTTTACGGGATTAACAGATCTGACCCCTGGTATGCAGATATTGTTAATTTTATGGTTTCAGGTTATGTACCACCCGGAGCAAACAAGAAGAAGCTTATTCAGGAAAGTCGTTCACATATATGGGATGAGCCATATCTCTTCCGAGTATGCGCTGATGGCCTACTTAGAAGATGTGTGACCACTGAGGAAGGATTGAAGATCATCGACAGATGTCACTCATCACCATACGGAGGTCACTATGGAGCATTCCGTACACATTCAAAGATCTGGCAATGTGGATTCTACTGGCCTACGATGTACGATGACACGAAGCAATATATCAGAAGATGTGGGCCATGTCAAAGGCACGGAAACATAAATACAAGGGATGCCATGCCACTCACCAACAACCTTCAGATTGAACTCTTTGATGTCTGGGGAATAGACTACATGGGTCCATTTCCCCCATCTAAGAAGTGTGAGTTCATCTTGGTGGCGGTTGATTACGTCTCCAAGTGGGTAGAGGCACTACCTTGCAAACATGCCGACAATATCAGTTCGAAGAGGATGTTTGAGGAAATCATATTTCCAAGATTTGGAGTCCCCAGGATAGTGATAAGTGATGGAGGATCACACTTCATTGACAAGCGCTTCGAGCACTATCTATCAAGACATGGAATCCGTCACAACGTCGCTACTCCCTATCATCCTCAGACAAGTGGCCAAGCAGAGACTTCTAACAAGCAAATCAAGAACAATCTTCAGAAGACGGTGAACGAGATGGGAACGGCATGGAAGGACAAGTTACCCGATGCACTCTGGGCTTACCGGACAGCATACAAGACCCCAATTGGAATGTCTCCATACCAATTGGTATACGGAAAGACCTGTCACCTACCTGTTGAACTTGAGTTCAAGGCACACTGGGCCATAAAAAGATGGAATATGGACCTAGATATCGCCGGAAAACATAGAAGAATGCAATTATCGGAGTTAGAAGAATGGCGGGAGAAAGCATATCACAATTCAAAGATCTACAAAGAAAGAGTCAAGAGATGGCATGACAAGAGGATCAAGAAGGAGTTCTCACCCGGAGATAAGGTATTACTTTTTAATTCTAGGGTGAAGCTTTTCGGGCATGGAAAGCTCCGGAGCAAATGGGAAGGACCATTCAAGGTAATTCATTCATCATCCCACGGAGCTATCACACTTCAAAATGACGAAGATACGTTATTCAAGGTAAATGGTCAACGTCTTAAATTATTTTTAGAGCCCAATAAAGAATTAGAAGAAATAGACGTGATCAATTTTTACCTTCCAATTAAAAATTAAAGCCCGACGCCAACAAGAGGATCGATGAGTTAGAGCATAGTCTTAGGAGGCGTGAGCGTCGCTGAGCTATCTAGATTAGATCTTGGGGCTATATATGTCTTAGTTATTATTAGATTTGATTAGGTTCGCTTATAATCAATTTAGATCTATTATATTCGGTTATTATTATTATTCGGTTGTAATAAATGCCTCAAGATTAATAAAGATTATTATTAGTATGTCTTGTGTGTCTCTACTTTACTTTTGTGCAAGAAAGCAGAAAACAAGTATGGGGGAGATTCCCTGACATGTCACACACACTTCGATCGCACCACTCCATGAACCAGGTACACACTCTGCACACTTTTATTACACACTTACACACTCACCTTAGTTTGTGCAGAATTTTATCTCTCTAAACATGATAAATTAAAAGGATAAAAATGCTTATAATCATGATCAATCTCACTCTGTGATATTTCCTGGAAACCTGCAATTATTAAAATTATTTCAAAACCCTGTGTTGCTAAAAGTCATTGTGGAATAAGAGATGGTAAGGGTATGAGTACCTTATTCTTAGTATCTTTATTGCTTGGAGAATTTGTTTTAAAAATCTCAAAATTATAGCTACCATCCCCAAGTTTTATATGCCTGCTAAACATGAAAATATTAATTAAAGCTATCTGCTTTGTATTGAGTTTGTTCAAAACAAGTTAGACCCTTGTTGAGAGATTTATCATACTCCTAAGATCAAGACATTTTTAGTCAGAAAGATTCACTCTTCCGAAGTATTATTGCGTTAGAGGCATGGGCTATGCAAAATTATGAATATATCGAGGAAATAAAAAGGAGCAAGTGCTCGATAACCTCGTGGAAAAAAATGGACAAGTGTTCGGCAGTAGAATTAGGGGTACCTCGGTATCCACCCAAAATGAAAAAAATGAGATATGATAAAAATATGATGGAAAGAAAATGATAGCCCATGGTCCCTCTAATAAGCAATATGCCAGTAAGAGTGACAAGTTTTTAATTTTCAAAATCTTTGATCTAAAGAGTATGGTATTCTTCTCCTCGGATCCGGTTTTGACCATACAATAAATGCAAGGTATGTATGCTTAAAGAATTATTTTTGCAAAATCAAAACAGCCTCAGAGAGAAATATAAAAGATAATGAGTGACTCTGAGAGCACCTATGAGGATAAAGGTATGCTAAGTTTTTCTTTTCAAAAATATGTAAAAACTCTAAGTGATAGGGATTAAGAAGAAGAAAGGCTCTTTACTCAGACCATATATTTCTCTGACTATAAGTGCACAGTGGATTTTTACAACACCCTGCAGGTATGAAAGAATGTTTCAACCCCAGATGTTTTATTAACCAACCTTTTCTCGAGGACGAGTAAAAGCCTAAGTATGGGGGTGTTTGTTGACGGTTCTTAAGTATCAATTATAACCATCAAATAAATAAAGAAAAGGACCTATATGCAAGCAACACCTAGAATTAGGGTTTGATCTAACAGAATTCCACGAGTTTTGCTGTTTATCTATTTCTGCAGGGGGTTATCAGGAAATACGGAAGAAAGGCCCACATGTCGGATTAATGACGGGATATTAACCGAACACGTAATTATCTTACATCTAGAAGATTCCAGAAGCCACGGGAACGAACGGGAGCCGTAACGGGCCAGGACACAGGGTGCCCGCCCTGTGTCCTAGGGCGCCTGCCCTGCCCCCGGGACCAATCAGGTCGAGTCTCGCGGATTATGCTCCACCGCCTTTGAGGATCAAGGAAAACCGTAGGATGAAGGTCGGTTTGATCCGACGGTCCAGATTCATCCAAAAGGGCTATATAAGCAAGGCCCCTGACCCCTGGTGGAGAAGAACCCAATTCATTATTCAGTTGCATATCTCTAGTTAGGGTTTAGAGAGAGAGGTTCCCTCTAGGGTTCCCACCTCTTAGGGCTTAGCATCCAATGTGAAAGTAGAATTAGTTCTACTAGATTGAGAGAGATAGAGTAGAGGTGTAGATCGGAGGAAGCCGGCCTGTCGGTGTCTACTCCGAGGTTGTACCTGCGGGAGCAAGTTCTTCTAACCCGAGACTTGTTCTCAGGATTCTTCAGTATTTCGACTTCTAAATTCTAGTAAGTTCTTTGTTTTATTGTTCTTTGGTTTATGAGTTTACTTTGATCTCTTCGCGTAGAGTTTAGAGTAATCATCTCTAGCGTAAACGTGGTGTTTAAGCTAGGATACTCATAGATATCCCCTCGTCTAGCCGGACCGTGGTAGTAGCGAGGAATGTGACAATTCCGAGTTACCTTTGTATTCCATATCCCGTTAGCAGGATCGATAGGGTTTATAGGTGCGGGTTGAACATCCTTTGTGGTGTCTAGATTCCGTAAACCTCCCCAATAGAACAGTAGATCATCCTTACCAAGGTTAGAAGAAGAGTGCGGTTGTAGTCTTCTCTATACATCACTCACATCGAATCATAGTGGTTGTAGCCTAAAGGTTAGTAGTAATAGATTTGGTTAGTCAGATGCACTCTTTCTCCTAAAGGTAAAAATATAAATACGATACCCAGGATAACATCTCGGGTGAAGTGCTCACCGATATCCGTGCGCTTGCGGATCCTATTTCCTAATTGCGTTACCAAATATCAACAGTGGTGGTGGTGAAAGTGGAATGCGAAATCACAAGCGGCTTACCACCGTCTTGCCTGTATTCTTACCAACGCCAAACATGAGCAAAACCAAAGTGGCGAAGTAATCTGTTGTTGAGCGTGGGTAACAGTTGCAAGATGAACCTGTGTTGACAGAAGAATATGTGGAGCTATGGGTAGGCACACAATATGACAGCAAGGATTAGCAATTAACGAATGCAGATTAACGATTGTTCAATCCAGATCCAAAGTACAAATCACAGGTGCTGGCTAAGACGTGTCGAGACGCAGCGCAACAAGGTGAAAAGAAAGGATGATGGAAAGAACTCACAGAACAAGCAAAGAACCCAGATTTTTCCTTTTTTCTGAATTTTTCTCGGAATTTTCCAAAAGGCACTAGTAGGAATCAAACTTTTTTTATTTTTTCACTATTTTTTTATATTTTTCTCTGAACAAGGATAAAAAAAGATGCAACCACAAAAATTGGCACCTACAACTGAGGTGGTATGTGGTCGACAGAAATACAACACGTTCTCTGAAAAGCGTGCAAAAACTTTGACAATTTTTTTCTTTATTTTCCTGAATTTTTTTTGCAATTTTTATGAAACCAAACATGATGAAGCCAAGTTTGGGTTGACTCCAAATGGTGTCAAGAAGCTGCTATAAAAATTTTAGATTTTTCTGATAAACGAGCGAAAAGTTATGCCTATTTTACCGAAGGTATCTCAAGTTATGTTTTCCGGAAGGCACAACACGGCAGCGACAGTTAGGGCAAAGCGTCCCTAAACTCCAACACCGATCACAAGATCGTCCCTATGACTAACAGCAGTAGGTATTCGCCTGATAATGTAAGGAGGGCTACGATGCAGGCAAAATAAGAGCGGCTGACAACCTATCTAGGGTTTGCGCGACGACGAGAAGTTACACAAGGCGGCTAGCGGGGCAAGTCAAGTAATATGGTGGCTTCGACTTGTTGTTTGGGAACGGTGGATGGGATAGCGGCGGAACACAAAAAATCACAGCAACGGGTGATTGAACTACGACCACGAACACAATCCTAAACCAGCAACAAGACTCGACCACGGACACAAACTCAACAACGCGAATCTGAAACGAAATTGCAAAGGCACAAAGGGTGATAGGATAGCGGAAATTGAAATATTTTTTGGCTTTTTATGGACTCTAGGTAATGAACAAATATGAATCTAAGACAAATGAGAATATACCTTGTGGTAAACCTAAAATATCTGATACCACTTGATGAGTACAGGACCGATCTTCCGAGAGGTAGCCGGTAAGTTTGATTTGTGGAGATCTCGACGTTGGCGATCCGGCTTCAAATCAGATACGATTCGAACCCTGCAACCGTTACACCACTGCTCCGTTGGTTATCAACCAAGCATAACTTGATTGACCTCTCCAAGAAGGCTTTTCCTGCAAGCGAATCGAAGAGCACAAGCAAGAAGGTAAAACACGCAATCTGAAATTTTAAATATGAATGACGCGAATATCAGTAGAGGGTTCAAGAACTCGGTTCTAAAGGACTAATCGACACAATGGAGGAGATCAAGAACAGGGGCCCTAGATCACTGTAAAAGGATTTGTCACCACAGTTACAATGAACGATTCAGTTTCTCGATGGAAAACTAAACTCTAAACAAAACTCAATTGTCTAGCAGCGGTGGCGGCTGTGTTTATAGTCTAAGACTCAACCTAGGGTTGGGAGGCCAGCGGTGGCGGCTGTGCTTATAAGCTAGGTTCAAAGTTAACTCAGCAAACCGTTTCTCCGTCAACGGCGCCAGAAATGCTTGTTGGTATATATTAACACACATAGAAAAATCCGCAAGCGCATGGATATTACACCGATGTAGCACTTCACCAGGAGTACCTAGTTTTATATCAAACTCGAGGAAATATATGTGAGAATAACTAAATCTAACTTAACCTAACTTCACAATGAAGGCTAGATAATAGGAGCGTAGAGGAGATTGCTAAAGTCTTCTAGTTCTAACTTCGGTAAGCTTTATCTTCTATTATTCAATTCTAGGGATATTACTAGGTAAAACATAGGCAGAGTATGTTTCCTAAAGTAATAAGGTCCTGCTAGGCCTACTAACGGGAGGTGGACTACAAAGAATTCAATGCGGCTATAAGACTCACCCTTGCGAGCTACCACCAATCCAAAAAATAGGATACATCCATGAGTAACCGAGTCTAAGCACCCTACTTACACTATGAATACTACTTTAACCTAGGAGCAACAAGGATTAAAGTACTCAAAAGAGAGTCGCAAACCTGAAAAATAATATGAACAAGAAGCTTACTTGAATTAGAAGTCGATTACCGAAGAAATCTCAGAAGCAAGCTCAAGAAGAACTTGATTCTGTCAGGGTATAAACCGTAGAGAGAGCACCGATAGGCTGGGACTCCTCCAAAACTCTTTCCTCTCACTCTATCTCTCTATCTCTAACACAAGGCTAGATCCTATCGAGGACTAATCTTCTCTTATTGCTAGCCCTAATCCTGGTGGAGATATGGATTAGGGTTTTTGGCTTTTCAGCTCTCAAGATCTGACTTGGCATGCCTGAGGGTGGCACAAGCAGGTATATATAGGCTGGAGCGTCAATCCTTAGCCCTCGGATCAAACTGACTTGAATAAATTGCGGAGATGCATTCCTTAATGTAACAGAACCGACCAAATTATAAGAGCACAAGTACGAAAACAAGCACCGAAGCGCTCAAATTTTCAAACTTGAGCCCATATAATCCCGGTAGTCAATCGAAACCACGAAGGATTTCAAACCAAACTGTTTACAACCAGGATCGCATCATTCAACATACACATCATACGTTACATTTCACAAGCAGTTCCGAAATAAGTTTACACCACGGAGTTGCAAATATTACAAACCAAGTTTGGAAAGTAGCGGAAGCATAACACACACACACCAGATGATTAACTACTGCCAGTCTTGCTGATCAACAACCCGCAAAAGCATGAGGAAAGTACATAAAGATGATCACGCCCTAGTGATCTAGTCATCATCACCCGCGGGGTGGAGACATGTCTTGCAGAAGCCTTGATAGAGCATATCATCTGCAACGGGGGGAAATAAACCCTGAGTACTGGAATGTACTCAGCTAGACTTACCCGTCATAAACCAGAAATAATATGACACCAAGGATTATGCAAGGCTTACACAAGAGGCTAGCTGACACCACATTTGCATAAAGGCATAAGTAGTTGAAACTCTTATAACCTGTACTAGCAGTTATTTTTAGCATTTACCTGTCATCTATCTTAGCACCTGTACTAAACATGCACTTGATTATCATCAAACAATTATTAACATTATTTCCATAGCAGGTATAAATTGTGGCAACATTGTATCATTCACTTAACCATCTATTCAATTAATGAGATCTACGTTGCCGCTGCTCAAGTCAAGTGCTCACTAACCGGGAGCGACGGCGATTCGAATCGAATTCCTATCCAGCTGGAGGGGTATTTCTAACACTCACCGAGTCATGCCTGGCGAGGGCTGCTCAGGTCATCTTTCGTACAGTTCAGGAATCGCGGGTCCGAATGATGTCGCGTCCCCAAGGGCGACACTCTGCCAGGTGATAGGGACTCTAACCCCCTTGGTCTCACGCCAATGTCCCCAAGCACATCCTTTCTCTCCTCCAAGATGCAACCTACCATTCGATTCCCGGCCTGAACCATACTATTCGACTTCGCGGTCGGAACGACTTATCCGGCCAACTAAGTGTTAGACTGCGTTCAACATGACTCAAGGACGTACAGCGAATCGGTCCTTAAACGACTCAGACGGGCATGGCTCCACACCCAAGACGTGAAGTGTCTTGCAGCTGTACCATCGAACTCCCGCCCAGTCTCAATTTCAGTTTAAAGCATGGTTCCATCACGATAGCCATAAGCCACTCGCGACCCAATCCTATCTCTTGCGGATGACCGGAAATCACCCGACTTCTACCGTACTAAGCAGGGCTAAGCATTGACACGTGCCTAAACCTAATATAGGATTAAGTACGATATCTGGACAAGGACAGGTAAAATGCAGCAAGTGTTTTCATATAACTCCTAGAACTTAATGCAATAAACAATTAAAAGTACTCAAGATATATTTATAAAATGATGGGTTCAGCATGCACCGGGGCTTGCCTTTAAGAAACGTTGAAGGCCGGTGGTCCGGGCACTCCGGCAAGTCTTCAACGGCGTCTCCTTCGCCGACTGGTTCTGTTGGCTCCTCCGGTTGGTTCTGCACCTCCTCCGGTATTACTTGTTCAAATTCGAGGAGTGTTACCCCCTCCGGAACACCTATTGCATGAGTGCATAATAAATCTCATGGATGCATAGTGAGGGATGCAGTATGCTCGGAATGAAATGCATTACAACACTTTTAAAGCTCTATTCAAATCACTTCAAAAGAGTAGGTACAAATTTCCTCTCCGGTAGAGAAGTACTCACCTAATCTACTCAACCTAAGATAAAGCTGCTCTTCTTCAGTTAAAGCCCTAACACCTAACAATTATAAAAGCAGCGTTTCTTAGGGTACCACACCACATCTAATCAACAATTACCACAGTAAAACATTCTGGACAGCAGCTACTTGTTTTTAACATAACTGGAGATTTCCAACTCCAAAAGATATGATCTAAGACAATCTGGAAAGCCTAAGAAATGCACTACAATTCATTTTCAAACCTCAACCCCAAACTCCTAAGTTTTCCATGTCAAATTTCATAAGTTCCAGAATCTGTTCCCTCTCTAAACAGAGAGTAGCAGATTCTGGACTGCCACTTTAAACAGCAATAACTCTCAAACTACCAAGCCAAATGCTTCCAAATTTTGACACAAGCTAGTTTATAAAGTTTACTACAACTTTGGTATTTACAAGTTTTCCAGCAACCATATTTATCAAAGGTTAAACTTAGAAATACTATCAGCTGTCCAGAAAACCTAGAATTGAAGGGATTAAATATTTATTTATGTGGCAAACATTCCTTAAAACCAAACTAATGCTACCAAAAGTTCACATAGGTCAAAAAACACCAGAAAGTAGGGTGTGACCACCTAGAACATTTATTTATACTCATTTCTTAATTTACTTAGTTAATTAGGTGGAATTTTAAACATATATGTAAACTGCTCCTAAAATTCTACAAAAATTACAGGGGACTCTCTGACCCAAAAAGAGGCTACTGTAAAAATGTGAACTAATTTCATTCACAGGAACTCTCTAAACGAAATTCACAAGTCCAAAAGGCTGATTTTTGTATAATTAATACATCATATTGAAATGTATCAAACAACAGATTTCATATTTTTCTTAGACACTCTAGGGTACCAAGACATTCTCCAAAAAGTTCCAAGAACATTGCACATGTAGAAAAAGTACTAAAATTCATTCAATTATTTCCTAGAATAACAAGATAGCCTTATAACTTGAAAATTACTAAAGCACTAATGCCCAAATTTTTACCAGAGCTAGGGCAAGTATAAAGTAACCTACCCACCAAATTTCATAATTTTTGGGATACTACAGCTCAAGTTATATATTTAACAAATTTGCATGCATTTCAAAACACATTTAAAAGGTCTATTAAATTCTCACAGAATTTAAACATTACATACCAGATTTATATTTTTATAAAATACTACACCTCATGTAGATCATACCAAAATTTATCTCATGATTATTGAGCAAGTAGAACCCTAGATCTACATTTTTCCAAACTACCACAATTTCTGTGACAAAATAATTAAATGAAATAATTTTCAATTCGAAACTGGGCCGGCCCGGGAACGGCGCGGCCCATGACGCGTGCGCGCGGCCCGCACGGACTCCCGCCCGCGCGCGGCACTGACATGCGGGCCCCCGTGGTCAGTGACAGAAGGCAGGGGGGCGGCGAACCGTGAGCTCCGGCGAGCGATTTCTCGCCGCCGGTGGCTCCTCCGACCGACCCACGTTCACAGTTGTCTTGCCCAACCCAAACCGCACCGAGGCCACCACTTTTCCCCAAACTTGATGCACCACAGTACCCCGACCGACGGCAATGGCGGACGGCCGCGGTGCCTGGCGGTACGCCGGCGAGTCCCGGCCGTCGCACGTCCTACCGAATGGCGTATCACCTTTCTGGACTCCTAGCGGACCTACCGAGACCACTATCACTGACGGAGATGGAGCGGAACCGCTGGACCGCGTGAGCACCTGGCCGGCGGCCATGGCGCGGCCGTGCGCGGTTGCGTTCCGGCCCGGCTAGCCCGAGGCTGTCGGTAACATCTTAACCCTAGCATCTACACGAGGTAGGGAGGGGGAAACGTGGGTGAGGGCAGGCGGAGAACTGCTGTGTGGGGCTGGCCACGGTGATCCGGACATGGCGGAGCTCCGGTGAGCTTTTGGGAGCGGGCGGAAATGGCAATGCGGCTCACCTCGAGCTCAATCAAGGCCACCAGTAGGTTGAGGAGGTGTAGGGCGATAAGGCGGAGAGCTGGACGTGGTTTGGCGAGCGGTGGTGAGTGCGCGAGCTCGGAGATGGCTACGGCGGCAATGGCGTCCCGGTTTCCGCCTCGGTGAGCACGGCCAGAGCGAGAGGAAGGGAGAAGAGAATGAACGCGCGTGAGGGGGGTGGAGGTGGCCGCTCGGTGTTCAACTCACGCCTGGCTCGCGACGTGGAGGGAACCGCAGCGCCCGGTCGCCACGCGTCGTCGTACTCCTGCCCGCTCGACACGACACGCCGGTGGTCGAGCTCGCGACTGAAACCGAGTCCCCAATGGTCGACTGACGGGGCAATTTTGGCGCTGATTATCTTTCAAACCGGTTCGAATTAGGAGCAGGTGATAATACAAAATTTGTAGAGCTTTGTGAGGTCAACAACTTTGCTAATTGGCTCCAGAACCAATTCGGCTCGGATTTGAAACTATAAAGCTCCAAAGTGATGCCCCTGGAAACTGGAATGCAGTTTCAGAGATAAACGCCGACTGAAACCCAACTTCTTGACACTATATCTCCAAAACTATTGAGAACCAGGCTTGGGTGATGTTGGCAATGTTGTAGAGCTACATGAGGACTACAAGTTTGTCAATATGAGTGGAAGCTGGTTTGGCCTGGTTTGCAAACTACAAGCTCCTAAAGTAGGCCTCAGTAAAACTGGAGGGTCAAATTACAGACTTAGAAAAATTCTAAGTATTGAGGCCACCCCTCTAGCTGACTTGTGGGCCACTTTTGAGCATGTTCTGGTCAATTTCATGAGATGGTCATATTGAGACTTTTGTTCCCCATAAAATTCCCTACAACTTTGCTTAAGGGTGCTCCTCCATGCAAGGTCTCTAAGATAGACTTTTTAATTGGTCAAACCAGATCATCCTAGGGCCAAATGGTGGTCAACCATCTCTTGGAGGGCAATTTTGCAATTTTGATCAACATGAACCTTGCTCCAAGAGTTACCCTAAGTATAACTAAGGTGTTGTAGGACATAATTGGCTACTCTCCTTTTTGTTACACCAACTACCAAGTATCACATGATGTGAGCCAAACAAAACTTCTAGAAACAATCACATGTTTTGCATCACATAAACTAACAAACATGAGTGATGCATGCTTATGCTTATGCAAATGCAATGCAATTATAGAGCTAACACTTGAGGTGTTACACTTAAGGCGGTAGAGAACCAACATAACAACGAGGCTAAAAGGTGAGACCCATAGGGGCTGGACGGCCTGCATGTGGGGCGGACGGCCCCACATGTCAGTGGCTTGGCCTCCACTTCGGTGATTCGCCTTCTGAAGTCTTCTAGTGTCTTCCCACGTTGTTTACAAGACAGAATTCCATGATTTCCTTTGACGAATAGGTCCTCCTTGGCGGTTTTCTAATTCAATCCTGCTAGAAACACAGGTTCACCAAAACTCTTGAAATTTATCAGTTTAAACCCCTAAGTCTACATTGGTGATCCATTTTAGCCATTTATGCAAGTTATGTTGATGGTTTTTGATGAATGTTAACTACCATCAACAACTGCGTTGCTCCGTTCCTTTAGCCCACGAGAGCCAAGTATATGGGAAGGAGAGGGGAGCAACAAAGTCACTGATGTGCGAGGTCCACTAGCGAGGTAGCCTTCCCTTATTGGACAAATGACATGGCCGAGCGTTCATAGTGGATGGCCACGACATAGCGTTAGTTGTCCTCGTCCCTATTCGTTCCGCGGTCAACGAGGAGAGCAAGACAGAGAGCGAAAGAGAGAGAGAGAGAGAGAGAGAAAGATGAGGGGTACACAGTACAGGGTTTTCTATTTTTTGTAAATACTAGATGATGTAACCATGTATATTCATGCATTATTTCCTTTTGTAATTAATAGATAGATGATGTAAATCTAGAAAAGAAATGTAATGCAATACTTTTATATTCATGATGTGCTTCTAAATATTAGAGACTAATTACGGAAATTGTAAATCATTTTTGTACTCTATATTTTCAATGTAAAGGATTTAACTAAAATGCAATTTGAGAAAGGAAGGTTGGAAAGGAAATTAAACCTACCATCTATTAATGCGATGGCTATTATAATTCCTAGAGAATATAATATTGCTTATATCTACGATGTATTACCTACCTCTATAACATAAAGAAAAGGTTTTAGATAATTCAAGAATGCAATTGATAACTAAATGAATATTTCTGGTGCCGCAATTAAATTCCAGAAAAAAACATACACACAAGCAATCAAACAAGCATTCAAACATACACTCAAGCAAATAAGGTGCAGGCAATGAAATCTAAACGCGAAGCGATTTTCTATACCTAGAAAATATCTCTAGCGTTCTAATTTAATCCTATGAGACACAAATGCATATGGTGGATTTTTAAATGCAAGGTTTTGGAAAATACTTTTAAAAGGGTTTTGCCTAATTATACTAATCAAGTTTTAATTTGTTGTAAAGTTTTAAAAAGTTCAAATTTTTAGTGGTTTTTAATTATAATGCAAAAACACGGGTGTTACAGGCGTCATCTGAGATCTTGCACCATCAGCCATCTTCATTCTCTCTACCGCCGAGCTGGAGTGCATTCATCATTAACTAGCCACTGCTGCCCGCGCTTCGCTGCGGGTGATGTGCTTGGTATAGGGTCTCTAGTCGAATGCTTCTAAACCAATGCTGCCAGCTTCCTATTCATCAAACAAGCCCACCAATGGACACGGCCTATTCCCCTCTAGCCCACCAGGAACTCCCGAAAGCCCAGTGCTTCAGCGCATCTTCTAATCCCACCGCATGGTAGGCTCAAAAAAATCCCACCACATCCCCACTACCGTCATCCCGTCGTCAACCCCCGTCTCCGATACTGCTGTACACCGAAATGCCGTTGTGCCCATGCGCTGGGAATCCTAGCGTCGCTCGGAGCCGGCGGCCCGATGGTCGTCTGTCCGGCGGATTCGGCCAATCCACCCACCGTAAGCCTAGGCGCCCACACCCAGTCGCCCAGCGCGGGCAGCGCTCAGGCTCCCGGGCTTGATCGCTCGCAGTCCGTCTGGCACCTGGCCTACACCAGCACGGAGGCACCCGAGCGCTGCGGCGTGCTGACGCCCTACCTCCCTACCCTGAAGGCGAGGTCACCATGACTGGCTGTGGCGGTTCCGCAATCAGCATGGAGGCATGGGCGGACCCAGGCCTAAGGCCACTAGGGCTGTGGCCCTAGTCATGGCACGGTAACCCCTGCATAGCTAGATTGGGAACGCAAACCAGGCCTCCACTACTGTCTTCCACATCTGTTGACGCACGCCGGAGTCTTCCCTCGTGACCTTGCCCCTCGCCCTTGCCGCTTCGTGACAGACTGACAGTGCACGACTCTGTTTGCCACTAGGCAAGCAACTGTGCAAGGCAACAGGGGCGTGCGTCAATGGATTCAGCCCTGGGAGCTCCCGTGCGGCTGCTCGCCGGTGGTTTCCATACAATTATTAATGAATTGATTGAACGTTGAAATTAGAGATTAAGTTTAGTATAAAATGACGACCAGGTTGTAAGCATAGTTTTTGTTTGTCCCTTCTTTTATTAACTTTTCCATCTTATCCATCCTGTTGTTGCTGAAGACATGTAAGATACGAATAACCAAATGTTCACTAGGTACTTATATTAGTTTGTTCCTTGTTATATTCTTAACAATTGTATCGCACTATTAAAAAATATAGTTCAAGCAACTTATAAATTTGAAAAACTTCACTGACATTAGATATTTTTTAATATGTGGCATATATGGTGTATTTTCTCTACTGAATTTTGGCCCTAGTCTTTCCCAATTCCTGGGTCCGCCAGTGCATGGAGGCAAGAACCGGATGCTGTGGCTGCACAATGAGGCTAGGGTTGGCGGCGGGGCGACGCACGGAGGTAACAATCGATGGCTGCTGCGCACGGAGGCTTCAAGGGCAAGCCTGTGCTCATGACCCTCATCAGCGCTCGCCACCCCTCATCGGTGCTCATGTAAGTTTCTGGTTCTTTTTCCCCAATTCGTACAAAAATGCTCGGTAAAATTATTTGTGTACAGCTCTTATATTTGTAGGAGCTTGTTAATTGTTGTTACTATGCAGCTGCTTATTCAACATTTCAATAGATACGTATGTCAGGGTTTCAATTGTTAGTGTTGGTCCCGGCCGAAATTACAGTCCAATGAAATTAAATAAATCAGTTCTATAGTGAAAGGGGGGCGTGGGGGGGGGCGTACTAGCGGGGGCTGATATGAAGTTTGATCCGGTCACCTTCTGCAAGGTGCTGGTGGGAACTCTCCTCTAGATAAGGTACTAACCTACGTATTTTCGTTCACACAGATCCTATTCGACGTCTAGTTACAGTATTCTTAACCAAAATCAATAATGTCGGCCACATCAAAAAACACCCAAAATTCATGAATACTGGCCGAAATTTTGCCAAAAGTTTGAACCCTGATGTACGCCGAAAATGAGTTAATGGCAGCTCTGCCAAGTTCCATCCGCCCGTAGCTAAGATCAGGTTCCTAGTGTCTTTGCTGCTGTGTTTTGGGATAATACCTCACAATTACAAGGAACCATTTTAAAGCTGAGCAAGTATAATAATGGCACGCTGAACTGTAGGCTGCACGAGCGCTGGAGATTTTTGTTTGGATAAATGTGTTCCGGCTTGAACAATATATTATGATTCCTTCCAAGCAAAACTACAGCAGGTCTAGCAGAAAAATCGCACGCAAGTATTCAAGATTGTGATGCCAAAACTTAAGCTAATGCCTTCATAAAAGCATAGTACTCCTTTTATCTATAAAAGAATACAATTATAACATAGTATCCAAGTAAAATATTCTAAATTTGAGTAAGTATTACATAGAAGAATATCAGTATTTTATGATATCAACTAAGTACCATTGAATTTGTCATGAGGCATATTTTCGTAGCATATATATTTATTTGGTATCATGGACATTAAAGTTTTATCTATATATTTTGATTGAACGTTAGATACTTCAACAAAGAATGTTCCTGGAATTGTATTTCTTATCCTACAGAGGTAGTAAGTCATTGGTTCAATGGCATGTCGAACCATACTTTCCTCTAAAACATTAAGTATTCGTTGAAGCAAGTTTTTTTTTGCAGAGATATGACTTAAAAATCTCCATGGGTACCCAAAAAAAGAGACCAAAATCTTGTTTTGGCCTCAGCAAATATCTCACGCAAAATATGCTTCATAATTAAATTTGAATATTTGTAGGATTTAGTAATACACCAAAAGAAAAGTGGGCAAAGCTGCACTTGACAAATGCCTAATAAATTAGGGCAGCATAATACTCTGTCCCGTTCATAGAAGGATGCAATTTTTGAGTTTTGAGGACTTAAACAATATGAATTTTGACCTGAGTTATATAAAAATAGTAACAATTCTGGTACACAATAGGTACTATTATAATAATTATGAAATCTAGTTTTGCAGTTCATTTGCTGGAAACCTAACATGGTAATAATGTTTACTACACATATGGTGAAAGTAAAGTTGGTTTCTTTACATAAATTATATAGTTCCATCCTTTTATGGATTGCTACATGTACCAATGCAACGTGGTGCAGCAGGGTCTCCAACTCTAGCTTGGCCCCTGATTGATAGCAGGGAAAGCCTTATCTGTAGATTGGAAACAGTGGATACAATAGAGGAAGGAATATTTATTAACAAAAAGAAAAGGACAAACCAAAGGGATGGTCCCTCTCAATATTTCCTAGGCAGATAAAAAACAGTCTTCTGAGTAAACACACCTAACCACCAATGGGATTCTTTGAGTGTGGAGTGCAAAATAGAGGAGGGCTTTGGTCCCATATCCAACACAAATCATTTCGGTTGCAGGAGATCACACACTTAGTAGTGGCGATGAAGTCTCCATCCATGTTCTTCTCGGTGTTACCACGATGGTAATCAGTTATGGTGGTTGCCTCAGCGCCGGCGGTGGCAGCAGCCCCACCATCAGTAGCGGCGATAGCGCTGTTGGCACTGTTCGCCTAAATGGCCGTTTAGTCCGTTTAAATACCGTTTAAACGGTAAACAGAAGTCAGCCGTGTTGTTTAGGCCCTAAACGGTGAATTAAACGTTTGGGCCGTTTAAACCCGTTGAAACCGTTCAATCCCGTCTAAACGGTATAAACAAAATTAGATTAAACGTGATTAAATAAGCTAAGCAGCCATTTAATCCAAAATTAAGTGAATTAAAGGACTACGTCTATCACAATCAACCTAAAACTAATTAACATTGTAATTATATAAAGTGTTGTGGGATTTCGATTTCTTCTAACAAGATTATTTGGTAGAATATTTGATTTTTACATGTGTAAATATGTATGGGTTCTAGCAAATTTCATTTTTACCTACATAAATATGTATATTTTTATTGTTATTGTACAAAACCGTTTAGGCCGTTTAACTCCATTTAAACACCGTTTAAATGGTCTAAACGCTAAACGAAGGATGACCGACTGTTTACCGTTTAGCGTTTAGGAAAACATTGGCTGTTGGTAGTGTAGGGAACACGAGCGGTGCAAGGAAACCACACCTTCGGTCATAGTCCGCAGCGATTGGGCATTGTGAGGTGGATGTGGAGGTGTTCAAGGATGATAGGACGCTGCACGGCCGGGAAGTTGAACTTGCGCTGGTTGGGGAGGCGCTCACCATAGAAGCAGAACATAACAGCACCGCCGCCTGAAGGCCATGCTGAAACCTGCCGATCCACAGCCTGAATTGGGTGCGCGGATGCGGATCTCCGTAGCACACCCTCCCTAGAGTCGCTCTCTTACGCCCGTCCAGGCTAGGCCGTTTTGCGTGCAACGGTGAGCAGACATTGTTTTTACCGTAGCAAGACACGGACGCCCCCCGCGGTGCTGCTAGCAACGTCGTCCCCTCACTGCTAATGCCATGATGCTGCTTGCCGCGTGGTGTAGCACACTATTTTGGAGGAACTACTCTGTAACGGAACCGTCTAAATGATAAGAGCATAAGTACAAAAACAATCACCGAAGTGATCAAATTCTTGCAATTGAGCCCATATAACTCTGGTAGTCCAATGAAATCACGAGGGATTTCAAACCAGCCAACATACAAGCCAAGATCGTAGTGATTCAACATAACCAGTCGCATGTTACATACATTTCACAAGTAGTTCAATATACATCGGAGTTCAGCAAAGTTATTACAACTTACATTGGAAAGTAGCGGAAGCAAAGTGATTTGAAACTAACATTAATCTCATTTCAAATACATGCCAATACCAAGGTCGACTTCCAACAAAAGCATTAGAGAAAAGATAAATAAGAAGGATCACGCCCGTGATCACACTCCGCCTCTAAGGCAGGAGCCAACCAACTTTTGCAGTCACCATGATACATCACAACCTACAACAAGTGGGGATAAAACCCGGAGTACGAGAAGGTACTCAGCTAGACTTACCCGTCAGAAACCAGAAATAAAGTGACACCAAGGATCATGCGAGGCTGATATAAAGTGGGGCTAGCTTGACAATATTTTGCATAAAAGCTTAATATGGATAAGTAATCATTAATGCTTAAGCATCAAGTTAATTATCATTACCCTGTCATCTATATTAGAACCTATACTAGAACCATAGCAGGTATAAATTGAGGCAACATATACATCGTCATCCAATTAACCATCCGTTCAATTTAATTGAATCTACGTTGCCGCTGCTCAAGTCAAGTGCTCACTAACCGGGAGCGACGGCGATTCAAATCGAATTCCTATCCAGCTGGAGGGGTATTTCTAACACTCACCGAGTCACGTCTGGCGAGGGCTGCTCAGGTCACCTTTGGTACAGTTCAGGAGCCGCGGGTTCGACTGATGCCGCGTCCCCAAGGGCGACACTCTGCCAGGTGCTAGGGACTCTAACCCCCTTGGTCTCACGCCAATGTCCCCAAGCACATCCTTACTACCTCTAAGATGCAACCTACCATTCGATTCCCGGCCTGAACTGTATTACTCGGATTCACGGTCGGAACGACTTATACGGCCAACTAAGTGTTAGACTGCGTTCAACATGACTCAAGGACGTACAACGAATCGGTCCTTAAATGACTTAGACGGGGATAGATCCACACCCAAGACCTCCATGCCTTGTTGCTTCACTATCGTCATCCCGCCCGGTCTCATTTCATTTTATTAACACATGGTTCTTTTCCACGATAGCAAATATAGCCAACCGTGCCACATATGAATATCCCTACATCTCGCAAGTGACAGGAAATCACCTGACTTCTACCGCTTAAAGCAGGGCTAAGCATCTACTTGATCCTAGTCTATGTAGGATTCAAGGATTCATATATCTGAACAAGGAATGATATAATGCAGCAAGGGTTTCCAACCAACTCCTATCACTTAATGCAACAATACTTATAACATATATAGAATTAATTGCTTTGAAGGTAGGAGGCTTATAATGCTCCGAGGCTTGCCTGAGATCGGACTCAAGTTAGAGTATGTCAGATGAATTCACTTGGCGAGCATCCTCCAATCTACCACTTGTCCGGTCCTTCTATCTTCGGAATGGATCCACCAACTCCATCTTCGGGTTTGGCTCTACATCAGGTCCTTCACGTGCTTCAGCTAGCGTACCTAAATGAGGTGCAATAATGCATATGTATGAATGCATAGAAGTGCAATCAATAGAGTAATCAAACAAGCATACCAAAGTTCTCATAAACACCTAGAGCTAATTAACTTAATCCTCATTAAGGCATAACATAGAAGATTGCAAGCACATCAATCAAGACACAAGTCTTATAAGATCCTAGGGTACCAACCTAAGTACCAAGTAGCAACACCAACATACTTATGTAACTCAAACTATGCTTAACAGAAAAGTTTAGATTTGCAAACAACATGAACAATCCAGAAATAACATCATTCCAGAAGCTACACAATTCCAAATGACATGCAAGAGGATAATCTAGAAATCTTATAAAATTGTCTACAATTCATTTATAATCACCTAAGCCTAATTCTCAAGTTTAATAGGTCAAAAAGATGAAACTACAGACTCTGGTCTGCTCCAAACAGAGAGCAACCAACTCTGGAACCTGACTTTAAACATCTATAACTAAAATACTACTTGACCAAATGCCACTAAATTTTAACACAAGCTAGATACATGAATTATATACAACTTTGCTATAGACAAGGTGCTCAGAAGACATCATTATCATAGGGTAATCTACATTGCCCCCAGAACTGTCCAAAAACTACTAATTGCAAGAAATAATTATTAACATATGTTGCAAACATATAATTGTGCAAAACCAAATTTACCAACATTTCACACATGACTAATGAACACCAGAAAACATAGTGTCCATTACTAAATAAATTCTTTTAATACATTTTCTTAATTTATATAGATAATTAGGTGGAATTATGAACACCTATCCAAAGTACACAATAAATTTTACAAAAATTACAGTGGCATAAATATGCCCCCAAAAGTCTATGACCCAATTTTCAAGCCATTTGAACAAGTACATCAACCTCTATGAAAAAGACAATTGACTAATACAATAAATCATGTCAGAGCAAGTTAAACCTAAAACTAAATATTTTCTATGAACACATGGCCATAGTATGAATCGACATGATAGAGCAACATCATACTAAGGTAATGGAACAACATTTTCCATTTTATCATTTATATATTATTTATAAGCTATTTACCAAGCCATAAAAAAAGTTAAATCAATAACTTGATCATACAATAAGCAATGACCATGAAATTTATACCACAGTATATTCATAGCATGATAAGACTACCATAAAAATTTCACATTATTTGGAGCAACACAACTCAAGATATAAAAATGACAAGCAATATAATGTAGATTTCCTTATTTATCAAGGTCAAATCAAAACCTTAAGAAAACAGTGAACAACTAGTGTGTTTAATATTTTTCCTAGCAAGTACATGTCATCATAAACTTAACAAAATAAGAATCACTATTTTTGGAGTTCTAAAATTCAAGATATGGCTCTGGTCAAGTTATAAGCATTTTTAGGAGCACTTTTAAAGCTTGAATAAATACATCAGAAAACACCTATAAGCACCTAATATTTTATGACTCTACTGCATAGATCTCTTCTCAAGGTTTCCAAAAAGTCCACATTTGCTTTTTTTGGACTTACCTAGCATGAGATATGAATTTTAGAAGATTTAACACAATTCTAAAATTCAAAAACGAAATTAACTACTTCACCCTAGATCTGCTAGGCGCACCCGGACGTGTACCCCAACTGTGCCTCTCATAACGCTGACATGCGGGACCTGCTGCTCGATTGGGCCCACCTATCATTCACAGAGAGAGACAGAGAGAGACACAGGGGGGAAATGGCCTTCTTCTTCCTCCCGTTGGCAGAGCAGAGGAGGGGGGGCGGCTCGGTCGTCCGGCAGCAGGGCGACGCCGGCGGCGAAGGAGGGGCGGCGCAGTACCCCTAGGTCAGCGCGCACCTGCTCGTGACCTTGGCGTGCTCCACGGTGACCCGAGGCGAGCCAGCCACGAGGACCGGTGACCCGACGACCGGCAATGGTGGCAGCGGCCGCGTTCACGCGAGGGGAGGCAATGCCGGTGGTGGACGAGGGACGGGAAAGCCCAAGGGGACTCGCACGCACCTGCGGAGCTGCTCGGCCCATCCCAGGGCAGCCCGAGGTGGTCCAGCCGTAGTTGTCGGCGGCGGCGCCAGAGGGGCTCCCGTGGCCGAACTGCTCCGGTGGGTTTCGGTCCCACCGAGACACGCAGAGCGTGGAGGAGGAGGCGAAGGTGATGGCGCGAGCTATTGAGCACAGGGAGGGACATGGGCACGGTGGCATGGAGCTTGGTTGGCTTGGCAATGGCAGCGCTCGGTGATGGCGTGCTCCGGCGACCGCGCTCCACGGCTCGAGTTGGCGAGCATGGAGGAGTGGAGGGCAAGTGATGGTGTTTTGGTGCTTCTTCACTTCGAGCGGGTGTAGGGGCACGCGGCAGAGAGAAGGACGTGTGGCGTCCATGGTGGAGACGCATGGTGCATGGCCGCCACGCCCATCCGTTAGGGGACAGCTGTCGAGCAGTTGGTGTGCGCAGTTCAAGGCATCTTGGAGGCCATTTTTGGGCTAGCTCTGAGCCGAACTGGATCGTGGGCCCAAAACAAAGTTCGCTCTGCTACTAGTGCTCTACAATTTCGGTTAAGGGTGCTCGGCCATTAGGGCTTTAGATTAGCAGCTAATTAATCTCCAAGTTGGCAGTGTCAGTGAGTTGACAGTGATTAACAACTACAAGAATTTATGGGCAAAATGAAATCTCATTGATGTCATCTTTTTGTATGCTCTTCCTCATCATATAAGCTCCAACTTTTACATTTGGACCAACTTGAGTTGCTTAACAAAATTGGGAGAACGTCGGATGTCAACACGGTGACCAGGAATCTTTGAAATGTTGAGAATAGCAGCTACATACAAACTTCAACCCACAGTTTGACAAGCTTGGAGATGAAATCAGGCTTGGGTCCTTTAATAAAGTTTGTAGCATACAAACTAAACAACAACTTTTATTAAAGGTCCATGGACTGGTTCAGCATGGTTAGGGAGATAAAGATTACCAAACAAGTCAACTTATTTCTGCCCATTCTAGGACTTAGAATATTTTCTAGCTTCGAAAAACAGCAGCTGATTCAATCTTGTGAGCTCTATTTGACTAGGTTAGAGGCCAAACTAGCTCTTGACCATTAAACAAAGTTTGTTGTACACAAGATGAACTACAACTTTTGTTTAAGGTCAAACCTCATAACTGGTACAGAAGTCAAACTTTCACTTTGGTCAAAGTAACAACTCGATAAAGCCGAAACTAGTGTTTTAGGCCAATTGGGGCATTTTCTTGACATTTGCTCAACATGAACCTTTCATGACTTTTGTTGTAGAGTTCATCTAGAGTCATTTGGACAAGTGTTCAAGGTTTGGTTGATTATCTATAATTCCATTCACTTAATAGTGCAATTCAAGCACTTGGTAAAACCATTCCACCAGGATATAACTTATCATTTCATGTGACTTTTTGATTCCAAACTTCATGAAACTTTTCCAGGTATCAATATAGATAGGTACTAAGGTGAGACACATGAAGATATTGCAATAACACTACCCAAGCATATATCTTGAAAAGGGGCCTATATGTAAAGCAATGGTGCAACATCCAACTTTAGGTTAGGCTCATCTCCATAGGTTGACCTTGACATTGTCATCTCCACTTAATCTGTCATGTTTGAACTCAAACCCACTACTTAATGAGGGACAAACACATAGGGTGTTACAGCCCTCCCCCTTAAAAGAATCGCGTCCCGAGATTCAGAATGGAAGACCTTTTAAGGAAGAGAGGCACGTTATCTAGTTCTCAACATCTGCTATAGCATTCAGCTACAAAGCTTCAACATCGGTGAACAATTTGGTCAAAGGCATTTTATGATACCTACTCTTTATGGTAAAATTTGTCTGAAGAATTTCCTTCATTGACTTCCATGAAGTATTGTTACTTTGGGAGGAATCCAAGATAGCACGTACTGCATTCTCAGTGTACGGAGATCATTTGGTCCATGAGTGAACCACTCACAAGTATCTGACTCTCTAATGAGCACAACATAGGCCATATGAACTTGACACTAGACCGAAATATTCAGAAGTATACTCATTGAAATAGCTCTATGTTCACACGGTTTTGAAAAGCAGTTCTCTACCAAAATGGCTTGAGTACAACCTTCCAAAAGGGTGAGATCATAGACGACAAACATTCTCTGAGGTTATATGGTACTAACTAACCAATAGACAAGGTCTATTCTAGTCGTAATGGTTCAATCCTTCAGATATCAACTAATGGAACACTACTTAAGGTTTCATGTGTGCAGTTCTCTTTCTTTGATGACAACACTGTATTATCTAAGTCGGTCGAGGGATTAGTGAATGTGATAGCTGACTCTGTCGGCTTCGTATTTCTGCCAAATGTTACCTAAGAAGATTCTTTTATCCAAAGACAACAGTTATCTAGGTTGAATCAGATGCAACCTCTTGGGTAAAAACATTTATAAGGTACCAAAGTATGCCATCATTTGGAAAATCATTACCAAAGCAAAATGTAGTGAGGCCTTAAGGACAACAAAAGTTGTAAATATTCACTATACCGCAGGGAGTAGTCTACCACCAAGCGATTGAGTAAAATTTTACTTGGTGACTTAGTTGTACTGTAAGTTGAGTTGACTTGCAGCATAACAACTTTGTCAGGCCAACTTTCACCTGAGGCTTCCTCTTTGGGATCAAACAACAGCTCTAAGATAGGAAATCTATTGTTTGACACTTCTCAAATTGCTTTCGAATATTCCTCAACACTTTGTCCAATAAAGTTATGAACAAACCGTTTGTGGCACCTAAGGGCACAAGGATGTTGATCGAAACTAGGGCATGCATTTCTCTAATTTTTCACCGCAGCTGATTGAACACCTTGCACTATCTGTGTGATTATCCAAGATGGAATTGACTTGATCACAATGGCTCTAGAAGATAGAATATCACTCAAATTGTTGGCTAGTTAATTAACTTCTTGTTGGTTATTGCTCTGTAAGACATAGCCTTCGTAGCTACCAAAGAGTCGTTACCTAGCTGGAGATTAACGTTCCTATTGGTAACTAATCAGTTGTCTCTCAACACTAAAAATTCTAAAACTTCACTCTTGACCACAATAATCGTGGTCGACGCAGAATGAATGATTGCCATCGAGGTCAGCAGATAAGGAGTCACACCAGAGATGGTTGATTTCGATTGTATGGTCATTATGCACACAAGATTGAGACTTGGATAGCTCCGGTCATATGCACAATGCGCCAATCGATTCTCATCCCACAGATAACTTGTCCAACATTAAATGTTGTGTGTCCTTTTTATCCAACAGAGATGAGATACTCTGCTCACTAGATGACGTTCGTCAATACTAGGACAACTAAGTAGAGTTACTTGTCTACCACCTATTGTAGTTTGTTAATGTTTATGTCAGTAACCTGTTCTTCAAAGGTTATCCTCTTAGCAACTTCAGGAGGAAGCTCTACTATATTTAGTCCTACATAAGGGTCTTTTGATAAGATATGTGAAAACAATCAAGGAAGAAGGTCATGTGAAAATCACATCAATGTTGTTCTGCAACGGATTATGATTAGAAACCACGATACCAGCGCGTACCGAGCAGCACAACCTTGTGTGTGCACCCATAGGAGGCTCTCGGTTTCATCGCGGCACCATTAGTTGCTACTCATAACACCATTACTGAACATACACCCGATGAGGAATTTCAAATGGCACAGATTGGGTTGTCCGAACAAGCATCATACCAAAGAGGGATAGCAAGTAAAGGTAGTCACAAGGTTTAGAATCAACGAGGAGGCGATCCAAAAATTAACACACACCACAAGGGAACATAGCTCAATTCCTAAAGACAACTGAGCAATGGACTCTTGCTTAAATTCTATGCATGACTTGCGTCCACCGTGGTGAGTTCTAGATAAAAGATTAATAGGAGATTCATTCATGTTGGGCAACAACATGAGATCAAGACTGATAAACATCCCGAGACTTGGGAAGGTTAGGGACAGATTAAGCAAATTTCAAGGGCGAAAACCGATATGTAGTCATAGATCGAGTCGATGAGGTAGATACCCGAATTTGCAAGCACACGATTTAGAGGCCATAGCAGGGATACATTGCGTCACCCAAGCTAACCTTTGGAAGGTCCAACATGGATTTGGGTACCGTCTCCACAACTGGCAACGTACGAACCATGGTCAAAGGCTAGCGTTGATGGAAGTTAACCTGGTTGGTCAGTCAACAAGGGTCTTCACAAAAAGGGTTGCAAAACATCCACGGCTTAGGCAAACATATTGGAGAACTAAACTTTGAGCTTTTGGTCAAGCAAAGGCATGAATACAAACATGCAAGGGCTAACCACCGAGTCTACAGGCTCAGGCTCCTAAGAGAGAGAACCTAATGGAAGACAACAACTATACAATTACATACATGAACGTTGTTCTAGGGTAAAGCTATGGGACCCTCATATGCTCACCGTGGACAAACGAAGTGACAACTAGAGCACTACCTAGGTAACAATCATACATACAACATCACCGTCAAGCAGACAATTGAGAAAATTCAAATGAATGAGCTTAAGCAATCAATACAAGGCACAAGGCTCACCCAAAATAATCATTTATCTCAATCATGAACTAACTACAAGCTTAGCTCAAAACAAACGCTAGCTAAGGGAGCCAACTTAGCATGTGCATAGAATCTGAACAGCAGCATAGTAGCTACTTGTTTCAACCACAACTGAGGTTGTAGACCTCCCAAAAAATGTGATCCTAGACTTTCTAGAAAGCTTAGAAAGATGACTACACTTTAGTTAATCATACCAAAAGCAAATTCATAGATTAACATGACCAAAAATGCTAATGTTTCAGATCTGTACCAATATGGACAGAAAACTGACAAGAACTTCAAAAATGCATAACTGGAGTTCTAGAGACACAACAAGGCTGAGCCTTAACTTTATATAAAGCTTATTAAGTTGTCTACAACTTTCTTATTATAATATTAAGATGATTCTATATCTAACAAGGCCAAACAAGACAAAGAAGACATCTCTGCCCAGATTTGGACAGATTCTATCATTCCACTTTGTAAGCTCATAACTAGAAATTTAGACCACCAAAATTTGTACTATAGGACACTTTGGAAAGCTTAGAAAAAGTACTACACTTCTTCTATTATTTCCAAGGCATGATTCCATATGCACATAGGTCAAATAAACCAAACATTAAAATCTATTCAGAGCATAAGCAAAACCTGACAGTAAACTTCTAAAATTCATAACTCCCAAACCATAGGTCCTAGTGTCATGAAATTTCAGGACAAGCTAGATGAGTAAGTTAGCTACAATTTTGGTATTCTCCATAACTACAGAAAACACCATTATGACCATGAAAGCATCACTACAACAGAAAACGTTCTAGCAGCCAACATTCGACAAGCAAAACAAAGCTTGCCTTTGTTCTACTTAACAAGAGAGCACACAAACATGTTATTCTAGTAGCTCTAAATTTTGTTACCTTAGACCAACACGAATTTAATTCATTCATGAGAATCCATAATTACTTAAATGAGGTCTAAAGCATTTACAAATGCTTGTATGAACAACACATCCACCATTAGGCTAAGCTAGAGGATATCTATCGTTTCGAACATGTAACCACACTTATTTCTAGTAAGGCTAAGCACACATTTTTCTCAAGCAGTTTCTATTCAAGAAACATGGAACAAAGCATTCTTGTTTAACTTCACACAAGAAAGATAGTGTAACACATTGATCACAAGTTACTTACTATAGAACAAGGGTGAGAGGAGTATAGCTATGCATAAGGCAACAATCATGAAGATGCATGCTTCGTCCTATTCGTCCTCACCAGACTGCCAACCTAAGGTGGCGATCACGTTCTATGTCGGTGGCATAACACGCGCTCTTTCGATATATAGCTAGTCGCCAGCTACATTCGACTTACGCATTCATGGTTAGCGTACCTGCAGAAAAGTTTCATTGCAACCCAACATTTCCCAATATAGCACACAATGAAAGCAGAGAAGTAAAATTCTAAGTACTCCCATGTACATATACCCCCGTATATATACATGTAGCACCAAAACTACCCGAATCATTCGATCACCCACAATTAAGTACCTTCATATATACATGTGTGTAACATGTAAATAATCTAGTAACCAAAACTAGCTCTCCCCTAGACCACTGGATGTTCGGTCATGCTCTCACAACTCACACTTACCTGAGCGTAGGTGCGATGTTGCATAAAAGTAAACTAGCGACATATATGGCTATTTCATACATGAAGGCTACCTCTAATCTTACACACCGGGTAGCATAGTGCGGGAGAGTTATCACACATACATACCTTGGCCTGGGCGTAGATGCATAAATGAAAAACCACAAGTTAGTACTTATATAAGCCACCTAATAATCCTTATATGGGTATAAGGAAATTGACCACTGGCATACTTAGGTTTAGAAATCAGATTTCACAAACCTATATATAGCTATAAGTTGGTAAAATTGATTTTATAAAACAAAACCTTTGTTTTAAATACACATACGACAAGTTTAATGTTAAATCTTGCTCTGATACCAGCTGTAATGGAACCATCCAAATTATAAGAGCACAAGTGCAAAACCAATCACCGAAGTGATCAAATTCTCGCACTTGAGCCCATATAACTCCGGTAGTCCAATGAAATCACGAGGGATTTCAAACCAGCCAACATACAAGCCAAGATCGTAGTGATTCAACATAACCAGTCGCATGTTACATCCATTTCACAAGTAGTTCAATATACATCGGAGTTCAGCAAAGTTATTACAACTTACATTGAAAAGTAGCGGAAGCAAAGTGATTTGAAACTAACATTAATCTCATTTCAAATACATGCCAGTACCAAGGTCGACTTCCAACAAAAGCATTAGAGACAAGATAAATAAGAAGGATCACACCCGTGATCACACTCCGCCTCTAAGGCAGGAACCAACCAACTTTTGCAGTCGCCATGATACATCACTACCTGCAACAAGTGGGGATAAAACCCTGAGTATGAGAAGGTACTCAGCTAGACTTACCCGTCAGAAACCAGAAATAAAGTGACACCAAGGATCATGCAAGGCTGATATAAAATGGGGCTAGCTTGACAACATTTTGCATAAAAGCTTAATATGGATAAGTAATCATTAATGCTTAAGCATCAAGTTAATTATCACTACCCTGTCATCTATATTAGAACCTATACTAGAACACTCACTTTATTAGGAGCAAACAATATTAAGCATAGCAGGTATAAATTGAGGCAACATATACATCGGCATCCAATTAACCATCCGTTCAATTTAATTGAATCTACGCTGCCGCTGCTCAAGTCAAGTGCTCACTAACCGGGAGTGATGGCGATTCGAATCGAATTCCTATCCAGCTGGAGGGGTATTTCTAACACTCACCGAGTCACGTCTGGCGAGGGCTGCTCAGGTCACATTTGGTACAGTTCAGGAGCCGCGGGTTCGACTGATGCCACGTCCCCAAGGGCGACACTCTGCCAGGTGCTAGGGACTCTAACCCCCCCTTGGTCTCACGCCAATGTCCCCAAGCAAATATCTCACACAAAATATGCTTCATAATTAAATTTGAATATTTGTAGGATTTAGTAATACACCAAAAGAAAAGTGGGCAAAGCTGCACTTGACAAATGCCTAATAAATTAGGGCAGCATAATACTCTGTCCCGTTCATAGAAGGATGCAATTTTTGAGTTTTGAGGACTTAAACAATATGAATTTTGACCTGAGTTATATAAAAATAGTAACAATTCTGGTACACAATAGGTACTATTATTATAATTATGAAATCTACTTTTGCAGTTCATTTGCTGGAAACCTAACATGGTAATAATGTTTACTACACATATGGTGAAAGTAAAGTTGGTTTCTTTACATAAATTATATAGTTCCATCCTTTTATGGATTGCTACATGTACCAATGCAACGTGGTGCAGCAGGGTCTCCAACTCTAGCTTGGCCCCTGATTGATAGCAGGGAAAGCCTTATTTGTAGATTGGAAACAGTGGATACAATAGAGGAAGGAATATTTATTAACAAAAAGAAAAGGACAAACCAAAGGGATGGTCCCTCTCAATATTTCCTAGGCAGATAAAAAATAGTCTTCTGAGTAAACACACCTAACCACCAATGGGATTCTTTGAGTGTGGAGTGCAAAATAGAGGGCTCTGGTCCCATATCCAACACAAATCATTTGGGTTGCAGGAGATCACACACTTAGTAGTGGTGATGAAGTCTCCATCCATGTTCTTCTCGGTGTTACCATGATGGTAATCAATTATGGTGGTTGCCTCAGCGCCAGCAGTGGCAGCACCACCACCATCAGTAGCGGCGATAGCGCTGTTGGTAGTGTAGGGAACACGAGCGGTGCAAGGAAACCACACCTTCGGTCATAGTCTGCAGCGATTGGGCATTGTGAGGTGGATGTGGAGGTGTTCAAGGATGATAGGACGTTGCACGGCCGGGAAGTTGAACTTGCACTGGTTGGGGAGGCGCTCACCATAGAAGCATAACATAACAGCACCACTGCCTGAAGGCCATGCTGAAACCTGCCGATCCACAGCCTAAATTGGGTGCGCAGATGCGGATCTCCGTAGCACACCCTCCCTAGAGTCGCTCTCTTACGCCCGTCTAGGCTAGGCCATTTTGCGTGCGACGGTGAGCAGACATTGTTTTTACCGTAGCAAGACACGTGAAAGGATCAAGATGCCCAAGAGGGGCGGTGAATTGGGCTTTTCTAAAAATTAATTGCAAGAATTAAATCCTACAAGCCGGAATTCACACCTAGTGCCTACTTGTGTTCCTAGAGATTCTACCGGTAAAAGTTTTGCACCCTAGTTTCCAATCCTAGTCTAGCATGGCATATCTAGGAAAGTAAATCAAGCAATGAATGTAAATACGAGAATGTAAATGCTTGAAAGTAAGGGCAAGGAACACGGTGATGTTTTCCCGAGGTATCGGAGAGTCGCCACTCCCCACTAGTCCTCGTTGGAGCACCCGCGCAAGGGTGTAGCTCCCCCTTGATCCGCGCAAGGATCAAGTGCTCACTACGGGCTGATTCTTCGACACTCCGTCGCGGTGAATCGCCCAAAACCGCTCACAAGATGAGTTGGGTCATCCACAAGCTCCGCCAGATGATCACCAAACTCCCAATCACCACCAAGCTGTCTAGGTGATGGCGATCACCAAGAGTAACAAGCTAGAACTCTCACTTGACCACAACAAGCCTAATGAGAAGGTGGATGCACACTTGCTACTCTCTACTCACTAGTGGAGGACTCTCAAGCTTTGATTCTCAAACCACAATCCTCACTAGAGCTCTTGCACTCCCTTGCACTCCAAAGGTGTTTCTCAGCTGAACAAATGAGCAAGAGAGCTCTAAAAGAGGTGGTGGGGATGTATTTATACACCCCACAGTCAAATCCAACCGTTACCTGCCAACTCAGCAAAATACGAGATGACCGGACGCGCCGGTCGCTCGTAACGGTCAAAACCTGAAATAACAGCTGAGTGACCGAACGCGTCGATCAGGGGTGACCGGACGCGTCCGATCGTGCAGGGAGCTTACTGTACTCTGACCTGACGCGCGACCACGTCCGATCAGTGATGACCGGACGCGTCCGATCACACTCCAGTCGCGTCCGATTAGGTGGTTTCCCTCAAGTGACACGTGTCAGCCTGAACACCGCGTCCGGTCCTCGCAAGGACCGCGTCCGGTCGTCAGCACTAAAACACAGTTAGCGGTTAGAACTGACCGGACGCGTCCGGTCATACCAGACACCACGTTCGGTCAAGGGAAAACGTCTCTAAACACTCTGAAACGCGACGCAGCTTGAACCAAGTTGCTTCCAACTAAACTTTGAGCTATTCTAGAGCTTTCTAGTGCTAAGTTTGACAAGTGTGCACCACACCTAAACATAAGACTCACCTAGGTCAAGCTACTCGCTCATGCTCCCCTTTATAGTATGGCCAAAGGAAAAAACGAAGATCCTAACGACTATTCTGAATGTAACTCAACACCTTGACATCCGGAACTAACCGTCCTTAATCTTGACGTCAATCATTTGAAAACTGAAACGATTTCCATCAAGGGGCATGAATACCATAGTGCCCAAAGCAGTTATCATCTCCATGACCTAACTTACCAAAGTTTCTGCAAAACACACGTTAGTCATGGTAATAAAGCGTTGTCATCAATTGCCGAAACCAACTCTCGGGGCCTAGATGCTTTCAATCTCCCCCTTTTTGGTGATTGATGACAACACAAAGATTCAGAAGATAAGAGTTGAGGTTTTCGAACATGCTTGGTTCTCATAAGCAAAAAGCAATAAGCACAAGGGGTTAGGAATTGCTTATGTGCCCCAAGCCAAAAGAGTGTACTCATAAGATAAAACATAAAGCGTTAGTACACAAAAGATATAGCTCAAAAGAAATCAGAGTAAGGCACGGAAGCACAACCTTAGAGCTATAACAAACCAAGTGACATGAATTAAAAAGATGACTAGATAGACCATATAGACTCAAAGTATCTCACACGACCATATGTCACAAGAATGCAAGTACTGAAATGTAAACATGATGCATGAATGTAGCACACAAATAAAAACGAAAACCCTCTATCAAAACTCCCCCTGAATCTACTCTCTCTCCCCCTTTGGCATCAACCGCCAAAAACTAATCTAAGGATCTGACGGGGGAACAGACGGAGTCGAGTCAGGTGCCGAGGAGCGCGGAGTGATCACGAACTGTGAAGTGTCTTCCTCGGACTCGGAGCTATCAGGCTGACCCTCTGAAGAAGCACGCGGCTGTGAAGCGGTCTGGGTCTGAACAACAGGATTAGGTGCTGACGAAGTAGCAACTAGTGGAGCAGTCTCTGTAACCTGAGCCTGAAGTGAGCCAATAGCTGGGGGATCTGTTGAGGCAACTGACGAAGGTACTGTCTCTGTAGTGCCCGTTCCTGTCACAGGAGGAACAGCTGCCTCTGAAGCGGACAACCCTGAAGAAGTAGCTAGAGTAGTGTGCGAGGGCGTCGGCTAACCAGTCAACTCGCTATAGGTGGCACTGAAATCAACAAACGGCGTGCCTGTCAGTAAGTGAGGGCGAGGCTGGTCTGAAGGAGTGAACCTCGTCTGAATAGGCGTGTAGCTCGAGGACTGAAATGACTGGGGGACCTGCTGCTACATCTCATACTACTGTCGCTGCATCTCAACCTGCTGGCGTTGTATCTCAAGCTGCTGTCTCTGGAACTCGTCCTGTCGAGTCTGTATCTGAGCAAAAGCGGCAGCTGTGTCCTGAGCCTGTCTCTGTAGCTGAAGCTCCTATCGCTCATGTGCCTGGGTCAGCCTCTCAAGAATAGCCACCATGGCCGGGTCTGAGCGGGAGGCTGAACCAGAGCCACCGGCCTCGTGGTCGTGAGGCCGAGGAGAGCGGTACCTGGGGATGGGCTGGTAATCCTTGTCAGTGCTGTCAGAGGCCTCATCCTCAGCTAGATCAGCAGGCTGAGCATCTAGATCTGCAAGCTCTGCCTCAGCAAGACCCTCAACGGTCGCGTCCTGCTCAGCTGCTGTCTCTGGCACCTCAGGTCTCTCTCGCTGTCCTGGTGCTGGGGCCTGCTCTCTGGTGATAGAAGCCCATAGCTGATGGATATCATACTCTGGAAAGGCAGTGGTAGTATCAGATATCTCAGCTCTAATCTCTGAAGGCAGCTCAAGTGCAGATCTGATGATGAAGCATATCCAATGAGCATAGGGCAGCTGACAGTGTCCCTTGAAGCCCTCTGCCAGGGTGTCCTCCATCTCACTTAGCATAAGATCCCATATATCAAATGGTGTCTGTGAGAGGAGGTGGTGTACAACCCACAACTACATCCTGGTCAGTCCCTCTCTATAGCCCAGCCTAGGAAGAAGAGTACGTCTGACAATAGCATCAAGGACTCGGGCAAGCGGTGTCAAGCTAGCGGGTGTGCGACGAGACCCTTCGCCAAAAGGCTCACGGAAGTAGGGTCGGATCAGATCAGTAGGAGGCACTGTCCCACCATGAGGGCGTCTAGGTGGAGCTGTCTGACCAAAGCAAACCTGATGTATCTTCGTGTCTGAAGCTGGGAGTCTGAGAATCTCCCGCACTCTGGTGCTGTACAGTCTGAGGTCACGGCCTCGGAATGCAAAGTGTATGAACTCATGGGCCGGATCAATCCATAGTGAGGCATAGAACTCCCTGATCCAAGTGCCGCAGTATGCTCCTGTCCGTCCAATAAAGTCAGATAAGCCCGGAAGAAAGGACAGGTGCAGACGAAGCTGCTCACCCACTACCTCAACAAGTGACTCAATGCGACAGACCCTCTGTGGTCAAAAAGCAATCCCACTGTCAACATAGGCTCTGTAGAAATCCTCCTGTAGAGGTGTATAGAATCCCTCTGAAGCTCTGGAATCCCTCTGAGGTGGGAACCACCGGCTGACCTCAACAAATCTCAAGCCCTGCACCTGACGTGTTGTAGCACCCCTCAAGTCAAAGTGCTCGACTGGGGGCGAACCTCGAGCCCTGGGAGGTGGACGTCCTCCACGACGCTGGCCCTCTGGCCTAGGAGTCACCTGAGCTCGTGTACATGTGGAGCGGCGACGCGGTGGAGTCTGAGCTGGCAGCTCCTCTATCTCCTCTGGAGCCTCTGTAGGTGGATCAATTGTCATGTCCTCTATCCCCTCGGTGCCCTCAGTGGCCTCTGTACCGAGTTGTCGACCTTCAAGATGAAAGTGACGCTCGCCAATGCGAATACCACTGCCCCTGCCTCCCCTCTCTGCCTGCTCAGCTGCATCTGCGACTGCCTGAGCGATCTCAGCATTAGTAAGGGTCTTCTTCTTCTTTCTGGCCATAACCTTTATGCGCTTACCACGTGCAACCTCAGACATACGGGGAGGACTCTCGTCCCCGTCACTAGGAGCACCCCCGGTGTTCTTGCAGCGAACCATACTTACGACTGTCGGGAACCCTCTGAAAGATGGTGTACTGACACTCAAGAGGCTTGGCCTCAATCCGTATCCGCAGGCTTGGCCTCGGATTCAAGCACAAAACTGCAGTCACCCCGACACACCAACAAACTCGCTGAAAAGACAGAATAGATGGATCTACTATAAGCAACATATATAAACTAAAAGGTACAAAATCCTAGGTAGCAAGCATGTAAGATAAGATGTGAACGCAACGCGATGGCTACCTCGGATCGACGAGAAACCGGTGAAAAGAGGAGATGACCTTTTTTCGTGAGAGTTCCCCGAAAGCGCCGGACGAGCGCTGATTTGCCGAAACAAAAGATAATTAGAATCTCAAAGATGAAATTACGGCAAAATCTAACAAGGAGATCAAGGTAACGCGAAACAACCTCGCGAAGAAGACGTCGTGCGAAGAAACCTCGACGACGAACGGCCGAAACCACGTTGCGCGAACCCTAGGGTTAGGGTTAGGGCAACACTTGCGATGGTGGCCGATCGGAGGTGTGCACGAGGAGAGGCAGTCAACGGCCGGAGGTGGAGCAGCAGGTAGCGGGCAGCGGCGGTGGTGCGGCACAGCGGCGGTGGCACGACACAGAACAGCGAGGCGCATGGCGCGGGCTAGGGCGGCGCTGTGCGGGCAGGGACGGTGGCACGGCTCACCGGAGGAGGAGGAGGGAGCATGGCGCGGCGGAGGAGAGCGGCGTGGCGGCGCTCCGGCGATCTAGGGCTAGAAAACGGCGAGAACGGGCGATTAGGGCACGGGCGGCGGACGGATTGAAAAAAGAAAAATGGAGACGAAGGGTTATTTGGGGGATCAGATCCGCTCGGCACGCACTGACCGGACGCGGTGGTCGAATGACCGGACGCGGTGGTGCAGCGTCCGGTCACACTCCAGTAAGCTCCTGGATCGACCGGACGCGTCCGGTTAGGACTGACCGAACGCGGACAGAGTCCGGTTGAGGGTCATCCGGGAAAGTCATCGCGAATGACCGGACGCGGTGGTGGTTACCGGGACCGGACGCGGTGGTCTACAACGACGCGTCCGATGCAGCGTCCGGTCACAAGGTCAGGAAGAAGTCTTCGGGATGACCGGACGCGCTGGTGGTCGCCGGGACCGGACGCGGTGGTGAAGCATCACTGCGTCCGGTGCAGCGTCCGGTCCAGCGTCCGATCACTGTTTTTCGCCTTTCTTCAAACCGATCTTCGACGCGACTTCTCCCAATCGAGTTCCAATTCAAAGAGACTCAAATAAACACCAATTGGAACCTGATATGAGTGACCTCACTCAAACCCTCAAGTTTTTCAAAATAATTTGCCTTAGGCTAATATTGTTTTTAGGAAAATAAGCAATAAACACTCGAGGAGAAACGTATGGCCATGCAATAGAGTTTGTGAACCCTTAGGAGCGTCAAATGCTCTCTCTATTCATGGACGAACACAGAGGTTGCCCAAAGCCAAACCGAAAAGAAATGACAAAGCAACAACCATGCATATGCAATGCAATACAAGTAAGTAAAGTTAAGTTGTTTGTCAAGTTTGATCCACGGTTAGGCTTCTTCACTCCTCCAAAGGAGGGTTATCGTAACCGTGTTAGACAAGCCCTAGATGCATTGCGGTAAATTTGAACAAGACATATAATACAATGCAATGCAAGGGACAACACAAGTTCATTTTTTAAAGTTACTAGAGTCAAGTACATTAAGTTCACTTCTCAACCTACAAAAGGTAGCCTCATCTAAGGGTTTAGTGAAGATATCCGCTAATTGATTTTCACTTCTTACACCTTCTAGTGATATATCATTTTTAGCAACATGATCTCTTAGAAAGTGGTGGCGGATATCAATGTGCTTGGTGCGAGAGTGTTATACCGGATTATTAGCAATTTTAACGGCACTTTCATTGTCACATAAAAGTGGCACCTTTTCAAGAACAACTCCATAGTCTAGGAGGGTTTGTTTCATATATAAGATTTGTGCAGAACAAGCCCCCGCGGCAATGTATTCCGCCTCGGCGGTGGACAAAGCCACACTATTTTGCTTTTTAGATAACCAAGATACTAAAGACCTCCCAAGCAAATGGCACCCTCCGGATGTACTTTTTCTATCAATTTTGCAACCGGCATAATCCGAATCGGAATAGCCAACTAGTTGGAATCTAGCTCCTTTGGGATACCAAAGACCAATGCATGGGGTGTGCTTAAGATATCTTAAGATCCTTTTTACGGCACTTAAGTGAGGTTCTTTAGGGGACGCTTGAAAGCGAGCACACATGCACACACTAAACATGATGTCGGGCCTAGATGCGGTAAGGTACAACAAACTACCAATCATAGAATGGTAGAGAGTTTGATCAACCGGTTTACCTCCCTCATCTAGGTCGAGATGTCCATTGGATGGCATTGGGGTCTTGATTGGTTTGCATTCTTCCATCTTGAATCTCTTGAGAAGATCCTTGGTATACTTTTCTTGAGAGATGAAAATCCCTTCTCTCATTTGCTTGACTTGAAAACCAAGGAAGAATGTGAGCTCACCAATCATAGACATCTCGAACTCCTTCGACATCAATTCACCAAATTCCTTGTAATATTCTTCATCAACATAAACTTGACAAATGAAGATCTCCCCATTAAGCTTCTTGGTGAATAGTGTGGTGTCGACCTTCCCAATGGTGAAGCCCTTCTCAATGAGGAAGTCCCGGAGGTGCTCATACCACGCTCTAGGGGCTTGCTTGAGCCCATATAGCGCCTTGGACAACCTATAAACATGATTAGAATATCTAGGGTCTTCAAACCCAGGAGGTTGATTAATATAGACTAGTTCATTTATGAAGCCATTTAAGAATGCACTTTTCACATCCATTTGATATAGTTTCATATCATGATGTGATGCATATGCAAGGAGGATACAAATGGCTTCAAGTCTTGCAACGGGTGCAAAGGTCTCTCCAAAATCAAGACCTTCAACTTGAGAGAACCCCTTTGCAACTAGTCTTGCCTTGTTCCTCACTACTATGCCTTGGTCATCTTGCTTGTTGCGGAACACCCACTTGGTTCCAATGACTCTTGCACCTTTTGGATGCTCTTCAAGTGTCCATACTTGATTGCGGGTGAAGTTGTTCAATTCTTCATGCATAGCATTCACCCAATCCGGATCTTGAAGAGCTTCTTCTATATTCTTAGGTTCAACACAAGAGACAAAAGAGTGATGTTCAACAAAAGAAGCAAGCTTTTGAGATCGAGTCATTACTCCCTTAGTAGGACTCCCTATGATGAGATCTTGTGGATGTGCTTGAAGTAGAGGTGAGTTTCTTCTATCAACCACTTGAGGAGGAGGATGGGGAGCATCAACATCTTGAGCTTGTGCCTCGGCTTGTTCGTGAGAGACATGAGTGTCTTCATTTTCAACTCTCTCATCCTTGTCATCATCTTGAGGCACACGTGATGAAGATGGTGGATCAACAATTTGTACATCGTCTTCATCATCTTTTGGCTTGATGTCTCCCACCGGCATGTTCTTCATTGCCTCCCTCAAGGGTTCATCACCTACATCATCACAATTCTCAATTGCTCCTTGGGAGCTGTTAGATTCATCAAATTCCACATCATATGTTTCTTCAACCAAACCGGTGGCATGGTTAAATACTCTATATGCTTTGGACTTTGATGAGTAACCAACAAGAAAACCAATATCACAACGTCTTTGAAACTTCCCTAGGTGTTGACGCTTCTTGTAGATGTAGCATTTGCAACCAAACACCTGGAAGAATGAGACGTCCGGCTTTTTCCCATTTAGCAACTCATATGGGGTCTTGCCAAGAAACTTTTGTAGGAAGAGGTGATTTGAAGCATAGCATGCGGTGTTGATTGCCTCGGCCCACAACTTCTCCGGAGTGTTGTACTCATCTAACAATGTTCTTGCAAGGGTGATCAAAGTCCGATTCTTTCTCTCAACTACACCATTTTGTTGAGGAGTGTAGGTTGAAGAAACTTCATGTTTGATTCCAATTTCATCACAATAAACTTCAATGTTTGTGTTGTCAAACTCTTTGCCATTATCACTTCTAATCTTCTTTATCTTGACTTCAAATTCATTTTGAGCTCTCTTTGCAAACTTCTTGAAGCAATTTGCCACTTCGGATTTGTCATGAAGGAAGAAGGTCCATGTGTACCTTGAGTAGTCATCCACTATCACAAGACAATAGAGATTTCCACCCAAGCTCTTGTAGGTTGTAGGCCCAAACAAATCCATGTGTAGGAGTTCTAGCACTCTTGAAGTTGACATGTAAGCTTTGGTTGGATGAGTGTTTGCAACTTGTTTGCCCGCTTGACATGCACTACAAGGTTTGTCCTTTTCAAACTTTACATCCTTCAATCCTCTCACTAGTTATTTCTTCAATAGCTTGTTGAGAGTGTTCATTCCAACATGAGCAAGCCTCCTATGCCAAAGCCATCCAAGTGAGGTCTTGGTGAACAAATATGTCATCAAGTTTGCATCTTCGGAGGTGAAGTCAACAAGATAAAGATTATTGTATCTAAAGCCTTTGAATATCACTTGCTTGTCATCTATCTTTGAAACAACCACTTCATTAGGTGTGAACAAGCATTGGAAACCAAGGTCACAAAGTTGCCCAACGGATAATAAGTTGAAACTCAATGAAGCAACATAGAGCACATTTGAGAGTGAGTGATCATTTGATATTGCAATCTTGCCTATACCCTTGACTTTGCTCTTTGAATTATCTCCAAATATGATCTTCTCTTGACATACCCCATTCTCTTCAATGGAGGTGAACATACGAGGATCACCGGTCATATGTTGAGTGCAACCACTATCAATAACCCAATGAGATCCACCGGTCTTGTAGTTCACCTACACACAAGAGATCAAGCTTTTTGTTTAGGGACCCACACTTGAGAGGGACCCTTGACTTTCTCAACTAGTGACTTGGCAACCCATATTTTCTTAGGCCTATTCTTGTTTGGGGGACCCAAGAACATAACTTTCATCTTTCCACTTGAATCTTTTCTTAGCATGTAATGAGCATTGAAGGCAAAGGGTCTAGCATGCTTGGGCAAGGGTTGTGGTGGTGGAGTTTTGTACTCATGAGCAAAATGGCCTTCTTGTCCACACTCAATACATCTCTTTGGCTTGGGCTTTGACTTGCTTTGTTGTTGTTGAGCTTTAGCCTTCTTCTCTTGATTTGCCAAATAACCAATGCCACTTCTATCCATTTTCATTACGGTGTTCATGAGTAGCTCACTTTGCAAATATTGGCCTCTTGTGAACTTGCTTAGGCCGGTCTTGAGATGCTCTTTCTCTTGCTTGAGCTTTTTGTTTTCTTCAATAAGTGACTCATTTGTTGTTTGCTTCTCAAGAGCCATCAAACCTTTTAGCTTCTTGTTCTCATTTGCAAGCTTCTCATTCTCACTCTTGATCTTGGCATAATCATCATAGTTGTTTGACTCAACCACACTCTTGCCTTTGCTACTAGAACCTTGCTCAATGCTTTCAATGATCAAGTCATCACATGATGTAGCTATATCAAACTTAACAACTTTGTTAGTAGCATCATGTGTCTCAAGAGAAAGTTCATTAGCAACCACAAGACTATCATAGTCAATTTTCAATGTGGTGTATTTGTCTTTTAGAGAATTATGTCTAGTGATGAGCTAATCATGCTTCTTCTCAAGTTTATCATTGTGATCTCTAAACTCTTTGTTAGAAGTTTTGAGCTCCTTGAGAGTGGAAGACATAATTTCATTTTGATCTTTGAGCTCACCACTAGCCTTTTGTGCACTTTCAAGCTTGGATGAGAGTGATTCATTTTCATTATGAAGTTCATCATTTTCATTTCTAGTTCTTCTTATGACTTTAGTGTATTTGTTCAACAATTTTACAAGTTCATCATAAGAAGGTGCGTCATATTCATCATCACTATCACTATCATCATCATCATCACTATCATGGTTTTGTACCTTTTGTTCACCCTTGGCCATAAGGCATAGGTGAGTTGTGGACGATGATGGTGAAGGTGGCAGTGAAGGTGGTGATGAAGATGTCGGTGAAGATGATGGCCCCATCACAAATGCGGCAACCTTCTCTTTCTCATCATCGCTCTCATCACCGGAGGACTTACAAGATGATTCAATGTCGGTGAGCCAATCACCAACAATGTATGCTTTTCCTCCCTTCTTCTTCTTGTGGAACTCCTTCTTGCCATCCTTCTTCTTGTATGGCTTGTTTTTCTTTTTCTCTTCTTCTTCATCACTTGAATCATCCTTCTTGCCCTTGTTCTTGTTCTTGTACTTGTCTTTTGGAGGTCTAGGGCATTGATGAGCTAAGTGGCCAAGTTCACCACAATTATAGTAATCCATCTCCGAGATTGGCTTCCTTTTGCTACTTGTGAAGAATTTCTTTTTCTTGCCATCGAACTTGATGCCACTCTTGTTGAGCTTCTTTAACATCTTGGTGGTCTTCCTCACCATGAGTGCAAGTGATGCATCATCAACATCACTTTCACTTGAGCTCTCTTGCACCATCATTGCTTGGCCCTTCTTCTTCTTCTTGTCATGGCTAGCTTTGAAGGCCAAGTCTTTCTTCTTGAAAGATGATGAGCCCTCTTCCGGAGTGATGTGCATGTACATCTCATGTGCATTGATCTTCCCCAATACTTGTGTCGGTGTTGCGGTGGAGAGATCACTTTGGTGAAGCACGGTGACAATGTGACCATACTTCTTAACGGGAAGAACACTCAAGATCTTCCTTACAACATCTGATTGACTCATTTGGGTGAGCCCAAGAGCATTGAGGTCCTCTACAAGAACATTCAAATGAGTGTACATGTCATTAGCACTTTCTTTGGGAAGCTTCTCAAAAGAATTGATTTTCTTTAAAGCAATATGATATCATTCCTCACGCTCACTCTTAGTTCCCTCATAGAGAGCACAAAGGTTTTCCCACAATTCATGAGCGTTCTTTGCATTACGCACACGATTGAAGATATCCTTGCCTAAGCCCCGGTAGAGTGCATTTTTGGCCTTTGCATTCCACCGGTCGTACTTCTCCTCGTCACCACTTGGGTTGGCAGGATGCTTGATAGCGGGAAGCCCTTGGGTTGCGGCTCTAAGACACCCAACATCCATGGCTTCGAGGTACGCCTCCATACGGATTTTCCAATATGGAAAATCATCCCCCTCAAAGGTGGGAGGTGGTCCTTCCCCGTTAGACATCTTGCTCTAGGCGGTAAAGCCTAAATTAGGAGCAACTCGGCTCCGATACCAATTGAAAGGATCAAGATGCCCAAGAAGGGGGGTGAATTGGGCTTTTCTAAAAATTAATTGCAAGAATTAAATCCTACAAGCCGGAATTCACCCCTAGTGCCTACTTGTGTTCCTAGAGATTCTACCGGTAAAAGTTTTACACCCTAGTTTTCAATCCTAGTCTAGCATGGCATATCTAGGAAAGTAAATCAAGCAATGAATGTAAATACGAGAATGTAAATGCTTGAAAGTAAGGGCAAGGAACACGGCGATGTTTTCCCGAGGTATCGGAGAGTCGCCACTCCCCACTAGTCCTCGTTTGAGCACCCGCGCAAGGGTGTAGCTCCCCCTTGATCCGCGCAAGGATCAAGTGCTCACTACGGGCTGATTCTTCGACACTCCGTCGCGGTGAATCACCCAAAACCGCTCACAAGATGAGTTGGGTCATCCACAAGCTCCGCCGGATGATCACCAAACTCCCAATCACCACCAAGCCGTCTAGGTGATGGCGATCACCAAGAGTAACAAGCTAGAACTCTCACTTGACCACAACAAGCCTAATGAGAAGGTGGATGCACACTTGCTACTCTCTACTCACTAGTGGAGGACTCTCAAGCTTTGATTCTCAAACCACAATCCTCACTAGAGCTCTTGCACTCCCTTGCACTCCAAAGGTATTTCTTAGCTGAACAAATGAGCAAGAGAGCTCTAAAAGAGGTGGTGGGAATGTATTTATACACCCCACAGTCAAATCCAACCGTTACCTGCCAACTCAGCAAAATACGAGATGACCGGACGCGCCGGTCGAAGTGACCAGATGCGCCGGTCGCTCGTAACGGTCAAAACCTGAAATAACGGCTGAGTGACCGGACGCGCCGATCAGGGGTGACCGGATGTGTCCGATCGTGCAGGGAGCTTACTGTACTCTGACCTGACGCGCGACCGCGTCCGATCAGTGATGACCGGACGCGTCCGGTCGTCAGAGTACCTTACTGGAACGTGACCGGACGCGCCGATCACACTCTAGTCGCGTCCGATTAGGTGGTTTCCCTCAAGTGACACGTGTCAGCCTGAACACCGCGTCCGGTCCTCGCAAGGACCGCGTCCGGTCGTCAGCACTAAAACACAGTTAGCGGTTAGAACTGACCGGACGCGTCCGGTCATACCAGACACCGCGTCTGGTCAAGGGAAAACGTCTCTAAACACTCTGAAACGCGACGCAGCTTGAACCAAGTTGCTTCCAACTGAACTTTGAGCTATTCTAGAGCTTTCTAGTGCTAAGTTTGACAAGTGTGCACCACACCTAAACATAAGACTCACCTAGGTCAAGCTACTCGCTCATGCTCCCCTTTATAGTACGGCCAAAGGAAAAAACGAAGATCCTAACGACTATTCCGAATATAACTCAACACCTTGACATCCGGAACTAACCGTCCTTAATCTTGACGTCAATCCTTTGAAAACCAAAATGATTTCCATCAAGGGGCATGAATACCATAGTGCCCAAAGCAGTTATCATCTCCATGACCTAACTTACCAAAGTTTCTGCAAAACACACGTTAGTCATGGTAATAAAACGTTGTCATCAATTGCCGAAACCAACTCTCAGGGCCTAGATGCTTTCAACACGGACGCCCCCGCGGTGCTGCTAGCAACGTCCCCTCACTGCTAATGCCACGCTGTTGCTTGCCGCGTAGTGCAGCACACTATTTTGGAGGAACTACTCCATGGTGTTGATGTGTAGAACTGGCACAATATGTTGAAGGAACAACTTCAACGTGCTAATAAATAAAGCCCTAAGGGCAGTTCGAATCCACGGATAGTAAGAGCTCAATTCGAAGCTCAAGAACAAGATCTAATCCAAAATCTAAGATAGGAACATCAAGTTCTATTGATATGATGAAGATACAAAAACCAAGTTACAAAACTTGAGGACATTGCCTCTATTTATAGGCTATGAGCCCTTACACAACTCGTATACACCTAATATGACAACTAATAGCCTACTAGATGACAACTAGCATGACAACTAATATATTACTCAATGACACCTAAGAAACAACTCATAGGACACCTTAGTATCTTCTAGTATCATGTATATGACATACGCTATGACATCACATTACTTCTAGGCTAAGCAACTCTCCATGAAACATAGAGGTAAAACTCAGTTTGAATTCTTAGCCCTAGTAGTAAAATCAGACTTCTCCTCTAACTCTTAGTATCAAAATCTAGTTTGAATTCATATGCTTGAATACACTTGAATATTCATGATCCATCTATATGATGTCCCACATCATTCTCCTCTACTTGATTGAAACTCCACCTTGAGTTATCTTCATAAAGATGTTGTTGTGGATGATAAAGCGATAGATCAGCCACATTAAAAGTGTTGGAAATATTCATCTCTCTTGGTAGATCAACAACATAAGCATTGTCATTTATCTTCTTCAAAATAGAGAAAGGAACATATTTCCTTTGTCTTAACTTCCCATGAACTCCGGTAGGCAATCGTTCCTTTCTGAGATATACCATTATTTGATCACCAACATCAAATGACATAGGTCTTTTTTTCTTGTTAGCTAGCTGCTTGTATTTCTGATTTGAGGCTTCTAAAACATCACGAACCTCTTTGAATAATTCTGAATAATTACCAGCAAAGCTAATTGCTGTAGATCTGTTTTCTAAATTATTGTAAGCGAATTCAGCAAGAAATAATGCTATATCCCATTGTCCTCTCTTGTTTCCACATATACAGTGGATTAAATTACTTAAAAACTTGTTTACCACTTCTGTTTGGCCATCTGTTTGTGGGTGTGCAGTGCTTGAGAACTTAAGTTCAGTGTTAAATTGTTTCCACAATGTAAGCCAAAATGCAGCTAGGAACTTGCTATCACGATCTGAAACGATTGATCTCGGAACACTATGCAGCCTAACTATTTCTCTAAAGAAAAGATTAGCCACATGATGAGCATATGTTGTCTTTCGACATGGAATGAAATGAGCCATCTTAGAGAATCTGTCAACTACAACATATACTGCATCATTCCCACACCTTGTTCTTGGCAAGCCAAGTATAAAGTCCATTGAGAGATCCTCCCATGGTGCACTTGAGATTTCTAATGGAATATATAATCCAGTGTTCTGGACTTGGCCTTTATAAGTTTGGCATACAGGACACCTTTGCACAAACTTTCCAGCATCTCTTTTGAGTTGTGGCCAATAATGTCGTGCTTGCAGGTTGGCTATGGTCTTATCACGTCCAACATGGCCACTTCGATCACTTGAATGTAGCTCTCTAATTAGCTTATCATGTAAAGAACATCTTGGAATACATAACCTATCATTCTTAAAGAGATATCCATCTTGCACTACATATTCTTCACCTAATGGTTGTCCTTGAAGAAGCTTCTGCCAAACTTTACCAAAATCATCATCATTCTCATACAAATCCTTCATTTGATCCATACCTGGAAGTTCAGCTTCAAAAGAAATTAGGAGACAAGCACACCGACTTAAAGCATCGGCCACTTTGTTTGTTGCTCCTGAATTATGAACAATGAGATAATTAATTTTTTCTAAGTATGCTGCCCATCTTGTTAACATGCGATCCACATGCTTTTGATTTCTAAAATGCTTCAGAGATTGATGGTCAGTGTAGACAATGAACTCCTTAGGTAACAAATAAACTTCCCAAGTTTTTAATGCTCTGAAAACTGCATATAGCTCTTGTTGATAGGTACTCCATTTCTTCCTTGCTTCACTTAGTTTCTCACTAAAGAAAGCAATGGGTTTTCTCTCTTGAGATAGAACAGCTCCAATGCCTACTCCACTTACATCACATTCCAGCTCAAAAGTCTTGTTGAAATCAGGAAGGACCAAGACTGGAGCTTGTGACAGCTTCTTTTTAATTTCTTGGAAACTTGCTTCAGCAAATTCATTCCATTGAAATTTCCCTTTCTTTAAACATTCAGTAATTGGTGCCATAACAGTGCTGAAGTTCTTAACAAATCTTCTATAGAAAGTTGCAAGGCCATGGAAACTCCTCACTTCTGTAATAGTCTTTGGAATTGGCCAATCTCTTATTACAGCAACTTTCGAATCATCAACATGAATACCTTCGCTTGTTATGATAAATCCCAAGAAAAGTAGTCGCTTATGTAGGAAAACACATTTCTTCAAATTGACATAAAGTCCATTTTCCTTTAGAACTTCCAATACTTGCTGAACATGATCACAATGCTTATCTTCATTCTTGCTATAAATTAAGATGTCATCAAAATAAACCACAACAAATCAAGGTAAGAAGGGTCGAAGGACTTGGTTCATCAAATGCATAAAAGTACTTGGTGCATTTGAAAGCCCAAATGGCATAACAAGCCATTCATATAGCCCTTCCTTGGTTTTGAATGCTATTTTCCATTCATCACCTAGTCTAATGCGAATTTGATGATATCCACTTCTTAAATCAAGATTAGTGAATACCTTTGCCCCACTTAATTGATCCAACATATCGTCCAAATGGGGAATAGGAAATCTGTATCTTATTGTGATCTTGTTGATTGCTCTATTGTCCATGCACATACGCTAAGAATCATCCTTCTTTGGTGTGAGCAAGGCTGGTACAACACATGGACTAATGCTCTCTTGGATATGTCCCTTTTGTAGTAACTCTTCCACCTTCTCCTTCAATATAGTATGCTCTTTTGGGCTCATTCGGTAATGTGGCAGATTAGGAAGAGTTGCACCAGGAATGAAGTCAATTCGGTGTTGAATTTCTGTCATTGGTGGCAAGTGTTGTGGTTCCCCAAGTATACTCTGAAATTCAGTTAATAGACCTTATATCTCCACTGGAATTTCAACAACAGGTTGCTCTTCTCCCTTAATGATCAAGGCAGCACATAAATTTGCTTCTTTCACGTCTTCTACAAAGTCTCTTGATGTTTGAGAAATAGCTAACATATTCTTCTCTATTTTAGAAGTAGAACCATCCAATTTCTTAGGTAGGATTATAATCCTTCACTTGTTCCAAATGAAAGAGTAAGAATTGTCCCTTCCTTTATGTGTAGCATCCACATCAAATTGCCAAGGTCTTCCAAGAAGAACATGGCTTGCATCCATGTCAACTACATGAAACAAAACATTTGAGCGAAAATATTTGCCCAAAGAAAGTGGCAAATTGCATTGCTTTGTAATCTTCATATTCACTCCTTTCTTAATCCATCCAATAGTGTATGGGTTTGGATGATCTTGAATTTCAAGCTTCAAATGGTTTACTAAATTTTGAGAAATCAGATTCTCACAACTGCAATTATCAATTACCAATTTGCATACCTTTCCATTCACCGTACACTTGCTCTCAAATATCTTCTTTCGTTGTGTATTATCATGTTGTGTGGAACACAAGAGTCGTTGGATTACACATACTATTTCATCGCCTTCCTCACAAAGGTCTTGTTCTTCCTCAACTTCTTCATTTTCTCCATCATCATAGCCATCTTCATCATCACTTTCATGGCGTGAAGTGTTGACTACCTTCTTTCTAGGACAGTTGCTGGATACATGTCCTTCTTCACCACACTTATAACACTTGACAATATTTTGGTTTCTCTTTGCTCTACTCTTCTTTGCGACTTGCTTTTGTGCAGGTTGCGTTGTTTTTGATTGAGTAGCTTTCTCCATCTTGCTACTATAGCCTTTTGAAGATCCTTCTATGGGAGAATATGAATGAGATTTAGTTATCTTCTTTGTCTTGGCATGCCTTTTAGCCTTTAATGCTAGAGTTTGTGCTTGATCAATCGACCGAATCTGTTGCATGACTAACTGATCTCTAATAACTTCAGTGAGACCATTGATGTACCTGGCAACTTGTTGATATTCAGTTTCAGCAAGGTTGCACCTGACTTGCAGCCTTAAAAACTCCTCTGTATATTCTGAAATAGACCTATTTCCTTGAGAACAATTCTGAAATTCAGTGAAAAGAATTTGCTCATAATCAACAGGCAAAAATCTAGCCTTCAAAAGTGCCTTCATTTGATGCCAATATCTTATGCGAGGTTCACCCCTCAACCTGCGTTCTTCTTGATGACAGTGCCACCATGCACCAGCACCTCCCTTCAGCTTATATGCAACCAAAGGAACTTTGCGATCTTGGCTGATATTCATAATATCAAAGAATGTCTTAACTTTATAAAGCCAATCAAGGAAATCTTTGATATCAACACTGCCATTAAAAGTAGGGATTTTAGCTTTCACTTTGTACGTATCTCCTGCATAGCGAGCATTCCTCCTTGAATTTTCATAAAGATCATCTTCTTCATGTAACTCACTAAGATCTTCATCTTCTAGATCATCAATATGAGATGATTTTCTATGCTCACCAAGCCTTGGTTGTAGCTTGGCTTCATGAGTAGCTTGTTTACGCCGTTCTTGATCTTCAACCTTATCTTTTGATGAGTTACCTTTAGTGCTAGCAGCAGGGATATGATTTCTAATCATTTCTACTAGCTGATCAAACCTCCTATTGAGTGCTTCATGTAAATCTTGAATTTGCTTTTTCGCAGCATCCATCCTCTTGCCCAATTCCTCCATCTTTCCTATACCTTCTTGCATATTTCTTGCAAAGAAAATGGTAGCCTGAGATGATTAACGGGGCTCCGATACCAATCTGATGCAGCACACTATTTTGGAGGAACTACTCCAAGGTGCTGATGTATAGAATTAGCACAATATGTTGAAGGAACAACTTCAACGTGCTAATAAACAAAGCCCTAAGGGTAGTCCAAATCCATGGACAACAATCTGAATCCGCGGATAGTAAGAGCTCAATCCAAAGCTCAAGAACAAGATCTAATCCAAGATCTAAGATAGGAACATCACATTCTATTGATATGATGAAGATACAACAATCAAGTTACAAAACTTGAGGACATCGCCTCTATTTATAGGCTATGAGCCCTTACACCACTCGTATACACCTAATATGACAACTAATAGCCTACTAGATGACAACTAGCATGACAACTAATATATTACTCAATGACACCTAAGAAACAACTTATAGGACACCTTAGTATCTTCTAGTATCATGTATATGACATACGCTATGACATCACATTACTTCTAGGCTAAGCAACTCTCCATGAAACATAGAGGTTAAACTCAGTTTAAATTCTTGGCCCTATTAGTAAAATTAGACTTTTCCTCTAACTCTTAGTATCAAAATCTAGTTTGAATTCATATGCTTGAATACACCTGAATGTTCATGATCCATCTATATGATGTCCCACATCACCGCGGCCATAGCTCATCACTTGCAGCGTGCAAGAAACAATAGCGAGGGCAGAGCGATGGTGCGGTGTAGAGACGAATGGGATAGAGGGTGTGGTTTTAAAGGCATAGCTAGAGATAGAGTGATGTGATACTACCTGGTAGTTCAATTAGCAAAGTATAAAGCATTCATCCAGCCACTTGCTACAAGCATAATCAAGTGCCAACTCAGTAAGTGCACGTTCAAAGTATAAAATCATATGTTCGTGCAAGTTCGCAACATAGACCTATCACGTAGTCTTTGTTATGCAACCTGTTCTTGTTAAAGGTGTTTCTTCTGTAAACAAAGACCAACACCAACAACACAAACCACTGATTCCTCATGTATGAACTACAATGAGGACACAACCACTCATTCCTCAAATATGAACTACAACAAGGACACATATAAACACTAGAAGGGGTGAGCGGTGAGCGGTGCAATAAACTCACAGTAAGGACACAACAACTGATTCCTCAGATATGAACTACAACAAGGACACAAGCAAACATTGGGAGGGGTGAGGGATGCGGTGAACCAACGAATGGCACATGCTTATATAGGCACGATAAGCCTCGGTAGGCATGCGAAGTTGTAGGAGGAGCCAGTGTCTCTACGTGTGTGAAAAATCTCTGCATGTAAAGGAGAGGCATTAAATGTGCCCACCTGCTTTTGACCTACTTCGCGCGTGTAAAAAATCTCTGCTTGTAAAGGATGGCATTAAATTTGCTCACCTTCTTTCAACCTACTCCGAACATAAAAAAATATATTGCCATGCATGGTGTAAAGTAAGTACTGTTAGTTTAGTTACAGAATATATGTCTCTCATGAATTTAGCTAGAGAGATGTGTGGTAATACTATGATCCTAAAAGTCACGACCTGTTTTTACTTACTAATAATACATTTTTATTTTTTTGGACTTACTGATAGTAAATTTCTATTTGTACATGACAACAAGCATTAAATGTTTATCCACCTGCTTACACCAAAGTGGTGGACGGTGGTGGTAGATGGCCTGCAGTACATGCTCTTCTCGTTTATCCACCTGCTGCATTCAATGCGCATGCGCCCACTTGGATGAGTTGTTGGTTCATCTACCAACGTGAATGGCTGAATGCATGCATGGACAACAGGGTGATTCATCTAGGCCGTGCAGTTTCTATCCAACGTACCACTCAAATGAAGCTTATGTGGACACGCTGGGAGGCCGCCTAGGCGGCGTGGCCTCATATCTCTAATTGTCTAATTGGTTGCATGTATTAGCCTGCGCTATACGCAAGCTTGTACAAAGCTTAAAGTAAATCAAATATTGCATTAGCTAGTATCTGTCTACAAAAGAATATAATTCTAGTATAGTACCATGTTAAAGTATCTTGAGCTTGATTAACTATAAGTAAAAGGTAATAAAATTTATATTTCAAATAAGTATAATTAGATTTGTCATGAAATATATTTTCATACTATACATACTTGATGTCGCAGCATTAATATTGATCAATCTTTTGACATGTTAACCAAGAATGTATGTAGAATTGTATTCTTTCTTGGACAAAGGTTAGACACCATATTTGGTCACATTAGGCAATGTAGGTTTACACATGCCGAGGCATATACAAAAATAAAATATTATTATCCTCACATACCTCTACTAGGAATATGAGACCTTAACTAGAATATGGTGGTGACTGTAGATAAAATTTTCTGTATAGAACAACCAAGTATCAAGACATTACATATGTGTACATTGGCTTATATTATGCTGTATAAGGTCTAATTTAGGCTAAGAATAATGCTAGCAACCAATCTAACCCAAATGAAATCGAGATGATTCAACAAGAGAGACCTTATCTACTTTTGGAGCTCACGATGGATGATTAGTTTGTTTGAGTGGAACGTTCTAAGGTGAAGGTTGAAGTTGCCAAATCGTTGTGTCTTGTAGCTTTGGCAAAATGCCATGTGACCCATTCATTTCTCAGGCCTTGTTTGGATGCGCGTGTATTTATCTCAATCTAGGTGTATTGAAGTGGATTGGAGTGGAATTAAAATAAATTCCATTCCACTCCAACACATGTGGATTAAAGTACACATGCATCCAAACAAAGGCCTTAGTAATATTAATGATGCCTATGTGCATAGGTGCATTAACTGTTCCTAGGATCTCTTCTAATATGTGCATGTTTAGTATAGCTTCCGGTTCCAGAGAGGCTCCTGTCTTCAGGTCCTGCTTTTGAAGGAGCCATGTACTAAACACCACTGTGAAAGGTCCTTGTTTGGTTTTAGTAATTGAGTGACAACTTTAGGTGGACTAATATGTGTTTGAGTGAGATACACAGGTGATTAGTCCACAGGTATATGTGTGTGAGCAATACATGCCTGGAGGTGAGATGGCTTGAACTTGGTGTAAAGCTCACACATGTGATGAAGGAGCTCATTGCATATGAGACATGACAAGGAGTCATGTGACCAAGGTGGAGAAATCAAGATGAGGCTTGGCTCGATGGACCAGTTACAAGTGTGAAGGACAAGTTGAGTGATGACTTGGCGCCGATGGACCAAAGCAATGGTGAAGATTAAGTGAGGTCAAGATCGATAAACCAATACAGTCACGTGATGATATGAAGTGGATCATATCATTTGTGATTGGTTGGTGCATGTGTTGCATCAACATCAGAGGAGATGGAATGGAATGCGCAAGGCAAAGGTATAACCTAGGGTATTTCATTTCACCGATCATAGGTGTGTAGAGAAATTTATAACCGGGTTTAGGATAAATGGCCGTACTATCAAGAGGGGCAAACTTGTCTGCATATCGGTCATCTAGTGCCACTCGAGTGATCTAACTTTGCGTCGTTGCTAGCATCGAGTGGCGTGGCAAGTTGAGTGACTAATCTTTTGAAAAATGATTATAAAAAGCTAACACACGTGCACAAGGTGTTGTACACTTGGTGGTGTTAGCACATTTGCAAAGGAGAAATTGTTGGAGTTGAATTGGATCAACTTAGAGAAGAGAAAAAGGTTTTTTGGTGTACTCGAAACAATAGGATGGTCCTTGGATTGGAACTCTGCATTGATTCATTGTGCTTTGGATCAAATATGCAAGTGGGATGTGTAGACCTATGAATAAGCTTTTCAAAATGTCCAAGATCATCGAAATCGGAGTTTGGAGCTAAGAGTTATAGCCATTTTAGCGTCAAAAAGTCTGTGACCGGATGCTGGACTGCACGCGAGTCTAGTCAGCACCTGCGAGTCCGGTCACAGAGTCTGATCAGTGTTCTTGTGAGGGCTATTTTGGGGCTGTGATCGTACATTGGCTCTTGGGTGCGACCGGACGCGCCCGTGCCACTGTTCCAGGCCTAGAATTGCTGAGGGAAAGCGACCAAACGCTATGGTGAGTCTGGTCAGTGTTGACCAGACGCGTCCGATCGATGAAAAACCTCTCTGGAACCTCTCTGTTTGCGACCGGACGCTGGGTGCTGGCGAGTCCTGTCGATCGACCTGACGTAGAGTTCGTTTGCACACGTTGGGAACCGTTGGCGCCCAACGGTAACATTCAAACGGCAAGTACACATGGCGTGCGCAGCATGACCGGACTCTGGACCGGACTCTGGGGTGAGTCTAGTCAGCGAGTCCGGTCGGTGCACAGAAATCAGGATGAAGGGGGTAACGGCTATTTTAGCCCTTGAGGCTATAAAAGGAGTGTGTGGCCGGCCTTGGCATATGCTTAGCACCCTTGGGACTTAGTGTTCATGCTTGGGGAGTGCTAGGAGAGCCTCTAACTTACTTGTGCACATAGTGGTTGCATCTGATTGCGAGTGAGTGTGATTCTAGTGCGATTGCATCGTGAGGTTGCATCAAGTGGCACTAGGTGATCGAGTTTCAAGCCGGTAGTGCTTGTTACTCTTGGAGGTTGCCACCTCCTAGATGGCTTGGTGGTGGTCTCCGTTGAAGCACGCAAAAAAGATTGTGTGGTGCTCTAGAGAAGGGCTTGTGAGGGGGATTGTTCTCACCCCGCAGGAGTTGCGAAGAGCAACTCTAGTAGAGTGAGATGCGAAGGGCGACAAGTGGTCCGACCGAGTCAAGTGCTAGAGCTTGTGGTAAGCACTCCACGTGGGAGAGTGTGACTTGCTGGTCACCACTAGCAAGAGGACTGGTGGCAACCTTGGAGCTTGCCTCAACGGGGACTAGTGTGTTGGCAAGCACATGAACCTCAGGATAAAAATCACCGTGTCATCCTTGTCTTCCCATTGGTTTGCATCCTCGTTAGCTTGTATTTACTTTCATTTATATTGTGCTTGTGTAGTTGCTCTTGTAATTAGTTAGCTTGTGTAGCTTGCTAATTACCTTCTTGCTTGTGTAGCATAGAAGTAGCTCCTTTGTGTGACTAATTTGGTTTTAGTAACCTTGTTAGTTACATTGCTTAGTTTGTGTAGCTAAGTAATTTGCGCTCTCTAATTCGGTATTAGTTGCCTTGTTATTGAGTATTGCTAGTGAGTTTAGGTGGCTTTGTGCTTTTGCTTACTAGTTTGTATAGGAGCTCCCCCATTGCTTGAAGTGCTAGTGGCATAGGTTTGTGTGACCTTGCTCCTAGAATTGTTTAGGTGAGTTCTAGCTAGCTCGGCACCTTTGTTGCCTATTTAGGACCTTTGTAAGGTACTTGAGAACTTAGAGGGGTGTAGTCTTGGCTAGACCGATAGTTTTAATTTCATATTTGTTTCAGTTAGCCGACGCGATTAGATTTTAGAAAGGACTATTTAGCCCCCTTTAGTCTGTCATCTCGACCCTACACACTGCCTAAAACGGCTTCACTAGAGAAGCACCTGGCTGAGCCGAAGCCCTTTTACACTAGGAAGGAGGAGCTAGGCTTCTCGTGGCTTCTCACGGCTCCGCCTGATGGTTGTGGATGCATGGACGTTGTTGCCATTCTCTGCATGCTCTTTGCTTGAGTACAAGATGAAGCTGATGCTAGCGTGGTGCTTCACCTTTGGGTGAATCGTGTGCGGGTGGCGGTGCGGGCGCCTGCGCTGTGTGCGCTAACGGCGGCCTAGGCAAGCGCGTCATGGGACCGTGCGGTGGCATGGAAGAGGACAAGCCCTGGGTGGGCGAGGGCGAGCGGTGGTGCAAGCACCCAGTAGTGGCCACAGTGCGAGAGGTTTACGAGTGGCAAACGTGTGGGCAACACACATTCTTCGTTGATACACCATTTGCTGCGGCATGGGCATGTTGCCATTGCGAGGTCCTGCAACACCTGGGCATTGCAGTAGTTGTTGCTACACATACAACCGTAGCAAAACCTTACGACTGCAACGTCCAGGTGTTGCAATTGTGAAACACATTTGCAACACCGCCCAACAAAGTGTTGTCCAAGGCTATACCCATGGGCGCACTTGCAACGCCTCGCAACGCCAAAGTCGTGCTGCTATTGCAACCATTTAGGATCTATTGCAACACATTTGGGGCATTGCTACAGGGTAAAAATTTAGTAGTCATACCATATTGAGGTTGCTTAGAAGTTGATTCATCAGCGAATTCATCAACATAATCGACCATCTTACCCTAGTCTATCAAAGTGTGACAATCATTTTGAGGATAGTATTATCGGTAACCGTCCTATGATCTTGCAATATCTTAGCATTATCAACATGAATATGATAAGAATCTTCTACCTCATTATTAGTTTTTACCTCTGGTGGAGGTTGGATGTAGAAGCATTGGGATCACTGAAGATGGGCTCATGATATTGAGTAACCTTGCCCCACCGATCTAATGCAGCTCGCAAGGAACATCTGCAGATCGGCAAGGGGGTTAGTGAGCACATAAGATTCCGGTGTATTGCTGATAGAAAATGTCACACCCCAAAATTTTTGATTTTGGGTTGTGCATAGAAAACACTAATTAAAATAAATGTTTTAATATTCGGATAAAATTTTCTAAGTTTAGTTTATGATAGCATCAATTAGTTATAAAAAAAATAATATCTTTCTTCTCCAGCACGTCTTTATCTTTTTCCGCAATCAATATTCCTTGTTTCTCATCTTAAGTTCTCGTTGGAAGTTTTCTAAAATCTTTTCTTTATAACGTAAATTATTCCTTTCAGTTTCTCGTCCATCAATCAATCTCTACAAACTTCTCGAGAATTTTTCCGACTTTTTCTGTAGCTTGTTTCCACTTGTCTGTGAGCATAATCTAATTTTTAGATGCTCCAAAATTACCTTTCAGTGAGCTCCAAATATTTTATTTGGATTCCTCATGTTCCATAATGTCTCTGGAAAATTTCCATGAATTTTCGGAGCTTTCAGAGTATTTTTCATGGCTTAAATAATAATTCTGGACTTTTCTGGAATTATTTTATCCATGAAATTAATTAATTCCGAAAATAATAAATACCTCATTTTCCACCAAAGCCTGTGTGCAATAATCCTAAATGCCCATTCATTTATTTACTAATGGGCTTTAATAATTAATTAGGCCTATTAGTAAAGATGGAGGGTGCAACGTCAATTAGCACCATATCGCTAGTTGACATGGAGGTGGAGAGTTTTTCTCCCAATATATACGCACCTACCCCATGGGCAAAGCACACCAAAAACTACCGTGGAGGAGCCCCTAGTTTGGGAAATCTCTCGGGTAGTAAATTAGAATTTTCTCCCTTCTTATCGTGTCGCCGCCGCCGCTGTTTCCGCCGCCGCCGCTGTCGCCGCCGCTGTTGCCGCCGCCGCCGCTGTTGCCGCCGCCGTCGCTGTTGCCGCCGCCGCCGCTATTGCCGCCCGCCGCCGCTGTTGCCGTTCGCCGCCGCTGTTGTTGTCCGCCGCCGCTAAGCTCGTATCGCGAGCCGCCGCTCGTAGCTCCGTCCACCCCTCGCCGAAGTTCGTCATGTACAGTTTGCGTTCCGGCGAATTTCCGGCGAACTTTTTTGGTCAGTTCGTCGCGTTCCAGCGAAATCCGTCACCACCAAAAGGTTCCTATCAATCTCCTCTACGCCGTCATGCCTTCTTTTTCCCAAATCCATGCTCGTTCATCGTTTTCCTAATGCATCTTTATCTTTTCCGGCGAACTTCACCATGGTTCCTCTGTTTCAGCCTATCCCCGGCCAAGGCCGCGGCCCTACTCGATAAGGGCCTGGCGCTGCCGCCCCTGGACCTCACCCGCGCGCCCTCTCATCGCAGCCGCCCGGGCCGAGAGCCCCTGCCTCGCGCCTCCTGCTCCTTCGAGCAGAACAGGTAGACGACGCCGCTGGTGTGGTCACTCGGCCACCCATGCTGCAGACCGAGCGGGCCGTCTCGGCCCCATGCGTTGGCCCGTGACGTGCCGTGCGCCGCTGCAGGTCCGGTCCGGCCAAGCCCCGGCCGAGGGTGAGCCCCTCCTTGCCCAGCGCATGAGCAGCAGCAAGTCACCTTCGTGCGTGCGTTCGTGAAGATGCGGAAGAAGACGAAGGTATTCACAAATTTGCCATTGGTTTCTAATCTCCACCGTTTAATCATCTTAATTCCGTTTTGATCCATTCGAGTTGCGTTAGATTCGTGTCAGTGTGCTCTACGCAGTAGTTCTAATATTTTTCATATCATACGTTTTTCTATATAAAGCTAAATATTAAATTGATTAGTGTACATGTGACCAATTTTATAATTATTAAAAGCAATGAAAGTAAACGTCGGTCTTTTATAATTAAATATTAATTTGATCAATGTTCGCTTATATGTTTACAATCATAATCTAATTAGATTAATCACGCTACATGTAATATATTCATGTATATCTCTTTTGCAAAGATAATGTTTAATATTCCATTATGTAATAATATCTATATAATAAAATGCGGTTAGCTTGAACTTGATTTTGATGTAAATATGATGTTATTAAGTAAAGTATTAAATTGGATTAATGCTTTATGCAAATGGTTTTCTAAATTAAAAACAGCATCGGTTAATATTTAGCTTTTCATATATTTTTAAGTTATAAATTATTTAGCTTAAACACGTCTCATTCATAATTCGGTGAGATACTCTCACGTGTTTATTCCTTTGCAAAGTAAATGATTTAATAATATGAGACATGTTTATAAATAAAACATGATTAGTTTAACTCAGATTTGGACTAAGCATAGTTTAACTAATCTAAGTTAATAACCTTTATCAATTTTATTTAATTAAAATAATCAAGCGTGTAGTTGTTTCTTTTATATAATATAAATGTAATTTGATTAATAATTATTTAATAGCATTTTAGTTAAAATCAACATAGGCTGTAATTCCGTTTTCGTTCTTGTTGCCTTGCGACCGTGCCGATGTAAGATACACTTGAACAATGTCATGTACCATGTCACATGTTTATGAAATTAATCCTACTAATTTGATTAAGGATTAGGTAAACTTGTTTCTAATCTTTTTACAAATATTAGTCAACTTAAATATGTATTTATTGGTTATAATTTGTATAGTTAAACATGATTCATATAAATCCAATTTAGATGCACTTATATTAATATGTATTCAATGCCTTTTTGAATTAAAGTTAATTTAGGTTTATTCTCCGGTCTTTTATAAATAATAAAATGATAACTTGATAAATAACAACTTGAATATTTCTTTGTTAATTATAATCTGTTTAGTTAAATATGAAATCTATAAATAATTTGATTAATGTTTATCTAATGATTATTTATTTATTTATTAAAAACAACTTAGGTTTATAACTCCGGTATCTTATAAATAGATGATAATATGATCGATATCAACTTAAACGACTTTTTCAATTATGACTTCTTAGTTTAAACATGAATCGTAAATGCTTACACTCAGCTTGTCACATGTTCTACCTTTCTAAAGTATAAATGTTTAAATGACTTAAATACTATGATATATTTATAAATAGAATATGGCTAAGGTATAACGTTAGCTTTTATAATTCAACATAATTTGGTTAGTTCCACTTTAGTGTATTTCCCTAAAATATATAACGCTTTATTTTGATAACTAAAATGAATCAAGTTTATATTCGGTCTTCACAGTTATGTTGCAATCGTCTCGATAGTCGCGTGTCCTCTTTAATGGTAGCTCCGTTATCCGTCGTTCTTGCGTTTTCGTGACTGTAGCAACGTACCGTGTCATTTAGTGCGTTCTCTTTTTAAGCGTTTCTTGTGTTTGATGCATATTCTTAGATGTGTGTATTGTTTGTCTATTTGTGTTGCTTGGTTGCTACGAGTAGAGGAAGCGTGGTTCGTTAGCGCTAAAGACTAGGAGCTGAGGACCAACAGTCGAAGCAAAAGTTGGAGACCGGAAGATAGCAGCTGAAGATTCTGAGCAGCTTAACCTTGGGAAAGAGGCAAGTATAATATGGGACTATCCTTGTTACCTATTCACTGAAATTATCATACATATGCATGTGTCCTCCTTGACAACCATAGAGATTATAACTTAGCTATTGATATCTTGTTTCCTTGTCACCTATGGGACTTTGCATTGGGTAGCTTTTGCTAGCGCTGAACATAAACTATGATCTTGTAATATGATTAATAGAATATGCAACAACACTAAAAGATGATATTTTGATTACTGTTTAAAGAGGGCTAGAGCATGGGGTTATTTTTGGTGCTCTAGTTTCTCTCCATAAGGACTCATCTGTAAGCGAACATCCGGGACTTACAGTACAACTGTGAGGGCTATATGGCTCTGGCTTTAGTCAAGTATGAGGACCTTTTCTAGCTTGTTAGTGGTAACCTTTATGGCGTAAGAATGGCTTGACGAATCAGGTATAGTGCGGCCTCTGTCCTTATGTGTATAGGCTGCGCGTTATTGTGCCATTTGGAAGGGGGGCTCTACATCTGTTTGCCGAGTGAATCTAATGGCCCTAACTTGTTAGACGAACCTTTGAAAGACTTCATAGTGAACCCTGCCGACCTTCCTTGGTAGTGGGTCAAGAGGTTGATCGCCTCGGGCGAAAGGGTAAATCACGACTCACAGTGAAAGTGTACAACCTCTGCAGAGTGTAAAACTGTTATAACAGCCGTGCTCACGGTCACGAGTGGCCTTGGACCCTTACGGAATAGATGAATATTTATTGGTTTAATATGTGTTTTGCTATTCATTATTCATATTTATATTGATCATATGTTTATTGTGGGATTAATGCAAACCTGATTCTACTCATATGATAAAATTGTGATAATTAAAAGCTAAATGCTGTAAACCAGTGTCTAACCTTTTGAGCCTCATGAACCCCGTGTTATATTTGTTGAGTTCGACATGGACTCACCCTTGCTATTTCCCCACACTCCAGTGTGTAGTGGGGTGCTGCTTGGAAGAAGGATGAAAGTGTAGTGGAGTTTCCAGAAGTCTTTTCAGAAGTGCCTGGCATACGGAGCCCCCAGTCAGCCGTCCCTGAGAAGAATGGAGCCCGAGCAGAAGCTTAGCCACCGTTCTGCGATACTCTGATAGTTGTAAGTGTTAATATATTATGTTTCCCACTTTATATAAACATTGTTTTGATATCTCTATTCTGTTGTTGTATGTGTGGACTTCCTGGGCACACATATGACGAGCCTGGTTTTGTTCTTTGCAAAACCGGGTGTGACAGAGTGGTATCAGAGCGGTGTTGACTGTAGGACGTATGCCAAGTAGCACTGGACGTATTCTAAAACTTATTTTACTATAAAACTATTATCTCATCCCTTGACTCATTGGTCTTGACTATTTCCTCTTCCTTGTCCTATTGTATCCCTTCCTTGGTAGCTTCCTTTGAGCTATTATTTCTTACTCCCTTGGTTTTTGATTTGTGTTATTTTTACCAAAATTTTTCTAATCTTACCTTGTTCAAAAATTCGATGGCCTTTTCATCATCTATAATCTGCCATGTAGGATGACCACCATTGTTGAAGAAGCATGTGTAGTGTCGATGATTGTGCTGTGTGCTTGTTTTGCTTGATGTGTTGCTTGTGTGTTGTCCTTGTTCTCGTGTTTTGAAGGTGGCCCGGAAGGTTTTGTCTTGAGAAGTAGCCCAATCTATGTTAAGTGGGGTAGTGTCATCTTCTGTTCTACTTAATTTTTCAATCAATCCTAATTCTTATCATTTTCTTTTACACCGTTTCTGTCTACCCTTGGTTGTCATGTTGCCTTCTTTATCTCATCTTAATGGAGGATCAACACATGAAGGACTCATCAATAGTAGTAAGCCTTAAAGAAAGTGTTGCCTTCAATGACATCGCCAGGTGGAACAAGATCTTTGTTAAGTGGGGTAGCGTCCGCCACCATCATCAATCTCAAGTCCTGAGACAAGAAGACTCAAAGACCAATCCCAATCTTATTATCAACTTTTGCTAGTCCTTGCCCCTTAACCAATCTCACTTTCTCGCCATCAATCTTTATCTTTCTTATCACCTTTTTGTCGATCTTCGATGGTCGTTCTTACACCTCATTAATCTCGAAACAATCTTAAAGAGCTATCTTCAATTTCTTTATCCAACTTTGTTAATCCTTAATCTCTATATTATATCTCGACAAAGGTCTTAGAACAACCTTGATAATCAGCTTTATCTTTCTTCATTGATAACCAGCTTTATCTTTCTTCCTAGTCTCTCCGAATCTCGGGACGAGATTCATGTTAAGTGGGGTAGAATTGTCACACCCCAAAATTTTTGATTTTGGGTTGTGCATAGAAAACACTAATTAAAATAAATGTTTTAATATTCGGATAAAATTTCCTAAGTTTAGTTTATGATAGCATCAATTAGTTATAAAAAAAATAATATCTTTCTTCTCCAGCACGTCTTTATCTTTTTCCGCAATCAATATTCCTTGTTTCTCATCTTAAGTTCTCGTTGGAAGTTTTCTAAAATCTTTTCTTTATAACGTAAATTATTCCTTTCAGTTTCTCGTCCATCAATCAATCTCTACAAACTTCTCGAGAATTTTTCCGACTTTTTCTGTAGCTTGTTTCCACTTGTCTGTGAGCATAATCTAATTTTTAGATGCTCCAAAATTACCTTTCAGTGAGCTCCAAATATTTTATTTGGATTCCTCATGTTCCATAATGTCTCTGGAAAATTTCCATGAATTTTCGGAGCTTTCAGAGTATTTTTCATGGCTTAAATAATAATTCTGGACTTTTCTGGAATTATTTTATCCATGAAATTAATTAATTCCGAAAATAATAAATACCTCATTTTCCACCAAAGCCTGTGTGCAATAATCCTAAATGCCCATTCATTTATTTACTAATGGGCTTTAATAATTAATTAGGCCTATTAGTAAAGATGGAGGGTGCAACGTCAATTAGCACCATATCGCTAGTTGACATGGAGGTGGAGAGTTTTTCTCCCAATATATACGCACCTACCCCATGGGCAAAGCACACCAAAAACTACCGTGGAGGAGCCCCTAGTTTGGGAAATCTCTCGGGTAGTAAATTAGAATTTTCTCCCTTCTTATCGTGTCGCCGCCGCCGCTGTTTCCGCCGCCGCCGCTGTCGCCGCCGCTGTTGCCGCCGCCGCCGCTGTTGCCGCCGCCGCCGCTGTTGCCGCCGCCGTCGCTGTTGCCGCCGCCGCCGCTATTGCCGCCCGCCGCCGCTGTTGCCGTTCGCCGCCGCTGTTGTTGTCCGCCGCCGCTAAGCTCGTATCGCGAGCCGCCGCTCGTAGCTCCGTCCACCCCTCGCCGAAGTTCGTCATGTACAGTTTGCGTTCCGGCGAATTTCCGGCGAACTTTTTCGGTCAGTTCGTCGCGTTCCAGCGAAATCCGTCACCACCAAAAGGTTCCTATCAATCTCCTCTACGCCGTCATGCCTTCTTTTTCCCAAATCCATGCTCGTTCATCGTTTTCCTAATGCATCTTTATCTTTTCCGGCGAACTTCACCATGGTTCCTCTGTTTCAGCCTATCCCCGGCCAAGGCCGCGGCCCTACTCGATAAGGGCCTGGCGCTGCCGCCCCTGGACCTCACCCGCGCGCCCTCTCATCGCAGCCGCCCGGGCCGAGAGCCCCTGCCTCGCGCCTCCTGCTCCTTCGAGCAGAACAGGTAGACGACGCCGCTGGTGTGGTCACTCGGCCACCCATGCTGCAGACCGAGCGGGCCGTCTCGGCCCCATGCGTTGGCCCGTGACGTGCCGTGCGCCGCTGCAGGTCCGGTCCGGCCAAGCCCCGGCCGAGGGTGAGCCCCTCCTTGCCCAGCGCATGAGCAGCAGCAAGTCACCTTCGTGCGTGCGTTCGTGAAGATGCGGAAGAAGACGAAGGTATTCACAAATTTGCCATTGGTTTCTAATCTCCACCGTTTAATCATCTTAATTCCGTTTTGATCCATTCGAGTTGCGTTAGATTCGTGTCAGTGTGCTCTACGCAGTAGTTCTAATATTTTTCATATCATACGTTTTTCTATATAAAGCTAAATATTAAATTGATTAGTGTACATGTGACCAATTTTATAATTATTAAAAGCAATGAAAGTAAACGTCGGTCTTTTATAATTAAATATTAATTTGATCAATGTTCGCTTATATGTTTACAATCATAATCTAATTAGATTAATCACGCTACATGTAATATATTCATGTATATCTCTTTTGCAAAGATAATGTTTAATATTCCATTATGTAATAATATCTATATAATAAAATGCGGTTAGCTTGAACTTGATTTTGATGTAAATATGATGTTATTAAGTAAAGTATTAAATTGGATTAATGCTTTATGCAAATGGTTTTCTAAATTAAAAACAGCATCGGTTAATATTTAGCTTTTCATATATTTTTAAGTTATAAATTATTTAGCTTAAACACGTCTCATTCATAATTCGGTGAGATACTCTCACGTGTTTATTCCTTTGCAAAGTAAATGATTTAATAATATGAGACATGTTTATAAATAAAACATGATTAGTTTAACTCAGATTTGGACTAAGCATAGTTTAACTAATCTAAGTTAATAACCTTTATCAATTTTATTTAATTAAAATAATCAAGCGTGTAGTTGTTTCTTTTATATAATATAAATGTAATTTGATTAATAATTATTTAATAGCATTTTAGTTAAAATCAACATAGGCTGTAATTCCGTTTTCGTTCTTGTTGCCTTGCGACCGTGCCGATGTAAGATACACTTGAACAATGTCATGTACCATGTCACATGTTTATGAAATTAATCCTACTAATTTGATTAAGGATTAGGTAAACTTGTTTCTAATCTTTTTACAAATATTAGTCAACTTAAATATGTATTTATTGGTTATAATTTGTATAGTTAAACATGATTCATATAAATCCAATTTAGATGCACTTATATTAATATGTATTCAATGCCTTTTTGAATTAAAGTTAATTTAGGTTTATTCTCCGGTCTTTTATAAATAATAAAATGATAACTTGATAAATAACAACTTGAATATTTCTTTGTTAATTATAATCTGTTTAGTTAAATATGAAATCTATAAATAATTTGATTAATGTTTATCTAATGATTATTTATTTATTTATTAAAAACAACTTAGGTTTATAACTCCGGTATCTTATAAATAGATGATAATATGATCGATATCAACTTAAACGACTTTTTCAATTATGACTTCTTAGTTTAAACATGAATCGTAAATGCTTACACTCAGCTTGTCACATGTTCTACCTTTCTAAAGTATAAATGTTTAAATGACTTAAATACTATGATATATTTATAAATAGAATATGGCTAAGGTATAACGTTAGCTTTTATAATTCAACATAATTTGGTTAGTTCCACTTTAGTGTATTTCCCTAAAATATATAACGCTTTATTTTGATAACTAAAATGAATCAAGTTTATATTCGGTCTTCACAGTTATGTTGCAATCGTCTCGATAGTCGCGTGTCCTCTTTAATGGTAGCTCCGTTATCCGTCGTTCTTGCGTTTTCGTGACTGTAGCAACGTACCGTGTCATTTAGTGCGTTCTCTTTTTAAGCGTTTCTTGTGTTTGATGCATATTCTTAGATGTGTGTATTGTTTGTCTATTTGTGTTGCTTGGTTGCTACGAGTAGAGGAAGCGTGGTTCGTTAGCGCTAAAGACTAGGAGCTGAGGACCAACAGTCGAAGCAAAAGTTGGAGACCGGAAGATAGCAGCTGAAGATTCTGAGCAGCTTAACCTTGGGAAAGAGGCAAGTATAATATGGGACTATCCTTGTTACCTATTCACTGAAATTATCATACATATGCATGTGTCCTCCTTGACAACCATAGAGATTATAACTTAGCTATTGATATCTTGTTTCCTTGTCACCTATGGGACTTTGCATTGGGTAGCTTTTGCTAGCGCTGAACATAAACTATGATCTTGTAATATGATTAATAGAATATGCAACAACACTAAAAGATGATATTTTGATTACTGTTTAAAGAGGGCTAGAGCATGGGGTTATTTTTGGTGCTCTAGTTTCTCTCCATAAGGACTCATCTGTAAGCGAACATCCGGGACTTACAGTACAACTGTGAGGGCTATATGGCTCTGGCTTTAGTCAAGTATGAGGACCTTTTCTAGCTTGTTAGTGGTAACCTTTATGGCGTAAGAATGGCTTGACGAATCAGGTATAGTGCGGCCTCTGTCCTTATGTGTATAGGCTGCGCGTTATTGTGCCATTTGGAAGGGGGGCTCTACATCTGTTTGCCGAGTGAATCTAATGGCCCTAACTTGTTAGACGAACCTTTGAAAGACTTCATAGTGAACCCTGCCGACCTTCCTTGGTAGTGGGTCAAGAGGCTGATCACCTCGGGCGAAAGGGTAAATCACGACTCACAGTGAAAGTGTACAACCTCTGCAGAGTGTAAAACTGTTATAACAGCCGTGCTCACGGTCACGAGTGGCCTTGGACCCTTACGGAATAGATGAATATTTATTGGTTTAATATGTGTTTTGCTATTCATTATTCATATTTATATTGATCATATGTTTATTGTGGGATTAATGCAAACCTGATTCTACTCATATGATAAAATTGTGATAATTAAAAGCTAAATGCTGTAAACCAGTGTCTAACCTTTTGAGCCTCATGAACCCCGTGTTATATTTGTTGAGTTCGACATGGACTCACCCTTGCTATTTCCCCACACTCCAGTGTGTAGTGGGGTGCTGCTTGGAAGAAGGATGAAAGTGTAGTGGAGTTTCCAGAAGTCTTTTCAGAAGTGCCTGGCATACGGAGCCCCCAGTCAGCCGTCCCTGAGAAGAATGGAGCCCGAGCAGAAGCTTAGCCACCGTTCTGCGATACTCTGATAGTTGTAAGTGTTAATATATTATGTTTCCCGCTTTATATAAACATTGTTTTGATATCTCTATTCTGTTGTTGTATGTGTGGACTTCCTGGGCACACATATGACGAGCCTGGTTTTGTTCTTTGCAAAACCGGGTGTGACAGAAAAGGATGTATTGCTGATAGAAAATATGGTCGGGAATGCTTAGGGGCGTCATCCCCTTATTTTATATACACTGTGGGCCTAGGGGTCGAACCCTAGAAGGTTTAGGGATGTCGCCGATCATAGCAAAGCGTTATATAATAAAATAGGCATTATTTGGTGAATTAATAATTATGACCAGTTTAATATGTTGGTTGAGATCACATTCCAACACTTTTGACTTTTACATATAACACTAATTGTTCATCCCAATCCACCTCAATACATGTGGATTGAGGTGAATACGAGTGCAGCCAAATAAGGCCTAATATGGATCGGTTATGGCTCATGAAATGTTGTGTAGGTGCATTAACAAAACTAAAGATGGCTTCCAGTGACTTTTAGTTTATCAAGCAATTTACGTAGAGCTTGTATGGACCGAGTTTACATATACATGCAAAAGAAATCCCTACTATTACATCCTTTTGTATTCCATAGCATGGCATAACGAGCAAAAGCTTCTTCTGTGCCCATTAAATATTTACCTCTGCAAACTTGGGTACAACGACCTAAATCGCCACTGCAGATTCACATAGTTACATAAGTACATGAAAATTCTGAGGCTGAAGAATCGTTGTTGCTTATCACAGAATAAGATAACTTTTGAATGATGCCCGACCTTTCATTATATCATGCAGAATTGGAGCTTAATTAGCTCAACAAGCGAAGCTAAGCTTAGTAATCGCCTAATTCTACAATATTAAAGGATAAGATTAACTTCAAGTTGAACTTTGAGTAACAACCTTTTTACATCTTACCCAACCCATGTGAGGATTATCTAACTTTTGAATGACGCCCGACGCTTTGTTGGATCATGAAGAACTAGAGCTTAGCTGAACAAGGGAAGCATATGTGCCATCCTTTATCTGCATCAACTCTTCATGCCTGCCTTTCTCGGTTACTGCCCCATTCTTCAGGACAGCAATGATGTGTGCACCTATAATTGTTGACAAGCGATGTGCTACCACTACCGTTGTTCTACCAACCATCACTTGGTCCAGCGCCTCTTGCACCACTCGCTCTGACTCTGCATCTAGCGCGCTTGTTGCCTCATCTAGCAGGAGCACCTTGGGATCCTTGATGATGGCCCTTGCGATGGCGACACGCTGCTTCTGCCCCCCTGACAGTTGGATTCCTCTTTCGCCGACAATGGTGTTGTACCCGTCAGGCAAAGCAGATATGAACTGATGTGCATTGGCTGCTTCAGCAGCAGCAACAATCTCTTCTTCAGATGCCGCCCCTTGCTTCCCATAAGCTATGTTGGAGCGGATGGTGTCATTGAATAGTACGGGCTCTTGGGAAACTAGTCCAACTTGCTGCCGAAGCCAGCTAACTTTGAGGGCTTGAAGTTCCACATCATCAAAGAGGATCTTACCGGAGTCTGGATCATAGAACCTTTCAAGTAGTGCAATCGCTGTGGACTTGCCACTTCCACTCTCCCCAACTAGTGCAACAGTCTGCAAGTGGTAATGTCACAAAAAATTAGTTCAGTTCAAAATTGTATATTACTACTTTGTTCTTATCGAATTTCACCTTTCCAGAAGGAATGCTCAATGATAGATCCTTGAAGATTTGAACATTTGGTCGTGACGGATACTTGAAGCACACATTCTTGAAATCAATTTCACCCCTCACACTTGTGATGGTGATACCATCCTCACAGCTATAGTCGATCTTAGATTCCCGGTCAAGAATTTCAAAGACAGATGCAGCCGCATCATTAGCCTTGGTGCTGTCTGCGCCAATTGCACTTGTTCGCGAGATTCCACTAGTTGCTAAAACTAATACGAAGAAGACCTGAAAGCCACTACTAGACCAGTTAACCACAACATGTGAAACCATCAATTCTATGCACAATAATAATAAAAAATGATCTCACCCTAAACACTTCAGGAAATGTTGCCGTTCCTTGCTGAACAAACTTGGCACCAACATAGAAGCACAGAGCATATGTAAAGTAGAAGGCAAGGAATGAGAAGCCAAACCCCAAGCCACCAACAATGCCTTCCCTTATTCCTTGTTTTATGGGAGATTCACATTTCTTCTCATAGGCGTCCATCACTTTCTTCTCAGCAGAAAACGATGCTATAGTTCTGATGCCGCCGATTGCATCAGTAGCTACTTGACTCGCTTCTTCATACTTCAACTGCGTCCCACCAAACAATTAGAGAAATTTTTTTTCCATATGATAAATGCTTGTAGGAACAACATTTGTGATTTATCCATAGCATGTACCTTTGCATTTTTGTTGAGACCTTTAAGGAACTTCATTTGGGCATAGCCTTGGAAACCCACAAAAGGAACCACCACAGTGATAATCAATGCTAGCTTCCAGTTTGCAACTACTGCTATTGTGAAGCCTGATATGACAGTGGATACAGTCTGAACATTAAGTGCTAAATTGTCCCCAACAAGTCGCCTAACATTCATAGCATCAATTGATAGCCTTGCACCAATTGTTCCACTAAAGTAAAATAAAAGGAAATTTATGGTATGAGTGATGATGGTTGTTGTAGTGCTAACTGCATATAAGTTATTCATAAAAAGCATTTGGTCATTTATACTTTTCTTAGTACTGAAAATAGGTGTAACAAAGATGAATGATGTCTGATAAAAATATTTGACAACATAGTAATATTGTCTTCTATGGTCAGGTCAACATAATTAATGATTTTTGTAGTGTTCAGAATAAAAAAACTACGAATATGCTTTTATAAGATTTCTGCATCACTTGATTGAATACAAATATATATATATGTGTGTGTGTGTGTGTGTGTGTGTGTGTGTGTGTGTGTGTGTGTGTGTGTGTGTGTGTGTGTGTGTGTGTGTATACAAATATTTTAACATATTTTAAGTGAGAGCAACAACCAAGACACTAATTTCATAGTTACACATGAAAAAACCAACTGGAGGAATGTTTCTTAGGATAACAGGAAAACAGGTTATTTTGAAACATAATGAATTGAACACACCTTGAGTGTTCAGGTTTATCAAACCAGCTGATCTCTTGGCGCATTACACTTTGGAATGTTAGTGATCGCACGCGCTCCACAAGCTTCCCACCAGCTAATCCAAATAGGAAGTATTCTATTGGAATAAGAACAAATGCACAGGCACCCAGCACAACAAACATGCTTGCCCAGAACTTGGAGTCCTTTAGTAGTTCTGCCGGTGGCTCATAAAACACCTTTATTGCGGTTGAAATTAATGTGCCATATATTGGAAAAATGACTCCATGCATCGCGGCAGTTATAGAACCAAGTGCAAGAACAAGAGCTTCTGGTTTGTTCAGATAGAAGAGTCTACCAATTGGAGCTTTCTTTGGAGCTCTAGTCATTTTGTCGGTGGTCTCCTCTACATCAGGAGATCCATTAAGTTCCATAGGATCAGGTAGGCTAAGTGGAGCAAGGAAGGAGTGCCTACCACTATGCCCAAAAGAGGAAGATCCTTTACTAGTTGATCTCTGCCTGGAGATACTTTGGCTTCTTGGTTTGCTATTAGTAGATCTTGAGCCAAAACCATTTGTTACTATGATATAAGGGTCAACACTAGAAAACTCTGCCCCTTGTCGTGTCTCTTGTAGATGTATGAGCTGAGAGTAAGCACCTTCAGGTATCTTCATTAGTTCTACATGTGAGCCTGCTCAGAGTTCATACAAGGAAAAGTTATCTACCTAAGCATGCAGCTCAAATATCATGCTGAGCAAAAAAGAATGAATATTTTATTACCATACAAAAGGACTAACAATTTTTAGGATGACAATAAGGGCATATTATGGCTATTACATAATTAGTAGATAGACTGTCTGCTATCTGTCAATTAGTTATCAGAAACATCTTGCATTGGTGCTTTACATGATTTCTATTTATCTAAAATAAAATATGCTCCTAAGATTAAAAATATGGCTGTAACTTGTATCTATTTATAGTTTCATTTGGTATAAACATTGTACTTTGCGACCTACAGTCTTATAGGACAGCACATGGGGGCAACATGGGAACAATTTTTTTTCCTAGAGATTAAAGGAAAACACATCTATTTCTAGGATTTTAATTAGTCTTCAAATTTCACATATTGTACCTTGTTCAACCATCTTCCCATGTTGCAGGACAGAGATCACATCAGCATTCTTCACTGTGCTTAGGCGATGAGCAACAACAATTGTAGTCCTTTCTAACATTACCCTATTCAAAGCTTCTTGAACTACCCTCTCAGATTCCATATCCAATGCGCTGGTTGCTTCATCAAGTAGTAAGATCCTAGGGTTCTTTACGATTGCTCTAGCAATTGCTATTCTTTGCTTCTGCCCTCCAGACAGTTGAGTTCCACGTTCCCCAACCAATGTGTCAAGACCCTATAATGTTCACAAGATATACTGATTAATAATGTGTGGCAGAAAGTTAGTGACTAATTAACATTGTGAGTGCATTAGTTTATATGTACATTTGGTAACTTATCAATGAATTTAGCAGCATTTGCAAGCTCAGTTGCTCCCTTGATCTCTTCTAGTGTTAAATTTTCCATTCCATAGGCAATGTTTTCCCTGATTGTAGTTGAGAATAACACTGGTTCTTGGCTGACGAGACCAATTTTTCCTCTTATCCATCCAAGGTTCATTCTTCTGATGTCAACTCCGTCAATCAAAACTTCTCCAGCCTGTGGATCATAGAACCTCTCCACCAAGCTGATCACGGTCGACTTCCCACTGCCACTCTCCCCAACTAGGGCCATAGTTGTGCCATTTGGTACTCGCAATGAGAATCCATCAAATACTAAATGTTCAGACCTGGTAGGATAGCTGAAGTACACATCCTTCAGTTCAACATCACCCTTTACGTCCTCCAATATGACACCTGTGGTATCATATATATCAATATCTGGTTTCCGTTCAATTGTCTTGAACATTCTATATGCTGCTCCTTGACCTTCAGCAAAAGCTGTTACTGATGGTGTTGCCTGACCTAAGGACCTGCATAATAGACATATTTAACTACAATTAGCAAAGCTGATTGGTTTGCAAAAAATAAAAAAACAGCTATGGAAAGACCCTGCTAAAAGCACACGAGATTGAAAATATGTTATACTCCATGTTTTATAACTTTTTTTTGAGAGAATGTTTTATAACATATTGAAGTAGATATTAAGATATATTCACATCGAGGGTGTGAGGCCCATCCACGTAGAAGCATTTGGTCATTTATCATGAACGTTATTGCTCATTTAAGAATCTTCAGTGATCATGATCACTTAGGTTATGATACTTACATTGCGCCGATCATGACAGCCATTATGATAGAAATAACCATGCCGCCATTGTATCCTTGCTCAACTATCAGTCTAGATCCATACCAAACGGCCAACCCATAACTGCAAAATAAGATTGCCATTACAGAACCCAAGCCAAGTCCATTTACAGCACCTTCTTGTAGAGCAGATTCATATGCTTTTCTTATGAACTTGTTATATGTTCTTATAGCTTGCTTCTCGCCATTGAATGACACAACCTTCAAAGCATAAGCAGATCAGCTAGGTTACCAGAACATCACAATACTAGCTACCTTATTACAAGTAAAGGAGGCAAGAGTGAATAACCACAAAGAAGTTGCACTAACCGTTCTAATTGCTCCAAGCATTTGTTCCACAACATTCCCAGCATCACCATATTTTGCTTGCATGCGGGTGGAGAGTCTTGTCATCACCTTTGAAACAATCGCACCAGCAATGGCAGTTGGAGGAATGCTTGAGAGCATAACAAGGGCCAAGAGCCATCCTCTCACAAATGCAATAATAAAGCCACCAACAAAAGTAGAAAGGAGCTGTATGGACTTCCCAACCTAATGAAAAATATGTGCATAAATACCCCAAAGAGTTAACAAGGGAACAGTTCTTACGGTTTATCAGATGTTCATAAACAAACCGAGTACATATATTTTTCTTCTTGAAGAATATTAAGGTACAAAACTATGCAATACTTGATAGCAAGTTCATGTTACCAACATTGTGTAACATTAGGATTTGGCTTCTCTGTCGACTTTGCTTTTCTACACACTTTTTTTTGTAAGTCATGTGCAAAAGTATATGTTTAATCATTGTACACACTTTTTTGAAACTCATCTCAGGGGAAAAAATCTTCGCCATGTTGCTTATAGAAACCTATAGCATAAAAAATGCAATCAAACATAAGCCTTTTTTGTACACGCTCGACCATATTGGTCATGGATATCCAAAAAGGGAAAAAAAGGAGAACATGCATTGCGCGTATTTTATTAAGAGGAGAGACTGCGACCACGCGTCGAAGAGTTCAGAATATGTACATCGAAGAAGAAATGCAGTTTAGCTATTAGCCTTTCACTTCCTACAGTCTCAAAGGAGCGTACCTTTTCTCCAATGGCATCTTGAATTAGGAATGTATCCCCTGCCATCCTCTCAATCACTTGTCCAGTGCTCATTTCCATGTCAAAGAATGCAATATCCTGCCTTAGAATTGCCTTGAGATACAAGGCTCTGATTCGTGCTGCTTGTCTTTCTCCAGTAATTGTCCAACATGATACCTCTAGCAAAATATCAAGTTACTAAATTGACAGAGATTTGTTTCCAGTAATATCCACTACTGAAAAGAAATTCAGGAAAACAAATCTTCTGTATAAGTAATCATTCCTAAAGTTGGCAAATTCTGAAATCAAAAGAGGATTTCTGCCCAGTAATGGCTATGACAAATTTTGGATAGGAAATACAGCACTCACGAAGTGTTGACGCAAGCCCTGCTCCAATGGCAAGATAAACGAAGTTCGTTATCACCTGGGAACAGGAAACAGGGCATTGTTCAAAGAAAGAAAAAGAAAACAAAGCCAGTTACCCCATAAAACAAGCGCTAATTAACCTATATATTTATTCTTTCTAGATGACCAGTACAGTTTTGTTTCAGATTCGAGTTCCCCTCATTTACAATCATTTGTAAAGGAGTCCTTTGTAGTTTTACATGAAAGCTATTTAACAGGGGCAATATTACGGTACTCCCTGTCGCAGGATTGTAACCACGGCGAGCATCATGGTTGTTCATCGGAAGTCGATATGTGGGTCTCCGATAGCTCGGACACTCAATCCATGGAAGGGACACTACTCGATTTATCCAAGTCCGGGTTTCTAAGCCCTACATCCAGCAGTATATAGTGATCTTTGTGTTAGGAATACCCAATCGGGGGAAGAAATTTTGAATGGTAATGTAGGCAGGGGTTTCCGAGGAATCCAAATAACCTCTGGTTTTTTTTTCAGATTTGGCGAGCATCCGGAATAACTAGTGAATTACAACTCTATATTGTACCACAATTGGTGCATTGACTTTTGCATCATTAATGTTTTTTGCCGGTTGGTTCCATTATCACAAAGCCGCTCCAAATTAGCTTGGTTCCAAGATGTAGCATCCATGTTGAATCACCACTTCGCGAGGTTATTAGGACTTGGGTCTCTTTCTTGGGCAGGACACCAAATCCGCCCATGGAGTTGGTGGAGTCCCTTGTCTTGTTGTGTCACACCCGTTGCGTGACCCTACCGGGAGAGTGGCCGACAGGGCCTCATGTCCGTTGAACAGACAGATGGCGCAACATCTCATTACCTGTCAGTCCTCGAGCGTTTGACGTGTTCCTGAGCTGGAGCCTGGCAGATGGGCCAGATCCTGGCAAATAGCTCAAGACACCGGTTGCCACCCGGGCGCTAGGTGGAGGTCAAGCTCGGGCCACTATCGCTCGGTCTAGGGCTATGGCCAAGCCCCGGCCCTGAGCATTGGGCGACGGATGTGGGGGCGCTTGGGCTCGTCTTGACTCCCTCCGAAGGGTACACGCAAGCGTATTTGATGGGTATAACCGAGCGATCTATGGGATCGGTCGGGGTCCGTTGGTCGGCTTCCTGATCTTTCCCAAGAACTTAACATATCCTTATGTTAGACTCTCGTCAGATACCATGTAAAAGTATTTTTTTAGCAAGTTCATAATATATACAACATTATGCTCATGTACATCGTAGTAAAAAAGTATACAAAAGTCATGTGAGGAACACATCGTTCGAACCGGGAAAACCCGTTAAACATGTCATGTCAAATTATGGTCTGATGTAATGATAACTAATATAATTTTAGAGACAAAACACGTTACAGACACGATTAAAAACATGTTAGGGAGAGAGAAACGGAAAGGAAAGAGAGAGAATAGAAAGGGAGGGAGTTGAGAAGAAAGGGCTAGAGACAAAAATAATATCTCAACGTAGTTATTTTTCTCTCAAGTCCAAAATGGACATTTTAATCTGTATGGTGTTTTTTTTAGCAATTTTATAAATCAGATTGTCTACTAGCCAAGTAGATTTTGTTTCATTGTTTGCTGGTAACAAGATATTACTTTTAACGTACTGTAGTATAATTTTTTTAAAATATAATATGAGATAGATCCCACCATTCAGTCACTAAATTTATAAAGCTGGCCAGTCATTCACAGGTCAATTTTGTCTTAGAAAGCCCTAAAAACCAAGTCCATCTAATCACCACAGCTCTAAAAAAATCAGTCGGCCTCGGATGACGTGAGTGTACACGAAGACGAACGCCAAGCCCTGGGTCGCTTTCCGAGCTTGTGCACGAACGACCTAGGAAGGACTGCCCGCTTCATGTGTTTTCCATGAATATCGGATTTGGATGATTATTTTTCTCTCTTTTTGGTTATATTTAATTATTTAGCTAATTCATAAAAAAATTAATGGTTTATTAGATTCATCTATGCTATTACCTCCAACCTCTCCGTCTTAAAATATAAGAGATACAAGTTTTAATTTAAATTGTATTAACTTCGAACAAAATTATAGAAAATAAGTATAATATCAAACTAGTGTCATTGGATACATTGTGAAATTTATTTTCACATTTTACATCTTTGAGCTAACTCCCAAGTTGCAACTTCAGGCTGTGCTACCCCAGTCAGAGAGACAAGCTGGGCTGTCTTAATTTGTTTCCTCACTCTTTCTGGGTCAGGTCTCATCTCTCCTGTGTTTCTTTAGAGTAATTCAACCCCTCATAGCTCGGCTCGGAGTGAGGTGGTGGTGATTGTAAGGGGCCAGTTTCTTTCTCTCTATAATACAAAGATACGAAGCTCTCTTTTGTATTCGAGAAAAAATAAAGTTGTGCTAAACAGCCATTTGTACTTGTTCCAGTGGATGTCCTTAATTTTTCAGTAAACAGATTCTATCGATATGATCCAATGGGACCCCATCACCGAAATTCAATCGCACATCTCTGGAAGCAGGGATATGTCCAATTCTGAACATGTTCCCCATAAACTGACAAAATGGGAATGGTAACTTGTATGCTTTAGTGTTTGGAGAATCTAAAACGACAGGTAGCAATCTCTTTACAAATCTCCTTTCTAATATGAGCTAATGCATATTTATTCAGATCATTTGTTCCTTCCTTATTGTACTTCTCTTCAAGACAATGTCATCTGTTAGGAGCAGGGTTTTTTTTACCGACCGGTCACCCCAAACCGCCGGCCTCCGGTTCCGGTTTACCGGTAACCGGTCGGTAACCGGTCGAATTTGAATTTGAATTCAAACGCGCCTTCGGTTCGGTTTGTCACCGGTTTACCAGGCGGTTTGAAGCGGTAACCGCTCGGTTTGAGCGGTTTACTGCTCGGTTTGAGTTTGGAATTTTCTTTTTTCTTTTTTTTTTCAAACTTCTATACGTATAAATAAATACTAAACGAACTCGAATTTGAAAAAATTTTACACCATTAGCTTCTATAAATCATGAACTATTTTTAGGAATTTTTTCAGCATTTTTGTTTTTTTCAAATTTTAAATTTGAATTTGGGGGCCTTAACGGGCCGGGACCGGGATTTTTTTTCTTTTTTTTCAAACTTCTATACGTATAAATAAATACTAAACGAACTCGAATTTGAAAATTTTTTACACCATTGGCTTCTATAAATCATGAACTATTTTTAGGAATTTTTTCAGCATTTTTTTTTCAAATTTTAAATTTGAATTTGGGGAATACCTAACCAGACCGGACCGGAACCGGTCCGGCCCGGTTAGGCCGGTAACCGCGGTAAACCGCGGTTTACCGAGCGGTTTTTTTAACCCTGGTTAGGAGTCATGCAGCAGCTAGCGATTTTTATATAAGATGTTTCTCCAATTCCTTTAGACCTTGTTGATTCAACGTCATCCGGTTACTCTTCGGTTCCATATTCAGTTGCCCCATGGCTCTAAAGTATACGAAATTGTGTCATATATTATTATCTACGTACTTTATGAATTCGGTGCTCCATAGATTGCAAGATTTTGTAGTGGAAAATATTTAAGGCTTGGTGTGAACCTAAAAATCAGCACTGTACAAATGGTATAGATGCAAAGTTCATTTCAACTAAATATCTGAATTTACTGCAGCATCTAACTGTTTGGTTGATTTTACATTTTCCATCTAGGCATAGGTAACTAGCATAATACCAATATAATTATAATATATAGTTCAGTATTAGATTACTAGTGACCAGTCCACAAGTTAGATAACTACAATATCATATTTTCAAAGAATAGCAGTCATATATCTCCTGTGCCAAGATATTACAAAGTTCTTTTCTCTGAACTTATGTACTCTGATCCCCTGGAAAAAAGAACTTACAAAAACAAATATGTGCACTTGCACTCCGAAGTTTGTGACCATGCCTTACTAACTGATGAAGGCTGCAACTCACTATCATTTGCTCAGCTAGTTATCTAACTGGGGTAGCACAGTCTGTAAGAACATGAACATTTTATGTACTGAAATTAAGGATGAAAACGGTCGGAAACGGTCGAAAACGGACTTACGATATAGAAAAACGAAAACGGTCGGTTCGGGATATTTCTACATTTAGCAATTAAAGAGTACAAAAAATGGTTGAAAATGGTTGTGAAACCAATTGAAACTGATAATTTTTCATGTTAAAAAACGGTTTATAATATAGAAAACGAAAACGGTCAATTCAGAATATTTCTGTTCCGTTTTCATCCCTAACTGAAATTGTATATACTATCTTGCTACTCAAAATGTATATTATCTTATGGTCTTGGTAAAGGAATATGAAGCCCCTCTTTGAACTGAAATTAAAGCAACATAATTTATTTGGTTGCAATTACATTCTTAATAATGGCAGCAAATGTCCTTTTGACTTTCATCTTTCACTTTTTCCTATTAAAGTCTATTTGCAGATCTCCATCTCTACTGTTAAACTGGAGATTGTCTTTTGATCAGAAAAAATCAGGAAGCACATATGCAACCAAGGATAGTTAAACACCGCATAGATTAACCCAACAACAGAGACAGGCTGGGCCACTCGCGTAGGGCGCGGGCGCGAGGCAAAGCCACATCTGGTTTTCTAGTTTTGTCTTAGAAAGCCCTAAAAACAAAGTCCATCTAATCACCACAGATCTAAAAAAAATCAGTCCGCCTCGGATGACGAGTGTATACGAAGAAGAACGCCAAGCCCAGGGTCCTTTTCCGAGGTTGTGCACATACGACCCTAGGAATGGCTGCCCGCTTCATGTGTTCTTCCATGAATATCGGATTTGGATGATTATTTTCTCTCTTCTAATTTATATTTAATGGCTCATATTCATCTGTGCTATCAACGGGTTTGCGGCTGCCGTGGTTTTTCATTATGTAATGTTTTGTCTTGAAAAATAAATAAAGCTGTCATCAACCATTAATTGCCACGCTGCATGACGTATATGAGTTAAAGGTGGCACGGACCTTGACGACCCTGTGGAGCACGTCCGGGGATGCGGAGGAGCCGAAGGCGTCGATGACATCGCCGAAGATGAAGGTCATGGTCGGCTGCGCCATCCCGTTGGCCACCGCCATGACGGCGCCCACGGCCATAAGCAGAGCGTCCGTCCGGTCCGCGAACGCGAAGAGCCGGTACAGCGGCACGCGCCCCACTGCCGCCGGCTTCGAATTCCGGCTGCCTGCTGCAGCTCCCTCCCGTCCTCCTCCATCTCCGGCGCTAGCTTCAACCCTCTCCCTCCTGTCGTCGTCTCCCATCAGGGTCAACTGCTACTATCCGATCGAGGATTATTCAGATGCAGTCTTGATCTTGATGATGTGTTAGTTGGCCGGCTTGCTTGCTGCTGGAGGATGCTGGCTGGTAATAAAGTGGTCAGCTTCCGTCTTCTTGGCGCGCGCGGGCGGTATGTTTGACGCCCCCGCGGCCCGCGCGGCGCGGCTGGCATATAAAACGGTCACGACTTGTGCGTGCCCGCGCTTTGGCTGCACGGCATGACGTGACCATCTGAAGAGTGTTCCGTCTGTACGCGGTGCTCCCACAGATTTCCAGCACAGAAACACTGTTCGTGTGCGTCGGCTATGTACTCGCTCCGTTTCAAATTACAAGTCACATTGAATTTTTTTATACATTTTATTTTGTTATGCATATAGATATATATTATATTTTACATACATAACAAAATAAATGTACCAAATAAGTCAAAACGACGTAAGAGAAAGTTGGTGGGATGCTTTTGTTTTTTCCGTTTTCGATCGATGTGTGTGGCCCCGAGCATTTTTTTATAACAATGAGTGCCCCGAGTATTGACCTTCTAGAAAAACCTATCTGCCGCTGCTTGTAATTAAAGGTAGTCCCAATGGGATATTTATGATGGTTTCTATATGTATTAATTAGCTTGACAGCTCAGTATTTTGCTGATGTGACAAAGGAATTAATGAGGAGAGAGAGCACAAAATGGAGAAACGATTTCTTCATAAAGGAACCGGGTCAACACTAGCACGTGCACGAAGAAACGAGGGAAACCCCGTTAGGGAGGCTCGAGTAGAGTGGAGCAGCTTCCGCGCGGATCCTGTGCGTCGCTGCCGACGTGCGCTCGCTCCCGCGCTTTCCCTCCCGCCTCTGCGCGTGCTCGCCTCTCGCTCCCGCGTCTGCTTTCCCGCGTACCCCCCCTCCCTCATTCCCCTCGCGTTGTTCCTGCCGCCGCCTCGCCATTTTCCCGCGTTCGGTCGCCTAGCTCTCCCGTGCATGGTATTTTATCCCGCGCTGCTGGCCCCAATCGGTCTCGGTCAATCGGTCTCGCTCGGCGGCATTGTAAGCAAGAGTAGCAGTGCAAGCACGCCGGTGGGGTGGGGGCGCGGAGCATCAAAGGGTCGAGGGCGGCGCTTGAAGGCCGTGGCTGCGCACAGGCACAGCGCCGCGATGCTGCTGAAGCAGCCGGTGGCGGCGAGGCTCCCGTTCCCCCTTCTCCTTCTCTCCGGTCTCCAAGCCCCCAATTCTGTCACACCCGGTTTTCTAAAGAACAAAACCAGACTAATCATATGTGTGCCCAGAAAGTCTACACATATGCCAGAATGAAAAAGTATCAGAAACAATGTTATTATATAACGTATACATAGCTAAATTAACACTTACATCAGAGTATCGCGGAATGGTGACTAAACTTCAGGCTCCATTCTTCTCAGGGACGACTGACTGGGGGTAACATATGCCTAGCACTTCTACTAGTCTTTTGGAAACTCCACTACACCTTTGTCCTTCGTCCGAGTAGCATCTTACTACACACTGGAGTGTGGGGGAAATAGCAAGAGTGAGTCCATGTCGAACTCAACAAATATAACACAGGGTTCATGAGGCACAAAAGGCTAGACACTGTTTGACTGCGTTTAGCTTTTAATCATCATATAATTAGCAATTGAGTAGCATCAAGGTATTTCAATTCCCATTAATGAACCAATGATCAATTGCAATAACGATAATGAATAGTATTAACATGAGCATAATAATAACAACAGTAATTAAACATGATATAACAATGGTGATCATCTATCTGTAAATGTTCCAAGGCCGCTCGTATCCGTGAGCACGGCTAGTATACCAGTTTTTAACTCTGCGCAGAGGTGTACACTTTCACTGTGAGTCATGATTTCCAAATGCATGGGTTTGCAAGGCCCAAAACATCAGAGACCATATAAAACCATTCAAAAGTTCGTCTAACAAGTTAGGGCCATTAGATTCACTCGGCAGGCAGATGTAGAACCCCCCTTCCCTGTGGCACAACAACCGCAGCCTATACACACTAGGCCAGGGGCTCGCACTACACCCAACGTGTCAAGCCATTCTTACGCCATTTAAGGTAACCACTAACAAACTAGAAAAGGCCTCTTGAACAACTAAAGCCAGAGCCATATAGCCCTCACAGCTGTACTGTATGTCCCGGATGATCACGTACAGATAAGTCCTTATGGAGAGAAACCAGAGCAACAATATAACCCCTTGCTCTAGCCCCCTTTTCAACAGTAATAAAATCATCTTAATGGTTGATTGCTTAATCCATTAATCAAAATTACAAGATCATTGTTCATGATTAAGCACTAGCAAAAGCTACCCAAATGCACAACCCATAGGTGACAAGGAAACAAGATATCAATAGCTAAGTTATAATCTCTATGGTTGTCAAGGAAGACACATGCATATGTATGATAATTTCAGTGAATAGGTAACAAGGATGGTCCCATGTTATACTTGCCTTGATCAAAGTTCTCCGATAGATACTGCTGGTCCGGCTCAAAATAATACTCCTAATCGTCGTAGTACTGCTCACCGTCTAAATTCGATCACCAAGCATCAACATACAAACATTCCGAGCAAACATACACGAAGCAAACAAAAGATACAATTAGAACAGTACACCAACAGTAGAAAAACATTTAGAAAATCTTACAAAACTATTCTACACGTTACTACGATCACACAGACGTAAAGATCACAAAAATCGGACTTAAAACGTGAAAGTTATGAATTTTCTAAGATTTCCTATAGATAAATAATTACTTTAATATAAACTCGAAAATTAAATTTTCTAAACCTACTGTACAGCTACACTAACATGTAGAGCTCGCAAATACGAATCTAACGCAACTTGAACGGGTCAAATCGGAGTTAAAACAAAATTAAAACGAAACAAAACATCAGAGGATAAAAAAAAACTAAGAGAAATAGATACGTACTATGATTGTCTAGTCACGTACTGATACGGATGCAAAGTAGTATTCCTTTGATGAGAATAGTGATGGAGTTAGCTGACAACCACTTTGACCACTCTGACACATTACCACTGCATTGGTACTGACCATTATAATAGTACAGACCACTATCACAGACTGGGCAAGGACCCAGTGCTCCAAATAGCATTCCATCAGCACAGCGGTCCAATAGGTGCCTCTCTGGTCCAGATGTATCCTGCCCATTAGCCTCAAGCATATCCCTTAATTCAGCAGCAGATACATGGCTCTTAAGTTCATCCTTTAACTTCCAAAGTGTGTCACTTTGCTCTTTAAGCTTTTGTTGGGTATCAGCTGAACTAGTATTGGAACCACATGGGTCCACAAATTGCCCTCTGTTTCGCACTGTACCTTCAGATGTACTTTCATCTAACCTGGCGGCTTTGCAGCTATCCATATCATTTTCGCCTTTCTTGCGCTTGGAACCCTTAGTTTGTTCATTGTTGCCGACATTTTTATTAACAAGATCAAGCACGGTTCTCTTATCCTCATCTGACAAAGTATCCCAGCCTGAGAACTTCTCAACAGTTGCAGATGGGGATACCTCAAAGAAACAGTTGGCATGATACCAGGGTATACCCTTGGAAACTTGACTCTCAAGCTTAGCTGAGAGACGGACTGATCCTTTTGCAATCTTTTCACTGCATCGTCTACATGAAGTACGGGCAGATGGAGCAATCTCAATAGTACATTTATCAGGAGCAGCAGCTGTGGAACTTGTAGCAACTGAGGCACTCCCAACATAGTTTCTTATCTTCTCTTGATCATCCCATCTAAGTGCATCTATTCCTTCAACATCATCGACGGATTTTATCTGGTTCTTCTTACTGAAGATGCACCTGGCATGGTTCCACATGGGCATGAAGCCGTCGAACTGTGACGCCTGAACCATCTTGCCGAGACGGAGCTGGTCCTTGGCAATGGGGAACTTGCACGACTTGCACGACGCCCGCCCGGACTTGGCGTACTCCGCCTTCCACGCCCTCGGCGGCAGAGCGACGGAGAACGGCAACAGCGGCAGCGGCGGCAACAGCGGCGGCGGCGGCAATAGCGGCGGCGGCGGCAATAGCGGCGGCGGCGACAACAGCGGCGGCGGCGACAACAGCGGCGGAAAACAGGGCTAGCAGGCAGGCCGGACATATATATAGGGAGGAAGACTCTCCACCTTCACGTCAACTAGCGATATGGTGCTAATTGACGTTGCACCCTCCATCTTTACTAATAGGCCTAATTAATTATTAAAGCCCATTAGTAAATAAATGAATGGACATTTAGGATTATTGCACACAAGCTCTGGTGGAAAATGAGATATTTATTATTTTCGGAATTAATTAATTTCGTGGATAAAATAATTCTAGAAAAGTCCAGAATTATTATTTAAGCCGCGAAAAATACTCCGAAAGCTCCGAAAATTCGAGGGAATTTTCTAGAGACATTATGGAACATGAGGAACCCAAATAAAGTATTTGGAGCTTATGAAAAGATGGATGAAGAGATCAAGGAAAAATATTAAGCTCACGGAAATTGGAATTTTGGATCCAGAAAATACCAAAAAGTTTTCCGATGAGAAGTAAACGTCGTCCTATGGTATTTTGAAAATAATAGCACTCACCAACACCAAAGACAAGCATCACACAACACACCACATTATCAAATTAATATGAAAAAGTTTAAAACCACAATTTTCTATATTTAAATTAGCAACAACTTAACTTATCTAATAAATTTATTCAAACATTGAAATCATTTATTTTATTTAGTGTTTTCTAAGCACAACCCAAAATTGAAAATTTTAGGGTGTGACAATTCTACCCCACTTAACAAGAATCTCGTCCCGAGATTCGGAGAGACTAGAGAGAAAAATAAAGTTGATTCTGTAAGTCTTCACTTTTCCTTCATCAACTCTTATCCAATGATGATGCCACAAGCTCAAAACCCACTTTGTAAAGATACCCTTTAGGCACTTATGATCCTTATAGATGGTTCCAACAGGTTACCCACCCTAAGAAAAGATACTTGTGCTCGATAATGACTTTGCAACCATGTAGATAGCTGATGCTTCCAGATGACGAAACAGAACATATAAACCCCCATCTTGTATCGTCTTTAGTTCGGCAAACCCCCTTAAGAAGAGATCAATTGGAGAACACCAATGGATATATTGCATTTGTTTCTGATTGATAACTACCATCATGTCCTTCTATCATATCAAAGAGACTCATGAGAATATGCAAGAACAAGTAACCTGCACTTCCTTGCGAGCAGAAAAATGGCAGTGCAGAAATACAGTTATAACTCGAGTTCTACGAATCCAATGATATTATAGCTTATACCGTTGGAAAGCTTATCAAATTTACTACAACTTCCTTATAGAACACTTCTCCAGATTCTGCAGTTAAGGTAGTCGAAAACTGTGCACAACAGAAACTATTCCAGGTTGCTGACAGCACAAATGCGTCGCCTTGTGATTTTCATAACTCCCAAATCATAATAGCTATCAGGGCGGTTCTTACCGTCAGAGAAAGATATTGAAGTCTACTATTGTCCAGAATTTATCCATGATTTTTGAACTTCCAAAAATAGAGATATAAGCTAAGGAAGACAGACTGCTCCAAAAAAACAGGATAAGGTAAAAACAAGATTCAGAGAGACTAAAGAGATAGATAACGCTAATCCTCAAGTCTTCATGCTTCTTTGATTTGTGTTGATGAGATATAAGACATGGATCAAGGATAGCCAAAAGATGACAAGAAAGATAAGGTTTGATCTTCAGTTCTTCGTACCTCGTCGCTTGAGATTGTTGATGGTAGCGGACACTACCCCACTTAACAAAGATTTTGTTCCACCTAGCAATGTCATTGAAGGCAACACTTTGTAATTCATAAAAATCTTGATCAGGATCAAACTGATGATGATACCACAGGTTCAAAACCAACATAGCGAAGATATCCCTCAGATTCTTGTGATCCACGTAGATATCGCTCTTATAATCCCAATAAATGCCACACTTACAGCCTTAAGAGCTTTCCACATTCAACTCTCTTGAGCTCTTCTTCATAGTAACTCCACTAGAGAATACCTATCCAAGTAGAAAACTCACTTCACTTAAAACTTACTAAACATACTTGATATGGGGGTGATGTCATCTAAGTTTTCATGAAACTAACTATAGACTTCCAACATCTCCTTCCTATGTCGTCCATGCTAACTTGTATAGAGTATGTTGAATTGAATATTGAACTCCCAACTAATGATAGCTTGAAGTGAAGACCAGTCCTGACAAATACCCGAGCTTCTTGTAGATGATCCAACAAAGCACTGATCCCAAGCAAACAACACTAGCACATGAGTAGACTTTCAATCATAGAGATAACCACTTCTTCCAAGTGAAGCAATAGGACATACGAAACCTTCATCTAACAACACTCACAACTTTGCTACCCCCCTTAAGAAAAAGAAACTAGGGGACACCAAAGTAACTTGCATCTCCTTTTATACTAGATAACCATAATCATCTCTAATGTAAGATTCCAAGGCAAATCAATGAGATTCAAAGATATCCAATGATATATTCACTCATACAAGATAAGGAAGTAATGCAGAAAATTTTTGGACGAATTTCAATTTTAACAGTTCAGTAAATCTGACATATCTTGAGATACAAACATCCGATTAAGGTGATCTTTATATGGTTGGAAAGCTTACGAAATTATCTACGACTTTTATTCACAACACTTTTCCAGATTCTGTCAATAAGTTAGTCAAAAACTGAACTTACCCAAAACTGTTCCAGGATTCCAGACTGTGCAGTGACCTCAACTTGGAACAGGTATATCTCTTAGCTCATAATAGATAATAAGGTAAGTCCAGTGGGTTTGGAAAGATACAGAAGTCTAGTTATTCCCAGTAAAATTTCATAAATTTCTCATGTCCATATCTTGAGATATAACAGAAACATTGCAGACTGCTATAGAAATCAGCATGTGGAGTATTACGTAAAACCTACCCCACTATCATGGATCGAGCTACTCCTCAAGACTTATATCTTCCGAGCTACCTTTGAAATCACGAGAACAAGGACAACACATAAGCAACACATCAAGCAAAACAAGCACACATCACATCATCGGTACTACACTTGCTTCTTCAGCAATGGTGGTCATCCTAAGGGAAAAGTATAGATGATGAAATACCATCAAATCTTTGAACCAGGTAAGATCAGAAAACTTTTTGGTAAAATCAACATAAAACAAAATCCAATGGAGTAAGAAATAATAGCTCAAAGGAAGCTATCAAGGAGGAGATACAATAGGACAAGGAAGAGAAAATAGTCAAAATCAATGAGTCAAGGGATGACAAAATAGTTTTATAGTAAAATAAGTTTTAGAATACGTCCAGTGCTACTTGGCATACGTCCTACAGTCAACACCGCTCTGATACCACTCTGTCACACCCGGTTTTCTAAAGAACAAAACCAGGCTAATCATATGTGTGCCCAGGAAGTCCACACATATGTCAGAATGAAAAAGTATCAGAAACAATGTTATTATATAACGTATACATAGCTAAATTAACACTTACATCAGAGTATCGCGGAATGGTGACTAAACTTCAGGCTCCATTCTTCTCAGGGACGGCTGACTGGGGGTAACATATGCCTAGCACTTCTACTAGTCTTTTGGAAACTCCACTACACCTTTGTCCTTCGTCCGAGTAGCATCTTACTACACACTGGAGTGTGGGGGAAATAGCAAGAGTGAGTCCATGTCGAACTCAACAAATATAACACAGGGTTCATGAGGCACAAAAGGCTAGACACTGTTTGACTGCGTTTAGCTTTTAATCATCATATAATTAGCAATTGAGTAGCATCAAGGTATTTCAATTCCCATTAATGAACCAATGATCAATTGCAATAACAATAATGAATAGCATTAACATGAGCATAATAATAACAACAGTAATTAAACATGATATAACAATGGTGATCATCTATCTGTAAATGTTCCAAGGCCACTCGTATCCGTGAGCACGGCTAGTATACTAGTTTTTAACTCTGCGCAGAGGTGTACACTTTCACTGTGAGTCATGATTTCCAAATGCATGGGTTTGCAAGGCCCAAAACATCAGAGACCATATAAAGCCATTCAAAAGTTCGTCTAACAAGTTAGGGCCATTAGATTCACTCGGCAGGCAGATGTAGAAATCCCCTTCCCTGTGGCACAACAACCGCAGCCTATACACACTAGGCTAGGGGCTCGCACTACACCCAACGTGTCAAGCCATTCTTACGCCATTTAAGGTAACCACTAACAAGCTAGAAAAGGTCTCTTGAACAACTAAAGCCAGAGCCATATAGCCCTCACAGCTGTACTGTATGTCCCGGATGATCACGTACAGATAAGTCCTTATGGAGAGAAACCAGAGCAACAATATAACCCCTTGCTCTAGCCCCCTTTTCAACAGTAATAAAATCATCTTAATGGTTGATTGCTTAATCCATTAATCAAAATTACAAGATCATTGTTCATGATTAAGCACTAGCAAAAGCTACCCAAATGCACAACCCATAGGTGACAAGGAAACAAGATATCAATAGCTAAGTTATAATCTCTATGGTTATCAAGGAAGACACATGCATATGTATGATAATTTCAGTGAATAGGTAACAAGGATGGTCCCATGTTATACTTGCCTTGATCAAAGTTCTCCGATAGATACTGCTGGTCCGGCTCAAAATAATACTCCTAATCGTCGTAGTACTGCTCACCGTCTAAATTCGATCACCAAGCATCAACATACAAACATTCCGAGCAAACATACACGAAGCAAACAAAAGATATAATTAGAATAGTACACCAACAGTAGAAAAACATTTAGAAAAGCTTACAAAACTATTCTACACGTTACTACGATCACACAGACGTAAAGATCACAAAAATCGGACTTAAAACGTGAAAGTTATGAATTTTCTAAGATTTCCTATAGATAAATAATTACTTTAATATAAACTCGAAAATTAAATTTTCTAAACTTACTGTACAGCTACACTAACATGTAGAGCTCGCAAATACGAACCTAACGCAACTTGAACGGGTCAAATCGGAGTTACAACAAAATTAAAACGAAACAAAACATCAGAGAATAAAAAAAAACTAAGAGAAATAGATACGTACTATGATTGTCTAGTCACGTACTGATACGGATGCAAAGTAGTATTCCTTTGATGAGAATAGTGATGGAGTTAGCTGACAACCACTTTGACCACTCTGACACATTACCACTGCATTGGTACTGACCATTATAATAGTACAGACCACTATCACAGACTGGGCAAGGACCCAGTGCTCCAAATAGCATTCCATCAGCACAGCGGTCCAATAGGTGCCTCTCTGGTCCAGATGTATCCTGCCCATTAGCCTCAAGCATATCCCTTAATTCAGCAGCAGATACATGGCTCTTAAGTTCATCCTTTAACTTCCAAAGTGTGTCACTTTGCTCTTTAAGCTTTTGTTGGGTATCAGCTGAACTAGTATTGGAACCACATGGGTCCACAAATTGCCCTCTGTTTCGCACTGTACCTTCAGATGTACTTTCATCTAACCTGGCGGCTTTGCAGCTATCCATATCATTTTCGCCTTTCTTGCGCTTGGAACCCTTAGTTTGTTCATTGTTGCCGACATTTTTTTTAACAAGATCAAGCACGGTTCTCTTATCCTCATCTGACAAAGTATCCCAGCCTGAGAACTTCTCAACAGTTGCAGATGGGGATACCTCAAAGAAACAGTTGGCATGATACCAGGGTATACCCTTGGAAACTTGACTCTCAAGCTTAGCTGAGAGACGGACTGATCCTTTTGCAATCTTTTCACTGCATCGTCTACATGAAGTACGGGCAGATGGAGCAATCTCAATAGTACATTTATCAGGAGCAGCAGCTGTGGAACTTGTAGCAACTGAGGCACTCCCAACATAGTTTCTTATCTTCTCTTGATCATCCCATCTAAGTGCATCTATTCCTTCAACATCATCGACGGATTTTATCTGGTTCTTCTTACTGAAGATGCACCTGGCATGGTTCCACATGGGCATGAAGCCGTCGAACTGTGACGCCTGAACCATCTTGCCGAGACGGAGCTGGTCCTTGGCGATGGGGAACTTGCACGACTTGCACGACGCCCGCCCGGACTTGGCGTACTCCGCCTTCCACGCCCTCGGCGGCAGAGCGACGGAGAACGGCAACAGCGGCAGCGGCGGCAACAGCGGCGACGGCGGCAATAGCGGCGGCGGCGGCAATAGCGGCGGCGGCGACAACAGCGGCGGCGGCGACAACAGCGGCGGAAAACAGGGCTAGCAGGCAGGCCGGACATATATATAGGGAGGAAGACTCTCCACCTTCACGTCAACTAGCGATATGGTGCTAATTGACGTTGCACCCTCCATCTTTACTAATAGGCCTAATTAATTATTAAAGCCCATTAGTAAATAAATGAATGGACATTTAGGATTATTGCACACAAGCTCGGGTGGAAAATGAGATATTTATTATTTTCGGAATTAATTAATTTCGTGGATAAAATAATTCTAGAAAAGTCCAGAATTATTATTTAAGCCGCGAAAAATACTCCGAAAGCTCCGAAAATTCGAGGGAATTTTCTAGAGACATTATGGAACATGAGGAACCCAAATAAAGTATTTGGAGCTTATGAAAAGATGGATGAAGAGATCAAGGAAAAAGATTAAGCTCACGGAAATTGGAATTTTGGATCCAGAAAATACCAAAAAGTTTTCCGATGAGAAGTAAACGTCGTCCTATGGTATTTTGAAAATAATAGCACTCACCAACACCAAAGACAAGCATCACACAAACACCACATTATCAAATTAATATGAAAAAGTTTAAAACCACAATTTTCTATATTTAAATTAGCAACAACTTAACTTATCTAATAAATTTATTCAAACATTGAAATCATTTATTTTATTTAGTGTTTTCTAAGCACAACCCAAAATTGAAAATTTTAGGGTGTGACAAATTCCAAGACCTAGCATCTTCCACCCCCAATCCATCCCAAATCTCTACGAACATGAATCCACTTCGGCTGCCCTCATCAAGTTCCAGGCAAGGCAGGGGTGCTCTGGCCACCCTCACTGCCCGATTTGCTTCAGTAACCAGTGCTTCCGCCGCCCCTGATGATGGATCCACTTCGGCTGCCGGAAATCCCGCTCGCCTAGGTGCAGCAGCATCTCCAACACTTGCAAGTCTTCGAGCCGCCGGTTTTTCCAGCGTGGTGGACAAGTTCCTCTCTGATGGGCTCCAATGAAGGGTAACATTTACTTATCAGTTCTATTGTTCCAGTGATGGTTGCATCATCATCTACTAGTTTAGTGTGTTGAAAACATTCAAGTGATGGCTGCATTATTAGTTTTATTTAGTTGGCAAAACATTCCACCTTGAGGCATTGAACATCTGTCTTTATTTTTTTATAGGATGTACCCACGAGGTGGGTTTACCAATTTTCTCCAGTCAAACGGTAGTACAGAAAATTTCCATTTAGTTGGCAATACAACAAGCACAACTAGAATTTCGCCAACTACTCTAAGTTTTAGAGGAACCCTGCCTGGTGAAAGCAATGCACAAGACAAAGAAACAATCAATGTTGATGAGGATGTTGATGAAGATGAACCCGTCGAAGATGGTAGGATTGAGAGACGATTGAACCGGACGAAAGATGAAGATATTAGATTGGTAAGCAACCTTTCTTAGTTTGTAAACTGAGCTTGGACTGATCTATGTGCAAAGTGTGATGAAATTCTGGGATCCATGATTTGGTACATATCATACTTAACTGGTGCAGTTAATTTGCATGTGCTTGCACTTGGAATCATTTTATTTTCTGGGATCTATGTGCAAAGTGTGATGAAATAATTGATGAATATTTTTTATATTTATTTACACTGGTGTAGTTAATCTGCATGTGAGCAGGCAGATGCTACAGCTAGACGCACTTGCAAAGGATTGTTGAAAATTAAGTCATCATTGTTTGCAATCTAATTTAGCATTACATATTTACAATATGATTTAGATAACATAAATTTGTAATAATGATCAAGAAAAAAATGCTCTTTATGTTTTGCCGTTGTGTTGGCTTAAGCTCTGTATCTGTGATCATCCTGGAAGCTCAATATATCCTCAGCTGCCCATCTACTATACTGTGCTGGTCTTCTCACAAAAAATGTTGACTATGCTATGTCTAGCTCTATGTTACTGATCTCACAGCGGACACCATATTTCTCACATATATCTCACATGATTGTTGTTTCTCAAGAGCTAGCAGAACATGGATTTCACATGATTGCTTTTTCGCTAGAGCAGTACATCTATTTGTTTCAGTTGCAAAAATTTGAGCTTTTGTTTGTAAATGTAGGCTTTTGCTTAGGTGTGTAACTCAAAGGACCCGGTGGATGGAACTGACAGGAAGTCAGATCAATATTGGGCGGATGTTGCTAAAGAATACAACAAATCCACAGAGGTTTGCCGTAAGAGAAACCGGAACCAACTGAAAATCCGTTGGGATCGTGTTAAGAAACTAGTAGGTGATTTCCATGGTTGCTGGGTAAGAACCAACAATGTGTACAGAAATGGTTATAGTGATGACCAATTGAAGGAAATTGCTGAAAAGATGTATGCCTCTAAACATAAAGATAAAGATTTCACGCTGAAACATATATGGAAGGTTGTGCGAGATCAAAAGAAGTGGTCTGCATATGTCAAAAAAATATAACAGGAAAAAGAGAATAAGAAGAGTGCAACTAATAAGAGGGCTAAAGTGGTGAATTTGGAAGATAATCTTAACATTCGTCCTATTAGGCATAAGAAGGTTAAGGATGAAATATATGGGAAAAAGAAGACACCTCAAGTTTTTTCTGCTATTAGTGAGAAGCTAGACAAGTTCATTGAAGTAAGCATAGTGGCTAGGAAGGACCGTGAGAAGATGGTGGAGACGTAGCAAATTATGACAAATAGTAAGGTTGAAGCTGCTAGGTTGAAAGATAAGGCAGCAGAAAAAACAACTTAAGTGTAAAATGTTGGACACTTATAGAGAGTTGCTGTTAGCATCGACAACTAATCTAAATGCTAATGCTTTGGCTGAGAGGGAGAAAGCACCGGAGTGTATGAGGTTGGCCGTATTTGCTACAGATACTTAGGACAAAATTCCTGGATTTATGTCCTCTAGTGTATATGCTGATGAAATTTGTCATTTTCATATGAAATTTTGCGAAAAGACTTTGAATCTCAAATTTTGTGACAATGCACATCTATAAATGCACTGTTGGTGTGCATAGTTTCAATTTTTTTGAAAACTCCTAAGTATGATTTTAACGGAGTTTTCATATATTGCACCGAAGATGTGGTTTGCACCGGATATTTTGCAGTATGCACTACCATAGATTTTAACATTAAGATTTCAAGCCCTAAGCGGATTCAAATGAAAAAACTTTCAACTACAAACTTTTAGATCTTGTCGAGATCTACAACTTTGATTTTGATCGTTTTCCATCTAAGGCCATTTGAGAAATTCAAAAAATATAAATTTTAAAATCATTAATCTTAAAACATAATTTATGTGTCCTAAATGATTTTAAATGAAAAAGTTGTCAATTAGAGAGTTGTAGATCTTTTTGAATCCTACAACTTTTGTTCAGACTATTTCTCCATCCAAGATCATTTGAAAAACTCAAAAAATTAATTTTAAATTATTATAGTGGCACTAGGTTTTGAAAACCACCACTATAAATACATTTCCACTGATTGTTTTCTTAAGACTACCGTCACTAGAAATTATGTATTTTACTGGCAGTAAACTTAAGAAAACAGGTAGTAAAAATGAATTTACACTGACGGTTTATGGTCGGAACCCATAGTTTTTTTTCTAGTGGTGCCAATACATTACGAACCGTCACCGGAAAAAATGGCCACCATCAAGAGAAATCGTCGCTGTACTAGTGCAACGAGCGTCGCTACTCCGCTGGAGATCTCACGTAGTGGGGCGGCTCCCGCACTACCAGTGGAGGAGGAGGCGCACAATGAGGCATGGGGTGGCAGGCGAGCACGGAAAAAAATGAGCACGTGGATGCAGGAAAAGAGAAGGGCATTTTAGTCATTTAGCCGGTTTTAGTTGCCGTTAGTTGAGTTGGAACCATTAGTTGGCCTTTTGTTGGGTTTAACTGTGGGCTGTTTGGATTCACCATAGCTAAGTTTAGCCGGCTAAAGTTTAGCTGGTGAGTCCAAATAGGGCTTAACTACAGTAGCGGTCTACAACTATCGCATTTCAGCTTGGTATATCATGTTATTAGTATAAAAAAAACCAATAGGCCCCCTCGTCAATCAGCGCACCGCGCGTAAACAACTAACAAAGCGCAACATCCCTGCAAACTAATAAAATTGCTTACCATGGGTCACGTCCCTGCTTGGTGCAAAACATATACAACATACAAATATAATAAGTTATGATTGAGCATCCACAACTAAAAAACATTTCTATGGACGGGTTGTATTCTGTTTCCAGAAGGCTTGAAATTAAATTGTGGATTCTACAGGGCAAGGCAGGCAGATCATAAAGAACAAGGAAAAGGGAAAAAAATGAAGGCAGAAAGGTTATTGTCAGTCTGCGACCACAGAAACAACCTTCGCGACAACATCCAAAACTGTATGCACCGTCTGTGCAATATGTTCCCCTGATCCCCTCCAATAATAATTGCTCCCTTTGTTCCAAATATAAGCATCTCTAGCTTGTTCTAAGTCAAACAATACTAAATTTGGCGTGGCCGATGTTTAGAATGGGTTGAGCTAGAATTGAGATTTTCTAAATAGCAGGCTAAGCCATTTAGCAATAACCTCCTCCGCAAAGCTATAAAAAAACTACAGTGAGAGATGGTGGAAGCTATTTTATTGATTTTCTAAAAGGATATTAAAAGGAAATAATTGCTTAATTCTAATTAATAGTATGGATTTCGGAGTTTGTATATTTTGTGGAATGAATATAAATGTTCATCATGTGCATGTATTTGAGTATTTGTGTTTATGATTTTTTTCTTAATTATATATATATATATATATATATATATATATATATATATATATATATATATATATATATATATATATAGATAGATAGATAGAACGATTACCTTATAGCTGGCTACAAAATAATTTATTCTGTAGCCACTTTAAGTTACGATAATTGCTATGCTAATTTATGAGATTATAGTAACTTCTTACTACGTGATTTACTATAACATTATGGTAAATATTCTCATGTGTTATAGTAATTCAACTATCGTAAATATATACTGACATTGTTGTAAATTAGTATATAAAATTATTGTAAATAAAGGTGGCTACAAAATAACTTATTTTGTAGCTAGCTATAGAGTATACTCTCCCTATATATATATATATATATATATATATATATATATATATATATATATATATATATATATATATATATATATATATATATATATATACTCCCTCCATGTTGGTAAAAGAAGTCGTTTTGGACGAGGTTTGGGTCAAACATTAGGAATATAAATTATGAATAACTTTTAAGTTGTTGAGTTTGGAAATGTGAAAACAATATGAATAGATTTGTCTTGAAATATACTTTCATAAAAGTATACATATATCACTTTTGAATAAATATTTTTATAGAAAAATGAAGTCAAAGTTATGCTTTGGAGACCGTGTCGTTGTCTAAAACGACTTCTTTTACCAACATGGAGGGAGTATATATATATAGAACTATTAGTCCATAGCAAGTTACATAATACCATATTTTGTAGCCGGACCAAACCTTGCGAACCCAGACCCAGCGCAACTCGCGAATCAGCCTGAGGCCAGCTCACGTCTTTCATTGGCTACAGAGTAGGATTTGGCTTTGACTCAAATGGTCCCCCATCGAATAAATGCATGCATGCATTGATTGCCCCCAGATTTCTCTATTTCCTTTCACCGACCAGCACACCCCAAAATCCGGACACAAAAACACATTTTGCTTCTTCGTGCTGGAGACGTTCCACCACATGGGACACTGCGACGGCATGTCCACCATCTCGTCGGCGGCGGCAGGGCCCCTTCATCCGGCGGAGCCACCTCCCACACTGCTTCAGCCGACGAGTGGCCGGTGCACGCCTACTCCACCTTCACGCGATTCAGCTTGCTTGTTTGCGCAGGTTCATCTCTCTCACATGCAGAGTTCCAGAAGCGGTGCCATAGGATCCGGTACCTCCGACGAGCATGGAGCATCATCGTGGCGAGTGGCGAGCAGCTGCGTTCGGGGCTGCGGTGTCGACGGTGGTGGCAGCCGCAGGGCCTCTCCCCTGTCGTTGCTAGCTGCGACGCGCCTCCCTATCTCTCGCCGATGGTGGCGGCGGCCGCTGTGGCCTTTTGTCACCCGCGGCCTCGACGTTTGCATCCACTGCCTCCCCGCCGTCGAGCCCCCAACAGACCACGCGGCCTCAGTGGAGTTCATCTCCCTGGTCGTGCAGCTGCACGCGGCCCACGTCAGGGCGGCCATCTCGAGACTGGTGTTCCCGGTGGCCGCGCTCGGCGTCGACGTGGCCCGCGAGCTCGCAGCACCGGCGTACGTGTACTTCACCTACAACGCCGTGGCGCTCTCCTTCTTCGGTCATCTGCCAGCGCTGTGCGAGGAGGTGGCCAGCGAGTTCTGGGAGATGGACAGTACGGCAGACGTCCCCGGGCTGCCGCCGGTGCTGCTGCTCTGCTCCGATCATGGAAAAGAAGCCCAAATGTGTGTGGTACGCGTACCATGGCAGGCGTTTCATGGACGCCGACGGCATCATAGTTAACACAGCCGCCGAGCTCGAGCAGGGTGTCCTCTCGGCCATCGTTGTTCGAATGAAATATGACGTAACTTATACTGATGTTATAGTAATTAAATTTAATCATAGTTCAAAATTCTCATAAATACTTGTATTCATGATACAAAGTTCTCATAAATATTCTTTGTTCAAATTCTCGTAAATTTCAAAGTACACAATATTCATAATATAAAGTTCTCTTAAATATTTACAGTATAGAATTTACAGTATAAGATTATCGTAAACGTTTACCGTAAAAATTCTCGTAAATATTTACACTTTAAATTTACAGTATAAAATTCTCGTGCTAATTATCTGAGTGCTAATTATAGTAACCAGGATATGTGCTAATTATGGGAACAAGATGGTGCTAATTATAGTAACCAGAATGTGTGCAAATTATCGTAACAAGATCTTGCTAATTATAGTAACAAGAAAATTATCGTAACAAGATCATTTCCGTGTGCCTACAACATTTGCGTGTTAATTATAGTAACTAGAATATATTTTCTACTATTTTGTTTGGACAAGATATATTATAGTATTATCGTAACATGAAGGACAGCCAAGTTACGACATTTTTTAGACACGTCTCCTGCAGAAATAGAAGCCTCCAGATGTGGCGATTATTTAAAAACAAATTAACGTAATTAGCGGCAGCGTTGACGAGAGGCTCTCATTAATTAATTAATGTACAGGAAGGTTCCCGCATAGCTAGATGTAATTAAGAAAAAAAATCATAAACACAAATACTCAAATACATGCACATGATGAACATTTATATTCATTCCACAAAATATACAAACTCCGAAATCCATACTATTAATTAGAATTAAGCAATTATTTCCTTTTAATATCCTTTTCAAATCTCCAATTGATGGCTCCGTTATAGGAGCACCTGCTAAAAACTAAGAAAAAAATAATAAAAAGAACTTCAGACAACATTTAGCAAACAATTATTCAATGGTTCCTTGTCTCATCAAGTAAAGAATGAATATTTGGCTATACCAGTTATTTCACAACTAAGCCAAACAACAGTGTTTAGTGGCGGACCCTATGGAAAAATCATCGCATTGTGTCCATTTGCATCTTAGGAAACCGTAGAGCTCCAGAAGCTTCTTTGCCATTTTAGCAAGATCTGTTTACCTAGATGATGATTAGAGCTCTCTAGTATACAGTAACGTCTCTTTCTGCATTGTCCACTACAGTTTCATGGGGGTGCTTCAGTGCCTGGTCCGACTCTGGACCTAATCCATTCGTTTAGAGTTATACTTCACAAAACTACAATATTGTTAGTAAAATAAACTATGTAACAATACAGATATGAAGTGATAAACCAAGGAGAATTGTCATATGTTATTGGTAACTTTTGTTGTTACAGAAGGAACAAACCATGCTACATGCTACAGATAGTTGGAATTTTTCAAGAATTCTGCACAAACCGTTGGAAAATAAGCGTTGGCAGAGAATGAAGATTGTGGCATCCAAATTACAAGAGTATCTATTCAACGTCTCAAACATGCTTCAGTCAACTGTTTTCCATAATTCCATGTGAGCATTCTAAGAACAAACAATCTTCATTCGACTTTCTTGGGTTCTGCTCGAGGCTTCCAGAGACCAAGACGAAACTTGTGGGCAAGACTCAAAATCAACTTTCTCTGCATTGCAGGAAAATAATCAAATATGACATTGATAATTTAGATCTATAGACTCCAATTCTCAATCTTTACATTTTTAAATGGAACCCTACTATATGTATGAAGAATTTATCTGCTAAGCCGCTACAACTACTATTCATGCAATTCCATTGTTCCCATCAAAAGAAGAGCCCACACATCTTCCTTTTGTTGACCTGTCCAGCTCCCCAGCCCTTGGACATGCTCCAGTGGCCTCAGTTCAGCAGTGTAGACCTCAGTCTCAACGAGGTGATAGTCGAGCAAACCCAAGCAACATTAAGGTTGATTTGGTCTACCAAGAGCTCGATTCAGGTGAGCAGCCGAGCAGGCGTGTGGAAACTGAGCTTGATCTGGTGGCACACTGAGAAGCATGTGAATTTCACTTCTATGCGAAGGAGGGTCTAGCGTTCAGAAACTGGAGCAACTAACCTTGCAAAGCGAGGCTACTTTACACAAAGAAAGAACCATTCTTAATGCTGCTAAGTGCCAGTCCTTTATTTCAAAAAAAAAAATCAATCTTTTCTGAACATGGTGACGTGAGCGGTGAGCCCTGCCTTGGAACCAACAAGCGACCATGGAGGTGATGGGAATAAGAGAGCAAACAGAACATATTGCAGGAGAAGCAAGCGAACAGCAATGCTTGATGCCTCTTTGGTGGGAAAGAACACTACACACAATCATTGAGCTTTATCAATGGTGGCCCTGACTAATTATGAGAGAAAAGATGAGGATGCCTACGTGGTCACATGCTTAGCTTTCTTTGAACGTGTTCCATAACAAAATGCTCGTGCACAAACTTTTCCTCAAGGGGCCGTTTGGATCCTTTCATTTCGGAGGAATTGAAATCTACTTAATAAATTAGGCTATTTGGCTTGGAATTCGACATTCCACAACTTTCACAGCTTCACAAATAAGCCCATCTCAAATTCATAGGGTGGGAGACGGAAATTAATTCTACAGATCACCATGCTATGTTTCTACTCCCTAACTTATAGCACGTTCTTCAACTCACTTCCCTACAGTAGAAATGCTTGCATGGCTAACAATAATATACAAATATATTCCATATAGAACCATATTAGCTTAATTTATTTGTGTCTAAATTATAATTATTAGAATGAATTCAATTCCAAGGATCCAAACAGGCCCTAAAGAATTCTGAACCAAAACAGCTAATTCTAACAACTTGATTCAAACATATCCAATCAGTATAAAATTGTTTGTTATCAAGATCCAACAGGTTTTAACCCATAGTAAATGTTACAGTTAAAATTCAGTGGTTAGCTAAACGTTGACCAAATTTTGTTTCATCCTCACATTTAAACAAAACCAGATTATGTTAAACTTGATTTAGATGGCCACCAAAACCAAAGTTGGGGAGATATTCAGCCTGCTCAGCTGTGCTAGTCAAACAGCTGCAGCAAGCAGTTCCGACCAGAGCCACAGCCATTTACACAGAAACAAGCTTGGATATTAAATGCTAACTTGTTTCCCCGAGCACAAATAATGGGCTCTATGTGAAAACTGCTTGTACATGGCTTACGCAACAAAGAAAATTATGGCAAAAAAAATCCATTTTAGCTAAATGTTGCAACTTAATTAAAATTAGGATGGCGTGAACTCCAGCTATGTTATGCCAGACCAATTGGGTCATGGTCTCATGGACGTCAACATAAAGCACATTCTTGGCATTGAAATTGGGGGAATGCAAAATTTGGAGTCTAGGAAAGGGAATCTCTAGGCAGCTTTTACAAAGGGTTGATCCAAATAAGGACCTCTGGGATGAGTGGAAGGACACTACCACTGTGCCAGGCACAACTTTCTAGAAAACGAATTCTAACATCAAAAAGGAAAAACTAGCTAGAGAGAACATCAACCGAAAAAAAAAACTATTTAGTGTTTACAAAAAAAGAAAAACTGATCGTGTTCTTGTCAGCTCATCAATCTTTCAACACCCAATGCATGGTTTGAGAGACCTAGATTCACTACTTGACGCAAAATTTGCTATGAAAACAATCTATCAAAAGGAAACTATTAACTATGCAACTGGTTTGATATTCACAAGAATCAAAGCAACGTATAGGCTACGAAACTATTTGAACAAAGTAATTTACTAGAAGGACCAATTTATTCTACAAACATGTCGATTTGATCTGTTAACATGCCAAGTCACCTCACATTTTAGCCAATGGAACGTCGGAAGCAAAGTTATATGAAGAAAAGTATTTTGCATCTCAATCAGAAAACACCACAGGAAATCTCCCAAATCAACATTTGGCTATGGCCCATAAATTCTATTTAGGGATCGAATTATATAATAGACATCAAAACCTCACCGAGCTACAACAACATTTCCATGGCAAAATGCTCAAACTAGAGGCACATCCGACACTCGTTTCGTCGTTTCTCACCCGAGAGAGAGGAGAATTTGTGGCTTACACGCTTGCAGGGAATGCGGAGATTCTTGCGGCGCAGCTTGCCGGCCTCGATCAGCCTCTGGATATCGCTACCCACTGCGTCGTCCGGCTTCGCGGCGTGCTTCTCCACCCGCTTTCCCACACCGTTGAGGAACTCCACCACGCCGACCCTGGCTGCGCCCGGCAATGATCCAACTCCAATCACCAAAGAGAAGCACCACGAGATTCAAGGAGGCGGAGAAGGAGCGGGCGTACCTTGGTAGGGCTGGGCGTGGAACGATCTCGCCGGAGCTCCAGCACCGGAGAGGAGGAGGCGGCGGGCGTGAGATGCGAACGCAAGAGCCATGGGATGGGAGCAGCGAGGATTGAGAGAAACGACGAGTGCAGGTGAAGGCCCGGTGACGGTGAGGAAGAGAGGCGCCGCCGCACCCCAAGAGGACAGGGGTTTATAGAGGGATAATAATTATTAGAACGTTTTCAGAGATTATTATTTCAAAACAATAGTAAATCCTTTTCAACCCATACATCTCTTCCTTTCTAAACCTGAGCAGCTCTGGCACCAAAGCGTGCCACGTCGCCGGCCGTTTCTGGGATCGGGTGAAACCTAGGCATTTTAAAAAAAAACCCTCAAACTTTATTGAAATCAATTCACAGTCCGGCTTTCTCTCATAGAAAATTTTATAAAAAAAACCTTGGACTTTATAATAATCAACCTGCAATCCATGCTTCTCAATGAGCCGGCCTGCCTCAATGGGCCAAAAACGGCCCGCAAACCTCTTTGCCCTATTTAATAGTTTTATTTATATTTTCTTCAAAAAAACATATATCTCTCAAAAAAACATATAAAACCAAACAAAAAAACATAAAAATATAAAATCAGTCTTGTTGACTTTATTACAAACAGATGTATTCATTAAACTTAAAATGTCATATGCTTTAATGTATTCTATTCGGTACAGTAGCAATTTCATACTTTTTCATGAATGATTAATTTATAGTTTCCACCACATGTGCACTAAAAATATCTCCACTACCTTCAATTCAATATCGTATACCCTTTCTCATGATCTTTGGTGGCCAAGTAATTTAACGCCAATCCGAAATATAAATACTCAAATATAAATTCTACCGTACATACTTATAAAAAAAATATGATATATAATATTCCGTACATTCACATTCTCATACGCAAGCACATCATGTCTCATACATAAAAAACTTCAAATGAATACACACAAAAAAACAATATACTTCAACCATACGTGCTACACATAGCCAATAAACAATCCCCGCAACCTACAGTACCCAAACCCCCACAGTATACAACAATCCTTCATAAAAAAACAACAAACAGGTCGTGGCAATATAAACGAATTACCAAACTGGTTCAAAATGATAAGCACTCCACGTGGGCGCGCGGCAACGCCGCGCGTTGCTTTCTAGTATTATCTATATCTATACCTAATAATAAAGAGGCAAAATTTTCGTCATGATTTTTTTCCACCAATGATTTTACGTGTAAGATGTAACCGTCCGTGACTCAATCTCACATAAGACTCAATCTCGCATCAGCACGACAGAAAAATGGATATGCACACATACAGCACGCATACCATCCTAAATGTACTCTACGACCTTTCTCTAATAGGCATGTGGGCTCGAGCAAAGAAGCGTACTCCAGTGTTGCGTTAGGCCTCGCTAGCTCTCGGTGAGGACGATGAGGTCGCCGACTTCACCGCCTCCCTATTACAGCTGTAACGATCTTGATTTTCCACGAAAGGAAAATCCACATATCCGAATTATAATGTGATCGTCCACGAGAGCAAACCATCACATTATCAATTAATAGCTAATATCATAGTCATACATCATAGAATTGTAAGTTTACAAGGTATTACATCACTTGGTAACACACATATATACATCGTTACTCTAGCAAAAACGTACACAAATCTTCATCAGAGTCGACGTAGTGCATCATCGAGTGAAGGCTGCTCCCTCACAGGCAATTATCAGAGTAAGCGTAGAGCATCAGCGGGCGTAGATTTCATCTACTCGATCAAACTTGAGCGTAGGAACGAGGCCATCTAATCCTTCTATTCTCCGTTGTCGTTGTCGTAGATGACATTCAAAACCTGCCAAATAATTTTCAGTACGATTTGTACTGGCCACTGGTTCCCACCCTATGCTTTGCGTTTGCTTTGTGATAAGTGGAATGCAAGGGTAGAAGAAAAGACCTAAATATGGCTATAGTTTTCCTATGCATGGTTCATCATAAAATTTATAGTAGTTCATCAAGTTTTAACCCATCTCATTCACACGTTCACCCATCCCATCACACATGTCTCACCACACTCTCACTCTCTAGGCGGTAAGGACGACTCTCTCTTGTGCCTTGCCTCAACGGCCAAAACCGAAAACCAACACCAAACCCAGGGGGAAGAGAAGAAAGGACACCTCTTACTAATCAAGTGAAGCATAGGTCATAGGAATGTCCATATCCGAGGACACGGCTATACATATAGATCGATCAACTCTGTAGAGCTTGTACACCTGGAAACACAAGATCACCATCATCGGTGGTGCCCCGCCTAGGCTGATACTAACTGCCTCCCAACCGATATGGTGCCACCCTACCACTCAGCCTTGGGCCACCCCGGAGTCCACCGAAACACTGAGACTGTGAGACGTAGTACCGGGCCCCAGAGGTCACTACGCTGTCTTAGGAGGGTGTGGGTCCCATGCCCGTACCTCCCTACACTATCACCTTCTAACCTAGTAGTAGTGGCACCATCCTAGTTGGTCGGGTAACCGTCCCCCGTCCATTCAGGAGTGAGTGGTGTGTACGTAGGGTCCTATGATCCGGTTCTCAAGACATACTAGTCCTTAGGGAGACCGGACATGATATCTTCACATAGGGTTATCCAACACCCCATGCCTCAGCAACACCTTCACCCCGGGGCTTCATCCCACAAAGACACTCCACCCAGGATCTACTCATCTCACATGCACCGCCACAGGTACCTCTCACGGGGAATGCCCAGGTCGCACCCCCCGGCAAGACTTGTCCCAACGACTCGTCATAAGATCCTGCCCGATCTACTCAACCCTCACCACACACCCAAGACGCACGCCAAGATCTCCCCCGTTATTACCACATTATTGGCACCACGTGCCTTAACCACTCACAAACAGTATTCCACCGAGCATCACATCACAGATATAATGCGTAGTAGAACAGTAGTAAGAAAGCGAGCATCTAGCCTAACAGCGGGTATGCAAGGATATAGGTTGCGTCAAGGTAAAGGCTCACAATCAATTCTACCATGCAACCTCTCACAGTTCAATTGCAGAAAATAAAGCACTAGCAGCTAAATTATAGCATGCCTAATAGGATTCTATGAGGTTGGGCGAGATGTGGCACCTGTTGATTGGTTAACTCCGATATCATTAGTGTACTTGTAGTTGTCCTCCTCAGAGTCCTATTGTTGTGCACGTCTCCTTGCTCCATCGGCTTTCGGTTCGATCCACGTTATCCCCAATGCAACTACATCGCTCGTACAACAAACAAAGGAGCAATCAAACACTAACCAAGAAAGACTGCAAAAGAAGAGGCAACAAAGCACAGAAAGATTGAACAACATCCAGAGAACATAGAAGGAAAAAGGACTTAGCCCTAGCGGAAGGTTTCCAATCCCTAGGCCTAAGAAACAGGAGTGGTTGTTTGTTAAGCAAAGGTTCAAGTCTCAGCCTAGCTTGTATTTCCTAGGCCGATCGTGTCGACCTGTACGGCTTCAGGTAAAATGGCCTAGACCCTAGCTCAGCTTAACCAAACACCATGGAAAGAACAAGGCTAGCCCTCACGAAGCGAGTTCGTTTTCCTCGGGCTTAAAAAGGGGTGAGGGAGAGAGCCAACTAGGCACGTCCATGTCACATCTTCGGTAGAGAATGCACTCTAATGGTCAATTGAGTCGACCACATGGTTCTGAGAACACGACATAGGCGCTAACCTTGCTAACTAGAAGTGATAGCCTGGTCTTTGATTCCATCGTCATGGTTAAAGACGGGATTGAATAGAACGGGCTAAGGAGGAAAGAAAGGGGTGGCACCCAAGAGAACACAACGCCCGATCCACTCATAGGGTACCATGACCTATGTGCACTAAATGGCACTAGACACCCCTAGGGTTCTTAGCAGTGTGGTTGTCACCGTGAGGACCTAAGGCGTGCTACGGTTCATAGTAGGTACGAGCATACAAGGGTTCGGGCATGAAGAGCCAAAAGAAAGGGGCAGAGTTTCACCTTCCTTTGATCCACTCACCATAGCAACTGACGGGGATTAAAGGAAGGGAAACAAAAGAGCACAAACAAACACTAAGGGACGCAAACAATGAACTAGGGACTTTGGTTCCACGGCACTTCAATCAACATGTCACGGCAAGGACATGAGCCAAAGTAGTTGGAACAAGAAGATTGATCCATACCTTACTAGATCGATGAGGATCGATAGAGGGGGGAGAGGAGAGAAAAATGGTCTCCACATCTTTTGACCAACTTGCCATGGGAATGGGCTAGGGTTGAAAGAAAGGAGGCAAAAACCCAACGGCTCTTGATCCACACCATATTGTGAGGCTCCATGACCTAGGTGCAAAATCAGCACAAGACTATTCCTATGGCCCCTAGCGATGAGGTTGTCACCGCGAGAGCTACAGAAATGCTTGGATCTAGGTGACATATGCATACGAGGTGGTTAGGAGAAGAGCAAAAGAGAGCAAAAGCAAAAGAGGTAGAGCTTGATGATCATAGCGAGGCAACTCGCAGTCATGAGCTTTACCCACACGAGTTGGCTCCCATAAGTTTCACGATGGTTGTCCCCTAGTTCATCTTCTATAGACTAGGCCATGATGGGCTCATCGTGTGCGGGTAGAAGGCGCACCGATATCGAGCCCATGGTGGCCACGTTCTAGAGCCATAGGAGGGGACAACGAACCCGGCACTACGAAGTCAACTAAAAGCGAGGGGTTGAGCTACGCTTGGCATCACGGCCACGATGGGATGAACCCACGTTCGAGACGTTCAAGCGAGGTACGACCCCTTGACTGGCTCGAAGGCTCGGCCCACAAACGACCACAAACAACACACAAACGACGACTAAACCACACAACAACAACGCAGGAGTAGCACATAACCATAGTACTTGGGATAGAGACCATAGCATAAGAGATAGACACCATAGCATAAGATGTAGACCGGCACAGGCATGACATAGGCATAGATAGATCATGTGTATGAACAAGGATAGATGACATGAATGCAATGAAATGAAAAGCAAGGGTTTTGTCGACGATAGGGTTTTGAAAGGCTTGACCTTGGTGATGAAGGTGACTAGGCTCGCTGCGGTGTGCCCTGGCGGCTACAACTAGCTACTGGCCACCCTTGGCTGGCTGTGGCTCACTGCTGGCCAGCTGCAGCTTGCTACGGCTGGCTATCAGCTTGCTGGACACGGCCGGGGCTAGCTGCTGCTGGCTAGGACGTGGCAGCAGGCGTTCGAGAGGTGGTTGGAGCTCTGGTGAGGTACACGTCGATGTCTGGTAGCTGCTACTCCTAGTGGCGTCCAAGGTGGAGGTCGCAGAGGCACTGCGGGTCGATAACTTGGAGCAGAGGCACGCCATGGTCGAAGCAAGGCACAACCTTTCCTGTAGGTCATGGAATTCTGCACGACAGCCGGTCTCAGCCGTGAATGGCAACAGGAAGGGAAAAGAAGGGGAAAGATGGGATCTTTGGGGCCATGGTGGCTCACCAGCAGGTTGGATGTGCTGTGGAATGACAAGGGGGCAGACGTGCAGGGTCAAGGTTGCACGGGCTGAGGACAGTGCCAGTCCTGATCGCGGTCCTCCAAGCTGGACGTGGCGTGGATGTGGCTAGCTTGGTGACGCACAGGAGGCTCGGCCGCTGCTTGCGTCAGCGTGGCCTACAACGTCGCGACGGCATCGAGGTGGAGTTAGCGGGCTTGGCGAAGTAGGGCAAAGGAGGCCGATGGTGAAGCAGATTGGGGCTTGGCGAGGTGCTTGTGGACGGGGAGGCGCACATGTCACTAGTGGCGTGGTCGACTGCGGCGTGCCCAACGCAGCTACAGCGGGGTCAGAGACGGCGGACGATGTCGCAGGGCTTAGAGCGGGGTGGTGATTGCAGTCGTTAGGGAGGCTCTCCATGACGCGATCGTGGCTGCTCTTGGTGACAACTTCCATTGGTTTAAAGGGGAAGCTTGGGGTGGTGCGGCCTGACAAAGGCGGGTGTGCCGAGCAGCGCCTTGGCGGTGGTGCTCGGGTGCTGGAGGCGAGCCGAGCCGACACAGACGCGGACATGGATGGGGCTTCGGCTCAGCATGGCCGCAAAGGATGATGTCTCGGTGCGGTGGGTCGACGTGCCATCATCGTAGTGGAGGGCTCGGACCGAGGAAGGCTGGGGCTCGCGGTGGAGGCATGGCTATGGGTGGAAGCAGGGACATGTCGTGGTGGAGCTAGACGCGGCCGTGGCAGACACGCGACTTTCGGTGGTGGGACTGCGGCCGACGGGGAGGCTCCGCCAGCGTGGGCTTGGCCCTCCATGGAGAAGAGCAGAGAGAGGGAAAGGGGTGGTGGCGGCTGCGGTAGGGAATAGGGAGAGTGACGGCTGGTTCCGTTCTTATAGGGCGCGATCGCTAGGGTTACGAGGTGCGGACAGTGGGATGCCACGTCGTCCGTACTCTTCGACGCGTGGCATGCATCCAGTGGCGTGGACACCAAGGACGCGAATGGGACAGCAAGCGGCGACGGCTTCCTAGGGGCGTGGCTCGCGCTAGGGTTTGGGCAGGGGTGCTAGCGGTTGGGCCCTAGTGGGCTGCTCAGCAGCTGGGCCTACGAAGGGGAGGAGGGCGCGAGTGGGCTGGAGGGTGAGGGTGCGGAGTGGGCCTACGGGTGGAGGGAGAGAGGTCCTGCTGGTGGGCTGGCTGGCCAAGCTGGGCTATAGGGAGGCGGCTAGGACACTATGAAGAGGAGGATTTTCCAATTCCTGTTTGGAAAAAGATAAAGATGGTTCTTTCTATTTTTTTTTTCCAAATGATAAGAGAGGGATTAAGAAAGGATTTGCGAGGAAAAAGGAAAAAAGATTTTGCCCTTTTATGACTCTAGGAATTTTGGGAGGAATTCCAAAGGAGATTGGAGAGGAATTCAAAAGAGATGAGAGAAACCACAAAGGGTTGAGAGGAAGTTGCTACAGATTTGTGCACTCCAAACTCAAAACCAACTCACAAACACCAGCACAATCTACAAACAAGTCTATATGAATGCAAAGATTTATTAGCAACCTCTCTTAGGTTGACTCGGGTTGGACCTATCAATTACATGCTCCACACATTGCATGAAAAATTTTAAAAAGCTTATATTTTTTACATGCTCCACACATTGCATGAAAAATTTTAAAAAGCTTATATTTTTGGTTGCCCAAAAACCCAGGTTGTTACAGCAACCACCAGCGACGGAGGTCGAGACAGACGGCATGTTCGTCAACATTCTCGAGGAGCAGCTGGAGCTCGTCGTGTAGATCGGCACAAAGTTAGGCTTCTCACCCAAGAACTTGTTGGACATCATCGCCAATGTCACTTACGAGAGGTCAAATCAAACAAGCTCCAAGCGATTGCGCAACCTCCAGTAGTCCTGTCGGGGGTCCATGACCCGGCTGATCGCTCTCTCCGAGTCCCGCGTCTATACGTCTAAATTAGCGAGTCCACGTTGACCTCGTAGGTGCCTCACGGCCGGTCGCTGCCCGCCTGCGCCTGCTGCGGTTGGTGCTCCTGCTTCCCGCGCTGGTCGGGGAGCTTGTGCTGCGGCTAGCTATAACCTGCGATGGAAGCCACGGAGGCATGCAGCAGCAGTGGCTGCGGAGCAGTGGCGCGACGGCAGTCGTGGACTGCCCTGCGGTCTTCCCCTCTCCTCCAAGCGGGGCCTCTCCGTGCTGTCGCACTTCGTCAGCACTACCAGCAGCAGGATTGGAACTCCAGGCTACGGGCCTTCTACCTCGACAGGAGCCTCTTAGCTGGCTCCTCTAGCGCCTGCTCTCCATGCTGATCTGATCGAGGCCCCAGGCCAGGCACATGTATGGCTTTGCACCATGCATATGTCTTAGTATCTTCCAATACTATATTGTACCCTCCAAGTACTTTGCAAACGTTTAACAATTGCAACATGCTACGATTTGGTCTTCAATGAAAAGGAAGAAAAAACATCCTCTACATGTTCTGAACTAACGACACTGTTCATATTACATGCAGCATTAGTAATTCAGCACGAGCGAATTAACAAGCTACTCCTTTCTAGGCATGACATGGAGTTTGATCCAAGATGAATTGGATTAGAGCACGCAATCATTGAATAAATCTTTGTCGTAAATCATCCAGATAATAGTATAATAATTGGTACATAACCGTTGCAACGCACGTGCATGTTTTGCTAGTACATATAAAAAGAGATTGGATGGAATTAGTTTGTTCTCTTTAATAATTCTTATATGCATCGAGAGGTATTGAATTAATCTAAACAAGCCCTTAGTCGAAGTTTGTTCTATTTTTAGACCCAGTTACACCAGATGGTCACATACACGAGCGCATACTCACCCCTATGAGCGTACGCATGCACATCGTATCCCATGAGCACCTCCGAAGAACTGAGTTGGACCAGCAAATCTCGAGATTGATGAAGTCACCACAGTGGCTCGCTTTCGACAGCACGTCGCCTACCACTGAAAGAATAGCGCCGTTAAATCCTAAAATAAATCCAGGAAAAATGCGTTGATATTAATTGTAATTATCTTGATTAGTGAAATCTTCTCCATCCAAGCATGTTATAGTGCTTGGTGTATATAGCACTTGGTGTTGTTCTCCTCGTGGGTATCACCATCATAAGAAGGGTGATAGTGGGCTTATGTTGTGTCGAGTAGTGAGAAGGAATGTGAGGGAGAGTGGGAGGGGAGTGTAGTGAGAAGGAATGTGAGGGAGAGTGGGAGGGGAGGGGGTTGGTGCTTGTGTGAGGGGGGAGGGATGACATGTGGGCCTAGGGTACATGTCATGTGACACTAATGTGCATCACGTGCTCCGATGGACTATTTGCAACAGTTTGTGAGACTAACTTGGGTGGAATCTGGCATGCAGGGCATTTGTGCGTGCATGCTGACATGTCACCCATGGACAATATCCGTCATGACACCAAGGGCTCTCTAACTAGGGCTTATGACTAGGTTAACTAAATGTGGTCTTGGGTAGCCTCTCATGTTTCTCTTAGATTCCAAAGTGTTGGGATAGTTCTGTCATCATGCATTCCTTTGGGTTCTTTTGTCTTCTGGTGTTGATAATCCCCATTGATGATTCTAGAGGTGATCCACTATAATCACGTTTGGGCATCTGACTCCCCTAACGTCATGGTTGATAGAGGTCTTGCATTAGAGATAAAGTAGACACTTAGACAAGGAAAGGTTGAACATGCATGAAAATAAAGGGTGGTTAGAACATTTAAAAAGCACGAACTTAGAATTAAGTTAAGAATGTATAGAAGATGACAACAAGCTTTTTGTGGTCCATGGCAAAGGGGAAGCATATGCTACATATCAAGATTTTAGTTAGGTCGAAGGTCATTAAGGTGGGGGGTCACTGAGGATTACTCAATTTAGAGAAATAAACTGGTATCAATGATCACTACTCTCAACAAGATGTACATTGGCGCCGCTTTTCTATTACAATGGTCATGGCAGCTCACCTCGATACCCATGTGCATCCATAGGCTTACCCATGCTGCTGCAGTCTGCATGGAGCTTTGATTCCATCGTAGTACCTAAGGAGATACAATCACATCGTTGTAGAGCATGTCATCGACAAAGGCCTTATTGTGAGGGATGGTACAAGAGGGTTTGGAAAAGGCCGTGATCAGGACACCCAAGGACAGTGGTGTGTTTGTCAAGTTCGTGTCAAAGACTCTGGGCTTGTCAGACTATCTCGGTAAAGACAATGGTTTAGTAATTGTTTTAAAAGTTTGGGTTTTCGGGTCGTTACACTAGGCCCACTACTCAAAGGGTATAATTTTCTAAATTAGTCTATCATGGTTTATTGTATTGCTTTCAATACTACATGTTAGCATGCATGTTAATTTATGAGAATAGCATACTCTATTTAATTAGTATTGCAATGCATAGTTATTATCTGTTTCTTTATTTATATTAGATTATAATCATGCAAATGCCTAACTTTCTAATATTTATTGGATCCTTATTTAGATACTTTTTTATATTTAAATTACTCATTTATATAGACAGAAATGAATGGATATTTTAAGTGTTGACTCTGCTGACTGGGCTCTCAATAATTAAAAGTTCAAAACAACAGCCAGATCTCTTGACTGTTATTAAAAAACTATTCATGTTTTCATATACTCTCTCCGTCCAAAAATAAGTAATGTTTTAGGTTTGTCCTAAGTCAAACTATTTTAAGCTTGTCCAAATTTATACAAAAAAGTACAAATGTGTCACACCCATTTTTAAGGACAAAAATAAGATGCATAAAGTACTCATGTGCGCCCCAGGACATGATTGCATACATAAGTAGACAAATTACATAGTATCATCACAGTGCTTATTATATAGCGAATAATTATTTAAACATAGTCTTGAACGATAAATAATAATAACTAATAGTAGATCTCCAGCGGAAACTCCAAACACAGGGACATGGTTGACTGGTTGACATCAAGACTAGCACTCATTACGATAATCTTCCTCATAATCTTCATCTGTTATGGTGGAAATAGCAAGGGTGAGTCCATGTCGAACTCAACAAATATAACACAGGGTTCATGAGGCTCAAATGGCTAGACACTGTTTGACTGCGTTTAGCTTTTATTCGTCATGTTATTAGCAATTAAGTAGCATCAAAGTAATCCACTTCCCATTTATGAACCAATGATCAATTGTAATAAAGATAATGAATAGTATTAACATGAGCATAATAATAACAACATTAATTAAGCATGATATAACAATTATGATCAACTATTCCGTAAGAATCCCCAAGGCCGCTCGTATCCGTGAGCACGGCTAGTATACCAGTTTTTAACTCTGCGCAGAGGTGTACACTTTCACTATGAGTCATGATTTCCAAATGTGTGGGGAGATCAAACCCAAACACCGGAGAACCATATAAAGCCACTCAAAAGTTCGTCTAACAAGTTAGGGCCATTAGATTCACTCGGCAGGCAGATGTAGAACCCCCCCTTCCCAGTGGCACAACAACCGCAGCCTATACACACTAAGGACAGGGGCTCGCCCTACACCCAACGTGGCAAGCCATTCTTACGCCATTTAAGGTAACCACTAACAAGCTAGAAAAGGTCCTTTAAACAACTAAAGCCAGAGCCATATAGCCCTCACAGTTATACTGTATATCCCGGTTATCACTTATAGATAAGTCCTTATGGAGAGAAACCAGAGCATCAAAATAATACACATGCTCTAGCCCCCTTTTAACAGTAGTAAAATCATCTTAATGGTTGATTGCTTAATCCATTAATCAAATTACAAGATCATTGTTCATAGTTTAAGCACTAGCAGTAGCTACCCTTATGCATTCCCAAGGTTGACAAGGAATCAAGATAACAATCACTAAGTTATAATCTCTAAGGTTGTCAAGGTAAGCACATGCATATGTATGATAATTTCAATGTATAGGTAATAAGGATAGTCCTGTGTTATACTTGCCTTGATCAAAACTCTCTAAGTGATACTGCTGATCTGGCTCAAAGTAATACTCCTAATCATCTAGATACTGCTCACCTTCTATACTCGATCATCAATCAACAACATACATGCATCCAATCAAACATACACGAAGCAAACAAAGAGATACAGTTAGAACAGTACACCAACAGTAACAAACTAGTAATAAAAGTTTATAAAACTCTTCTACACGTTCCTACGATCACACAGACGCAAAGATCACCAAATTCGGAGTTAAAACGTGAAAGTTATGAATTTTCTAAGATTTCCTATAGATAATTAAATACTTAATTATAAACCCGAAAATTAAATTGTCAAAACTAACTGTACAACTACACTAAAATGTAGAGCTCACAAATACGAACCTAACGCAACTTGAACGGATCAATTCGGAGTTAAAACGAAGATTTTATGACCAAAACAATCCTAGTGGCAAAACTGTAAATACCTAAAAACGTATTTTTGATTTAACCGGAAGAAAATACGCTTTCAAAACACGAAAACATATTTCCAACTATACGCTATGGATGGCGGGTTCAATTATTAAAAGTCCAGGGGCTCTTTAAGAAATTTACCCCGCGAAGGGGTGTCTTCTAATCTCGACCCTTGATCTCAAATCGGACGGCTCGTGTTCATCATCAACCCTACAGTGCTTATTCCGGTCACCCCCCTCAAATCCGGCCGGTGGCTCCCCCATGGCCGGCGACTCCCCCATGGCCGGAGATGATGGATCTCCCCACCTAGACCACCATTCAAGCCCAAACTCGAACCAACCGAACGAGATGCTCCACGCGAACTCACCCAAGCAACAAAAACTAACTACAACAACCCGTACCTGATGCGCGGCAACAAGAGGACGGCGGCACCATTACCGCACTACGGTGAACTTCAAAAACACGGTTTGCACCGTCTCCACCCAAAAGAAAAATACAAAACGACAGAGGAGGAAGGTGCGGTCTCACCAACGCGATGAAAACGGCCTCACCTTCGCCCGGAAGCTTCACCCGCACTCAACCGAACCCTTCAACACCTCCCAAACCCTAGAGCTCTATTTCCCGTGGCTTGTCTATCGTTTTAGTTGAAAAACGGAAAGGGTAGATACCCGGCTACTCTTTTATAGGGTCACCTCTCCTATTTTGGTTAGGAAATCGGAGATTGAAGATTGAGTCGGTTGAACAATGAAGATCGAGTCCAAACCGGCTACGGCGGGAGGTGGAAGAACCGGCTGACAAGCCGACCCCACCGGTCAGTGGTACAGGGAGGCGCGCAGCTTATTCACCGAAGCTGGGCCGCTCGTCTACTGGGCCGATGCGCGAAGCTGGGCTACTGCGGTGCTGGCCGGTCCACCAAACAAGGAGGAGAGCAGGCTCCTGGTCCCAATGACCATCGGGCCGCCAGGTAAGAAAGGTAAACTATTTTTCTTTTTTTCTTCCTTTTCTTTATTTGCTTATTTAACAAACTATTCCAAATAAAATCTTTCAAGCCAACACAAAATAAAATAAATCCACTACACAAAAGAAAATAAATGCAACAGCATGAATGCAACACCAAATAGTTTTTAAAATTTTAATTTCCCATTAATTGTTATATAAATTATTTGAAATTCATTAATTCTAAAATTTGGAATTTTTGGGTGTTACAAATTCTACCCCCCTTAAAAGAATCTCGTCCTCGAGATTGGACTGCTTACTCAAACAACTGCGGATATGATTTCCTTAATTCATCCTCTCTTTCCCAAGTTGCCTCTGCCTCTGAATATCGATTCCACTGTACTTTGCACATCCTAATAGTCCGACTTCGAGTAACTCTCTCAGCAGTCTCTAAAATCTTGATAGGAAACTCTTCATATGTAAGATCCTCCTTTACAGTCAATTCTTCTAAAGATATCCGCTCCTCAGGCACCCGCAAACACTTCTTAAGTTGTGAAACATGAAACACATCATGCACTCCAGATAAATTCTCAGGCAACTCTAATTGATAAGCAACTTCCCCACTCTAGCAATAACTTTAAATGGTCCAACATACCTTGGTGCTAATTTGCCTTTCATATTAAACCTCTTCACACTTCTCATAGGTGACACCTTCAAATAGACATAATCACCTACCTCAAAAACTAAATCTCTTCTTCTATTGTCAGCATAACTCTTCTGACGAGACTGTGCCACCCTCAAATTCTCACGAATCACTCGCACTTGATCCTCTGCGTTTCTAAGAACATCTGTACCAAACACCTGAGACTCATCTGTCTGATCCCAAAACAATGGAGTTCTACACTTATGTCCATATAAAGCTTCAAACGGTGCCATCTTAAGACTCTGTTGATAACTGTTATTGTAAGAGAATTCTGCATAAGGCAAACTCTTATCCCAACTGGTTCCATATTGCAATGCACAAGCTCTCAACATATCCTCTAATATCTGGTTGGTCCTTTCAGTCTGCCCATCTGTTTGTGGATGATATGCCGTACTAAAATTCAATTTTGTTCCCAAAGATTCATGTACAGCTTTCCAAAAGTGTGACGTGAACTGCGATCCTCGATCAGATACAATCTTCTTTGGAACTCCATGCAAACATACTATCCTCTCCATATACAACTCTGCCAATTTTGGTCCATGGTAGGTAGTCTTAACTGGTATAAAATGAGCAACTTTGGTTAACCGATCTACTATCACCCAAATAGAATCATAACCTCTCTGAGTACGTGGTAACCCTACTATAAAGTCCATACCAACTTCCTCCCACTTCCATTCAGGAATCTTCATTGGTTGCAACAATCCAGCAGGTCTCTGATGCTCAGCTTTCACCCTCTGACAAGTATCACACAATGCTACATACTCAGCCACATCTCGTTTCAATCCAACCCACCAATATTTCTGTTTGAGATCCAAATACATCTTAGTACTACCAGGATGAATAGAATAAACTGACTCATGAGCTTTAGGAAGAATTGCCTATCTAACAGCTTGATCCTCAGGTACACATAGCCTCTTTCCAAACCACAAAATCCCATTATCATCCATTCGAAACCCTGGTGACTTACCAATCACTATATCTTCCGCTATCTTCTTTAGTTTCTCATCCTTCAACTGACCCTTGTAAATTTCTTGCTCTAAGGTAGGTTCTATCACTAATTCCATTGTATTAGCAACAATTCCCAAATTTAAATATTCAAATTCAGCACATAACTCACTAGTCATAGACAACGTCCGTATCTCATTGGCATAACTTTTCCTACTAAGAGCATCAGCTACTACATTAGCCTTACCAGGATGATAGTGTATCTCAATATCATAATCCTTAATCAACTCTAACCATCTGTGTTGCCTCAAATTCGGATCTGACTGAGTGAAAATATACTTCAAACTCTTATGATCGGTGTATATATCACTCTTATGTCCAATCAAATAATGTCTCCAAATCTTTAAAGTATGAACCACAGCTGCTAACTCCAAGTCATGCGTAGGATAATTCAACGCATGCTTTCTCAACTGCCTAGATGCATAAGCCACAACTCTACCTTCTTGCATAAGAACACATCCCAAACCTTGACGAGAAGCATCACAATAAATAGAAAACTTCTTACTCAAATCTGGCAAAACCAAAACAGGCGCTGTAGTCAACCTCTTCTTCAATTCCTCAAAACTAGCTTCACATTTATCAGACCACACAAACTTGGCATTCTTCTCTAACAGAGATGTCATAGGTTTAGCAAGTTTAGAAAACCCTTCAATGAACCGTCTGTAATATCCAGCTAAACCCAAGAAACTATGAATCTCACTAACATCAGTAGGTGGTTTCCAATTCAATACATCCTTTACTTAACCTGGATCCACTGATATTCCTCCATTAGAAACAATATGACCAAGGAAAGAAACTTCCTTCAACCAAAACTCACATTTACTTCGCTTAGCATACAGTTTATGCTCTCTAAGTTTCTGCAATACCAACCTCAAATGTTCAGCATGCTCTTTCTCCGTCTTGGAAAATACCAGTATATCATCAATAAATACCACCACAAACTTATCCAAATATTCCATAAACACCTTATTCATCATGTACATAAAGTATGCAGGTGCATTGGTCAAACCAAATGACATAACAGTATACTCATACAATCCATACCGTGTAGTAAAAGCTGTCTTTGGAATATCCGAGGCACGAATCTTCAACTGATGATAACCAGAACGTAAATCAATCTTAGAGAACACACAAGCACCTCTCAACTGATCAAACAAATCATCAATCCTGGGCAAAGGGTACTTATTCTTGATAGTTACCTCATTCAGTGACCGATAATCAACACACATCCTCTGACCACCATCTTTCTTATCAACAAAAATAACTGGTGCACCCCAAGGTGAAGAACTAGGTCGAATAAAACCTTTATCTTGTAATTCTTTAATTTATTTCTTAAGTTCTTCTAATTCATCTACTCCCATTCTATACGGTTGTTTGGCTATAGGTGCAGTTCCAGGTAATAATTCAATAAGAAATTCAATGTCTCGATCAGGTGGCATACCTGGCAAATCATCGGGAAAGACATCCGGAAACTCCTCAATCACTGAATTCTCTTTAATAACATCTTCAAGCTGATTCACCATAGCGGTTGGCTGCTTCTGCACTGCTACATCCACATTGATTTTATCTCCATTAGGTGCAGTCATAACTACCACTTTCTGCTAACACTGAATCTCTGCCTGATTTTGTTTCATCCAGTCCATACCCAAGATCACATCAATACCAGATGTCCTCAACACTATAGGAGTTATCTTAAACTCTACCCCCCTTAAAATCATACTAATTGGAAGACAACGATTATTAGTTTGCATGGTACCTCCAGGTGAGTTTACTAAGAGAGGTTCTTTCATGGCAAGCATGGGTATACTATGCATTTTAACAAAATGTTAGAAATGAATGTATGAGATGCTCCAGAGTCAAAAAGAACAGTTGCGGGAGTGGAATGTACATTGAACGTACCAATCATAACTTCCGGTGCATCATGAGCTGTATCAGAAGACACGTGATTCACCCTTCAAGTACCGGATTGCCTCTGGTTGCTTTTCTGACTTTGAGGAGTCTGCTGATTCTGCTTCTCAGGACAATGGTAAGACATATGTCCCTCTTTACCACAGACAAAGCATCTAGTAGGCATGCTGGGGGCACTATTCTTCATGGGGGTAACATTGGGATTTCCTGTGCGAGGAGTCTGTTGTCCATTCTGCTGATACTGTTGACGCTGCGGATATGATGAACGCTGCTGAGACTGATTACTTTACCAATTCTGAGACCACCTCTGATTTGGATTGCGATTCCACTGACTAACTGGTCCCTAAAACTTCTGATGAAATCCATGCTGAGAATTGGTGCGCTGACGGTTGTTGCTTCCTAAGCTTGTCCTTTCATCTTTCTCTTTCTGTCCATCTCCCTGCGCTCATTATCAAGCACAATAGCTTTATTCACAAGCTCTTGAAAACTGGCATAGTTATTACCCTTCAATTGCAAGCGAAGATCATAATAAATCCCTTTTAAGAATAGACGCTGCCTATCTGCATCTTCCCTCACTTCATTAGGAGCATAGCGAGCCAACTGCGTGAACCTGTCATGATACTCACTAACGCTCATCTGTCCCATCCTGAGGTTTTTAAATTCTTCCTGCTTCAGCTCAATTATACCTTCAGGAATATGACAAGCTCAAAAATCTCTAACAAACTCATTCCAAGTGATAGGAGGAGCATTGTTAGGACGTGCAGCTTGATACGACTCCCACCAAGTCTGAGCTGTCCCCTGTAACTGACCAGATGCATACAACACTTTTTCCATATCATTGCATTAAGCGATGTTCAGCTGTTTCTCAACTGCTCTCACCCAATCATCTGCCTCCAAAGGATCAGCAGCATGAGAAAACACTAGAGGGCGTCCCTGTAACACTCCGGTGTTACGCAAGCATTTGCATGACAATCATAAGCATGACATTTCATATCATCATAATCATGTATGGTAATATTATAACTTGAGTGAAATAAAAACTTGGAAAATGGTATTTGTGATGTAATATATTAATGTGCTAATCACATTTCATCAAATTGTGCAACTACAAGTTTTATATCACTTAGAACTATAGTTCAAATTTTTGAAGAAACTAAATGACTCAAAGTTTTGTCAAAAACTTGTTTCAAAAATATTAATTAAAAATATTCAAAAATACTCCCTATTTTAGCTTTTATTCTCCAATTCAAAATCTGTTGAGAATTTTTAGTTGGCCCCTTAATCAAAGTTGTAGAGAATTAAATTCTAAGCAACTTTTATTTTTGGGTCAATTCCAGAAAAGGTCTTTTTCTTGTTCAAAATGGGATTTGAAAACTACATTTGAATTTGATTTGAAATGAGAAATTTGAAAAAAAAAATCAAAACCGACTTAGCAGGCCGCCGCCTCGGTTTCGGCCCGCTGGCCGAAACGGCCCGCGCCACTCCCACGCGCGCCCGCGTCCGTCTCCGCCTCGGCCCGGCCCAGCCAGCCTCCCCCTTCCTTCTTCCCGCTCGCGCGCACGCACGCTATCGCCCCGGCAGAAGTCGCCCGCCGCGTGGCGGCCGCATGCCGGCGACGTCACCGTGTGGCCGCCCGTGGACCCCGCGCTCGCGCTCCGCTTCAAATCGCCCGGGCACCTGGTCTCCCTCCCACTCGCGCCTCATTCGCTCCCCTTCTCCCTCCCTCCGGAGAAACCGAGCGGAACGCCGCTCGCCACCGCGCGCCTCCACCTTCACCGCCGTGTTCCGGCACCGGTGAGCCACCATCATCCGATTGGTCGTGCACCAAGCTCCGCCGTCTTCCCCTCTCCTCCGAACGGGCGTCGCCATCTCCTCATTTGCTCCGGTAGGGCTCCATTTCTCTCGCCCCGCCGCGCCACCGCATCGGTGCCGCAGAGCTCGCGCCCCGTGCACCGCCTCACTCGCTCCCTCTCTGTCCTCCCGCGCCTCCCTCTCGGGTTCGCCATTCCATTACGAACGTTGTGCGCACGATCACTGGTCTTGGCTTGGCCGGAGCTGGCCGTTGGCCGTCGGCCACCGCCGCGACGTCGAGGTCACGGACGCTGGCGAGGACGCCCTGTCCTCCTTCCCCCCCCCTTCGGTCTCACTGGACTGGGCTACGCCCTGTGGGCCGCGCCCCGAGCGGGCCGACTCGTTCGTTTCCCTGTGCGCGCGAACCAGGCCGAGAACGGCCATGGGCCGGTTGTCTCCCCGGGCCGGCCCAGTACCGATATCAAAATTTCATTTTTCTGTTTTCTTTTATTATTCTTGATGAAAAACACTTTGGAAAATGTTTTTGTAGTCATTTCAGCTCCAAAAATTGTGAAATAAATTTCTATAGATTCATTGGAACCAGATCTATGATATAAAATTATTGCATGTCAAATTTGAGATACTTTTCTGTAGAGTTTTTATTTAACTATTGAAATGGCTGTTTTCTTGATAAATGCTTAATAAATCTTAGAAAGATCAGAAAAATGTGATTCTAAGTTTGTTAGGAAAATTTTATATCATGTTTGTTCTGTAGAAAAATGTGTAGGTGTAGTTCAAATGCTTCCTATCACTAATATTTGTTATTTTTGTTAATTAAATAAATTTGAATAAAACATACAAGTAATAATTTTTCTACAGTGTTTGTTTACTGTGTAGAAAGTAGGAAAATTTCTAAATCTGTTGTTTGATACTTTTCATAATGCAAAGTAATTTTTATATTCATTTTTAGGCCTTAGCTTGTTATTTTTGTATAGACAGTTCTAATAATCCAAATGCAATGAAAATCTTGTGGCAGGCTAGTTTTGATATTAGTAATCCATTGTAATTTTCTAAGATTTTTCTGTGCTACTAAACTATGTGTTGTTGTTCAAGCATAAGGCGAATTAGGGTTTACATCCAATCTTTAATACAAGATTAGTTAGTAAACTATACTTTGGTGTATCTTTGAAGTATCTTGAGTGTCAAAGTGCCTTTGCATGGTAGAGAATAGTGGTGGTAGTTTTCGAGTACATGTTCTTGGATGACGTAGACTACCTTGTAGAAGAGTCGTAAGTTCCACGTAATCCAAATAAAGTGACATGCTCATTTACATCTCATGCATTCATCATCATCATCTCATGTCATCCATGCAATGCACCTAGGCATGAGCACTTATACTTCTGCATCATACAGGATCGCAGGAAGTGACCCCGGTAGCAGTTCCCGAGGACCCGGAAGAGCAGTCCGAGGTGCCAGAGCAGGAGTTGACCGAAGCCGAAGAGGAGGTCGGTGAAGATCTTTCGGAGTGCCCTGACCACCGTCCGAGCTCTTTTGAGAGAGGCAAGCCCCGGAGCATTTCTCTCCCAGTTTGCAAATAAATTATTATTAACTTTACTTAATTTGATGCATTACATTTAGGAGTTGTTTGCAAACGTTGCTGCATTATACCTTGTTTCACCTTGCTTTACCCGATCCTTGTTACCCTGGTGTCCGCGGTCAATAATTGCTTAGTTTGCTTAGACCGGTAGAAGTCGGGTGATTGCCTGTCATCCGCGAGCTATAGGGGATTACCTGGATTTATGTGAAAGAATGTCATATGAGAATAACTAAGTGTCGAAATGAATCTGAGACCGGACGGAAGCTTGCAGGGTTTCGGACTGTAGTGTTTTCCGTCTGTGTCGATTAAGGACCGACCGTTGTTGGGCCTCGAGTCATGTTGAACGCATGCCTCACATTTAGCCGGCCGAATAAAGTACCTTTCGACCATGAAGCTGTAGATTATTCGGGCCGAGTGGATTGCCCGCAACGCACTGTACCGGAGCAGTAGTGGCAGGAAACGGGGGCGTGATGATAAGGCCAAAGAGCAGTCGGGCGGCCCCCGGGTACATGTGGTTCCTGGCAAGCTCGCGACTTTACCTGAATGGTTGACTCAGTGACCAATACCTCACTTTAGCGGGTGAGTGAGGTTTGTGTGAGGAATAAACTACCAGCTGGTTAATAATCGATTCGAATCGCCATCGTTCACTGGATAGTGAACACTTGACCTGAGCTACTTCATCGTAGTAATATTGACGAAACACTTGGATAGTTATGGGGAAGATGACATGGTAATTATTGTTAATGATCAATGGTAATCCTTACTTGCTTAATTACATGGTTACTCTAGCATAAGTGCAAACATAGTTGACAGGGTAATAAAGATTAAAATACTGCATGTTTTTGTAAAAGAACTGCTAAGTTAAAAATGCTTTTCTTGCAAATGAGTCAGCTACCCCACCAGAAAGCCTATCATGATCCTTGGTGTCATTTTATTTTGGTTCTGTCGGGTAAGTCTAGATGAGTACCTTCTCGTACTCAGGGCTTTGTTCCCACTTGTTGCAGATGGGCAGATGTATTACGGCTACTGTATCAACTGCCTCTATCCTGCGATGGGCGAAGCTTAGGACCATGGGCAATGGTCATTCACTACTTCTCGTCTGATGCTTTTGTTGGAGATGATCACAAGCTGGCACTTTATTTCAAAACGCTGTGTGTGTGCGTGATTTGAACTACTGCTTCCGCTACTTTTATTCGAACATGGTTTGTAATAACTATGTTTAAACTCCGATGTATTTTGTGCCGTGAACTTCTATGTAACTTATGACGGTGACCGCTAAACTTAGTACGATCTTGGCTGTTATGTGAATGGTTTGAAATCTGTCGAGATTTCACGGACTACCGGGTTATACGGGCTTAAGTTTGTTAAATTGTCCTCTCGTTGGATGATTTTCCTACTTAATCTCGTATAATTGGGCGGTTCTGTTACAGCTGACATCGGAGCATGGTTTAGCGTGATTACTGTTCATAAGTGTATTTAAAACAAAATTTTGTTTAAAAAGCGTGATTTTCAAACTAAAAGTGTGCCAGTGGTCATATCCTGTATGCCCAGTTAAGGACTCTAGGTGGCTATTTATGTACTAACTTGGGGTTCTTGCACCATATTTCTCTTTTCGTTACTCATACGGCGTGCTATTGTATGAGTGCCACTTAATTGAGTGGTAATGTATGGATCAGTTACCTCTACGCTTCGGTAAGTGTGAGCTGTGAGAGCATGATCGGATACACCGCCGATCTAGGGAGAGTGCTTATATGATACTAGAATAATTACATGTTTTACACATGTTTTTATGAAAGTATCGCATGTGTGGGTGTTCCGTCCGTTGAGGCGATGCCGTCAATAGGACGATGTGTTTGGGTAGTTACTACCGTTGTACAGGCATCTGGGGATTCGTGTAGAGCGTGTAGGTAGATTTACTGCTTTCATGCATTCATGGGGAATGGGCTGAAATGAATTTTCTACAGGTACATAACAGCGTTTCCGTGTAGAACGAATTAGTTACGTATATGAGAGATCATTTGTATGCCACCGAATTCATCGTTAGATGTCCTTATTTTCTAAGTTTGTGAGAACGTAAGACTCGTGCATGCATCATGTTGCCTGTGCATTTCATTCATGACATGCATTCCTCCCCTTATAAAAGGATTATCCCATTTTGATAAAAGTGACATCAACTTAAAATATGTTCTCACCGGGTAATTAAAACTTGTGCTACAGATGGCCCGCACGAAGCAGACTGCCCGTAAGTCCACTGGTGGAAGAGCACCCCGTCGTCAGATGGCCCCGCGGGAGCGCCGCAGCACGGACACTTTTCTAAGCGAGTTTGGCATGCCCACCTTGCTTTGGAGAGTGCTCCATGATGTGGGGTACCCAGAGGGTCAAGAGCCGGTGTACTCTTGGAGCGAGAGCCAGTTAGCTGAGGATGGACTTGCAGTAGTGGAAATCACCGTCCCTACTCTTGGTGATGCGCCAGAATGGGATGGTTGGCATTTGGAGTTTGAAGGACGCACTCCTGTTCAGGGTGCAGAGGGCGCAACCTTTCGCGTCATCTGAGACATAATGAGCAGGTTTCCCAATGAGTAGGCAGCAGCTTTGGCCGGTACTTTCCCGAGAGATGATCCTCGCGATGCTATTTGGGTACAGCCGCAGGGAAGTGCCCTGGTTAGAGGCCCCAGTGAAGGACGGGCTAGCGACAACCACGCCATGAGTGCCATGTATGCATCCATCAGAGCATACCAGGGTGTTGAGCATACCTATTGGACTTTGACTGGTCTGCGTGGTGATGACCGACTCGAAGCAAGGAAGCAGAAGAAGAAGCAAGCACGTGCTATAGCTAGCTTGCAAGAGCAGTTGGCCGACATGAGCTTGCAGCGAGACCGGGCTCTTGAGAGAGGTGAGAGTGCCATGCAGCGGGTGCAGACATTGACTCAGGCCAATAGAAATGCAGACCGCCTGATGGGACAGCTAGTGCAAGAAAGGAATGAAGCCTGGAACGAGAGGGACCTTCTGAGGCAGAGGGTCGAGGAGCTAGAAGAGTACAATGCCAACTTGCATGAAGAGTTTCATGCCCTCTACAACGGGATGGGCCCGTATGCTCCTCTGGACGCCGCCCAGATGGACGTCGACGACGACGCTGCTGCTGAAGGTAGCGGTGGTGATGCCTCCGACCTCGACGACGGCCCCGAAGAGTAGGATAGTGTCCTGCGTTAGTAGCTAGGCTTTGTCGCGATGGCCTTCTTTTGGTTTCCATGTATCGTGTTGTATCCTGTTCGATCTTGAGACTGACGATCTTTTGGAACTTGGTTGTATATGCGATGCCCGAACGCATAAAAGTCCAGTGTGTGTATGCTGGCAATGTGGTTGTGTTGGAACACGATGTTGCATTCGAAGTAACTTAATTAGTGATGTTGTTTTAATTGGAATGTGATTATTGTGCCTCTGTTTTATTGTATGACTTGTTCTCTCCAATGAATTCAGTATGGCATGATTGTTCATTCGAATACGATTACTACAACTTCGCTCAATTATTGCTTGTTGCTGAAATATGCAGATGACAAACACTCGTCGTGCCACGTATGAGGCCGCTGAAACTGGTGGCAATGGTGCAGGAGCTGGTGGGGGTGGTGCAAACAACGTCAACCACTAGGAGCCACAGCCAGAGCCACAATTTCCCCCTCCTCCACCGCTCACTGCAGAGGTGTTCTTCACACAGTTCCTTGGAAGCCAGCGCAATGCCGAGCAATCGCAGAGGAATATGGAAGATTTTCTGCGTACCATCGCTGAAAATGTTCAGAGAGGAGAGAATCGAGGTGGTGGCCATGGGGTGAACCAGTACAGCTATTTCAAGGATTTCATGGATACTAGGCCACCTATTTTTAAGGAAGCAGTAGAGCCACTCGACGCTGAAGAATGGATCAACACTATGGAAGATAAGTTCCGTGTGTTGAGGCTGACAGAAGTTCTGAAAACAGAGTATGCTGCACATCAGCTACAGGGACCGGCAGGAATGTGGTGGAAGCATCATTGCACCACCCTTCCTCCCAATGCCCAGATTACTTGGAGAGATTTCACTGAAGCATTTAGGGGAGTTTATATTTCCCCAGGCTTGGTTGAAATGAAGCTTGGAGAGTTCTTGGCCTTGAATCAGGGTACCAAGACTGTGACACAGTATCTGCATGCCTTTAACAACTTGTGCCGTTATGCACCAGACATGGTTGACACAGATGCAAAGAGAATTGCTAGTTTCAAGAGAGGGTTAAGTCCGAAAATGATGAAGCATGTGGGTACCAATACCCGTGCCAGATTCAATGACTTTGTCAGTGACTGTTTGAAACAAGAAAAGAACAACAACGCCTACACTGCATCCAAGAATCACAAGAGGGTGTTTGAGTCAGGACCATCATAGTCCAGAGTTGTCACTGCAAATCGTTCTTCTTATCGTCCATCCGCACCTGGTGCAAGGTTCAGGCCTCCACAGCATAAGACCCAGAACTACAAGGGACCACAGAAGCCGTACAAGATGGCTGTGCCGCCAGCAAAGATCACCGCAGCTGCAGAACAGAACAACTCCAAGGGAGCTATAGGGTCTGCTGGTACAGTGAAGGGGCTCTGCTACAATTGTGGTCAGCCAGGCCACTTTTCAAAGTTCTGCCCTTATCCGACTAAAAAGAAGCAACAGACTTACAATGCTCGTGTGCACCACACCACCGTTGATGAGATTCCTGAGGGAGAGCCTATAACTGCCGGTAAGTTTCTTGTTAACCATCACCCTGCAGTTGTTCTATTTGATTCTGGATCCTCGCATTCTTTTATGAGTCAAGCATTTGCATGGAAGCATGAACAACTATGCACAGAATTGAGTTATGGTTATCGCATAAGTTCAGCAGGGGCTGATGTGTTAACCAATAAGATGGTTAGAGGGGCAACCCTTGAGTTAGGTAGTCGGAAGTTTCGAGTGAACCTGGTAGTTATGCCTAGACTAGTTTTGGATGTAATAATAGGAATGAACTGGATGAAGAACTGGGGAGCAGTCATAGATACTAGCAGTCGGATGCTTACCCTTAAGGATCCCGAGGCAGAGGGTACTTTTCAGGTATCATTTCCTAAAAGAACAGACCTTGTGAGTGTGACCTGTGCTATGGAAGTTGTTCCTATCCACCAGATCCCGGTAGTGTGTGAGTTCCCGGATGTGTTTCCAGACGAGTTACCTGGCCTTCCTCCAGATAGAGATGTTGAGTTTGGAATCGAGTTGATCCCCGGGACAGCTCCGATTTCGAGGCGACCCTATCGGATGCCTCCGGATGAGTTAGCTGAGCTGAAGAAGCAACTGGAAGAATTATTAAAGAAGGGGTTTATCCGACCGAGTAAGTCTGAATGGGGATGTCCTGCCTTGTTCGTGAAGAAAAAGAAAGAGGGTACTCTGAGGATGTGTGTGGATTATCGACCTCTTAATGCTGTAACTATCAAGGATAAATATCCTTTGCCTCATATCGACGTTCTGTTTGATCAGTTGGCTAAAGCTAGAGTGTTCTCGAAGATAGACCTAAGGTCAGGGTATCATCAGATAAAGATTAGGCCACAAGATGTTCCGAAAACCGCCTTTTCTACCAGATACGGGTTGTACGAGTATCTTATTATGTCTTTTGGCTTAACAAATGCTCCTGCATATTTTATGTATCTGATGAATATAGTTTTCATGCCAGAGCTAGACAAGTTTGTAGTTGTCTTCATTGATGACATTCTAGTATACTCTGAGAATGAGAAAGATCATGAAGAGCATCTGAGAATTGTCTTGACCAGACTGAGAGATCATAAGTTGTATGCTAAGTTCAGCAAATGTGAATTTTGGTTGAAGAAAGTTCCTTTCCTTGGTCCTATTCTATCTGAGAATGGAGTTTCGGTAGATCCGAGCAAAGTACAAGAGGTTATGGACTGGAAAACTCCAACCACAGTGTCTGAAGTTAGGAGTTTCCTAGGGTTAGCTGGTTACTATCGCCGCTTTATCCTAGATTTCTCGAAGATTGCCAAGCCGATGACAAGTCTGTTACAGAAAGATCACAAGTTTGTGTGGACAGAGGAGTGTGAGACAGCTTTCCACACCTTGCGGAAACTGTTGACCACTGCTCCAGTTCTTGCACAGCCAGACATCGAGAAACCTTTTGATGTGTTCTGCGACGCATCAAAAACAGGATTAGGTTGTGTTCTGATGCAAGAAGGAAGAGTCATTACTTATGCCTCCCGTCAGCTGAGGAAACATGAAATCAATTATCCGACACATGATCTTGAGCTTGCCGCCGTAGTGCATGCCTTAAAGATTTGGAGACACTATTTACTTGGTAATGTGTGCAATATTTTCACCGATCATAAGAGTCTCAAGTACATTTTCACCCAACCAGAATTGAACATGAGACAACGAAGATGGTTAGAACTAATCAAAGATTACAACTTGAATGTATAGTATCATCCTGGGAAAGCCAATGTGGTGGCTGATGCTTTGAGTAGAAAGTCACATTGTCTGAATATGCAACCCTTACTCGAAGATGGTTTTAATCTAATGCACCCTGCCGTGTTACATAGTATTCAGATTAGTTGCTCCTTGGAAAGTAAGATAATAGAAGGTCAGAAAGCAGACAAAGGGATATTCCACATCAAAAAGAAAATTAAAGAAGAACCCTCGAAACACTTCAGAGTGGATGAGCAGGATGTGTTGTGGTTTGACAACCGTCTTGTTGTTCCAAAGGATAGAGAGCTTAAGAATAAAATTATGGATGAAGCTCATCTCTCTAAGTTATCCATTCATCCTGGCAGTAGTAAAATGTATCAAGAACTAAGACCTCGTTATTGGTGGACGAAGATGAAGAAAGAAATTGCAGCTTATGTAGCCAGATGTGACACATGTTGTAGGGTGAAAGCTATTCACATGAAACCTGCCGGATTGTTACAACCTTTGTCAGTACCTAGTTGGAAGTGGGATGATATAAGTATGGATTTCATCACAGGTCTGCCCACTACTCAGAAAGGACATGATTCGATTTGGGTAATCGTGGATCGTCTTACCAAGACAGCCCACTTTCTGCCTGTCAAGACAGATTATAGACCACCTCATTATGCCGAGAAGTATATTGCGGAGATTGTGAGATTGCATGGCATACCAAAGACTATAGTGTCTGACAGAGGGTCACAGTTCACTGCTCACTTTTGGGAGCATTTGCACAAAGGTTTGGGGACTAGTCTGATTCATAGCACTGCCTATCATCCTCAAACAGATGGTCAGACTGAAAGAGTTAATGCTGTTTTAGAGGATATGTTAAGAGCTTGTGTGTTGTCTTCCAGAGGTTCATGGGAGTCATGGTTACCATTAGCAGAGTTCGCGTACAATAATAGCTATCAAGAAAGTATCAAGATGGCACCTTTTGAGGCTCTGTATGGCTGAAAGTGTAGAACACCTTTAAACTAGATTGAGCCAGGGGAAAGAAGGTATTATGGTATTGACTTCGTGGAGGAAGCCGAAAAGAAAGTTCATATCATCCAGCAAAATATGAGAGCAGCTCAGTCACGTCAGAAAAGTTACGCGGATAAGAGAAGGAGACCGCTTGTGTTCGAAGTTGGTGACTATGTTTATCTAAAAGTCACGCCAATGAAAAAGAAGCGGTTTGGAATACGCAGAAAGCTTGCCGCCAGATTTGTAGGACCTTACAAAATCTTGGAAAGAAGGGGTCCAGTGGCTTACAAATTGGAATTACCAGAAGCAATGGGTGCTATATTCCTAGTTTTTCACGTATCACATCTCAAGAAGTGTTTGCGCGTTCCAGAGGAAAGAATTGAACCTCGAGGCATAAAATTTAAGTCAGATCTGGTGTATCGTGAGCAGCCAATTCGAGTCTTGGATTCCAAGGAGAGGGCTACTCGAAATAGTGTGGTGAAAACGTATAAAATACAATGGAGTCATCATGATGAAGGGGATGCATCTTGGGAAACGGGTGAATACCTACAAAAAGCATACGAAGATTATTATAATAAATGGTTCGTAACCCAAATCTCGGGACGAGATTTTTATAAGGGGGGAGGGCTGTAACACTCCGGTGTTATGCAAGCATTTGCATGACAATCATAAGCATGCCATTTCATATCATCATAATCATGTATGGTAATATTATAACTTGAGTGAAATAAAAACTTGGAAAATGGTATTTGTGATGTAATATATTAATGTGCTAATCACATTTCATCAAATTGTGCAACTACAAGTTTTATACCACTTAGAACTATAGTTCAAATTTTTGGAGCAACTAAATGACTCAAAGTTTTGTCAAAAACTTGTTTCAAAAATATTAATTAAAAATATTCAAAAATACTCCCTATTTTAGCTTTTATTCTCCAATTCAAAATCTGTTGAGAATTTTTAGTTGGCCCCTTAATCAAAGTTGTAGAGAATTAAATTCTAAGCAACTTTTATTTTTGGGTCAATTCCAGAAAAAGGTCTTTTTCTTGTTCAAAATGGGGTTTGAAAACTGCATTTGAATTTGATTTGAAATGAGAAATTTGAAAAAAAAATCAAAACCGACTTAGTAGGCCGCCGCCTCGGTTTCGGCCCGCTGGCCGAAACGGCCCGCACCACTCCCGCGCGCGCCCGCGTCCGCCTCCGCCTCGGCCCGGCCCAGCCAGCCTCCCCCTTCCTTCTTCCTGCTTGCGCGCGCACGCTGTCGCCCCGGCAGAAGTCGCCCGCCGAGTGGCGGCCGCATGCCGGCGACGCCACCGCGTGGCCGCCCGTGGACCCCACGCTCGCGCTCCGCTTCAAATCGCCCGGGCACCTGGTCTCCCTCCCACTCACGCCTCATTCGCTCCCCTTCTCCCTCCCTCCGGACAAACCGAGCGGAACGCCACTCGCCACCGCGCGCCTCCACCTTCACCGCCGTGTTCCGGCACCGGTGAGCCACCATCGTCCGATTGGTCGTGCACCAAGCTTCGCCCTCTTCCCCTCTCCTCCGAATGGGCGTCGCCATCTCCTCATTTGCTCCGGTAGGGCTCCATTTCTCTCGCCCCGCCGCGCCACCGCGTCGGTGCCGCCGAGCTCGCGCCCCGCGCACCGCCTCACTCGCTCCCTCCCTGTCCTCCCGCGCCTCCCTCTCGGGTTCGCCATTCCATTGCGAACGTCGTGCGCACGATTGCTGGTCTTGGATTGGCCAGAGCTGGCCGTTGGCCGTCGGCCACCGTCGCGACGTCGAGGTCACGGACGCCGGCGAGGACGCCCTGTCCTCCTTCCCCCCCTTCGGTCTCACTGGACTGGGCTACGTCCTGTGGGCCACGCCCCGAGCGGGCCGGCTCGTCCGTTTCCCCGCGCGCGCGAACCAGGCCGAGAACGGCCAAGGGCCGGTTGTCTCCCCGGGCCGGCCCAGTACCGATATCAAAATTTCATTTTCTGTTTTCTTTTATTATTCTTAACGAAAAACACTTTGGAAAATGTTTTTGTAGTCATTTCAGCTCCAAAAATTGTGAAATAAATTTCTATAGATTCATTGGAACCAGATCTATGATATAAAATTATTGCATGTCAAATTTGAGATACTTTTCTGTAGAGTTTTTATTTAACTATTGAAATGGCTGTTTTCTTGATAAATGCTTAATAAATCTTAGAAAAATCAGAAAAATGTGATTCCAAGTTTGTTAATCTTTTTGTGCCATGTACTTGCTAGAAAAATTTTATATCATGTCTGTTCTGTAGAAAAATGTGTAGGTGTAGTTCAAATGCTTCCTATCACTAATATTTGTTATTTTTGTTAATTAAATAAATTTGAATAAAATATACAAGTAATAATTTTTCTACAGTGTTTGTTTACTATGTAGAAAGTAGAAAAATTTCTAAATCTGTTGTTTGATACTTTTCATAATGCAAAGTAATTTTTATATTCATTTTTAGGCCTTAGCTTGTTATTTTTGTATAGACAGTTCTAGTAATCCAAATGTAATGAAAATCTTGTGGCAGGCTAGTTTTGATATTAGTAATCCACTGTAATTTTCTAAGATTTTTATGTGCTACTAAACTATGTGTTGCTGTTCAAGCATAAGGCGAATTAGGGTTTACATCCAATCTTTAATGCAAGATTAGTTAGTAAAGTATACTTTGGTGTATCTTTGAAGTATCTTGAGTGTCAAAGTGCCTTTGCATGGTAGAGAATAGTGGTGGTAGTTTTCGAGTACATGATCTTGGATGACGTAGACTACCTTGTAGAAGAGTCGTAAGTTCCACGTAATCCAAATAAAGTGACATGCTCATTTACATCTCATGCATTCATCATCATCATCTCATGTCATCCCTACAATGCACCTAGGCATGAGCACTTATACTTCTGCATCATACAGGATCGTAGGAAGTGACCCCGGTAGCAGTTCCCGACCCGGAAGAGCAGTCCGAGGTGCCAGAGCAGGAGTTGACTGAAGCCGAAGAGGAGGTCAGTGAAGATCTTCCGCAGTGCCCCGACCACCGTCCGAGCTCTTTGGAGAGAGGCAAGCCCCGGAGCATTTCTCTCCCAGTTTGCAAATAAATTATTATTAACTTTACTTAATTTGATGCATTACGTTTAGGAGTTGTTTGCAAACGTTGCTGCATTATACCTTGTTTCACCTTGCTTTACCCGATCCTTGTTACCCTGGTGTCCGCGGTCAATAATTGCTTAGTTTGCTTAGACCGGTAGAAGTCGGGTGATTGCCTGTCATCCGCGAGCTATAGGGGATTACCTGGATTTATGTGAAAGAATGTCATATGAGAATAACTAAGTGTCGAAATGAATCTGAGACCGGACGGAAGCTTGCAGGGTTTCGGACTGTAGTATTTTCCGTCTGTGTCGATTAAGGACCGACCGTTGTTGGGCCTCAAGTCATGTTGAACGCATGCCTCACATTTAGCTGGCCGAATAAAGTACCTTTCGACCGCGAAGCCGAGAGATTATTCGGGCCGAGTGGATTGCCCGCAACGCACTGTACCGGAGCAGTAGTGGCAGAAAACGGGGGCACGATGATAAGGCCAAAGAGCAGTCGGGCGGCCCCTGGGTACATGTGGTTCCTGGCAAGCTCGCGACTTTACCTGAATGGTTGACTCGGTGACCAATACCTCACTTTAGCGGGTGAGTGAGGTTTGTGTGAGGAATAAACTACCAGCTGGTTAATAATCGATTCGAATCGCCATCGTTCACTGGATAGTGAACACTTGACTTAAGCTACTTCATCGTAGTAATATTGACGAAACACTTGGATAGTTATGGGGAAGATGACATGGTAATTATTGTTAATGATCAATGGTAATCCTTACTTGCTTAATTACATGGTTACTCTAGCATAAGTGCAAACATAGTTGACAGGGTAATAAAGATTAAAATACTGCATGTTTTTGTAAAAGAACTGCTAAGTTAAAAATGCTTTTCTTGCAAATGAGTTAGCTATCCCACCAGAAAGCCTATCATGATCCTTGGTGTCATTTTATTTTTGTTCTGTCGGGTAAGTCTAGCTAAGTACCTTCTCGTACTCAGGGCTTTGTTCCCACTTGTTGCAGATGGGCAGATGTATTACGGCTACTGTATCAACTGCCTCTATCCTGCGATGGGCGAAGCTTAGGACCATGGGCAATGGTCATTCACTACTTCTCGTCTGATGCTTTTGCTGGAGATGATCACAAGCTGGCACTTTATTTCAAAACGCTGTGTGTGTGCATGATTTGAACTACTGCTTCTGCTACTTTTATTCGAACCTGGTTTGTAATAACTATGTTTAAACTCTAATGTATTTTGTGCCGCGAACTTCTATGTAACTTATGACGGTGACCGCTAGACTTAGTATGATCTTGGCTGTTATGTGAATGGTTTGAAATCCATCGAGATTTCACGGACTACCGGGTTATACGGGCTTAAGTTTGTTAAATTGTCCTCTCGTTGGATGATTTTCCTACTTAATCTCGTATAATTGGGTGGTTCTGTTACAGCCCCTTCAAAAATTCCCCACGCTTGTCTCTCACTTGAACAGGTGGTGGTCCTCCTGCAGGGGGATTGTTCTACATGTGCTGCATTAACATCTGCATCATCTGATTCTGGGTATGCATAAGTTCCTCTATAGTAATAAGTGGGTTAGCTCCTCCATGACCTCTTCCACGACCTCTGCCTGACATCTGTTTTCAAAACACAGAAAATGAAGTTCAGTACGATCCGAGATGATGTATTCAACAGATAAGCAAAATCTGATTTCTCTGGGCGAATTCCAATTTCAGCAACTCAGTAAAACTGTCATATCTCGAGTTACAAACGTCTAATTCAGATGATCTTTACATGGTTGGAAAGCTTACAAAATTATCTATAACTTTTATTCACAACACTTTTTCTGATTCTGTCAATAAATTAGCCAAAAACTGAACTTAACCGAAACTGTTTCAGAATTCCAGACTGTGCAGTAACCCCAATTTGGAACAGATATATCTCTTAGCTCATAATAGATAATAAAGTGATTCTTGCGGGGTTGGAAAGATATAGAAGTCTAATTATTCCCAGTAAAATTTCTTAAATTTCTCATTAACGGATTTTAAGTTATTTCTAAAACGTCCTAGACTGATCCAGAAATCAGCAAAGGACAGAACTAAGTTTACCCCATACCCAACTAATATATTTTGATCAAACTTAATATTCTTAACCATGGAACTTGTAGGCATGTCTACAAATCTCCAGCACACATTACAAAGATCCAAATCACACATTATCATAATAACAATCCATCAATCACACAATTGTTCACACCACAAACTGACTCTCAAACAACCAAACTCAAAATTGACTCGCAACTACTATCGTTCTTATTACATAGGGATTTTCCTAATCCTAATTAAGCTTCTCATAAATCTTGGGATGGCCTAACTCCGCCCTTAATTGGTCAATCTCCTTATAAGCTTGCTCCTTAAGTTCTTTTTCCTTCAGCAGCTCATCCTTCAAATCTACCTCATGGAGAGCCAATTCACGAGCCAATCCCATTGTAGCTTGTAGAGTCAAGGATGAATCATCTGCAAGCGGCACGGTTCAAACACTCTTGTCATGTAAGAAACAAGGAAAATGCCGGAGTGCACCCTGTAATGTCTTGTCTGAGCGTAGACCATGGTAGTAAACGAACGTATTGTAGGCGACATCCTCCATGCTTGTTTCTACGGTTGCCTGGCTCACTCAGGTAATGAACTTTGACTCCACCTTAGACTCCTTAGTGGTAGGATCCCTTTTCTTGACCCATAGCTCCGTTTCCCAATAGAAATCCATCCATGGATGACTATGCTCCGCACTGCGATACTCTAACGTAGCTTCCCAGTCGTAGTAGTAGTTGTCCAAGGTTCTTGTCAACATGTCATGGAAGAAAGCATCAGCTTTAGGAACCATGATCTGAAGCTTCGTGGTCCACCCCATAGCTACATCCTCCATTGGTGTGTCACCAACTCTTGATTCAGCATCAGATAACTCTTGGTCACCATCTTCATGAGGCTCCTGGGGTTTGAAACGGGCAATGTACTGTGCAGCTAACAGACGGGGATGAGGAGGCATCTACAAGATTTAGACATAGATTAGATAGAATCAATGTATTTTCGCAATAGAATAAAGTAGAGGAAGCATAAAAATTTAGTAATTAACAAGGTGCAAGGAGTAAGCATGAAATAAGTGAAGCATGGATGCTAATAACGACCATTCTAACTAGGCTTGCGTCCTACAGTTAACACGACTCTGATATCAATCTGTCACACCCATTTTTAAGGACAAAAATAGGATGCATAAAGTACTCATATGCGCCCCAGGATATGATCGCACACATAAGTAGACAAATTACATAGTATCATCACAGTGCTTATTACATAGCGAATAATGATTTAAACATAGTCTTGAACGATAAATAATAATAACTAATAGTAGATCTCTAGCGGAAACTCCAAACACAGGGACATGGTTGACTGGTTGACATCAAGACTAGCACTCATTACGATAATCTTCCTCATAATCTTCATCTGTTATGGTGGAAATAGCAAGGGTGAGTCCATGTCGAACTCAACAAATATAACACAGGGTTCATGAGGCTCAAATGGCTAGACACTGTTTGACTGCGTTTAGCTTTTATTCGTCATGTTATTAGCAATTAAGTAGCATCAAAGTAATCCACTTCCCATTTATGAACCAATGATCAATTGTAATAAAGATAATGAATAGTATTAACATGAGCATAATAATAACAACATTAATTAAGCATGATATAACAATTATGATCAACTATTCCGTAAGAATCCCCAAGGCCGATCGTATCCGTGAGCACGGCTAGTATACTAGTTTTTAACTCTGCGCAGAGGTGTACACTTTCACTGTGAGTCATGGTTTCCAAATGTGTGGGGAGATCAAACCCAAACACCGGAGAACCATATAAAGCCACTCAAAAGTTCGTCTAACAAGTTAGGGCCATTAGATTCACTCGGCAGGCAGATGTAGAACCCCCCTTCCTAGTGGCACAACAACCGCAGCCTATACACACTAAGGACAGGGGCTCGTCCTACACCCAACGTGGCAAGCCATTCTTACGCCATTTAAGGTAACCACTAACAAGCTAGAAAAGGTCCTTTAAACAACTAAAGCCAGAGCCATATAGCCCTCACAGCTGTACTGTATATCCCGGTTATCACTTACAGATAAGTCCTTATGGAGAGAAACCAGAGCATCAAAATAATACACATGCTCTAGCCCCTTTTAACAGTAGTAAAATCATCTTAATGGTTGATTGCTTAATCCATTAATCAAATTACAAGATCATTGTTCATAGTTTAAGCACTAGCAGTAGCTACCCTTATGCATTCCCAAGGTTGACAAGGAATCAAGATAACAATCACTAAGTTATAATCTCTAAGGTTGTCAAGGTAAGCACATGCATATGTATGATAATTTCAATGTATAGGTAACAAGGATAGTCCTGTGTTATACTTGCCTTGATCAAAACTCTTCGAGTGATACTGCTGATCTGGCTCAAAGTAATACTCCTGATCGTCCAGATACTGCTCACCTTCTATACTCAATCATCAATCAACAACATACATGCATCCAATCAAACATACACGAAGCAAACAAAGAGATACAGTTAGAACAGTACACCAACAGTAACAAACCAGCAATAAAAATTTATAAAACTCTTCTACACGTTCCTACGATTATACAGACGCAAAGATCACCAAATTCGGAGTTAAAACGTGAAAGTTATGAATTTTCTAAGATTTCCTATAGATAATTAAATACTTAATTATAAACCCGAAAATTAAATTGTAAAAACTAACTGTACAACTACACTAACATGTAGAGCTCGCAAATACAAACCTAACGCAACTTGAACGGATCAATTCGGAGTTAAAACGAAGATTTTATGACCAAAACAATCCTAGTGGCAAAACTGTAAATACCTGAAAACGTATTTTTGATTTATCCGGAAGAAAATACGCTTTCAAAACACGAAAACATATTTCCAACTATACGCTATGGACGGCGGGTTCAATTATTAAAAAGTCCAGGGGCTCTTTAAGAAATTTACCCCGTGAAGGGGTATCTTCTAATCTCGACCCTTGATCTCAAATCGGACGGCTCGTGTTCATCATCAACCCTACAGTGCTTATTCCGGTCACCCCCCTCAAATCCGGCCGGCGGCTCCCCCATGGCCGGCGACTCCCCCATGGCCGGAGATGATGGATCTCCCCACCTAGACCACCATTCAAGCCCAAACTCGAACCAACCGAACGAGATGCTCCACGCGAATTCACCCAAGCAACAAAAACTAACTACAACAACCCGTACCCGATGCGCGGCAACAAGAGGACGGCGGCGCCATTACCGCACTACAGTGAACTTCAAAAACACGGTTTGCACCGTCTCCACCCAAAAGAAAAATACAAAACAACAGAGGAGGAAGGTGCGGTCTCACCAACGCGATGAAAACGGCCTCACCTTCGCCCGGAAGCTTCACCCGCACTCAACCGAACCCTTCAACACCTCCCAAACCCTAGAGCTCTATTTCCCGTGGCTTGTCTATCGTTTTAGTTGAAAAACGGAAAGGGTAGATACCCGGCTACTCTTTTATAGGGTCACCTCTCCTATTTTGGTTAGGAAATCGGAGATTGAAGATTGAGTCGGTTGAACAACGAAGATCGAGTCCAAACCGGCTACGATGGGAGGTGGAAGAACCGGCTGACAAGCCGACCCCACCGGTCAGCGGTACAGGGAGGCGCGCGGCTTATTCACCGAAGCTGGGCCGCTCGTCTGCTGGGCCGATGCGCGAAGCTGGGCTGCTGCGGTGCTGGCCGGTCCACCAAACAAGGAGGAGAGCAGGCCCCTGGCCCCAATGACCATCGGGCCGCCAGGTAAGAAAGGTAAACTGTTTTTCTTTTTTCTTCCTTTTCTTTATTTGCTTATTTAACAAACTATTCCAAATAAAATCTTTCAAGCCAACACAAAATAAAATAAATCCACTACACAAAAGAAAATAAATGCAGCAGCATGAATGCAACAGCAAATAGTTTTTAAAATTTTAATTTCCCATTAATTGTTATATAAATTATTTGAAATTCATTAATTCTAAAATTTGGAATTTTTGGGTGTTACAAAATGTTTATGATACCAAAAAAGTATTATTGGATTTATCATGAAATGTATTTTCATATTGTACCTGTTCGGTGTCCTAAATATTAATGTTCTTTCCTATAAGTTTGGTCAAACTTGAAATGATTTGACTTAGGACAAACCTAAAACATCACTTATTTTGGGATAGAAGAAGTAACTATTTAAGGCTATGTTCAACCCTTCCTTGTCTATGTGAAACATGTATAGTGTTTGAATAACATGCTAATTAAATTTTAAGCACATTGAATGAAGTTCTCTACAACATATATGGATGGTACATGCTGTAGTTGTAGACTCCGATTCTTATGAACCGGACTATAGGAATTAATAGAAGCTTGAGTAGCACCCTTAGCTTTTTCATATTATTATGTAGTGGAGTAGTCAAGGCGATGCCAGTCTATCACGAACAGATATATAGTGTCCAGGTCCGTGTCTCCATGCATGAGGTCATGCAGAAGCAGCGCCAAGCTGAACAAGCGAAGAGAAGGTTCCGTCCTTCAACTGCATCAACTCTTCATGCTTGCCTTTCTCAGCTATGGTACCATTCTTAAGGACAGCAATGATATCCGCGCCTTTGATTCTTGACAAGCGATGCGCAACCACCACCGTTGTCCTACCAATGGCTACCGTATCTAGAGCTTGCTGCACCACCCGCTCTGACTCTGTGTCCAGTGCACTCGTTGCCTCATCCAGTAGCAGCACTCTAGGGTCCTTCATGATGGCCCTCGCGATGGCAACACGTTGCTTCTGCCCACCGGACAACTGGATTCCCCTCTCTCCGACGATGGTGTTGTACCCGTCAGGCAAGGCAGAGATGAACTGATGTGCATTGGCGACTTCAGCAGTGGCAGCGATGTCTTCTTCGGATGCCTCGCCTTGCTTCCCATAAGCTATGTTGGCACGGATGGTGTCATTGAATAGCACCGGCTCCTGGCCAACTAGGCCAACTTGCAGTCGAAGCCAGCTAACCTTGAGGTTCCGAAGATCAACACCGTCGAGAAAGATGTTGCCGAAATCAGGGTCATAGAACCTCTCAAGCAGTGCAATCGCTGTGGACTTGCCACTTCCACTCTCCCCAACTAGCGCAACAGTCTGCAATGCAAGGATAATATATTTATGGTACTCAAATTAAATTTATTCTAAACTCTTCTAATGATTAATAAGAAACTATATATACCTTCCCCAAAGGAATGCTCAGGGACAGATCCTTGAATATTTGAATATTCGGTCGCAACGGATACTTGAAGTACACATTTTGGAAATCAATGTCCCCTCTCACATTTGCAATGGTCACACCCTCCTCGTTGCTGTAATCAATCTTGGATTTGGAGTCAAGAATTTCAAAGATGGAGACAGCCGCATCAATAGCCTTATTGGTGTCTCCACCTAAAGCGCTGGCTCGAGAGATTGCACCAGTCCCCAAAACCAATACGAAGAAGACCTGAAAACCTCTCGATCAGTTAACCAAATACTACACATGCAAGACAAACAAATCAATGCGTGCAGAATATATGGGTAAATGTGTCTGCACCCTAAACACTTCAGGAAATGTCGCGATTCCATGCTGAACGAAATGAGCGCCAACATAGAAATAAAGAGCATACACAAAGTAGAATACAAGGAAGGAGAAGCCAAAACCCAAGCCACCAACAACACCTTCCCTTATTCCTTCTCTTATTGGAGATTCACATTTCTTGTCATACATCTCCATCACGTTCTTCTCAGCACATAATGCTGCCACAGTTCTGATGCCGCCAACAACATCAGTTGCGAGTTGACTCGCTTCTTCATACTTCAACTGCATTCCACCAACTAATTACATAAATATACATATACTCACAACAAATAATTGTGTGAAGAATATTCATGACTAGTCAGCTACGTGTACCTTTGCTTTTCTGTTTAGACCTACTAGTAGCTTCATCTGAGCAAAAGATTGGAAACCTACTAGAGGGACAACTACTGTGATAATTAGTGCCAGTTACAGTTGGCCACCATTGCTATAGTGAAGGCTAATATGATAGTTGATATAGTCTGGATATTAAATAATAAGGTGTCCCCGACAAGTCGCTTAACAATTAGAGCATCAGTCGATAGCCTTGCTCCAATTGATCCACTGAAACAAAATTCAACCTTGTTGTATTAGTAGGATTGAAACTTGTACTACAAACTAGCATTCATAACTGTATTTTTCATGCAAAGAAGCATTCATAATTGTTTATCTAGATAATTCCTAATTTTTGTACAGTTGGAAATATAACTGAAACCCATGCAAGATATGGTTCACATGGAATATTGTTGGCGCCAAAAGAGAAATATGCCAATAATAATGATATTCTTTTTGTTGTGAGGACAATAATGTATTATAGTTTACGTTCAGGTCAACAATTACATGACTTCCGTGGTGTTACCAAACTTAATCACGTGAGCATATCAACTATTTTCCTACTATTAAGAAAATTAATGCTAGAAAATGGTTAATACTCACTCCAAGGACAAAGTATTTTTCAAATAGTGATCTTCTTCTAAAAATCCAAAGATACTTTGCATCCAAACCTAGCCTAGGATGGAACATAACATGTTCTTGATGAGAAAATGGATATACATACGTTGAGTGTTCAGGTTTATCAAACCAGTTGATCTCTTGCCGCATTATGCTTTGGAAGGTCATTGACCGTACACGCTCCACAAGCTTCCCACCTGCTATTCCAAACATGATGTTCACTATTGGATTGAGAACAAAAGCATAAGCGCCCAGTGCAACGAACATGATTGCCGAAAACCTAGAGTGCTTTAGTAGTTCTTCTGCCGGCTCATAGAAGGACTTTATTGCAGTTGAAACCAATGTTCCAAATATAGGAAATTGGACTGCAACCATTGCAGCAGTTATAGAACCAAGTGCAAGAACAAAAGCCTCTGGTTTGTTCAAATAGAAGAGTCTACCAATTGGAGCTTTCTTCAAAGCACTTTGTACTTTCTGTGCATTCTCTAAGTCTAGAGCATCATTAAATTCTGTTGGATCAGGCACTCCAAGTGGAGCAACAAAAGAGTGCCTACCACTAAGCCCAGAAGTGGTAGAGATTTTACCGCTAGAATTCCTAGACAAACTTTGGCTTCTTGGTTTACTACTGGTAGATCTAGATACTGAAGCATTCATGATTTCTATATCAGGGTCAACATTAGAAATTTCTGCCTCTTGCTGACTCTCTTGCAGATGAATAAGCTGAGAGTAAGCACCTTCTGGTATTTTCATCAGTTCTAAATGTGAACCTGCACAAAATATGTCCAAAATGACATAAGCTCTGTAGATCAAATAATATGTTGTGTAATGGAGTAACATTTTATTCCAATTAAAATGAGTAAAGTTTCTTGATGCCCATACAATGTTCTATGAATAATATATATAGATGTCATGGATCACTAGCCTATCTGCCAATAGTTTATCACATACATCTTCTGTTTGGTGCCTTAATTATGGGATTTCAGGAAATATAGGTCAAGTGTCTTCACGAGCTCACAAGGCTACAAAGATTATATAGTTTCCTATGGTCTAAACATTAGTACATTATACTTTGGAACCTAAATCTTAGACCGTACAGGGACAACAAAGGAATAATTAATTTTCTAAAAGTCTATGATACCTTGTTCCACCACATTCCCATGCTGCAGGACAGATATCACATCAGCATTCTTCACCGTGGTCAAGCGATGAGCAACAATAATCGTAGTCCTTTCTAACATTACTTGATTCAAAGCTACTTGAATTACCATCTCTGATTCCATATCAAGTGCGCTGGTTGCTTCATCAAGTAGTAAGATCTTAGGGTTCTTTACAATTGCTCTAGCAATTGCTATTCTTTGTTTTTGCCCTCCAGGCAGTTGAATTCCACGTTCACCAACCACTGTGTCAAGGCCCTGGGGAGGTGTCACACAACATACTGATTAATAATGTGGGTGGAAGAAAATTAGCAAATAAAGTGACCGTAATTGACATTTATTAATACATTTGGAAACTTATCAATGAATTTAGCTGCATTCGCTAGCTCAATTGCTCTCTTGATCTCTTCATGTGTTAGATTTTCCATCCCATAGGCAATGTTCTCTCTGATCGTAGTTGAGAACAACACTGGTTCTTGGCTAACAAGACCAATATTTTGCCTTATCCATCCAAGCTTCATTCTTCTAATGTCAACTCCATCAATCAAGACTTCCCCAGCCAATGGATCATAGAATCTCTCCACCAAACTAATCACAGTTGACTTCCCACTGCCGCTCTCTCCAACTAGTGCCATAGTTGTGCCACTTGCTACTCGTAATGATAATCCATGAAATACCAAATGCTTAGATCTAGAAGGATAGCTAAAGTACACATCCTTTAGTTCAACATCACCCCTAATGTCCTCCAACATGATACCTGTGGTATCATATATGTCAATATCTGGTTTTCGTTCAATTGTCTTGAACATTCTATATGCTGCTCCTTGACCTTCAGCGAAAGCTGTTACTGATGGTGTTGCCTGACCTAAGCTTATACAAAAATAAGTACACAACTGAAATCAGTAAATGAACGGTCAATAAAAAATAAGGATATGGAAAGACCTTATTTGAAATACTCAAGATTTAAACCAGCTTGGGAATTGGCATCTTTGTCATGGAAGTGCAAAAAATAGTTTTTGCATTTTAATAGACATAGATAAATTGGGCTTCATCTCCTATGTATTTCTGATCCTACAAAAACCCATAATACCATGTTTCCATAACAGAATCCCACATGCTTCTAGTGCATATCCATCACACAAAACTGGTAGAATGTAATAATTACAGAGCATAGGTTTCCAAGAAACTGTGTGGTTCACGCAAGTAGTATTTTTGTCCAAAGGTGTGTATTCATTTATCATATTTAACAGAACACACATGAAAGAGCACAAACAGTTGCATCAGCTTAGAGCTATAGAAGAAGGTAAAATTAGTTGCTAACTGCTATGTCAAAGCATATATTGCAATGTCAAATAAGAAAAATTACTTAGTTTTGGCTTTTGCTTACCAAGACGGAGCTGAGGAAGAACAAAGGCTACTTGCTGACTTGGTAGGTAAATTCTAATTCTTAGTGCTTGCTTTTTCTCGCGCCACAATGGGTTCTAAATTGCTATATTATTCACATGCATATATATTCCCTATTTCTGAATTGCTAACAAGAGTTCATGGCTTCACGCTCAAGAGAAAACAGGGGAAAAACAAAAGAATCCTTACCTTCCGACAAACGTCATCGAGGCCTGAGACCCGACTGGCCAAGGCACGCTGAAGTCAGCCAGCTCCCGTTCCATCAAATAGAATGGAGCGAAACATGGGTTAAAAACCACAAGCACATTTATCTGGAGAATTTCAACAAACACCTCCCATATGCTTCTTTTCTTTGAGAACCCAGAACTGCAACCATGTGTCAGTGTAATGTTAATTGCATAAAACAAAGACCATCAAGTCCGTGCATCTCCAGTGGCCAAATCATCTAATAAGAACAACTTGAATGCATTCAGTGACATGGAAGGATCAAATGTTAAATAGCATTACGCGGAACATGGATCGGTACAAGAAATCTGAAACTTCTAGCTAGGACGTACCGCCTCACAAACTTGTACTTCCCATAGATTTCCTCTACTGTCTTCCTTCCAGCTTAGCCTAATTTAGAATCCTAATTGGCAGATAGTATGTCAGAAATTGTGAAAAAGGTACGCACAATAAAGAAAAAAGATGACAACAGCATACAAGGCTTTAGAAATGAAGTCCCGGATGCATAACCTATGTTTTCCCTTTAAGATTTATAGAGCCAGCTACTAATCAGGCTCGAAGGTATCAATCAAATTCAAAGGCAACATGTAAAGCCATAAACGGGATGCGGCAACTTGTGCAGAGCAATTTCTAAAGGATTCTAATTTCTACAGCAGAACATTCAGGATAAGACACAAGAAGATGAAGATTGGGAGCACTGGTTTTCTCCTTGGTAAAGGATCGTGGAGCTATGAGCAAAGTCTTTTAAGACCGATCTCTAGATAGTTCCCAGATGTCAGAAGGAAGCTCACCTATTGAGTTCGATGGTTGAAGCAATCTCCCAAAGCTTTGTGGAGAGCTCAGAAAGGTGCGTGAGCAGGGCGCAAATCAAGGGTCGAGGACGAGCGACCGCGTCGTAGATCGGAGACGGGCGAGGCGGCGGCACCAATCGTGGATCTCGTTCGCGGTTGGCTGTAGATCAGGGTCGCCGGACCTGTTGGCGCCAGCCCCAGCGGCGGCGGCGGCACCGGACTCAGGGACTGTGATGCCTGGGAATCCACCTGGTCGTGGCGACCAAGAGGTTTGGCGAGGTTGGTGTGCACTTCGGCCTGGCGCATCCGTCGATGAAAAGGAGCATGTGGACGTCGAGGAGGAACCGGTGGCGGCATCGCCCTCGGCCGCGGTTGAGCGCGTCGAAGAGGAAGACGTGGGCCACGGCTCCTCACGGATCTGCTATAGGTGCTCGGCGGGGTCGGAGTAGGGGCGAGGCGAAGCCGTCTGACGAATCGAGCCTCGTGGTCGGCGGTCGGCGGAGCTCATCGTTGAGAAAGGCGTGGCTCGGGGACGGGAGCTTGAGGAAGGGGGGCACTCTCTGGGGCAGGGCGGGCATCGGACGGGCGTGGACGGCGGCGACGCGGTGGATGCGGAGCGAGGCAGACGAATCATGCGAGGGAGTTCTGAAATCACGGGAGGGAGCGTGGAGATTGCAGTGATTGCTGGGTGCCGGTGATCGGAGGTGATTGAGCGTGCATCGAGGAGGCCCCACCTGCCGGCGCGTGCATGTATCGCAGGCGGAGGCAGACGGACCAAAACTAATGTCGCACGAAAAAAACTGTCCACGTTTCGTTCTTTTTAGTTGTAGGAGATTCTGGTCATCGAGATTTCATCCTCTATAGAAATTAAATACCGACGTTAAAGTGACATTTAATCTAAAAGGCGAAGTTCATAAAATTAACACAGTCACAGAGAGCGTGGCATCGCAGGCTCACAAACTTTACTTTATAGACTTTTTTTTGATACGGCTAAGATAAAGTTTTATATCGGCAGGAAGCAATCTCTGATATTCATTTCTTTCGTGCGCTAATAAAACCACAAATAAGTTCCACCGTATCTCCATACCATCATGTACACAGGTTCGAGTATATTTATAAATATTAATGTCTGTCACATGGGTAATACTGCGTGTCTTGAAAAATCTATCTACAAAACCTTAAAACAAAGTATGTTATACTCACCGTATAAACATTTTTCAACAATTACATTGCAACTCCGCTAATTACAATACAACATATATGACGAGAAATATACATTGTATGACCTTTAAAGTTCTTTTTGAGAAAACTGACCATAAGTTTCTTGAAAGACTAAAATGACGGCAGACACCCTATGCTGCTATAGCCCGTCTCGCGCCACCTCGGCCGAGCCCCCGACGATGTGTGGCGCCGCAGCTACCCCGCCCCTCACCCGACGTCGGCAGCTCCAGGTGGCCCCCCATGCGTGGCCCCACCCGGGCCATGCCACGTCAGCAGCCACAAACAAACGCAAACCCACAACACTCATCGTGTATGAGTCCACAAATCATGCTGAACAAAAAGTATCAATTCAACTTTGCAGTTGTTCATATGTACAAGTTATATACTTGTTTAAATAAAGGTATATAGATGACACATATGCCCTCCTCGGAAGTAAATTGGTTCTAGCCACAAGCCACCCAAGGAGACATGCATACAACTGCAAATACACCTGATAAAAGGGACACTGATTAGATGACAGCCTGCTATCCAAATTTTCAATGCTCACTTGCTCAGTGTCTATATATAGCATCACAGCCTTCTTGAGATTAACTTGTGCACAAATACTCAAATATTACATAGACATAGTTACATACAGATAGAACCATTTGACAAAAAAGTATCTAAAATAATTTGTCGCATATCTAACTCGTCTATGCGTCACTTCAAAAAAAAGATGTAGCACAAAATTGCTGCAAACTGAAATTGGAATAAAAATATTTAAAAATATTGAGCAGCTCCTGGGATGGGCGGCGAGCAAGCACCATGGGCGTCGATGCCTGATTGCTAGGCACATCCTCGCCAATGAGGCAGGGATTCAGCTCTTCGGTGATGTCGTCGACGAAGTCCAGAAACGACTCTAACCAGGAAGTTGAGGAGCCAGGCATGTCCTCACCGGTGACGCAGGGATAGGGGCTCTCCAGTGATTTCGTCGACGAACTCCAGCGGCTGCTCCGGACTACATTTAATCAGTTCAGCTGTTGGTGAACAGATTGTCGCCGGTACCAGGCTACCAGCAATCAACTTAAGACACTAAAAATTCAGAACTATGATATCTGAATCTTATAAAATTTCAAAGTAAGAAACGTCTCATGTGCACTCTTAGTTTAAATACATGTGTTGTATGACAAATGCATGTGACGTGGAAATGCAATCGTGGTGGAATATTTTGAAATGGATATCCATAGTAAAATATAACTGTAACACAGATTTTCAAATAGTGTTGAACTATTTTCATTGAGTGTTAGGAAATAAGAAATTCCCGTTGTTTATCAGAAAATTATACTTCACATTATGCACATATTACCGCACAATGAAATCTCTACTGAAAGAAGAAATCAAGCACAACAAAAACACTATGTTCATGTCTAGCTAAGGGTAAGCAGGTGCGTTGTGCACTCGGAGACATAAATGAACAATGTAGCGGTGACCGTGTCAATTTCGTAAGGTTATTTCCCCTGGACGCCCTATGTTGAAGGGGATGAGATTAAGATGAAGGGGATGAGATTAAGAGCAGAGAGGTAGATTAGGAGATAACTTGTTTCTTGATTGCCTTCTCATAAGCTGATTACAGGGTATATATAGGACTGCCCAGCCCCTAGGCGCCAGCCACAAGCTCCTTGGTTCTCTCCCCATTAATCATCCTTAATCTCTCATTAATTCTATCCTTTCCCCAGACTACTAATTGTCATTAACTACAGCTAGTGCCCCCTTGAGACTGCCCTGGCTGGAGCGCCTTTGACATTGGCGCCCCCACATGACACATGCAACCCCTGTGGAACATGTATATGCACCCTCAAGGCAAGAGCACCCCCTCTAATTTGCTCTAGCTTCGCACTGGTTGTGATATGCTATTTAACATGCAAGGCACAGGAAATATCACACAAATACCATTGTCGAGGCTCTTACTTGTTACTTGTTATAAAATGTAAAGGTGTCATGCAAAAATTCAAATGGTTTATTAGAACCCAAGAACTAACCAGTGGCTCTATAACTGGCATCATACGTGGAGCCTCCTTCACATACTCCTCCATGGTTGAAAGAAATGTTTGTGGTGGCTGAAAATAAGATAAATCAAATCTGAGTACGTGGTCATACTCTTACATAGTAAATATTTACATGGCGAATGCTGAAACAAATTACCTCACCTCTCTCAAAGTGGGAAACTGGAAATTTCCTGCGAGGTCTAAACCCCGACAACTTTCATAGAAGTCAGACATGTTTCCAGCCTGAAGCATCAAAGATGTTGATGGGTAAAAAATAGCAGCTAAGCGTCTAAGCACACATAATTGTTACATCTAGGTCTTCTTCAAGTTAAGATACATTGCACATTACTACCGTATAGGACAGTTACCTACTGGCCAGCCCTCCTGTAAATGTGAAGGGCTTTTAGTGCTTCATGCTTTGGCATCTCAAAGAACTGCACAATTATTTGACAGCCAACAGGAAACAGGAAGCAGAAGTAGAAATAGCTCAGTGCAACATAAACAAATCCCTACTTCTTTGAAGATTAATATATATTGTCAACAAGGTTGATAATTCCATCATTTGTTGCACAATAATTTTTGAAGCTTTCTTTAAGAACTTGTACAGAAGCAGGATTCACTCAAATTGCGTAAGATGCCCCAGATCTAAGAATAAATTGTTACATAGAAGGAATTGAACTGCTCTATTATACATTGAATATGTCACAAAGTGCATGACATAGCCAGACAGATTCACAAATGACCAGTTGGCTCGTTAAACTAAATATAAAGATCACCTTGTAGAAGTTAAAGCAAAAAAATGACAGAAAAAACAGAGCTTACCTGAGCTAGAGCATATTGCACCAGATAATTGTTATTTGCAGCTCCTTTTGCCTTAATACAAAAGGAAAAGCAGTGCCATGTTGGCTTAGTTAAAAGAGAAAAATACAGACCAAAAACCTAAATATGTTTAAAAATCGGTTTCTTTCACTAATCCAACTTATTTGTTGCAAGAATAAGAGAGAATCATCCGACAGCCAATAAGTCGATATAATAATTGCTACAATGCTGGCAATTGCTCTATCAAGTCCTAAAAATTCAATTCCCTAGTTCTACTGTGGTCTCCCTGAAAACAAAAAAGTTTAATTACATGCTAAAGTATCATCAGCAAGTAATATAGCTACAAATAATGGATAACACCACACAACTTTCGTAAAGTGGTAATAAAATTAAATAAAAATAGTGGATGAGCATGTCAGAGTCCAAACCTTTTCAGGTCTTGACCTTACTTTGATAAACGCTCAGCTTCGATGTCACACAAGAGATCAATGGAGTATGCGCTGCCTGTGCTTCCTTCTCCACTTCAACCACTCGCTAATCATCCTGTAGTGGTGACGGCGGTGACCAATTGCAGTGAGCTCGTCGGAGTTATTGAAGCAACTACATATAATTTGATTTGTTGTTAATACAACATATCCCAGCATTACACGCCTAATTTCTAGGTGCCAAGAGTATAAAAGCAGAGTGAGAACACCATGGCAGCCTCCTAAAGCCCTAGTATATACTAATATGGTACATACATGAGCTTTACCTGTTTCAAATGCTCTAGTCCCTCCAACACAGGAAGGAGCTCATCAGCAAATGAAGAAATACCTTTTGCAGAAGCACTGGGATAGTATCAATGCCGAGTTGCATAAGGGGCAAAAAAAACATAAGTTTGCAGGTATTACTTTTCATAAAAGAAAATAGCATGTCCCTTCCTTTACAAGGTGAAAATCACCAACTTATATAAGAAAAAGAGCATTGCAAAGGATCCTATCATATAACTATTCTGTAACAAGCACCATGTCCATTAGTCCTATGTGGATCAGTAGCTGATTTCTGTGAATCTGAGACAAGCACTTATATAGCTATATAAAATCAGTAGCGGCAGCGGCAGCATCCATAGTTCTATAAATCAGCCGGCTGATGTGCTTTGACCTACGACTGCTACTATTGGGTGGAAAGCAGTAGCTATAGAAAAAAAAGAAAGGTGTAGATCTAATTACCACTCAAACATCACAAAATTGGGTAGTATTAGATTACCTGGATTGAAGCAAAGTAGCCTTGATTTCGGATCTGCACATAGCATAGAAAATTAGAAATCCAATTTATTAACGAATAGCAAGAATTGAGTGGTTCCCTAAATTCTCTCCTGGCTTGGGGGCAAGGAGTGGGTCTCGGGGATAAGGATGGACTTGCACGTGAACTCATTGCCATTGGCCTGCTCGACGCAGAGGTACGTCTGTACGTAGTGCTGAACTGACCTTGCCCGAGCAGCACAGACTCCGGGACCGCCGCCGCCTTCGACTCTGTCGACGACATCTGCGCAGAGAGCCCAACATCAACAACTCAGATCCGCACTGAGGGAGATGGAGTCCACCACGGACGCCGCCGCCTGCTCCCTTGGCAGTCCCTCATCCTCCGCCTCTTCCGTGGCCAAGATATGTTGGGCGGCTGCTGCTGTGAGGCGTCATGGGGGGAAGTGTCGTGGTCCCTCACGGTGGTCGGCGGCGTGCAGCATGGCCAAGCGGGGAGTCACGGAGGGGAGGGGAGCAATGCCGCGGAGGGGAGGGGAGCGACGAGTCCTGGGGGCCGGGGTGTCTTGCGCTCACGGAGGAGACCGAGGCAGCCACGAATCGCATGAGGAAGGGAGCGGGATTCGCGACAATCTTTCCTAGGGGCGATTGCGGGATCACGGCAGTCGCGAGATCAACGTGGCCCCACCTGGCTGCGCGGTTTGGAGGCGCGGTATCGCAGGTGGGAGGCAGACGGACGAAGAATTTTGTCGCACCAAAAAAGATGTCCATCTTTTATTCTTTTTAGTTGTAGGAGATAATATGGATAGTCACAATGACTACAGGAAGGGCATAAAGCACAATTCATGCTCATTTATCATCATTGTCATTTCATTTCCATGAATATTCAATAATGATGGGATGTGTACTGAACTTACATTGCACCCATCATGATAGCCATTATAACAGAAACAACCATGCCACCATTATATCCATGATTAACTATCAATCCAGATCCATACCAGATTGCCAACCCATAACTGCAACATAAGGCTGCATCTAAGAAACCAGATGCAAGTCCATTCACAACACCTTCTTGTAGTGCCAATTCATATGCTTTTCTTATGGACTTGTTATATGTTGTTATAGCTTGCTTCTCGCCATTGAACGAAACCACCTTCAAAGCATGAACAATAAACCAAGTTACCATAACTTCATGATGTTTTTAAAGATATGTAAGGATGAATATATCAAAAAACAAGCCAGTCGCACTAACCGTTCTAATGGCCCCAAGAGTTTGTTCAACAACATTTGCAGCATCACCATATTTTGCTTGCATGCGACTAGAGAGCCTTGCCCTGAATATTGACACGCATGCAAAGGCAATAGCTACCGGAGGAATGCTTGAGAGCATCACAAGAGCTAGGTACCATCCTCTTACAAATGCTATAGCGAAGCCACCAACACAAGTAGAAAGGAGTTGTATGGTCTTCCCAACCTAATGAGCATAAAACCCAAGAAAGACTTAATTGAAAATGAAGTGTTGTTTGTTTATATTTAATCAATTTTTATACACAAAATAAGCATATGTTTATTCTATAGAAATGTTCAATTACATTGATTTACAATTTGTGATAAAAATTCATGTTATCAACTTTGGCTGAACTAATGTCCACATAGACTTTACCGATTCTATTAGGCTGCTTAAAAAAATATCAAATACAAAGAATATCTTGAAGTATTAATAGAGACATGCAAAAATAGTATGAACCCACTATTACTGTACCTATTGCTATGAACATATGTTATCTTTACATGGATATTAGGTAAATAGGTATCCATATAATCTAACAACTCATAATATGGTTTATCTGCTCATAGTTCTTCCATAATCTCAAAATAGCATACCTTTTCTCCAATGGCATCTTGAACTAGTAATGTGTCTACTGACATCCTTTCAACAACTTGCCCGGTGCTCATTTCCATGTCAAAAAATGCGATGTCCTGTCTCAGAATTGCCTTGAGATACAAGGCTCTAATTCGTGCTGCCTGTCTTTGTCCAGTAATTGTCCAACATGACACCTCTAGAAAATCATCAAAGGTACTAAACTGAAGAAGGTATGTTTGTGAAGAAAAATAGTAATGGTTTTGTCCTAGAAATGCATTTTCTTTCAAGGAACTCATGAAAACAATACTTAGTAAGTACCCAATTTTATTACGCTGAATAGATACCATATATTCTCTCTGTCCACAAATATACTGTATAAGGGATTTTGTGGTCTAAAAGTTGTCCAAAAACATAAATATGGTTAATACATTGGGATTAAGTGTTAGTATTTAATTAGGGGAATTACCTGCTATTTAAAGCCCAATAACCGTCCCTTAAATTAACTAGGATATTGTTGCATGTACAATTTATTGTTATTTAAGATGTGGTTGTCCCCTAAGTATATCCTAAAAATCATATATTCCCTTATACTTGTGGATGGATGGAGTATTAACTTTGAATAGATAATAATAATGTACTTACCAAGTGTTGAAGCCAGTCCTATTCCAATGGCAAGATAAATGAAGCCCATGATCACCTGAAAATAAGGAATGGGACCTTGTTCAATGGAAAATGACAGTAGTGACAAGAAAACCACTAACCTGCCAAAGAAAAACATTCATTTTCACTTCCGTCCCATATAATAATATACATACATATTCATCTACAAGGACCATTATAATTTGTTTCTTATCTGAGCATCCATGATCTATGAACATTTGTGAAGAGATATTTTGAAGTTTATAATTCAATTAGGAAACCAATATGCAACTATCACTAAGGTGAAATATCTGCACATCATGGCCTTATCTCCCTTCCCACGTTTTTCCACAAAAAGAAACACTACTATTCTCACCACTTTACTTTTCTCTTACCTTCTCTTGAATATAAATTTTAGGAATTAGCGATCCAACATTGAATCCATGAAACAGGAAATTAAGATGCAAATGCTGGTTTGTATGATAAAAGCACTTATAATTAGAATGAAGATAATATATTAAAGAACAATGGTAAAAAGAAGAAAAATTAAATTAACTAGTAGTGCTAGCAACAAAAAGCTAAGCTAAAATCTTGCTCTCCTGGAGAGTAGAAAAAATAGTCCCAAAAATAAAAAGAATACGAGGATCTTCAATAGTTTGGTTTCCAATCTTGTGTTTTTTAGCGTGGTATAAAACCCCACTCCATCAACTCCTTATCCTACACTACTATGAAATTGATTTTTACTGACGCTTGCGATTTTTCATTGGCGGTTCATATTGTATAGGTGCCAGCAGAAATAAAATTCTGGGCCCATGGCTTTGAACCACCGGTGTAAATTTATTTTTACTTGTTGTTTTCTTAACCTAGCACCACTACAGATAATTTGAATTTTTTTGAATTTTTCAAATGATCTTAGATGGAGAAATAGTTTAGATGAAAGTTGTAGTATTAAAAAAGATCTACAACTTTGTAGTTGACTCTTTTTGATTTGGAGTCATTTAGGGCTCCAATTTTTAAGATTAATGATTTTAAAATTCATATTTTTTTGAATTTATTAAATGACCTCAGATGGAAAAATAATCAAAACCAAAGTTATAGATCTTGATGAGATCTAAAACTTTATGGTTGAAACTTTTCGCATTTGAATTCATTTAGGTGTTCAAAACTCCATTTTAAAATCCGGTGGAGTGAATACTAAGAGAATATTTCTATTAAGTCATAGGTGATTTTGGGGTGCAGTGGTAAATGGTGTAATGCGCGAGGCCTAAGGTTTTGAGTTCGATTGCTCAATTTGCAATTTCTCAAAAATCATTTATAGTGACAGTTTGCTTAACAAAACCGCAAGTATAAATCAATTTACAGTGGAATATTTATAGTGGTGGTTCTTAGATGACGCCAGTAAAATTTGCTGATTTCTACTGGCCTTTTACACTGACGGAGTTTGCTGATTTCTACTGGCCTTTTACACTAACGGTTAGTAGAAGCACCAGTTGAAATATGAAATGTACTGCCAGTAAAGATATTTTGTGCACTAGTAGCTCCCAAATGCTTATCCATGCATAAAGATATGGACATGACCGATACTCCTATAGTCCTATCCATATTGATGCTGTTGGCACTATGTTTCTTTATTGTTCCTTGGCACTTCCTGTCGTCTCTGCCACAGCAAGCTGGTTTGTCAGAATTGGATCCTTGGCCAATATTTTGAGATCTGAGAATAATGGGGGATTGGTCAGACAATGGAGATTGTGTTTTGGAGGTTCTGCGTGCGTGTTATGGTTGATGGAATGTCCAGCTATGGCCCGACCGCCACTGCCACCATCTGGGGGGGTTTGCTGGAATTATGACCACTACTATTTTCATATCTGAGAGTACCGTGAGGTAGAACAGACAACGAAGATTCTATTTTGAAGGGTTTAGGTGTGAGCTACGATGCTAGGGATAGCTAGCCATGATGGCAAGTTGTGGCGACTCATCACGTATGGAGATGATGGCATGTATGTTTTTAGGAACCAATAAAGGAACTGCTAATGCAGTGTATTTTTTGTTCCAAAATCAGATTTTTAGGACTTAGATTTTTAGATATTGTTTCTCAAAACAAATTTTTAGATATTGTTGGAGATGCTCTTATCCACAAAATGACATTGCCACAAAATTACTCATTTCCACCGGTTCAGACCCCTTTCTATACCAGTGATAGAGCGACAGTACTCTTGCAATACAAATAGAGGTTTGTTATTTGAGTCGCTTGTGCAAATTATGTGCATGTGCGGATAACAACCTATCAGATATAATAACATGCCTAGTATATTCCTTGAGGTAGATGTAACACCCTAGGTACTACGTAATATAATTCTACAATGCTACAACACAACACTACAAAGTTGTGGAACTATTAAATTCATCAAATCCCACACAAAAGACTAATGCAAGAGAGAAAAAGGCATATAAATAGAGATACATACGTAGTACTCAACAAGAAAAAGAACATAAGGGAAAAAGATATGTAGAAATATTATCTCTAAGTACAAAAGTTATAACATCTTTTCACTACTAAAATGGTGGACTTCTCCTAGTGTTTTTAAGTAGTAGTAAAACACTACCACTTGTCATAGCACATGGAAATCTCATTAGGAAGCATTTAGTAAGAAAAATTTATACTAAATTTTGAATGCTAAAACACTTGGAGAAGCCTACCTTACTAAGAGAAGTCTAAAATTCTGGTTGTGATTATCTTTATTACCGCATGACTCTATAATTATATACGATGTATCAATAGTGCAAGAGGTGCGCTAATCCCATCCCCTTCATGTGAGCATTCATCATCAAACACCTCACCAAAGAAAAGAATCTTGATGAGCACACCTAACAACGTTTAGGAGCCACACTTGATCTCCCAAAGGCCTAGGGTCTGTGCAACCATTTTCTCTCCTTCCGTTCTCTTTCTACTCTTCTCTCAAATTTCTTCCTTGCTGATCTATAGAGGATGGGGAAAATGGCCTTGATACTGATAGCCAATGGCATAAAATTTTTTGATGGGCTACTATGGTAGTTTTGGTTTTAAAGGCTGCTGCACGTATAGCAGATTCGGGAAGGGCGATCAGTGGTGCTAGTGTGCTGCCCTTCGTAACGAAGATGCAGAGAGACCACTAGCCAGATTAGACGGGCGATCTTAGGGAATAAGAGTCAACCATGATGCAGCACTGAGGCATCATGATTACTGTAGCATGATCCTCCTTTTTCTCCGTTTTGATGTGCTCTTAGCATCTACAGTCTCCGATTGTCCATCTGAGCGAGGCTTAAAAAGTATATATTTTTTTTGCCACTCATTTAGAACTCCTGGTCAACTATTGACCCTTTGAGCCTCCAAAAAAGCAAAGTGTTGCTACAAAATTTATTCTGATATATAAAACACATGAACGGCCAACCAAAAAAAGCATATAGTTTCTAGTCAATACAAAAGGTGGTAATCAAATTTCTAGGATGTTACAGTAGACCTGACCAAATTAGCATGGCCAATTGGCCGAGATGAAGAGCCTATTCACTTGGCTTATAATCCGTCTTTGTTTTTTCAGCCGGAACAATATTTTTCTCTCACAACAAATCAGCCAACAGTGTTTTTCAGCCGGCCACTACAACATGACACCCCCTTCTGCAACGTAAATATGCGTTGCTAAAAGTCTATATATGCGTTGGCAGGATCTATACCAACGCATCTCATATGCGTTGCTTAAAGTGGCGTTGCAAGGATCTATTGCAACACTTATTTATCCGTTGGTAACACATACTAATAACCATTGCAAAGTTGCAACGCATAATGATAGTTTATGGCAACGCTTATATGTGTTTGTACAAACCATCGATGAACTACTTCTATGCTTGTTGCAACATATTGATTTACTTTGTTGCAACACTTATATACGTTGCAAGGAGTAAACCTTTAAGTCATTAATGTCATAAATATTTAAATTTTTTGACAAATACAGGGATAATGCTAGTACAATTTAATGAAAATGCAAGACCATCCAATCACATAGAAAATAAGCACACTCAGCCATATATATATAATATAAGAAATTTATTTCATTACAATGAGTATCATCCACATATTTCATGACACAATTTTTTGTTTATAGTACAAGTTCCTATGGTAGTCAAATATAAAACATAAATGACCCCTCTTATAATGCCAACCCTCCTTTCTCCTTCCATCCATTTAGTCTAGCATTCCACTGATGTGATCATCGATTTATCTCCTCGACCTACAGACAAATGTTGGATTACTTTAACCGGTGACTGCAAGTCTGAATAGCGCAAATATAAAATCAAATTTTATGGTGCCCATCTAAAAATTCAGATAGGTCCTACCTCATTAAATTAGCTTGTCGTCTCACCATTTTAGGCCAAAGTGATGTGACTAGACGATCTGCAACAATACTAAGTGTCCAGGTGCCAGGCAACTGATAATATGGTCAAGAAAGAAATCATCTAGAAAAATAATTGACGTGAATAAGAAACAGATAGTAACCGTGTTGATCTAGCACTACGGATCCTGGATATACACAGGTGTGACATGTGCGAGAATTAAATTTAACCTTATCTTAGCAAGAAGGATAGTTATGGTTGGAAGCACTACCAGCACAGCATCCTGCTCCAGCAAATGCTAGCCTCCATCACCAATCACTGTACAAATTGCCACCACCGACAACAACCTCCAGCAAGCAGCAGTCGACGTGCCCTACCACATGAGCCACGGCCATGAAACATGAATAGAATATATGAGGTTTATGTTTGCATGACACAAGGCTTGTCAATGATAATATAAAAGTGATGTTAAACATTTAGTGACTACAACATAAATGGAAAATACAACCAGATATAGGACATATTAGAGATACCTCAATTAATGTTGAGATTGGAATCAGTTTCATCCTATTTGCCTGCAAAGCAAAAATTACAATTTATTATATGGTTCGGTAATTGACATTAGTGACTCCAGAGATAAAGAATCAAATGCACTAGGACACATCATCAGGAGCAGTACTCTTACATCATTCTATATTTTTATAATACAAACTAACCTTATTATTGTCCCATAGTGGACCTACATGTGCCCAGCATGTTTATGATTTCATTACACATCTTCGTAGCAATACAATGCATTTCGATATAGTGCATGCATCTGCAATAACACATACTGAAAAAGTCAGGGCAGTACCATATGGCACATATCCTTGCTTACTTTCTCCCAAAGAAAATATTTTCAGCTTTCAGGATATCCAAGATTATGATTGATGATCTACAAGATTAATATAGCTGAGTTAGTTTCAAGTACTATGATCTTGAAGCAATATTAAATTAGATGCAGGTCTGTCAATATATATGTCCAATCAGACAATGCCAAATCGCAGGGAAGTGAATGTAAATAACAGAGACAAGGGATAGGCTGACCTTGCTTGGCATTAATTTCTCAAACCTGAATTATTGAATTACCTGGTAGCTATAATGCTATATCAGTGAGCAAGAGTTTAGGCCTTTTTTCTGAAAAAGTTAAAGAAAATTTAATAAGCACAAAAAGCAGTCACTCAAAAACGATAGAAATTCAAAGCACATCCTATATTCTGAACAAATTAATTCCTTGTGAATGAGACCACACCTGCACATCCTATTTTCTAAACAAATTAATTACTTAGGAATGAAAGAAAAATCATGGATTTGAAAGAGTTTGATTCGAATTTCACAAGAGGGAGGACATCAGCAGTAATCAGATCTATTCATATATTCTGAACGAATTAATTCCTTGCGAATGAAACAAAAGTCAGACCACACCTGCACACATCCTACTTTGTACACAAATTAATTACATAGGAATGAAGCAAAAATCATGGATTAGAAAGACTTTGATTCGAATTTCACAAGAGGAATTTCACAAGAGGGAGGACATCAGCATTAATCAGATCCAGTCACACGAAGGATAACCAAGTCCGGAGGTGATTGGGGACCTGGCCATCAACCGAGATATAAGAGACGTACGGACATCAGCATCAATCAGATCCATTCACACGATGGATAACCAAGTCAGGAGGTGATTGGGGGACCTTGCCGTCAACAGAGATACAGGAGACGTACTTGTTGCACCTGATGTTGGCCGCACTCTGCACTCACCACCACAGCGCTTCTGCCGATTTGTGGAGACTTCAGATCATGTTAATCTGAGTACGGCCGCCGGCCAGTGAGGACGGCGAATCCCTGTGTCACGCCCCTGTATTAGGAAGTACCAGGGCACCTGCACCTGCACCTGCCGGACCACCAACTTGTAGCGCCGCCACCTCACCCTAAAACTAATCGCCATGGCTGATAGGGATCAGATCTAGGAGAGAGAGGTTGGGTACGTTATTCTGAGAACCACGAAGACGAGGAGCCTTGAGGTGTGGAAGGGAGGTTATTATGGATTTATGGTCATGCGTCGAGTACGCGTAGGAAGCGGCGTTGGTAGGCATGCTATGCAAGATGGGGGTTGTGTTGTACTATCAGCCCAGCCGAACGGGGCCGAAGCCTAATGGGCTAAGCCTAGCCCATAGTTGTTCTAGGGCGAGGCGAAATCGTAACTTTACTTTTGAAACAACAAATATAAATATAAAGCAATAAATAAAGAGCAGCCATGTTAATAAAACTGAGAAAATTAACTCAGAAAGAATTTTTTTGGAAGCTCCATTGCAGGATTCAAAGCTAACCATTAAAGGAGAAGGTGTGGGAATGACAAAACCTATGACTACATAGGATTTTATTCGAAAGAATCCTAACACTTCATTGGGTAGGATGGCGGAACAAACCAAAAAAATGCTTTATTTGATAAGGTTTTAAATTAACAAATAAGACAGGAAAGAGTAAATATTCGCCTGCAAAAAGCATATTGTTTCTAGTCCATACAAAAGGTGGTAATCAAATTTCTTCTAGGACATTACAGTAGTCCTGACCAAATTAGCATGGCCGATTGGCCGAGATGAAGCCTAGTGGGCTAAGCCTAGCCCATAATTGTTCTAGGGCGAGGCCTGACAGAGAAAAAATTACGCTAGGCTCGAGCAAGCCCGACACTCTGATATTTTTGAATTATTTTTCTATTGAAAATAGCAGGCCTGACTCTGCCCATGGTAGTTAACAGGCACTAATTTTAAGCATAGAAAATTTTAGGTTTTTTCACTCGTCCAACCCCCAAAGTACTTATGTCAACTTTGTGACCTGGTGGATCTAATATGTGTCCATGTGGTAGATCATGTTCATTTAATCAAGAGTTAAATGCACCAATGACACTTAAACTTGTATGGGTGTGTTACTTAGCTTTACAAAGTTTGAAAATACATTTCTGGGTCTTTAAACTTGATAAATGGTGCACCATAGGTCTATGTCAGCCATGTGGGCCTTCATGCTGATGTGGCATGCTAGCATGGCGTGTTTTTTATATTTAACCCCTCTCCTTCCCTATTCTCCTATGAATGGTTCTTTGTTTCCCTCTACACCCACGCTGACCCCAACTTGGTAGACACGCTATCCTCTCGCCTCGTTATGGCTGGTCTGCATGTCATCGTTCCTTCTATTGTCTAATGGCCAGTGACCTTGGCAGATCTACATGCACATATTGGCATGCATGTTGTTGCAGGTGCAACCGTAAACTATGGCGCAACAAGGGGATGGAGCAACATTGATACATGCGCGGCAAGCTTTTTTGACCACTGACCATCGCCGCGCTCTTCGCCATGCGCCTCGACGGTAGTGATGCCTGTGGTGACAAGATCCCGCGTCGCAAGGATATGTGGTGTTGGCCCATGGGGCAAACACAGCAGCACACAAACGAGCAGCAGCGAGGCAAGGGGAGCTGTGGTGTCCGCCGGGCTAGAGTCAGCATGAGAGAAGAGGGATGCAAGGATCCATTCGTGGGAGAATATAATAGAGAAGGACAGGGGTTAAACGTAAAAAACATATCACTCAGCATGGAGCATCCACGTGGCTAGTATGGACCTGCGATGCACCACTTAACAAGTTTAGGGATAGAAAATTATGTTTTCAAAGTTTGGACCTAGGTGACACACCCATACAAGTTTGAGGGTTGCTGGTGCATTTAACTCTTTAATCAATTTTTATCCCATTTAAATGGTGTCTATTTATCATGAATAAATGCTAAACAATCAGTGACCCATAGACCAATAAGTTTGTAATGGCATTTGTGGATAAATATGTGTCCCATATTATGTAAAAATCTAGTGGAGAGTGGATTGTTGCACTAGAATTGATATGAAGTAATTGTGGAATTTGAATCAGAAGTATGCTAGGAATTATAAAAGCTAGAATCAGTGTTCACCTAATCAACAATTGCTAAACCATGCACTACAACCACAATAATAGCAAGGGTGGTACTGATGTCCTCAATAAGGAATGGAATGGACATATGGGTAATGGAAAGGATGTTATGGGTAATGGAGAGGATGTTATCATGGGTGATGAGAGTCTAATATATGGGTATGTTAAGTCCTGGGTAAGAAGAAGTCGACTGACAGCCTCCCCCACTGATCCCATGGATCACTTGGGGGCTCGGGGCTATACCTATCAGGTATGCTCATGTGCACCCTCTGGAAGGAGTCAGGGCAAGCCCGAGCACCCTCCCTGCCACCACTCAAGGCTCGGGGGCTCGGCCATGGCCCCGGTCCGCCGAGCCATGGCAACTCAAGCCTGACCTCCACCCAGCACATGCACACCGGCCTAGCCAGCGCCCTAGCGGCAACCAGCACCCCTGGGTGTAGGCTTGGGATCTGGCTTGTGAACTAGTCAGCCACACAGAACCTGACAGGTACGGAGCTACTACATCGCTTGCTTGTTTGACAAGCGTTAGGCCCTATTAGCCACTTTCTCGGCAAGGTCATGCAGCGGGTGTGACACAAAAAGACAAAGGGCTCCACCAACTCTAGGGACAAAGGGCTCTGGGGCCCGCTCATTAGCCCCTCTAGGCGAGGGCTCCTTACAGGCCAAGGAAGCCTTGAGAAGACTCACCCAAGGGAGGCCGCGTCGTCAGGAGGCAGTTACGGTGCTATCAGCTCCTCCTGTCACACTCCAATTAAAGAACAATATAGAGTGCATACATCTTATGTGCGCCCCAGGAGTAGTCGCACACATAAGCCGATAAATTAACAGTAGTATCATCACTATGTACATACATAACGTTATTACATCACGTAGTTCTTACATAACAAACGAAAAAGTAAATAGCAACTCTCAGGCGTAGTGTCTAATCCACAGGGAAGGACGACTGGTTGACCCAAACCTAGAAATCTTCTAGGAAATCCTCGTAGAAACTGTCATCTGTTACCCATCCGGGGTTTTTTAACCAAAAACAAAATAGCAACAAGTGTGAGTACACTTGTACTCCTCAAGTATAGTATGAGGATTCATGAGGTTCAAAAAGGATAGACACGGTTGACTGCAGTTAGCATTTTTAGTAGATCAACATTTCATTATTAATCATTATTAAGTTATGCTCAAGCTCCCATTTAACCCACATGATCCACTACTAGAATTAAGAAGAGAAAGCATCAGTGTGATCCCCTCATCATCATCATAGTTCAACCACGTATCAAGTAACCATTTATTCTGTGAGTTTTCCGGGCCGCTCGTGACCGTGAGCACGGCTGTTATAACAGTTTTAACACTCTGCAGAGGTTGTGCATCTTTACCCGTGAGTCGTGTTACCCATATGTCCGGGGCCCGTCGACCCCCTAACACTTCCAAGGTGAGCAGGCAGGGTACACTATGAAGCCTTCCATAGGCCTCTTCTAACAAGTTAGGGCCGCGAGGTTTCCTCGGCAGGCAGATATGGAGAACTCCCCTTTCGATGGCACATTTCCCGCAGGCTATACACATCTGAACAGAGGCAGTTCTATACCCAACGTGGCATGCCCCTCTTGCGCCCTTTCGGGTAACCTCTAACAAGTTAGAAAAGATCCTATTACTGAGCTAAAGTCAGAGCCATTTAACTCTCACGGTTGCACTGTATGTCCCAGCTTTTGCCCTACAGATAAGTCCTTACAGAGAGTTTAGGGCAACATGATCAATATCATTTGCACCATCACCCTATAGTTCCACCATTATCATCATGCTTATCCATTGATTCCATTAGTCATAGTGTAGATCATGTTTAATTAGAGCACTAGCATTCTACCCATATGCAAATAATCCCCATAGGAATCAAGGTACAGGTCATCAATTTGCTATATAGACGAGCAATATTAGACACATGCATAATGAGTATGTTATATAATGAATAGGACAACAAGGTAGGCCCATGCTATACTTGCCTTGGTTCACGAACTGCTGCTGGTCCTGCTGCTCCTCGTACAATTCCGGATTCCCGACGTACTCCTCACCGTCTGAACTCGAACGACACGAAGTACAACACGCAATTCGGAGCAGACATACAAGCAAAACATAACTACGATTAGAACAGTACACCAACAATAAATAAATCTGAATAAAATGTTTACCAAAATCATCTATGTCTCGCTACGATCACAACGACGCGAAAAGCACGAAAAACGGAGCTACAACGCAAAAGTTACGCGCTAAACAAGGTTCCAAAACTAGCTATTAAACTAGACTTAATCAAGAAACTCAAAAGCTTCTAACAGGTCTATCAGTGGCACTAATGCGTAGATTACAAAATTATGAAACTAACTCAAGTTGAACGGGTCGAATCGGAGCTAAAACGACGATTTTATACACGTTTTACTGCAGTGGCAAAACTGTAAATAACTCAAACTATTTTCGGATTTAAAATAAATAAGGTAATTGGATTTTGAAATCTGGCCAAGGACGGCGGGTGGAATAAAGAAGAATCAGAGAGCTCTTTAGAAAGAAAGCCCGCAAAGGGGTATCGGCCAACCAGGGTCGTTCTTCTCGCAATGTGCGGTCGAGATTAGATGGGTGATAGTCCAGGGGCGCGGGCCGCCGGAGTTGGGGGTGGAGGCGGCGACGCCGCCATTGCCGCGGCGTGGAGCTCACCGGCGTTGCGCGCACGGGTGCTACAGGGCTCTATTTTCAAAAAGGAAGGCTCCGGAGTGAAGAGGAGAGGATAGTGAACTCGGTGGGGCACATCTCGCGGGCGGAGGACATCCCGCACGGAGCCGCCATGGTCGGCAGCAAGGGGAGCTCGTCAGCGCAACTAGCTAAGGCCCTAGAGGCCACCAATCATCACGGGAGAGGGACGGGGAGAAAGAGGAGAGAGAGACGAAGCTCACCGAGTGAAGAGCACGGGGTGGAGGTGGCTCGGAGGTGTCGGCCGACGCGGTGGCGGACGGGACGCTCCGGCGGTTCGTTGCTGCGGCTTCGGGTGCTCAAATGAGGGGGGGAATTGGTGCGGGAATGGTAGCAGGGGAGGCGGTGAAGGTTCTGGTTCCCTTTTGAAGGCCAGGCGCGGGGGGGAGGACGCTCCCACGTTCAATGGTCGTGGGCGCGGGGGGGGGGGAATAGCGGTTGCACTTGACCGAGGGAAACAGAGGAAGCGGCTGGAGGTAGAGGAGAGCGTCGACATGCGGGCCCGGGTGGTCAGCGACTCAGAGGAAGAACGGGCGTGCGCGGCTCGGCAGCGGCGGTTGCTGCGCTGACCGGGCCGGCCCAGCAAGGGAAAGAGGGGGGAGAGGAGGAGGGCGAGCGGGCCAAAAGGAAAAACGGGCCAAAAGTGAGGGATGGGAAAGAATAAGAATTCCTTTTTATTTACTAAATTGATTTTTTTTTCAAATTCAAACTTTCCAATGTTTTTGAATATCTTTTGAACTTTGACTCAAACCAATCATCACAAAAGTATAGTGCAACAGCATGAGTGCATAAACATTTTCTAACCTTATGATTGATTTTATTTTCACCAAAATTTTATTATCTCCTACATTTGAATGCACAACAAATACATAATTAAATCAAATTTATCTATTTTGAAATAATGCAAAAATTAGGGTGTTACAATTCTACCCCCTTAAGAGAATCTCGTCCTCGAGATTGGATGATGCTTACTCAAAAAGCTGCGGATAAGACTTTCTCAGATCTTCTTCTCTTTCCCAAGTAGACTCATCTTCTGAATAACGATTCCATTGTACTCTGCACATCTTTATAGTGCGGCTCCTGGTCACTCTTTCTGCAGTTTCAAGAATCTTTACTGGATACTCCTCATACGTGAGATCTTCTTTAACAGTAAGCTCCTCCAAGGGAATCTGCTCCTCTGGTACCCGCAAACACTTTTTCAACTGTGAAACATGGAACACATCATGCACACCTGATAAACTTTCTGGCAATTCCAATTGATAAGCCACTTCTCCATGTCTCTCTAGAATCTTGAAAGGTCCCACATATATCAGTGCTAACTTGCCCTTCATATTGAATCTTCTCACATTTCTCATTGGTGACACTTTCAAATATACATAGTCACCTACTTTGAAACTCAACTCTCTCCTTCGGATATCAGCATAGCTTTTCTGTCGAGACTGTGCTACTCTCAAATTATCCCTAATCATCCTCACTTGTTCCTCTGCATTGCGTAGGATATCAGGTCCAAACACCTGGGTTTCACCTGTCTGATTCCAGAATAGAGGTGTTCTACACTTTCGTCCATATAAAGCTTCGAATGGCGCCATTTTGAGACTTTTCTGGTGACTGTTGTTATATGAAAACTCAGCGTATGACAAACTCTTATCCCAACTAGTACCATACTGTAAAGCACAAGCCCTCAACATATCTTCCAAGATTTGATTGGTCCTTTCGGTCTGCCCATCAGTTTGAGGATGGTATGCCGAACTGAAATTTAACTTGGTTTCCAAAGCACTGTGTACCTTACGCCAAAAATGTGATGTAAACTGAGTTCCTCGGTCAGATACGATCTTCTTTGGAACCCCATGTAGACACACTATTCTCTCCATATACAACTCCGCTAGATTTGCACCACTATAAGTGGTTTTGACTGGCAAGAAGTGGGCTACCTTAGTAAGTCGATCCACTATTACCCAGATCGAATCATATCCTTGTTGAGTGCGGGGCAATCCAGTAATGAAGTCCATACCAACTTCTTCCCATTTCCACTCTGGTATTTTCATTGGTTGCAGCAATCCTGCAGGTCTTTGGTGTTCAGCTTTCACCCTTTGACAAGTATCACATATGGCCACATATTCAGCCACATCCCTTTTCAAACCATACCACCAATACTTCTCTTTGAGGTCCAAGTACATCTTGGTGCTTCCAGGGTGTATAGAATAAGCAGAATCATGTGCCTCTCGCAGAATCATATCACGGATAGCTTTCACTTCAGGTACACATATTCTTTTTCCAAACCATAGAGTACCATTCTCATCCAACCGGAAACCTGGTGCCTTTCCAACCACTACATGCTCAGCAATCTCCTTTAATTTCTCATCCTCCAACTGACCTTTACGTATCTCTTGCTCCAATGTAGGTTCTATAGCCAATTCTACTACATTATTGACAAAACCCAAGTTGAGATGTTCTATTTCAGCTCGCAACTCTGCGGGTATAAATGTCAACTGAAGTCCGTTGGCATAGCTCTTCCGGCTAAGTGCATCGGCAACAACATTTGCCTTTCCAGGATGATAATGCACTTCCAGATCATAATCTTTAATCAATTCCAGCCAACGACGTTGCCTTAAGTTCAACTCGGACTGAGTAAAAATGTATTTTAAACTCTTGTGGTCAGTATAGATGTCACACTTATGTCCGATCAAATAATGCCTCCAGATTTTCAGAGCATGGACAACTGCGGCTAATTCCAAGTCATGGGTTGGGTAATTCAGTTCATGCTTTCTCAACTGCCTGGATGCGTAGGCCACAACCTTTCCTTCTTGCATAAGCACACATCCAAGGCCTAGGCGAGATGCATCACAATAAATAGAGAAGCTCTTACTTAAATCAAGTAAGGTCAACACTGGGGCTGTTGTCAACCTTTTCTTTAGCTCCTCAAAGTTAGCCTGACATTTATCTGACCAAACAAATTTGGCATTCTTCTCTAATAGGGCTGTCATAGGCTTAGCTAGCTTAGAGAACCCTTCAATAAACCTTCTATAGTACCCAGCCAAACCCAAAAAGCTACGGATTTCACTAACATTGACTGGGGCTTTCCAATTTAACACATCTTGCACTTTACTGGGATCTACGGCTATTCCACCGTTAGAGACCACATGTCCCAGAAAAGATACTTCTTTCAGCCAGAACTCACATTTGCTCCTTTTTGCATACAATTTATGTTCCCTGAGTTTTTGTAAGACTAACCTTAAGTGTTTAGCATGTTTCTCTTCATTCTTGGAGAATATTAGGATATCATCTATGAATACCACTACAAACTTATCCAAGTACTCCATGAATACTTTGTTCATCAGATACATAAAGTATGCAGGTGCATTTGTCAGACCAAAAGACATCACTGTGTACTCATAAAGGCCATATCTGGTAGTAAATGCTGTCTTAGGTATGTCAGATGCACGGATTTTTAGTTGATGATATCCAGAACAGAGGTCAATTTTTGAGAACACACAAGCACCTTTCAGCTGATCAAATAAATCATCAATTCTAGGGAGTGGGTACTTGTTTTTGATTGTGACTTCATTAAGGGACCTATAGTCGACACACATCCTTCGTGTGCCATCTTTCTTATCCACAAATATAACAGGTGCTCCCCAAGGTGAAGAACTAGGACGAATAAAACCTTTCTCTTGCAATTCCTTAATTTGTTTCTTTAGTTCTTCTAATTCATTTACCCCCATTCTATATGGTCTCTTAGCTATGGGTGCAGTTCCAGGTAAAAGCTCGATAAGGAATTCGATGTCGTGATCGGGTGGCATACCTGGCAATTCATCGGGGAACACATCCGAGAATTCGTCCACCACCTGGTTCTCCTGGTTAGCATCATCGCTCAGCTGATTGATGGTGGCGGTAGGTTGAGCTTGCACTTCCACTTCGACACAAATTCTATCACCACTTGGAGATGTCACAACAATGGATTTCTCCTGGCATTGTATCACTGCCCTATGCTACTTCATCCAATCCATTCCCAGGATGAGGTCAATTCCAGTGGTTCTCAGAACAATTGGATTTACTTTGAAGGCTACCCCCCTTAGGAATATACTAGTAGAAGGGCTCCAATAATTTGCTGGCATGCTACCCCCCGGTGAATTTACTAGCATGGGATCCTTCATGGCACACAGGGGTATGCTATGCATTCTAACAAAAACTTGGGATATGAAAGAATGCGAGGCACCGGAATCAAAAAGTACGGTAGCGGAGATGGAGTTGACGCTAAACGTACCCAGCATAACCTCAGGCGCCTCCTGAGCTGATTCTGACGACACATGATTCACCTTGCCGGTGAACGGAGGTCGAGCGTTGGGTCTCTGGTTGTTCTGCTGGTTCTGCGGGGCCTGCCGGTTCTGCTTCTTTGGGCACTGGTACAAATAGTGTCCCGCCTCTCCACAATTGTAATAGGCATTTGGGTTGCCTGGGGTGCCACTCTTGATTGGGGCATTGTTGGGCACTCCCTGACGTGGCGCCTGATTGCTAGCTTGCTGTTGCTGGGGGCGCTGCTGACTCTGGTTACCAAACTGCGGTGGGTACTGGGGACGCTGCTGGTACTGGTTCCTCTGGGGGTACTCGCCTTTGTTCCATTGTTGGGTGGCCCTTGGTTCCTCTGCGGAAAACCTTGCTGTGGGAAAGCTCGCGGGCGAGTGTTGCTACCCGACGCCTGTCCCTGGAGCTTCCTCTTCTTGAGGTTCATCTCCTTACGCTTGTTATCAATCACAATGGCACAGTCCACCAACTCTTGGATACTGGCATACTTGTTGGACATCAGTTGCAGTTGGAGTCCATCATACAGCCCCTTCAGAAAATGACGCTGTTTGTCAGAATCCCTGGCCACTTCAGCAGGGGCATATCGCGACAGTTGTGCAAACTTGTCGTGGTATTCCGCCACAGACATGGACCCTTGCTTGAGAGCCCGGAACTCCTCTTGCTTCAGTTCATTAAGTCCCTCAGGGATGTGATAGGACCTAAAGTTCTCCGTGAACTCTTTCCATGTGATCTCCGGAGCATTCTCTGGACGTCCATACTGGAATGACTCCCACCAATCCTGAGCAGCTCCTTGGAGTTGACCTGAGGTGTACAAAACTCTCTCCAAGTCGTTGCACTGTACAATGTTTAGCTGTTTTTCCACAGCTCTCAGCCAGCCATCCGCCTCCATAGGTTCAGAGGCATGTGTGAACATAGGTGGGCGTCCCTTCAGAAACTCACCACGTTTGTCACGGACCTATACAGGTGGGGGTGCTCCTGCGGGTTGCTCACCGAGACGGTCCATCACTGTCTGCATGAGCTGCGCTTGCATGGCCATCAACTGCTCAATTGTCGCCGGCGGTGGCGGAGGTGGATCCACTAAAGCTCCGTGTCCATGGCCACGTCCACGGCCTCTGCCACGTCCTCCTCTGGCGGCCATCTGCTTTCAAGCAAATGTGCAAACTTTTAGAGATCTCCCAAAAATTTACAAATTATTTACAAAAGGTAAATAACAGAACTGAAAATTTCTGGACGGGTGTCTACAACAGCAGATCAAAAACTGAAGTATAACTCGAGTTTCAGAAATCCAAAATAGGCGTGGCATACATCGTTGGAAAGCTTAAAGAGTCTGCTACAACTTTTGTATAGAACTTTTTCACTGATACAGACGGCAACATCATCAAAAACTGAGCTAAACAATTTCTGTTCTAGGTTACAGACTGCACAGACTTGTCAGGTTGTAGCAGGCATATCTCTCAAACCAAAATTGATAATGAGGTGATTCTAGTGGGAAATGAGAGGTACGTAAGTCTAGTTCTTTCCACAAAAATTTCATAATTTTTGGACGTAGAGATTTAAAGATATGAGACAAACATTGCAGACTGCTCTGAAAAACAGCATAGCAGTGATGCAGAAATTTAAACCCCAACTAAGTTAAACAAACACTAACTTAAGGTTTTGATAAAAGAACATGTGGACAAGCCCACACTGTTCCAGCAATCACACAAACTCCAAATCATCCAAGTTCATCAACACAACCAACAAGACAATTAAAGGTTCACAGAACACATATAAACTTGACACGACTCTCGATCTAAAACGCATTCATTATGGCGGGCTGCACGTATCTAAGGAGCGCGATCCACCATGGTGAACACCCTGGCCTTCTTCTTGTAAATGGTAGGCTGTCCTAGCTGAACGGCCATCTCATCTATCTGGTTCTGAAGGCGTTTTCCAGATTTTTGCGCCGTACGAAGCTCTTCCCTGAGTGCTTCGTTGGCCTCCTGCATGGCGCTGAGGTGCCTCACTGTGGTATCCAAGGTGGGATCAGAAGCTGGAGGAGCCAACACCGCCCATGTCTTCTCCTTCAGGTCATAGCGTGGAAGATACCGGTAGCGATCATTCTGCATGTCCTCAAAACGTCGACCATGGTAATGCAGGTACGCCGCCTGCGCAGCATCTTCCATGCTGTCATAAGCACTGGCACACCTGGCTCGGTGGCTATGGGTAGTCACAACATCTTGAGATTGGTCAGTGTTGTTCCAGGCGGTGATGATCACATTGGTCTTCCAGTATGTCGCCTCCACTGGATGCGTGTGCTCCGCACAGTAGTACTTCACCGAGGCAGCAAACTCTGGATAGTACTCAGCTAGCATGGTGGTGAGGAGGTTGTGGTAATGGGCATCTTCGGGAGCTTCCTTAAACTTGTTCCTGGTGGTCCATCCTATCTCTTTTGGCTCCTCTGAAGCAGCTGGGGAGGGCATTGGTGTTGGTGCAGAAGCAGCCTGGGAAGCTGGTGGAGGTGTAGCAGCGGGGACTGGCGCATCCACCTGTGGGATGGGTGCAGCCACTAGGGTCGAAGCAGGTCCATCAGATGCAGCAGCTGAAAATGCCTCCTCTTCCATGGGTTCCTCCTCTTCCTCGTCGGAGATGTGGACGACCTCTGGCTCCACTGGTGGTACTGCTGGTGGTGCTGGTGGAGCAGGTGCTGCTGGAATGAACTGGGCGACGTAGGCAGCGGCACTGAGGCGAGGCATCTATAGTTTTGATATAAAATATTATCAGAGTCAATATTTTTTGCAATAGAATAAGGAATAGAGCATAAAATTTTAATAAAATATCAATATTGAGATAGTAGCAAGTAAATAAATAAAGTCAAACTCCTAGAAACGACCATTTCTATCTAGGTTTGCGTCCTACAGTCGACACGGCTTTGATACCAATTTGTCACACTCCAATTAAAGGACAATATAGAGTGCATACATCTTATGTGCGCCCCATGAGTAGTCGCACACATAAGCCGACAAATTAACAGAAGTATCATCACTGTGTACATACATAACATTATTACATCACGTAGTTCTTACATAACAAGCGAAAAAGTAAATAGCAACTCTCAGGCGTAGTGTCTGATCCACAGGAAAGGACGACTGGTTGACCCAAACCTAGAAATCTTCTGGGAAATCCTCGTAGAAACTGTCATCTGTTACCCATCCGGGGTTTTTTAACCAAAAACAAAATAGCAACAAGTGTGAGTACACTTGTACTCCGCAAGTATAGTATGAGGATTCATGAGGCTCAAAAAGGATAGACACGGTTGACTGCAGTTAGCATTTTTAGTAGATCAACATTTCATTATTAATCATTATTAAGTTATGCTCAAGCTCCCATTTAACCCACATGATCCACTACTAGAATTAAGAAGAGAAAGCATCAGTGTGATCCCCTCATCATCATCATAGTTCAACCACGTATCAAGTAACCATTTATTCTATGAGTTTTCCGGGCCGCTCGTGACCGTGAGCACGGCTGTTATAACAGTTTTAACACTCTGCAAAGGTTGTGCATCTTTACCCGTGAGTCGTGTTACCCATATGCCCGGGGCCCGTCGACCCCCTAACACTTCCAAGGTGAGCAGGCAGGATACACTATGAAGCCTTCCATAGGCCTCTTCTAACAAGTTAGGGCCGCGAGGTTTCCTCGGCAGGCAGATATAGAGAACTCCCCTTTCGATGGCACATTTCCCGCAGGCTATACACATCTGAACAGAGGCAGTTCTATACCCAACGTGGCAAGCCCCTCTTGCGCCCTTTCGGGTAACCTCTAACAAGTTAGAAAAGATCCTATTACTGAGCTAAAGTTAGAGCCATTTAACTCTCACGGTTGCACTGTATGTCCCAGCTTTTGCCCTACAGATAAGTCCTTACGGAGAGTTTAGGGCAACATGATCAACATCATTTGCACCATCACCCTATAGTTCCACCATTATCATCATGCTTATCCATTGATTCCATTAGTCATAGTGTAGATCATGTTTAATTAGAGCACTAGCATTCTACCCATATGCAAATAATCCCCATAGGAATCAAGGTACAGGTCATCAATTTGCTAGGAAGTCCTTATAGACGAGTAATATTAGACACATGCATAATGAGTATGTTATATAATGAATAGGACAACAAGGTAGGCCCATGCTATACTTGCCTTGGTTCACGAACTGCTGCTGGTCCTGTTGCTCCTCGTACGCGTCCGGATTCCCGACGTACTCCTCACCGTCTGAACTCGAACGACACGAAGTACAACACGCAATTCGGAGCAGACATACAAGCAAAACATAACTACGATTAGAACAGTACACCAACAATAAATAAATCTGAATAAAATGTTTACCAAAATCATCTATGTCTCGCTACGATCACAACGACGTGAAAAGCACGAAAAACGGAGCTACAACGCAAAAGTTACGCGCTAAACAAGGTTCCAAAACTAGCTATTAAACTAGACTTAATCGAGAAACTCAAAAGCTTCTAACAGGTCTCTCAGTGGCACTAATGCGTAGATTATGAAATTATGAAACTAACGCAAGTTGAACGGGTCGAATCGGAGCTAAAACGACGATTTTATACACGTTTTACTGCAGTGGCAAAACTGTAAATAACTCAAACTATTTTTGGATTTAAAATAAATCAAGGTAATGGGATTTTGAAATCCGGCCAAGGACGGCGGGTGGAATAAAGAAGAATCAGAGAGCTCTTTAGAAAGAAAGCCCGCGAAGGGGTATCGGCCAACCAGGGCCGTTCATCTCGCGATGTGCCGTCGAGATTAGATGGGTGATAGTCCAGGGGCGCGGGCCGCCGGAGTTAGGGGTGGAGGCGGCGACGCCGCCATTGCCGCGGTGTGGAGCTCGCCGGCGTTGTGCGCATGGGTGCTACAGGGCTCTATTTTCAAAAAGGAAGGCTCCGAAGTGAAGATGAGAGGATAGCGAACTCGGTGGGGCACATCTCGCGGGCGAAGGACATCCCGCACGGAGCCGCCATGGTCGGCAGCAAGGGGAGCTCGTCGGCGCAACTAGCTAAGGCCCTAGAGGCCACCAATCGTCACGGGAGAGGGACGGGGAGAAAGAGGAGAGACGAAGCTCACCAAGTGAAGAACACAGGGTGGAGGCGGCTCAGAGGTGTTGGCCGACGCGGTGGCGGACGGGACGCTCCGGCGGTTCGTTGCTGTGGCTTCGGGTGGTCAAATGAGGGGGGGAATTGGTGCGGGAATGGTAGCAGGGGAGGCGGTGAAGGTTCCGGTTCCCTTTTGAAGGCCGGGCGCGGGGGGGAAGGACGCTCCCACGTTCAATGGTCGTGGGCGCGGGGGGAAGGGGGAATGGCGGTTGCACTTGACCGAGGGAAACGGAGGAAGCGGCTGGAGGTAGAGGAGAGCGCCGACATGCGGGCCCGGGTGGTCAGCGACTCAGAGGAAGAACGGGCGTGCGCGGCTCGGCAGCGGCGGTTGCTGCGCTGACCGGGCTGGCCCAGCAAGGGAAAGAGGGGGGAGAGGAGGAGGGCGAGCGGGCCAAAAGGAAAAACGGGCCAAAAGCGAGGGAGGGGAAAGAATAAGAATTCCTTTTTATTTACTAAATTGATTTTTTTTTCAAATTCAAACTTTCCAATGTTTTTGAATATCTTTTGAACTTTGACTCAAACCAATCATCACAAAAGTATAGTGCAACAGCATGAGTGCATAAACATTTTCTAACCTTATGATTGATTTTATTTTCACCAAAAATTTATTATCTCCTACATTTGAATGCACAACAAATACATAATTAAATCAAATTTATCTATTTTGAAATAATGCAAAAATTAGGGTGTTACAATTCTACCCCCTTAAGAGAATCTCGTCCTCGAGATTGGATGATGCTTACTCAAAAAGCTGCGGATAAGACTTTCTCAGATCTTCTTCTCTTTCCCAAGTAGACTCATCTTCTGAATAACGATTCCATTGTACTCTGCACATCTTTATAGTGCGGCTCCGGGTAACTCTTTCTGCAGTTTCAAGAATCTTTACTGGATACTCCTCATACGTGAGATCTTCTTTAACAGTAAGCTCCTCCAAGGGAATCTGCTCCTCTGGTACCCGCAAACACTTTTTCAACTGTGAAACATGGAACACATCATGCACACCTGATAAACTTTCTGGCAATTCCAATTGATAAGCCACTTCTCCACGTCTCTCCAAAATCTTGAAAGGTCCCACATATCTCGGTGCTAACTTGCCCTTCATATTGAATCTTCTCACATTTCTCATTGGTGAGACTTTCAAATACACATAGTCACCTACTTCGAAACTCAACTCTCTCCTTCGGATATCAGCATAGCTTTTCTGTCGAGACTGTGCTACTCTCAAATTATCCCTAATCATCCTCACTTGTTCCTCTGCATTGCGTAGGACATCAGGTCCAAACACCTGGGTTTCACCTGTCTGATTCCAGAATAGAGGTGTTCTACACTTTCGTCCATATAAAGCTTCGAATGGCGCCATTTTGAGACTTTTTTGGTGACTGTTGTTATATGAAAACTCAGCGTATGACAAACTCTTATCCCAACTAGTACCATACTGTAAAGCACAAGCCCTCAACATATCTTCCAAGATTTGATTGGTCCTTTCGGTCTGCCCATCAGTTTGACGATGGTATGCCGAACTAAAATTTAACTTGGTTCCCAAAGCACTGTGTACCTTACGCCAAAAATGTGATGTAAACTGAGTTCCTCGGTCAGATACGATCTTCTTTGGAACCCCATGTAGACACACTATTCTCTCCATATACAACTCTGCTAGCTTTGCACCACTATAAGTGGTTTTGACTGGCAAGAAGTGGGCTACCTTAGTAAGTCGATCCACTATTACCCAGATCGAATCATATCCTTGTTGAGTGTGGGGCAATCCAGTAATGAAGTCCATACCAACTTCTTCCCATTTCCACTCTGGTATTTTCATTGGTTGCAGCAATCCTGCAGGTCTTTGGTGTTCAGCTTTCACCCTTTGACAAGTATCACATATGGCCACATATTCAGCCACATCCCTTTTCAAACCATACCACCAATACTTCTCTTTGAGGTCCAAGTACATCTTGGTGCTTCCAGGGTGTATAGAATAAGCAGAATCATGTGCCTCTCGCAGAATCATATCACGGATAGCTTTCACTTCAGGTACACATATTCTTTTTCCAAACCATAGAGTACCATTCTCATCCAACCGGAAACCTGGTGCCTTTCCAACCACTACATGCTCAGCAATCTCCTTTAATTTCTCATCCTCCAACTGACCTTTACGTATCTCTTGCTCCAATGTAGGTTCTATAGCCAATTCTACTACATTATTGACAAAACCCAAGTTGAGATGTTCTATTTCAGCTCGCAACTCTGCGGGTATAAATGTCAACTGAAGTCCGTTGGCATAGCTCTTCCGGCTAAGTGCATCGGCAACAACATTTGCCTTTCCAGGATGATAATGCACTTCCAGATCATAATCTTTAATCAATTCCAGCCAACGACGTTGCCTTAAGTTCAACTCGGACTGAGTAAAAATGTATTTTAAACTCTTGTGGTCAGTATAGATGTCACACTTATGTCCGATCAAATAATGCCTCCAGATTTTCAGAGCATGGACAACTGCGGCTAATTCCAAGTCATGGGTTGGGTAATTCAGTTCATGCTTTCTCAACTGCCTGGATGCGTAGGCCACAACCTTTCCTTCTTGCATAAGCACACATCCAAGGCCTAGGCGAGATGCATCACAATAAATAGAGAAGCTCTTACTTAAATCAAGTAAGGTCAACACTGGGGCTGTTGTCAACCTTTTCTTTAGCTCCTCAAAGTTAGCCTGACATTTGTCTGACCAAACAAATTTGGCATTCTTCTCTAATAGGGCTGTCATAGGCTTAGCTAGCTTAGAGAACCCTTCAATAAACCTTCTATAGTACCCAACCAAACCCAAAAAGCTATGGATTTCACTAACATTGACTGGGGCTTTCCAATTTAACACATCTTGCACTTTACTGGGATCTACGGCTATTCCACCGTTAGAGACCACATGTCCCAGAAAAGATACTTCTTTCAGCCAGAACTCACATTTGCTCCTTTTTGCATACAATTTATGTTCCCTGAGTTTTTGTAAGACTAACCTTAAGTGTTTAGCATGTTCCTCTTCATTCTTGGAGAATATTAGGATATCATCTATGAATACCACTACAAACTTATCCAAGTACTCCATGAATACTTTGTTCATCAGATACATAAAGTATGCAGGTGCATTTGTCAGTCCAAAAGACATCACTGTGTACTCATAAAGGCCATATCTGGTAGTAAATGTTGCCTTAGGTATGTCAGATGCACGAATTTTTAGTTGATGATATCCAGAACGGAGGTCAATTTTTGAGAACACACAAGCACCTTTCAGCTGATCAAATAAATCATCAATTCTAGGGAGTGGGTACTTGTTTTTTATTGTGACTTCATTAAGGGACCTATAGTCGACACACATCCTTCGTGTGCCATCTTTCTTATCCACAAATATAACAGGTGCTCCCCAAGGTGAAGAACTAGGACGAATAAAACCTTTCTCTTGCAATTCCTTAATTTGTTTCTTTAGTTCTTCTAATTCATTTACCCCCATTCTATATGGTCTCTTAGCTATGGGTGCAGTTCCAGGTAAAAGCTCGATAAGGAATTCGATGTCGTGATCGGGTGGCATACCTGGCAATTCATCGGGGAACACATCCGGGAATTCATCCACCACCTGGTTCTCCTGGTTAGCATCATCGCTCAGCTGATTGACGGTGGCGGTAGGTTGAGCTTGCACTTCCACTTCGACACAAATTCTATCACCACTTGGAGATGTCACAACAATGGATTTCTCCTGGCATTGTATCACTGCCCTATGCTGCTTCATCCAATCCATTCCCAGGATGAGGTCAATTCCAGCGGTTCTCAGAACAATTGGATTTACTTTGAAGGCTACCCCCCTTAGGAATATACTAGTAGAAGGGCTCCAATAATTTGCTGGCATGCTACCCCCCGGTGAATTTACTAGCATGGGATCCTTAACGGCACATAGGGGTATGCTATGCATTCTAACAAAAACTTGGGATATGAAAGAATGCGAGGCACCGGAATCAAAAAGTACGGTAGCGGAGATGGAGTTGACGCTAAACGTACCCAGCATAACCTCAGGCGCCTCCTGAGCTGATTCTGACGACACATGATTCACCTTGCCGGTGAACGGAGGTCGAGCGTTGGGTCTCTGGTTGTTCTGGTGGTTCTGCGGGGCCTGCCGGTTCTGCTTCTTTGGGCACTGGTACAAATAGTTTTCCGCCTCTCCACAGTTGTAATAGGCATTAGGGTTGCCTGGGGTGCCACTCTTGATTGGGGCATTGTTGGGCACTCCCTGACGTGGCGCCTGATTGCTAGCTTGCTATTGCTGGGGGCGCTGCTGACTCTGGTTACCAAACTACGGTGGGTACTGGGGACGCTGCTGGTACTGGTTCCTCTGGGGGTACTGGCCTTTGTTCCATTGGTTGGGTGGCCCTTGGTTCCTCTACAGAAAACCTTGCTGCGAGAAAGCTCGCGGGCGAGTGTTGCTACCCGACGCCTGTCCCTGGAGCTTCCTCTTCTTGAGGTCCATTTCCTTACGCTTGTTATCAATCACAATGGCACGGTCCACCAACTCTTGGATACTGGCATACTTGTTGGACATCAGTTGCAGTTGGAGTCCATCATACAGCCCCTTCAGAAAACGACGCTGTTTGTCATAATCATTGGCCACTTCAGCAGGGGCATATCGCGACAGTTGTGCAAACTTGTCATGGTATTCCGCCACAGACATGGACCCTTGCTTGAGAGAACGGAACTCCTCTTGCTTCAGTTCATTAAGTCCCTCAGGGATGTGATAGGACCTAAAGTTCTCTGTGAACTCTTTCCATGTGATCTCTGGAGCATTCTCTGGACGTCCATACTGGAATGACTCCTACCAATCCTGAGCAGCTCCTTAGAGTTGACCTGAGGCGTACAAAACTCTCTCCAAGTCGTTGCATTGTGCAATGTTTAGCTGTTTTTCCACAGCTCTCAGCCATGCATCCGCCTCCATAGGTTCAGAGGCATGTGTGAACACAGGTGGGCGTCCCTTCAGAAACTCACCACGTTTGTCACGGACCTGTACAGGTGGGGGTGCTCCTGCGGGTTGCTCACCGAGACGGTCCATCACTGTCTGCATGAGCTGCGCTTGCATGGCCATCCACTGCTCAATTGTCGCCGGCGGTGGCGGAGGTGGATCCACTAAAGCTCCGTGTCCACGGCCACGTCCACGGCCTCTGCCACGTCCTCCTCTGGCGGCCATCTGCTTTCAAGCAAATGTGCAAAATTTTAGAGATCTCCCAAAAATTTACAAATTATTTACAAAAGGTAAATAACATAACTGAAAATTTCTGGACGGGTGTCTACAACAGCAGATCAAAAACTGAAGTATAACTCGAGTTTCAGAAATCCAAAATTGGCGTGGCATACATCGTTGGAAAGCTTAAAGAGTCTGCTACAACTTTTGTATAGAACTTTTTCACTGATACAGACGGCAACATCATCAAAAACTGAGCTAAACAATTTCTGTTCTAGGTTACAGACTGCACAGACTTGTTAGGTTGTAGCAGGCATATCTCTCAAACCAAAATTGATAATGAGGTGATTCTAGTGAGAAATGAGAGGTACGCAAGTCTAGTTCTTTCCACAAAAATTTCATAATTTTTGGACGTAGAGATTTAGAGATATGAGACAAACATTGCAGACTGCTCTGAAAACAGCACAACAGTGATGCAGAAATTTAAACCCCAACTAAGTTAAACAAACACTAACTTAAGGTTTTGATAAAAGAACATGTGGACAAGCCCACACTGTTCCAGCAATCACACAAACTCCAAATCATCCAAGTTCATCAACACAACCAACAAGACAATTAAAGGTTCACAGAACACATATAAACTTGACACGACTCTCGATCTAAAACGCATTCATTATGGCGGGCTCCACGTATCTAAGGAGCGCGATCCACCATGGTGAACACCCTGGCCTTCTTCTTGTAAATGGCTGTCCTGGTGGTACTGCTGGAGGAGCCAACACCGCCCATGTCTTCTCCTTCAGGTCATAGCGTGGAAGATACCGGTAGCGATCATTCTGGATGTCCTCAAAACGCCGACCATGGTAATGCAGGTACGCCGCCTGCGCAGCATCTTCCATGCTGTCATAAGCACTGGCACGCCTGGCTCGGTGGCTATGGGTAGTCACAACATCTTGAGATTGGTCGGTGTTGTTCCAGGCGGTGATGATCACATTGGTCTTCCAGTATGTCGCCTCCACTGGATACGTGTGCTCCGCACAGTAGTATTTCACCGAGGCAGCAAACTCTGGATAGTACTCAGCTAGCATGGTGGTGAGGAGGTTGTGGTAATGGGCATCTTCGGGAGCTTCCTTAAACTTATTCCTGGTGGACCATCCTATCTCTTCTGGCTCCTCTGAAGCAGCTGGGGAGGGCACTGGTGTTGGTGCATAAGCGGCCTGGGAAGATGGTGGAGGTGTAGCAGCGGGGACTGGCGCATCCACCTGTGGGATGGGTGCAGCCACGGGGGTCGAAGCAGGTCCATCAGATGCAGCAGCTGAAAATGCCTCCTCTTCCATGGGTTCCTCCTCTTCCTCGTCGGAGATGTGGATGACCTCTGGCTCCACTGGTGGTACTGCTGGTGGTGCTGGTGGAGCAGGTGCTGCTGGAATGAACAGGGCGACGTAGGCTTTGATACCAATTTGTCACACTCCAATTAAAGGACAATATAGAGTGCATACATCTTATGTGCGCCCCAGGAGTAGTCGCACACATAAGCCGACAAATTAACAGAAGTATCATCACTGTGTACATACATAACGTTATTACATCACGTAGTTCTTACATAACAAGCGAAAAAGTAAATAGCAACTCTCAGGCATAGTGTCTGATCCACAGGGAAGGACGACTGGTTGACCCAAACCTAGAAATCTTCCGGGAAATCCTCGTAGAAACTGTCATCTGTTACCCATCCGGGGTTTTTTAACCAAAAACAAAATAGCAACAATTGTGAGTACACTTGTACTCCGTAAGTATAGTATGAGGATTCATGAGGCTCAAAAAGGATAGACACGGTTGACTGCAGTTAGCATTTTTAGTAGATCAACATTTCATTATTAATCATTATTAAGTTATGCTCAAGCTCCCATTTAACCCACATGATCCACTACTAGAATTAAGAAGAGAAAGCATCAGTGTGATCCCCTCATCATCATCATCATAGTTCAACCACATATCAAGTAACCATTTATTCTGTGAGTTTTCCGGGCCGCTCGTGACCGTGAGCACGGCTGTTATAACAGTTTTAACACTCTGCAGAGGTTGTGCATCTTTACCCGTGAGTCGTGTTACCCATATGCCCAGGGCCCGTGGACCCCCTAACACTTCCAAGGTGAGCAGGCAGGGTACACTATGAAGCCTTGCATAGGCCTCTTCTAACAAGTTAGGGCCGCGAGGTTTCCTCGGCAGGCAGATATAGAGAACTCCCCTTTTGATGGCACATTTCCCGCAGGCTATACACATCTGAACAGAGGCAGTTCTATACCCAACGTGGCAAGCCCCTCTTGCGCCCTTTCGGATAACCTCTAACAAGTTAGAAAAGATCCTATTACTGAGCTAAAGTTAGAGCCATTTAACTCTCACGGTTGCACTGTATGTCCCAGCTTTTGCCCTACAGATAAGTCCTTACGGAGAGTTTAGGGCAACATGATCAACATCATTTGCACCATCACCCTATAGTTCCACCATTATCATCATGCTTATCCATTGATTCCATTAGTCATAGTGTAGATCATGTTTAATTAGAGCACTAGCATTCTACCCATATGCAAATAATCCCCATAGAAATCAAGGTACAGGTCATCAATTTGCTAGGAAGTCCTTATAGACGAGCAATATTAGACACATGCATAATGAGTATGTTATATAATGAATAGGACAACAAGGTAGGCCCATGCTATACTTGCCTTGGTTCACGAACTGCTGCTGGTCCTGCTGCTCCTCGTACGCGTCTGGATTCCTGATGTACTCCTCACCGTCTGAACTCGAACGACACGAAGTACAACACGCAATTCGGAGCAGACATACAAGCAAAACATAACTACGATTAGAACAGTACACCAACAATAAATAAATCTGAATAAAATGTTTACCAAAATCATCTACGTCTCACTACGATCACAACGACGCGAAAAGCACGAAAAACGGAGCTACAACGCAAAAGTTACGCACTAAACAAGGTTCCAAAACTAGCTATTAAACTAGACTTAATCGAGAAACTCAAAAGCTTCTAACAGGTCTATCAGTGGCACTAATACGTAGATTACGAAATTACAAAACTAACACAAGTTGAACGGGTCGAATCAGAGCTAAAACGACGATTTTATACAAGATTTACTGTAGTGGCAAAACCAGGGATGGCGGGCGGAATAAAGAAGAATCCGAGAGCTCTTTAGAAAGAAAGCCCGCGAAGGGGTATCAGCCAACCAGGGCCGTTCATCTCGCGATGTGCGGTCGAGATTAGATGGGTGATAGTCCAGGGGCGCGGGCCGCCGGAGTTGGGGGTGGAGGCGGCGGCGCCGCCATTGCTGTGGCGTGGAGCTCGCCGGCGTTGCGCGCACGGGTGCTACAGGGCTCTATTTTCAAAAAGGAAGGCTCCGGAGTGAAGAGGAGAGAATAGCGAACTCGGTGGGGCACATCTCGCGGGCGGAGGACATCCCGCACGGAGCCGCCATGGTCGGCAGCAAGGGGAGCTCGTCGGCGCAACTAGCTAAGGCCCTAGAGGCCACCAATCGTCACGGGAGAGGGACGGGGAGAAAGAGGAGAGAGAGACGAAGCTCACCGAGTGAAGAACACGTGGTGGAGGCGGCTCGGAGGTGTCGGCCGACGTGGTGGCGGACGGGACGCTCCGGCGGTTCGTTGCTGCGGCTTCGGGTGCTCAAATGAGGGGGGGAATTGGTGCGGGAATGGTAGCAGGGGGAGGCGGTGAAGGTTCCGGTTCCCTTTTGAAGGCCGGGCGCGGGGGGGAAGGACGCTCCCACGTTCAGTGGTCGTGGGCGCGGGGGGGGGGAATGGCGGTTGCACTTGACCAAGGGAAACGGAGGAAGCGGCTGAAGGTAGAGGAGAGCGCCGACATGCGGGCCCGGGTGGTCAGCGACTCAGAGGAAGAACGGGCGTGCGTGGCTCGGCAGCGGCGGTTGCTGCGCTGACCGGGCCGGCCCAGCAAGGGAAAGAGGGGGGAGAGGAGGAGGGCGAGCGGGCCAAAAGGAAAAACGGGCCAAAAGTGAGGGAGGGGAAAGAATAAGAATTCCTTTTTATTTACTAAATTGATTTTTTTTTCAAATTCAAACTTTCCAATGTTTTTGAATATCTTTTGAACTTTGACTCAAACCAATCATCACAAAAGTATAGTGCAACAGCATGAGTGCATAAACATTTTCTAACCTTATGATTGATTTTATTTTCACCAAAATTTTATTATCTCCTACATTTGAATGCACAACAAATACATAATTAAATCAAATTTATCTATTTTGAAATAATGCAAAAATTAGGGTGTTACACCTCCCTACATGACAAGACGGTGTCCAACAACACCACAGCAGAGGACTCATGTACCGAGTGCATAGACCGTATAGACTACAACCAAACCGACTTGTACAACGTGCCCCTCAGGATATAAGTGGATGCACGACTTCCTTTAGGGAGGATCTGAATCAAACCCAACTCAGTTAGAAGGAGGAGGGCCCGAAAAAGAACACTGATGAACTCTAGGATAGCACCAAGCGATCCCCTACCAATTTCTTCTGATTTCCACCGCTAGAACCCTTCGTTTGGGCATTCCTAACACGAAGATCACTATACTACTGAACATAGGGCATATAAGCCCAAATCAGGATAAATTGAGTTGCGTCCCTTCCGTGTTTTGAGTGTTCAATCCATCGGAGACACACACAAATCGACCTCCGATGAACAACCACGATGCTCATTGCTGTTACGAACCCGTGACAATGGGGAATCAATTTTTATTCTTGAGTTGGGATGAGATGCATAGGAGAGGATGGGAGCATGGACAATGCCTTCTCTACAAGTGGGGATGAAGAGAGGGTGGAAAGAATCAGGGATATTCTAGTACATGCAAGGAATAGATGTCACTACTACTAAGAGTATTGGTTGAGGCGGTCGGGAAGCCTCCCCTTCTACTTTCCCATCTCTATAAATCATGTGGCTGATTTGTAGAGGCGATTATCTAGCCACCTCTATATATCATAATTCTAGGAGCGGCTAGAAATAGGAGCCTCCTCTAGAAATCGAGTTTGTTGAGGTTGCTCCCAGGTAGCCACACGCGCACACTGTGACAAGTCACACAATTTTTTACATGAAAAATGTGTTGCATGGCCACAGGGTTCGAACTCGCAACCTCAGGCCTCGCGTGTAGCTCCATAAGCTAGAATCTAGTATGCAAAATGACTAGTAGCTTTTGGATATTTGACTTTTATCATCTAGCCTACTGCAACCCACATGATCTAAAATTGTTTTTTCTAGATATCCAGAGCTAAAAACAAGCAATGGGATAGAAAGAATCATAGATCTTGCTTATGTAGAATTATAATATCAGATAGTGACATGGAAGTATAACAAATAAATTTAATCTAAGGAGCAAAGCTCATTAGTTAAATTTTAGGAGGATATGAACTGCTAGAATAGAACAATACGTAGCTCATATTTCTCACATGTGATGGAACAACTGCTTCTACTGATAAGAAATCGATAGTATGACATCATTGATATGAGAGCAGGACACAGGAGTAACAAGAGGGGGCACTAGAGTGATGCGATATTGCAGCTCCTATTGACACTATTTGAGGCATCTCGTGGCAATTACATTATTGCAAATTGTTGCTTATATGTTTGGTTAGACATCTAGGGAGCTGTTTGTGATATTTTGTAACTTCAGAGGCCATTTTGCAATGTGGGCAAGCAAGACCAAAAGGGAGCTCAAGCTCCTCTTCACAATTGTGTTTATTCATTTGGTTTTGAGGGGATAGAACTAGGTTTTGCGAGACGAAGTGGTGAAGCATTATGTACTAGATACACCAAAAAGAAAAGTTAAATTTGAGGGGATTTAGACCCTTCCAAACCCTATGGTTCCCACCTATATCTTCATCTTCATAGTGGATTGTTTTGCTCATTATCCCCAATAGTTTTTCCCTACAAGGGGTTTCCAAGTAAATCCTTGTATGTACATATGATTTGGTAGTCTTCTTTCCATGTGAGAGTAATGGTTGCTATCTTGCTTGATATTTGTTCAAGTTCATGTGTTGTATGGCACATGGTTGAGTTGGCATATGAGGCTTGTGTTCTTTGATATTTGGACAATTTGTTGTCCGGAAATCAAAGGATTTTCAAGCTAGTTATTACAAGTAACTTGTGTGTTGGCAACACCCAAACTTTTAGTCTCAAAGGTCATGAATAGACTTTAGATTTGTGACTTTTGTGCTTGTGAGATACTTTGCTGCAACATATGGACTTTGCTAAGAGAGTGCTTTCATGTGCTATCTATCATTTGTTCCACTCTCCCTTACATTGTGGCCATAAGTAGAAATTAGTGAGGATAGTATAGTGTAGCCTATGAAACACTACTAGATATTGAGATACACTGTTGCCACTTTCACTGACATAGAGATAGAAGCGATGGTGTGTTACTTCCACCATTGGTTGTATTGATAAGGAGGCATGGAAAGGAATCAAACCGGTAGGTGAAACTTCTAGCACTGACGGTTGAACCATCAATGCGGCGGTGCTAGTGGGGTTGAATTCTACCGTTGTTTGGAACACCGAGCTGACTGGGATAGGAATTATGGCCGCCGGCCCTACACGACCATTCGGTCTACTGGTGGTATATTCAGCATGAGTGTTGAATGTCCCAACTTCCAACACCATCTCACCACTTTTGCCAGGAACCATAGTATACCTCGTCTTCCCTGATGCATATGCCTAGATCATGCATCTTAACTGCTCCTTTTCGCTTCTCCATCTTGAAGGTTGGCCTATTTAAGCTGGGTCTCTTGGCCTCATTCCACACACTCTTTCTCCTTCAATCTCTTTTAGAATAGATACAAATTGACAAAGCTCTTGAGACAACCATCATTTTTTCTTCATCGCCAAGGCACTCTTGTCCAATTCCTCTAGCGGCTGTAATGGCATTGGGAGAAGGCTTTCAAGATTGGGTACATCCTGCATCAAGGTGCAGCGGGGGCTGCTTGATCTAGGTGCTAATGAAAGTTTTGCAATTAAGGGGGTCGCTTATTTGGGCAAGCCAAGGGTACTTAATGCACTTTGGTATCTATGGTTTGGCATTGCTGGGCTTGGTCATTAGGGCTGCTAGGGTTCTGGTGGTGGCTCCTATGATGGCTCCGATGAGCGCAGGGTCACTAGGAAGGTGATGTCTGTATGTACAGCTGCCACCTTTCTGCCCTACGTAGCCCTACTGCTGCCAGTTCATCAGTTTCGGCGCCCGGGCAATCCTCATTCCTCTAGAGCAGCAGTGATGATGGCAACACTTCTCTTCCACACCTCTGCTTGCCTCTCTACCATGAGAGGTGTAGTAGGGAAGGTAAAGAACTTCACTGAGATGCTGGTGGAAGTTTTGCAAGGTGTTGCCTCATCCTTAGCTTGTGCTGCCTGTCTACGATCTAGTAGGCCATCAGGGCGCTCAATAAGAGAGCACCTAGATGATCATAGATCTTCTGTTAGGCTTCAAACCCGACTATGGCCTATACCGGTACTCGATAGGTCTTTGTTATTGTACACCCAATAGTCTTCGATAGGTCTATATACAACTTGTCGAATGTAACTGAAGTTATCAATGAAAATTTTCCTCATGTGGTTGTGATGCTTGTTACTATGTCGTTTATATATAGTTTTTGCCTTAAAAACAATTAATAATAACTAAATGACCATGATGCTTGTTGCTCCATTTTTTAAGTGTTTGCTTTGGCTACACAGACGTGAGATAAAGCACCTCACTGAGATGGCGCTAGGGTTCAAGTTTGGGAGGTGCTCCTTCTTCTTGCAGCTCTCACAGTCAAGAAGCATATTAGTAGATCTCCTCCCACAAGAAAACAGAACTAACCAAGAAAGAAAGATACTAAGAACGAAGAGATTCATGCGTGGATACACTAAAATGATAGGAAATCAATGGACAGGCATCATAATTAAGCAAATTCTCACTATCATAATAATTAACATAACATAATTAAGATAATTACATGTCTTCTTGGCAGAAGGCTCGGCCATTGCGATTGCTGTGAAGATGCAAATTTGTATATGAGGGTGTGAGAAGGCAAGCGTAGAGGTTTTTTGGATCCAAAGGCGTAGGGGGACCGTACCTTCTACTAAACAGGCTAGCAATTCGTCACTGTCTCCCCCAAACCATATGGTTAGCGCTAGAGGGGCCGAGCCACATGGACAACTCAATTTTCTTCGTCCAACTTCAAACACTGTTCCATCACCATTACTTCTGTCGAGAGAAGCGTGCTCCATTAAGATCGTATGAGACGTGGCCTTGCCTTAACTCCTGCTCTCGCTCGGTGCAATCGAAGGAAACTCCACCAGGCGCCTATCTCACCCATCCTTCTATAAAAGTGGAGGCTAAGGCGGGGAAGCAAGTACATATTCCTTTCTAAACTCGTTACACTAACCTATCTTCTCGTTCTATCTTCTTTGTCTGGCGCTCTGCCTCGACACCCCATCTTCCATATCTCATCCAATGGAGGATCAAGGAACGAAGCGCCCAATGAAAGAGTCACTGAAGGTTCTCTCAGCTTGTCCCTACATTCATGTGAGGCTATGATGGGACAGGGAGGGTAGCTTGGCGGCATCGCCACAAGAGAACCAATCCCTGCTTCCGGTTCTCCAACGATAGGGGGAGGCATGTTGGTGGAGCAGCTAGACGTGGCCACCTTCATCCTCCACGAGGAGAGCCAGGAGGTGGACTGGCTGCGCCTCTCCATTGCCACCGCAAATCAGAAAACGGTCGCAGTAGAGCATGCCACCGCCGAGGCCCAGGCGTGCCTCGCTGGTAAGGCATTCAACACAATATGATCTTGCTCTTTCGCTTTGTGCGACATCGTGTCTTTAGTTGTAGCGTTTTCTTGTCTTCTTTTTAGTTGTCTAGGAGCAGCTGATCGATGCGTAGGGCAAGGCGGCGAAGGCAATCTACCTTTGCTAGGTAGCCGAGGACAACGCCCGTGTCTTCTCTCAGATGGCGGTAGAGAGCAACACATGCTACTAGGACCTCCACGTGGCAGCAGGCAACGTCGTCCATGTGCTTTCGCCTCCTGTGCCTTTGGGGACGACCCTAGTGGACCACCTCCGTACCATGCCGCCAAGGGTTGAGGAGGTGGCCACGTACTGCATTCGCTTAGGGGCTGCTTCAGCCATGGCCACTGCATAGCTTCGGCTGGGTGAGGACCTGACCGTGGTGGAGCTAGGGTTTTCGGGAGAGACGAGCTATTGGGATCGCGAGAACTTGATCAACGACTTCTACACCATGGATGATGGCATCTTGACATAGTGAATGTAGAGGACATCATTTGTAATGCTCCCTACAAGTAGTTCGATTGTAACATGCCCCTGCATTCTAAATAAAAATATTCATAATATTTAGTAGTTATTACTTTGAGTTTGAACATCTCTGTTTGTTGTTGACGAGAACGTTCCATTTGTGCACCTTAGAGTTCGAGACCGTATGACATGTCCATCATTAGTAGGTGCTAACATCTCCCAATCACCACCACCAGTAGCCTACACCGCCGCTTTCATCAATTTTCAAGCCAGCGCGTGAGTCCTACGCATCACTCCCGCGCATATTTTACAAAGTTTTGCAAAAATTTGCATTCCCATGGCTAATACAGTTGCTTACAAAGGATGCTCCCCACCATGTCTTTCTCCTCCTCACCACTGTTGTTCCTCATCGTCGCTCCTGCTCTCCAGTGCCGAACTACGTGACCGCCCATACTCAGCAGCGTGCAAGCCGCCAGCCACCGCCAACAAGCTAGTGCTCCGTGCCGGTATGCCTCATCGGTAGGGAGATAGCATAGATCCACCGGTGACTAGGCTGGTACTCATCACCATCATCGTCGCTCAAGCTCAATGCCATAAGATCTAAAGGCAATGGTAATGCTTTCGCACTTTCCTTATGCATTGTTTTTGGATTTTTTATTCCCTTCTTCACTCATCTGAGTACGAATGAAGCTTCCATCTAATTATTAACCAGCTCACGAACACATCCCCGTAGTCCTGCCTTCTCTGATTCAGGCGACAGCACCGCCACTTCCATCGCCGACCCCACTCCACTAGATCCTTATCAAGATGGAGGAGGCCCCCCAACAAGAGGAGCGAAGTGGCCATCCTCATAGACCATGCCTTGGTCCTCATCCTCAGCTGCCTCACCGCTCGCTTCTTATGCAGCTGCAAGTGTGTCTGTCGCTTCTAGAATAGCCTCATCTAGGGATCCGAGTACCGTAAGGAGCTGCCCCGCATATTCTTCTACCGCAGCTAAAAAGGCAAACACAACTTTACTAGCATCACCGGTGAATACCCCTCCTTGTCCTTCTTGCCCTTCCCCATTCAGGATGTCATATCTTAGATTGTCCTAGGGCCTCATCCTCTACTGGTATGCTAGGTTTCGCTATGTTGTCTACAATCCGATGACTAAGAAATGGTTACTACTGCTGGGTAGCAACTATTCTTGTGGTTGAGCTCACTTCGGGTTCTATCCGATAGTCTTATTGCACTTCCATGTGATTGAATATGATATCAACGATGGTGACTCCTTAGGAGTCAACATCTACTCATCTAAAACTAGAGCATGGATCTTTAAAGAATCTGAATGGGGCAAGGGTATTGTAGTATCCACATATGGGAAAAGTGTGTTTCTTAATGGTTTTATGCACATGCAGGAGTTCTCCCAGATAGTTGCTATTGATATGGAGGGAAAGACATCGTGAAAAATTCATAGGCCAAGTGGTGATGCAATCTCCATCCATGAAGCTCAGGGTTAGTTGTATTTATGTACCGCTGATATTTTGAATAGGTATGAGCTTTCAATCTGGATCCTAGAAGACTATAGTATTAGTAAATGGGCATTAAAGCATAAGGTAACCACACTGGAGCTATTTGGATAGAACAATATTGAAATTGGTACCGAGGTTTGTGATGCGGCCTATAGAGTGATTGCAGTTCATCCATAATGGAATTTGATTTTCCTTGTTGGGGAGGACAAAACACTAATTGCATATGACATGAACCGTAGTAAAGTTCATGTCCTCCCTGAGCGGGCTGTCAGCTATCCTAGAACTGCCTGGAAACTATTATATATGAGTGGCAGACCTCACTATCTTCCTTATGTTCCCATGTTCATGGAGTCAATAGCAGAGGAGTAAAGGTGCATATGTTGTGTTTTGTTTTTATGTCATGCCTTTGTTCAGGTAGGTAGGTATTTTGATTCTATATATAGGCCAATTTGGGCTTGGTAACTAAAGGAATGGTGTGTTGAATATCATTAATTTTGCTGCTTTGTGCAGCAGAAGGAGTCTAAGTGGTTTTGAACAATTTTCCTGTATTGGCTAAGGGAGGAAGAAGAGGGGTTCCATGGTGCATTGCCTACCAATTCAAAGGAAGCTTTGCCATGCAAGCATAATCTAAAGGAGCGGAGCACATCTACCTCATTTTCATTACGTAAGTCTATAGGGAGCAAAACATTTATTTTGCTATCTATGTACTACTGTGTTAATTCATCAGTTGACACAGTTGTAATGTTAGTGTCGATTGTTATTATAAAAAGTACTCTTCGTTGTAGACATGATGAATGATGTGTAATGATTACATTTGTATGATGTGTGTGCAGTAAGTTATTAAGGCCCAGCTGAATTAGTAAATAAATTATGAAAACCGAATGCTATCACCGCCGCTATTTGTCTGATGCGGCAGGGGTCAATAGTGTATCACTGCCAAATCGTTTAGTAACCCAACACCAACTAAAGGATCATCACGAGCGGATCATACTACAACGTGACAGTGACCATGCCTTATGACCAGACGGTTCATACGCAAAAGTGATGGTGATGTTTGGCTCAACATAGGTGGGTCATGCTCCAATGCGACGAAAATAAGAATCTGATCACGGACAAATCATAAGCCAATGCAGTGGTGTTAGTGCATACCCACATAGGCGGGTCGTGCTCCAATGCGATGGAAGTAAGGACCTAATCACGGATGGACCATAAGCCAATACTATGGTGTTATTGTACACCACTGTCGGTCTTAGATGCCGACGGTGAGGGCTATGACCATTACTATCGACAGCTTATTACCAAGGCCAAAATTGGACTACGATGGGGGTTACGACATGGCTGTGATATGTCTGAATGTTGTAGTGCAAACCCACAAGTTGATTCACAGTTCTCCAAAATGATATTATCCAAAGTTGGCACACCCAAAAGCCTTGAGTCATTCAATCCATACATGTGTGTTCCTTTCTAGCCCTTGATAGTCTTCTTCCATTGTCCTGCAAATAGACCACCAGGATCTACCTCCACCCACCATCCTCTCTCTCCTTGGTGCTAGCTCCCCAAAGTGTCATCCTAGTATCCACCATTATGCTCTTGCCGGTTAGTATGTAGTTTCCCAATTGCCCCTAATTTATACATAATTTATAACTATCATTCTAGGATGCCACTCCATGACAAAGTTCCAAACAAATCATATTCTTCAAGAGACATTCTAACTTTTTGCAAAATATAGTACACATAGCATTCACATATACTGACATACGTATGCACATTTCACTTCTATGAATGTACATACATATGTTCTATGCCTACGAGTGCCTCTAAATGATTATACCAATGATCACCCATGCTAGGTCAAAGACTCAAATATAGTCGTCCAAATAGATAGATTTACTACTACATAAAGATCAACACCACCAATTGGGGACCCCATCACCATGGTTTTGCAAACCGATGGTAAAAGTGGGTGGTGAAAATGAAGATTATCAATAGTAGTTTGCAGCCAAGAGTGACCAGTGCTGCTATTGCCTCACTATACCCTTCGTCGCTCGCCATCAAGCTCATGTCTGCATCGCTACCACCAAGCTCCTATCAGGCCCATGCTAGGTCCGGTTGTTGGTGGTCCATAATGATCAAATCTGACCGCCAGACACAAAAAGGAGGAGAAACTAGCAAGCTTATATACATATGTTATTTATACTCACGTATTTCCACAATTATTGGAGAATTGTTGTTTCTATAGGATACATGCTTGGAATACATAGAAATAAGGGCAAAAGGCGCAACCCAAAAAGTGTAAAATCATATTCTACACAAAGGTTCAAAAGAAAGGCCCACCTACACATCAAATCTAGGCTCCAAACCATCGAGGCTGCGCTCTAGACCCAACCAAAGGCAGTGGTGAGAGGGGCTGGCCCAGGTGCGGCCACACCAGGGGTGCGCCCACACCCCCTTGTAGCCTCTCAGCTCCACCTTTGATAGGCAGTGCAATCAATGCATAGGAAGTCGGTTTGGAGAAGATTCCCCGAATAATTCCCCCCAAACTGACCTGTAGAGCATATAAGAGGAGGGGGACAGCCCCCTCTCAACACACACACCCCATTTGGGAGCCACTACCTTATTCCACACTTGTACTCTTTTATTTCTTACTAGCATTTGGAGTTTGACAAAGCTTGTAAGAGGCTTGGACATCTTGGCCACTTGGTATGAGAAATACAAATAGTTCCAACATGTTCTTGTCCTCTACTTATCACTATAGTTTTGCAATTGAATTAGAGTATAGTTCTTGTGTTTTGATGTTAGCATATGAACTAGCATATAGTTTTTATGTTATGAACTTAGCACATAGAACTTTACGCTTAATCATTCAAACAACTTATATGATTAGAATTAGAGCTAAGTTGAGGTGGTGGTTCATCATTCCTTTGGGTTTTCCCATGTCCTATGCTTGTTGATCCATACAGCCGGAGTCCCAGGGGGTAGAGGTGGGACTTGGGCCGTGCCGTGCTAGCACAGCACAGCCCTCTCGTACTTCGTGCTGCTTCAGATCGTGCCCTCTAGGCACGGGATGTATGTCGGGCCGTGCCGATATGGCACGGTGAATCTTTTCTTCGGCCCAAGCACGGCCCGTGGCACGCTGGCACGTCTTCGGGTCGTGCCGGCCCAAGCACGGCCCTCAAAATATCTTTGCTAGTTTTCTTTTTCTACTCGTGATATGAAATATATATATCTTGTGTGTACTATTTTAATAAAAATTTAATGATTTTCATAATCTATTCAAGAATTAGATAAGAGGTAGTATAGTAAATGCTAGAAAATTGTATTGCATAGATGTAGAAGTGTCTACGTGCCATTTTCGTGCCGTGCCGGCCCAAGCACGGCCCAAGATGCGGGCCGGGCCATGTAGCCCACCATGCCGAGATTCTAGGCATGGTATGGCCCTCGTATTCGTGTCGTGCCAGCACGACCCAAAATATTTTGTGCAGTGTCGTGCTTCGGATCGTGTCAAAAGACCGTGCCATGACCCGCCCTCGAATGGCACGGCCCAAATCCCAGCTTGGGGGTGTACGGGTAGTTTCTTTATACATGGACGTGGTGCTCGGGTATACGAAAACCTTGTGATGGTGCTCCATGGTTAAGGGGTAGGCGGCTGGTGGTGACAGCCCTATTCGTCCTTTATAATCCCCCATGCTCAGGTATTCATATAGGAGTTCGTAAATATCTCCCTGGCTTGCTGGCAGAGCAGTGCCCAGAGCTCTCCCTGTCCATCTTACACTTAGGTCTAGCTCTAACCATGTATTTGTATGATCACTCACTATTCTTTGTATGACTATATTAGGATAAGCCTACCCCACTTAGAAATATTCTTTTATTCTTTTATTATTTATTTTTCTATTTATCCTTCTAGTGGCTGTTGACGTTAATTAACTCCAATTTTTAACCGTCAACTACTTCAGGAAAAGGTCTAAAACAATTTGTAAAGTAGGGTTATAGGGGTTTATTCTAACGAGTTCCATGAGTTGTGTTGTTCTCACTTGTTTTGCAGGATATGCAGTATTTCATTATATAAAAGTATCTCAAGTGAAGAATCTGAGCACACCATTGCGGATAGCTCGTCAAGACGATCGAGACAGACATATTATTTGCCATATTTGAAGCACCGGAGAGGAAGTCCTCGATAAATACGACTCGAAAGACTCTAGAAGACCCTAAAACCATCATCATCACAAGACCAGGGACTAAACCGACAAGATTCCATAGCTTTATGAAATAATCTTTTTTAGCGATTTATCCTGAAGTTGGGAAGGAAGAAATCCACTCAAGACACGACTTATTACGCGAACGGATCAGAAAGTGGCACTAGAAGGACGTAGAAGACACCAGAAGGCACGGGAACGAAGCGGAGGCCTGGCGGCTGCCAGGTGGGGCTGGCCGGCCCCACATGTCAGGCCGCCCGACCTGGCTTCCCTGCCAGGTGGGTCCCCCTTCGCGTGACAGTCTCCAACCGATCGCTACGACGCATCTTGACCATTGTTTCACATCGGTTTGATCCGAGGGCTGCGGTTCATCCCACCGGGCTATATAATCAGAGGCAGACCCCCCTGAGGCATCCATCATCTCATAATCATCCATCATTGTTCAGTTTAGGGTAGTCCCTCAAAAGGATAACATAGAGCTCCACCAGTTAGGGCATAGCTAGAACGTAAGAATAGGAATTAGAGGAGGCAAGCAACGATTTGATTCTAGGTCTAGTCATGAGGAGGCTAGGTACATCCTTGTACTTCTCTCTTGTATTCAACATTATCAATCTATTTGTGCTATTTGTCTTCTAGTTCATTGTGTTCATCTTCTAGTTTGTCTACTTGTTCTTCTATTTCATCTTGTTCATCTTATAGTTCATCATATTCTTGTCTAGTTAGTCGTTCTAGTTTGTCTAGTTTATCGTGTTCTTGTCTAGTTTGTGTTGATCCTCTAGTTCTTGTTCTAGTTTGTGTATGAGTCGAATACTTGATAGGACTTGGTATAATTCTAGATTCATAATTATAATGTTCATTGCCTATGTTGATTATATGTTTAGTATAATTGGAGTAGTTTTGTGTTTACACCCTTGTTCGTATAGTGCTCATTCCGATGATCAAGAGGTGGGTGGTAGAAGTTGTGTAAGCGTGGTGCTTAGACAATATCTATCTGCGAGTGCTCCCTATGTTCTGGGCCATGTGGTAGATCGCGAAGGTGACTGTTATAGCTTTGTTGAGTCCTCTGTAGTCCACTCCCCATCCTGGCTTAAGCAATGCTAAGAGATGTCCCGAACATTTCTAATGCCTTTGCTAAGGAAGGGTTTGACCCTCCTATTTGTAATCGTATTAGAAATGTCAACAAGCATTTCTGGCGCCGTTGCCGGGGAAGGCAAAGGAGGTTTAGAATAATACATATTGAATATCTAGGAATAATCTTACACATGTGATAATTGAGACACACTATTGATCTTTTACTCAAATAGGCTTACCCTGTCTTTTGTCTATTTATGAATATCTTATTACAGGATAATGTATGTTTGAATATCTTTGTCCGACAAACTACGTTGAGGATCCAGAAGAGATAATTCGACAAGCCAGAGCCAAGCTCAGGAAAAAGAAATCTCCAACCACTTTGTCAAAAGAAGACCAACTAGGAAGAAGTTTGACACCAGTGTTCGAAGCCATGGCCAACAAGACTCTCAGTGAATTCTCTGCTCCAACCACTGCCAACATCAGGACTAGACCAGTAGTCAATGTGGGAGAAGAAGGATTCGAGCTCAAGCTAGCCTTGATCAACATGGTGCAAGCCAACCAGTTTTGTGGGAAAGCACACGAAGATGCAAGTGCCCATCTCCAACACTTCCTGGAGATCTATAGCACATTCACCATCAAAGGAGTTGAAAGAGATGCCATACTACTCCGTCTTTTCTCATTTTCACTCTTGGGAAGGGCGAAGCAATGGTTCTACGCCAACAGAGAGAAAAATACTACATGGAATATCTGCTCCACTGCTTTTCTAGCAAAGTTCTTTTCCATAGGCAAAACCAATACCCTACGTGCAAAGATCTCAACTTTTCAGCAGCAGTACGATGAGTTTGTCCCTGAGGCATGGGAACACTTTCAAGATTACATATCAGAATGCCCTCACCATGGGATGGAGGATTGGTTACTCATGCAGACATTCTATCATGGGCTCACCACAAGTGCCCGTGAGAATATTGATGCAGCTACTTGAGGATCATTCTTGTCACTCACTATTTGAGAAGCCACCACTCTTGTTGAGAAGATAGCTTCAAACCAGGGATGGAACGAAGAACACACTCAACCACTCAAGAGAGGAGGAATGCATCAAGTCAAGGAGGTGGACATGTTGTCTGCCAAGATGGACCTGCTCATAAAGAAGCTTGATGAATGTGATCAACAAAAGAAGAAAGTCATGCACATCCATGATTCTCACATGATTTGTGAAGAGTGTGGAGGCACTGGCCATACAGGAAGCAACTGTCCTAAAGTCCAAGAGGATGTCAACTACATCAACAATAACACCAACTATCGTCCTCAATAGAATCAAGGATGGAACCAACAGAATCAAGGGTGGAATCAGCAACAAAGACCTAACTACCCAGGTAACTACTCAGGTAACTACCAAGGTAACAATTTCAACCAACCACCTTTGAGAGAGATGATTGTTAATTAGAATAAAGTTATTGATAATATGTCCAGAAAGATAGCTTCCAATGATAAAGTGCTTGGAACTATAAACAATAGAATGGATAGCTTTACTTCTGCCATAAAGAATCAACTCAGCTTTAATAAGATGATAGAATCACAAATCTCTCAGCTAGCCGCTTCAGTACCTATGGCTAAAAAAGGTAAGATTCCGGGAAATCTGGAAGAATTAGAAACTGTGAATCTCGTAGACATCTTCAATGCAGGAGAATACTTCGTCGCACCACCCAGACCACTGAGACCAGTATGGGGAGAAGAGGACATGCCAGAAAAGAAAGGAAATCCAGGAAGACCCGTCATCCCCATCCGCATCGAAGCTCACACTTTCGACGAAGCCGTCTACAATTTGGGAGCAAGTGTCAACATTATACGTAAGGTAATCTACGAGAAAATTCATGGTCAACCTTTGTTGTACATAACCATATGTTTGCAGCTTGCAGATCAGACATTGTGCTACCCCAATAGGATCCTTAAAAACGTTCTCGTGGGAGTTGGACACTCAGCTCTACGAGTAGACTTCGTGGTGATAGAAACAGGAGGAGATGATAGAGCACCCATCATTTTAGGATGACCATTCCTTAGCACAGCCAAAGCCATCATCTACGCCAACACCACCAAGATCTGTTTCACCATTGGAGACACCAAGGAGAGATTTAGCTTCAAGAATCGTACACTCACAATGCAAGTCCATCCTTAGTACTCGTACGATTACTTGGATTTTGATAAGATCCTAGAAAAGAAGAACAAGATTCCAAAAAGGAAGGTTCCAAAAAAGAAGGTTCTAGTCAAGAAGAACGTCTACACTTATGAAGGCATCTTGCCTACTCCAAACAAGAACAACAACAAGAAGGGGAAGAGCAAAGCAAAGCAACCTGTTCAAGAACTAGTCTTGATGGTCAACACTATTGAACCACCTATTGACCCTGCTTTTCCTCCATCACACCTTGAAAAGAAGGAAGATCCTGGAGTACCTACCATCGATTGTATGATTGAAGGAAGTACCTTCTACAAGACGTTCTACGACATCGGCACAAGCATCAACATTATGTCTATGGTAACATATAAACATTTATATTGTGATAGACCCTTGTGCCCAACATTCAGCCTGGGCAAAAACTCACCGAAAATCGTAAACCGAACCAAACCGAGCCGAACCGAACCGAAATATCGGTTTTTTTGGTTTTCGGTTTTCGGTTTCGGCTTCGGTTTTTGGTCCCAGCAAGTTCGGTGTTCGGCTCGGTGTTCGGTTCCATGGCAAAACCAAAACCGAAAGCCGAAGAAGCCTCATTGCGCTGCGCAAGCGAGCATGCACTAGAGAACAGAGCGCCCACCTCAGCCTCAAAGCTCGGCCCACCAGCCCACAACACGCGACCATGCCCCCACCAGCCCCACAGCCCACCGCCTCACCCCTCATCACTCGCTCCTCAGTAGCCAGTCCTCATCCCGATGGGCGACGGCCCAACCCCGACAGAAGACAGAATCGGAAATCCAAACCCTAGCCGCCTAGGATTGTGCAGGGCGCGACCGTGCGAGCTCAAGCATGCACCGTGTGTAGGCAGCGGCACGAGCAGGCGCGGGCAGCGGCGCGCGTGCGGTGGTGGCGCGTGGCGGCTCTGGTCTCCAGTAGGCTCCGCGGCGTCTTCGGTCTCCAGCAAGCTCCGTGGCGGCTCCGCCTCTCCGGTCTCCAGCAGGCTCCGCGGTAGCGGATCCAGCCGAGCCGGGCGGCGGCGACGCAGATCCAGCAGAGCAGGAGCGACCTGCCCTGCCCTAGATCTCGGTTCTTTCAGTTTCAACCGAAAACTAAAGTATAAAAACCAACACCGAATTCGTCGGTACTTCATTTTGCAGTAAACCGATCGGTTGTTCGTACCTGAAAACCGAAGTTTCAAAAACCCAAAAAAAAACTGAACCGAATTTTTGGTTTAAACCGAATGCCCACCCTGGCCCAACATATTTGCAACTGCAGCTGGCGAACCAATCGTTCCAATTTTCGGAAGGAATAACCAAGGACGTAACAGTTAAGATCAGGGATCAAGAAATTCCCGCCGACTTCATGGTTCTAAACATGGGTGAAGAAGATGACGTCCACCTTATCTTAGGGAGACTGTTCCTTCATACCACCAGCGCGATCATCTACATGAAGCAAGGGGAGATCCATTTCCACTTCCCTGGGGAGAAGGTACGTTGTTACTTTAATAGCTATACTACTTATGAGAAGCCCAAGAAGAACAGGAACAGGAGACGTCGCTCTCAGCGTCTAAGACAGCAAGCCATCAAGGAAGAAGGGACTGATCAGAAAAAGGAAGCTGTTGAAGGAGAAGCTACCCTAGAAGATAAGCTTCTAGAGAAGGAACCACAAAAACCGAAGACCAAGAAAGTGTGGAGAAAGAAAGAGATAACACCACCAAGCACTCTCGCACAAGAAATGGAAATACTATCAAGTAAACCAGAGGAAGAGAAGTCTCTTAAGGATCATTGGAAAGAAGTAAATATAGCAGGATTGTGACGAATGGAACAAGAACCTAAGTTACCCTCCCTCTATCATCAAAAAGCACTACCCAATATGCCAACAGAAGAGGAGAAATCAAGGGGACACCCCCTCAAGTGCGTGATCGAGCTAGAAGGTCCGGTTCGACGGACCTAAATCTTTGAACCTTCACCGAAAGGTTATATCAGTAGTTATCCTCATATTTACCTTCCTATATAGTTTTACTTTAGCATATTTATTTTTCTGCATCTAGTCATAAGCATTTAGCATATTTATATTTCCTCCATTACATTAAAAAGAAAATAAAAATTAATTTATTTTGCATCTAAAAAAATTTAAGCCCCATGTGAATAAGTCTCGGTTGTTTACTGTGGAGGCGTAAAAATAATTTTTGCATCTGCATACAAAAATAGAAAATCCAAAAATATTGAGATCTTATTGAAAATTGCTTAATTGGAAGTCCATAAGGTTCCAAAAACGGATAAAGCATAGATGGTTTTACCACTAACGCTTAATTTGTTCCATGAGCTTTGTTGCCTATTTTGAGTTAAGCAGGATTCAATGAGAAGATTAGCCAAAAGTTTTCATCCACTCTGGAAGGACCTCTTCATCGACCATCCACTTTGGAGACCCAGATGGACAAGGAACATCTACGTTGTCAAGATTCAAGACGAACAACTACGTCAACATCCAGCTTGGGGGAGGAGCATCCCCCATGTATCTAGCTAAGTATTTCTTTATGTGTGATTTATATTTGAAAAGATAAATAACTTAGAAAACAAAACAAAAAGAGTCTACTATCTATATTAGTTATTAAATGTTTAGGTAGTAAAGAGAGAGAGTACAAGTCTGTTTTACCTGCCCTTAAAGGAATTGAGCTCTAAAATAATCTATTTGCATGGAAATGACGAATAGTTGCTCTGCCGTAATCCCTTTCAAGTGCCTAGTGTTCAACCTTAAATTCTCCCGAGTTTTATGATAAGATTGTTTTGACATGAAGATTTTCCCTAAACATGAAACTTGTGGGTTGCAAAAGCTTGATCTAAGTCTAGATGTTTGATGAGTATGATATGAGAAGGTTTTGAGCTGTTATTTATCTTGTTCCTAGTGATACTAGAGTTCTAGAGATTTATCTTTTGAAAACTTAAAATTGTTACATGATGAGTTCCTGTATGATGAGTGATTAAATTCCTACCATGCCTATATATTTGCTAGACTAGGAAAACCAGCTCATATGCTACTTGCTTTGTATTGAGTTTGATCAACCTGTGTAAGACCCTTGTCAAGAGGTTCATCATACTCCCAAGATCAAGATCATGTACACTCCACCCAAATATACTACTTCTACCCTAGAAGTACGTAGCAACATGCTTTCCACTTAGATCCACCAAAAAATGTTCTATTCCTACCTTGGGACTGAACAACCAAAAATATTCCCTTTTCCCATTTCATCCATTAAACCTTGTCATTGTCCTCATTATCATTCAGCAAATTGCTCCAACAGTCCTTGTTATTTATCTCTTGATATGTACTAGCAAAAGAAGCTTGGGTTCTAGTTCAAAAAAAAGAGAGAGAGTATCAAGCCCAAGTATTCTTCAAAGTCTTCAAAGTTCAAAAGAGAGAAGTATCCCCTCAAGGAGCAAAGTAAGATAAAGTTTCATGTTTTCACCCTCGCCATGTCACACCCTTTATCACCATTGTTCCACCACCACATACATACCCATTCCACATATATAGGTTCACACATGCACATCATGATCTAAGGGTATGATCTCCCCTCCAAGGATCTCGGTTTTGATTGAGCAATACATACCATGTAAGTATGCTACATCCTTGAAATACCTTTAGCTCCACATAAGCTTGGTAGTTATAGGGAGAGAAGAGGGAAGGTATGATGCTACTCTACCTTATGCCCCACAAATCTTGAGAGGAGAGAAGGCAGAACACCATTGTTGCCTTAGAGAGGAATCCACAAATACCACATATGAGAGACTTGAAAGGATCATATGAAGGAATCTCTGAGTTTTATTTTGAAAACCTTAGAGAGGAATCCACAAATACCACATATGAGAGACTTGATCATTCTGCTTTTCAACTACTCAAGACCCAAGTGAAGGTTACAAGCCCCACAGCCGGAGGTAATATGGGTAAGTTGGAAGTTGAAATGGTTTATTCTAACTCGGAGGAGAGTTTTTGTTTGAACATCTGTGTTCTTGAGGTGTGAAAGCATTGTGGCAACTCCAGATCCATCATATTAAACCAAACCACTGTTTGCTAAGGGACTAGCAAAGGGTAAGCTTGGGGAGTTTGTTGACGTTAATTAACTCCAATTTTTAACCATCAACTACTTCAGGAAAAGGTCTGAAATAATTTGTAAAGTAGGGTTATAGGAGTTTATTCTAACGAGTTCCACGAGTTGTGTTGATTTCACTTGTTTTGCAAGATATGCAGTGTTTCATTATATAAAAGTATCTCAAGTGAAAAATCTGAGCACACCATTGCGGAGAGCTCGTTGAGACGATCGAGACAGACATATCATTTGACATATTTGGAGCACCAGAGAGGAATTCCTCGATAAATACGACTCAGAAGACTCTAGAAGACCTTAGAACCATCATCATCACAAGACCAGGGACTAAACTGACAAGATTCCATAGCTTTGCAAAATAATCTTTTTCAAGGATTTATCCAGAAGCTAGGAAGGAAGGAATCCACTCAAGACATGACTCATTACGCGAACGGATCGAAAAGTGGCACTAGAAGGATGTAGAAGACACCAGAAGGCACGAGAACGAAGCGGAGGCCTGGTGGCTACCAGGTGGGGCTGGCCGGCCCCACATGTCAGGCCACCCAGCCTGGCTCCTGCCAGGTGGGTCCCCCTTCGCATGACGGCCTCCAACCGATCTCTACGATGCATCTTGACTATTGTTTCATGTCGGTTTGATCCGAGGGCTGTGGTTCATCCCACCGGGCTATATAAGCAGAGGCAGACCCCCCTGAGGCATCCATCATCTCATAATCATCCATCATTATTCAGTTCAGGGTAGTCCCTCAAAAGGATAACCTAGAGCTCCACCAGCTAGGGCATAGCTAGAACGTAAGAATAGGAATTAGAGGAGGCAAGCAACGCTTGGATTCCGGATCTAGTCACGAGGAGGCTAGGTACAGCCTTGTACTTCTCTCTTGTATTCAACATTATTAATCTATTTGTGCTATTTGTCTTCTAGTTTATTGTGTTCATCTTCTAGTTCGTCTACTTGTTCTTCTAGTTCATCCTGTTCATCTTATAGTTCATCATATTCTTGTCTAGTTAGTCGTTCTAGTTCGTCTAGTTTATCATGTTCTTGTCTCGTTCGTGTTGATCCTCTAGTTCTTGTTCTAGTTTGTGTATGAGTCGAATACTTGATAGTTTGTGTATAATTCTAGATTCATAATTATAATGTTCATTGCCTATGTTGATTATATGTTTAGTATAGTTGGAGTAGTTTTGTGTTTACACCCTTGTTCGTATAGCGCTCATTCCGATGATCAAGAGGTGGGTGATAGAAGTTGTGTAACATTGGTGCTTAGACAATATCTATCTGCGAGTGCTCCCTATGTTCCGGGCCACGTGGTAGATCACGAAGGTGACTATTATAGCTTCGTTGAGTCCTCTATAGTCCACTCCCCGAATTTAGGACTAGTAAGGCTAAGTTGCGGGGTGATATCTTGCTATGTTCCTGATCCACCTTAGCAATATCTCTTGAGTATGAATACGAGGTTACCCTGACCATGATTGCTAAATATAATTGCACTAATCGATGTAGCTCAATGACCTATAGTTAGAATAACCCTAGGAGTTAGTCTCTATTTTCTAGTTCTTTCTAGAGTCACGCCCAAGTAGGAAAATGCTTGGTGGAACCCCTTTTAGGATTACCATGATCTGTTATTAATTATCCTTTATTATGATATGATTGATCCCTGTTTTGAGATTAATCTAGTGGAACTCTTATCACAAGTGTAAATTATAGCTTTTATTCTTTATACCTCCATGTGCCTTCCCAGTGATAGAATTATAAATAACGATACCTGAAACTTTCCTGGGTGAAATGCTACAACGGGTGTATTTTATCTGTGCGCTTGCGGATAACCTTTATTCATATTTTATAAGTGTTATGATCATAAGTACAACCACATCTTTTGGTATTGTATTGGGGATGACAACCTGGCTTAAGCAATGCTAAGAGATGTCCCGAACATTTTTCCAATGCCTTTGCTAAGGAAGGGTTTGACCCTCCTATTTGTAATCGTATTAGAAATGTCAACAGTGGCCTGAGTGTGTGTCACACTATCTTGAAAATCATGACTTACCCCTATTTTGAGTATTGGTCTAGTATACAGTCACATTGTCTTGTCCATGTCCCCGCTAGAACCTTTTACACTATGCCTTCCTTTGGAAAAAAATATAAATAACAATACCTTGAATACTTCTGGGTGAAATGCTACAACGATAATTCCGTGCACTTGCGGATTCTCTCTGTAATCGTTAAAAACTATCATCAAGGCATTACTTGGTGTCATTGCTAGGAAACACAAATCCTAGTAGTGACACTAATAAGCAACGCCAACACTAGTCACACCAGATGTGCCTCCGCTTGTTACCATTGAGAGAAAGAGGAGAAGGTGGGTTGTTGATGCTGCCACGTCAGGAGAGGGAGGGAAAGGATGCCATCCGATGTCAGATCTAGCCATGTCTAATGCGCCTATCCTTGCTATTGACGGTAATGTTTGGGCGGTTGATGACACACTAGAAGAGGGAGAGTTGTGCTAGGGTGAGGGAGAGAGGCCAGGGGATGACTAAGGAAGGAGTTCGGGCGCATGGGGATGTGTGTAAGGTTTTGCACTTATGTACTCAAGGCTGATTTTCACCTCCAATTTGTGGCTTGAATCAGCGGTGAGTGCAGTCCTAGTTTTCACGGCTAAATCAAGCCATGAACTATTGGTGAAAATCATTTTCACCACTAGTACTATTACAAGCTAGCGGTAATATATTATCACCAACAATTTTAATAAAACCTGAGAACACATGGTTCATATGTGCCCTTGTGGTGAGTGATGAGGATTGTCAAGGAGATGACTAGAGCCTTGATTAAGTGTGTGTTGGACTAACTAAGGCGTTAGTTAGTGTGTGCAATATGCTTCTTGCCTTATGGACGTGTAGGTGTTATGTATGTCATGGTGGTCGACAACAATGGAGAAGGTCAAGTGAAGAGTCCGTGTGCGATGGACTAGGAGCAGTGAAGGGTTGACATGAAGGCTTGGACTAAGGGTCCAAGGGCTGGAGGATGGACCATGGACGTCTAGCACCTGGGCATGTCAACAAGCAAGCGTACATGCGAGGATGGTGATGGAGACAAAATTGACTAAAGTCAAGTTGATGGTTGGACTAAGTCAAGGTGCGCACACAAGAACTTGGTGATCGGTCGGTCGAGGACATGTAGGACACACATTGACATCATGGAGAAGGCATAGAGGCTACATGACTCTAGTTAGTTTTACAGTTTTGGCCTTAGAACCATGGGCAGTAGGTTTGCCGGATTTGGGTCTCAAAGGCCAATGGAGGATTCTGGTGGCATGTGGCGACATCTCTGAGTTAGCATTGAGGCTAAGTGAAGGAGATGAGGAATCATGGCCTTCTGGTGTGTATTGTGTGTATTTTTATGTAATATCGACCATATCGCTCCTTTGTGGGTTAGTACGGGCAGTGCTAGCTTAGGGATAGTTTGGGGTTTGTCCAAATACCTATAAATAAGGTAGATGGCTGGTGTTAGAGACATCTTTATAGCCCTAGTTTTCTTTTCCTTAGTTAGCCCTGTGCTTTGAGAGAAAGGGAAGATTAGAATTAGAGAGTGAGATCCTCTTGCTCTAATTTTTCATCTTTAGTGTGAGCATGAAGGGTGGTGCCTAGCCTTCTTTTTGTATAGATGAATTTCTCATGGTTTAATTGAAGTTTGTTTGGTGAAAGTCATGCTCAAGTTTTCTCCTTCCTCTACAAAACTAAAATTTCATCTTTTCGGTGGTCTTCATAGCCATTTTTTTGTGTTTTTGTTCTGCTGGTTTGGTTGGGTTCTAGGCTCATTTTTGGAGAGATTTGATACTCTTAGAACTTGTTCAAATCATGTCTTGAAGCTCATCTCCTATCTCTAAAGTTCCAATCACCAAAACTCAACTTTTTAAGCCTCTTTTTGTGACTTTGAGCTAAAGTTTTTTTATATCTTTGTTGCTCTTTAGGTGTTATAAAGGTCTTAGGAACATATTTAGGTCTTTCCTTCAACAAATTTTCCATGAGCACCTTCAAATCACCTTTTCGAGGATTCTTGACAAAACCCCATTTTGAGAAGGGGATTTTGGAATTCCTATCCAAGCTTTGTTCTTTTTTACTTGAATTCTTGTGAATAACCTCCAAATGAGTTAGTCAAGGTGTGTGCAAAGTTTTTGGAACTTTTTTGGAGTTTGTTTGTTTGTGTTTGGGTTTTCCCGTCTTGTTTGGAAGGCTGTTTTCCAGGCTGTCGAAACTTCCGAAGGAAACTTTTGAACTAGAAAAACTTGCTGAAACCTAGAACTTGTGAACAATCTTTTAGAACTTCCGAACTAGAACAAACTTCTGAGCCCTAGAACTTCTGAACAATCTTTGGAACTTCCAATAAACTTATGAACTTTGGCATTTGAGTGATGTTTTTGCTTCCACTTTTCCTTTAGGCTTTCCTAGCATTGTCCTTAAGTTCAATAGTCTCTTTATTGCTATGAGAAATTGAGTTTGCTAGAAGAAATGAGTTTTTGGGAAAAATTCGGGGCATAGGCCAAGTGTTGGGGGTTCAACCTTGGATAACACAATCCCAGAAGTCACATAACATGTTTCGGCTAGCGTAATATCGAAGATGCAATTGTTCCTATTTTCAGGATAGTCTTTGCTCAAGCATTCAACAAAGGAGAACCTTCGGATAGAAGCAACAAAGACCGATGAGCAAAGCCAACGACAAGAATGCAAAGACGAAGCCAAAACATAGGACCAAAGGTGAGCGGCTCACCTCGGGATGTGGTGAAGTCGAAGCCAAGCGAAACAAAGTCAACATGGGTTCAACTTACGAGGACACACTTTGTGTGGAAGGTTCACTTCACCCAGCGGAGCCAAAAGGCGATGCAGTAGTGCATTTCCATTATATAATGACTGAATTGCCCTTGACTATAATGAAGGCAATACTTGAATGTAGAAGCAACGCCAAGGGTAGAAAGGGGATTGTATAGGGATAATCGAAGACTCTCCCCACTATGAATACCCCCTGACATGTACTTTTTGCGGACATGAAAAATTATACAACCAAGTTAAACCTACTCTTTGATGCTTGTGTGAATCCTCACCAACACCAGATGCCTTCAATTCAACAATTTGAAATTGTTTTGGCTCTCATTCACCTTCTTCTGGTCGTCGTTTTGATCCTTTAGAATCGACGATAAAAATATCACTGGGGAAAACCATTTCTTTAGTAGTGATTCTAATATTAAGAAGCCTACCTGTACACTTTGTTCACGTATTTTGCTGCTCTTAATTTAAAACGAAAATAGAAGTTTTCTAGCGTCATGCCATGGTATCGCTAAACTAACAACAACCAAAGTGAAGCAATTGCTCATTTAATACTGAACTATAAAAGGTAAAATGAAAAGGAAATATTTGGAAATGAAGTTTTTGTTCACGGAAATTCATCAATCAAGTGAATATAAAAAAACGGGCCTAAGCGCAAACCGTGGTTCCGAGGCACAAGTGCACAACATGCAGAGCGAGATGGAGTTGTTTGGATAGTACGGTTGGCCAGTTGGTTGTTGCCGAGGCGAATATAGGAAATGAGTCCGGCGTCCCAACAGATCTCTCTTTATATTCATAGGCCACCGTAATAATAACATATATCTTTTCATTTTATTCGTCAGAGGCAATTTCATTAACAGAAGTACTGCGTCGTGTAGTTGTTTTTTCACCACAAAATTAAAAAGCGCTCATGCAGCAGGAACAAGCAAGTGGACGCACAACACACGAACGTACCTTGGCGACCCTGTGGACGACGTTGGAGGAGTCGCTGGAGCCGAAGGCGTCGATGACGTCGCCTAAGATGAAGGTCATGAGCGGCCGCGCCATCCCGTTGGCCACCGCGGCGACTGCGCCCACGGCCATCAGCGCGGCGTCCATCCGGTCCGCGAACGCGAAGAGCCGGTACAGCGGCACGCTCCCAGCGCCCAACACCGTCTCGGCCGTCCTCTGGCCGCCGTCGGCTGCTCTCTCGGCGCCGTGGGCCGTCGTGCCTCCCATTGTTGAGTCAATTATCTAGCTAGCTCCGTCGACCCCCGGCCCCTCTCCCCCACCGCGGCCACTACTTAGCTTTTTTTCTTGGATCCCTCCCGGCCTAACGATCAGCTTTTGTTTACGAATGTATATATAGTGGCCGGTCGAGAGCGCGCGAGCGGATACGTATGACCCAGAGAAGAGTTGTAGGCGCGGGGCGTGCACCATGCGCTTAATTATTGCTGCACAAGACTACAAGAGTAGTGCTTTCGTCCGCCAGCCCAAGATCATGAACCTGCAGATACGTTTGACGACGCGGAGCTATTTTTGCTGGGCGTCCTGTCCTGCAGGGTGTCCGGCAATAATCCATAATGCCACCTCTTTTAATGGGCTCGTTTCTTTTCCTTGCATTAACTCGGATTATTGCTGCACACACTAGGACGCCAAGGAAAATACCATGCACGTACATTGGGACTTTACATACCCAAGGCCCCAAGCTAATGGTTGGCATGTGTGCGTGCACGCAAGTGTATATATGGACACAAATTCAATTAGGTTATATGTTTATTATTGGATCGAGTGCCCACACACTGCCTGCCACGTCCATCAATATTTCTCCCTTCACGTAATAAAACCATTAAAAATCAGCTTAGATCCCAAAACGGCTTTGGTACAACTTTCAATCTGACTCGTTATACTTTGCATTGATGGTCTGAAATTTTCTTTTTTGGGATTTTCTTGAGATGGTGTGACAATATCTTAAGAACACTACTACATAAATGATTTTTAGCAACAGCTCCTCTTTTTCCTCTGTAGTGGCCCCTAGACCAAGTCGCCTCTAAAGATACATTTGTAGGTAGCTGTTATTACCAACCACCTCTGCAAATAGAATCATTTTTAGAGGCGGTTAGTAATAACAGCCGTCTCTACAAAAGCATTTGCCGCCTCTACAAATGCTCCGGTATATAAGTAGCAGCCCTCCTTCCTCCTTAGGATTTCTACTGTAACCTTTCTCTGAAGATAGAACCATTTCTAGAAGCATCTTGTAATAATAGCCACGTCTAGAGAAACATTTGCTGGTTCTAGTGTGTAAGTAGCGGCCCACCTTATTCCTCCTCGGCATTTCTACTATAAGCCGAGGAGGAAAGAAGGGAGGTCTTGGGCTACCTCCAAAAATTGCAAATCTAAGCGAGGGGGGGAGGTTTTGATTTTGATTCCTTTTGGTAGATGAGGCTTTAAAAGGTAAGTGTATGCTAATCCAAGCCAAAGTTTTAGTGGTAGATTAGTGGGTAATTAGGGTTCTCATTTTCTCTCTCTTCCATGGTGGGTGAGGCATTATGGGTGGATTTATATCAAATCTTTGAAGGTGCTAAGCTGAGTAGGGAAACAATATTCTACCATAATATAGATGCCATGTCTTTATTTTAGTGGTCTCTTTAGTAGTTTTTAGGGAGAGATTGGTTTGTATCTAGATCTAGAACTAGGGTTTGGGATTATTTTTTTATTTTCAACATTCATATTATTTTTTTCATTCAGTATGAGAGACTAAGTTTACATAAACAATAACAACTGAAATATTATTTTGTGCTAATTATTTTCTTTAAACTAATTTATTTCAATTAACAAAAGTAAAAAAAATACTAGTTTAGTGGTACATTAGTTTGTTAACTAGGTTGTTTTAATTTCTTGCATGAAGAATATGTAGTACTTGTGTATTTTACGACGACAACATGATGAAAAAAGTTGAACAATATTATCTATAATTTTAAATAAGAATGACCCCTTTCAGAATTATGTTATTGTTATATGCTAATTATATTCTTCCAGGTTTAAAGAACATATTGTATCTAACTTAGTCTTTTTGTTTTTTTGTTTCTTGTTGATCCTTATAGGAAAAGATGGAGTATAGGAACTCATGGATGTATGGTTCGTTAAGGTGGAAGCCTGATTTCCAACAAGAAGTCAATATATTTCTTGTAGCCGCAGAGAAGAATTCTATGGAAATAAAGAACATAATCGAAATTCTTTGTCCGTGTAGCGATTGCAAGAACTATCTCGCATGGAGTGATGTGACTGTCGTTAGATCACACTTGATTATGCGAGGTTTTGTGAAGGACTACTCACTTTGGATCCATCACGTGAAACACCTGTTAATGTCGTTGAGCCACGAGATGAAAATATGGAAGAAGACGACCAAACTTACCTTGACAAATTTATAGGTTAAGCTTGACGCAGAAGTGCTGAGTGCCTATGAACAAGGTGGCGGCGGCAGTGCTAGTGGTGGTCAGGCTGCTGAGGACGAAACTGGTGTCAATGATGGTCGAGGATGTGGGGTGACCAAGCTGACAGCAATGACGGTGGAGGACGTGACGTGGACAAAGCTTGATGGGGATTTTTTTTTGGAGAAAGTCTTAGGGCATTGCACCAGAGGATATACTCAAGAGCGCGAAAGCTCTAGAAAATTTGGAAACTTCGTTTTATTTATTTTAGAGTGGCTATTTTTCCTTCTCTTTTTTTCTTATTTTTTCTTTCTCTGTATTCTTCTTTTTTCTCTCTCTTAGTTCATATCTTTCTTTTTATTTTAGGGAATACACGGAGAAAGGTCCATAACAGGTGTCTTTTTTTAATTTGGTGGAAAGTGGAAGTAGTCTGCTTTCATTCCAGCTTCTAGGGTAAAATGCTAGCATTCCGTGCACATGCATGATCAATGAAGCTATGACACTTCCCTTGTTGGATCAGAAAATTAATAAAAACTTTCTCCACAAACTTAGGAGGCAATAGTTGCTATACTAGACCAACATTGAATATATATTATGCCCTTAGAGCAAGTACAGGGATAGTTCATTCATGTATGAGTGGATTTTAGCTCATGAAGTATATCGGAGTCACGGCCTCGTAGGACAGACTGAGGCATATACATCATTATCATATTTGGTTGCATGCATCTACTTAGTCTAGCTGAAAAGAGATGTCATACCTGTGTTAACATACGTTGCATCAGATACAAATAACACAAAGTTATTACCATGATTTTTATTTTGTTCCAGTATACTCCCTTTGTCCCTCAAAAAACAGATTTCTAGCATAAAAATTTGTCTACAAATAAATCAATCTCCAGGAGGTTGAATGGTCCACCAACCTATTTGTTTTCCTCATAGTTCTCTCATATTTATCACCACTCCCAAATTCTCCAATCCATGCTTGAGTTTGTGCAGTTGGATGCATATAGTAAATGCTATAATTACTGTGCAACTTGAATAATCACCGATAAGGGTCCTTTTAGGCATAGCTCCACTAGTTCAAAATCCACGAAAAAAATCTAGATCCAATTTTTTTAGCCATTGAAAAAATATTCAAATGCACCTTGAGCAGCCCAGAGGCTGATATGAACTGATAAGGACACACCTACGATATCCAAGAATTTGCTCAATCTTTCATGGTGCTAAAATACCAAAAATTAATATAATCTGAATTTTGTTCCCTGAATTATTCTCATATGACAAGCTGAATTTATATCCACTAAATTATGCACTAGCTTGACTGAACTAACCGCAATCTAGAAATAAATTTATCGTTCAAAGGAAAATGGCATGAGGCAATAAAGTTCCCATTGCAGCAGTGCAAATATAGTACGTATATTTCCAATGATCAAGTAGTCTCTAGCAGCAGCACGAGACAAAAATCCAAACCAACATGGCAGACAGCAGGTCATGGAAGGAACCAGTAGCAGCAGTACACGCCAATTTAATTGCATTTCCTTTACGCAAAAAACAATAACTGTATTGCCGCAATTTCAACAGGACACGCTAATTTAAATATTCAGCCAAGCAATGACAGTGAGCAATTGAAGCTGATAAAGTAGCAGCACCTTTCGACAATCAGCAAGTCTCAGCAACAACGCAGACAATTCTTCCGGTAAATCAAACACAACATAAATAATATCAAAGATAGATAGATGGGATCGGCTTACATAGCAGATGCAAATCAAACCCTATAAACTTATTCCACCCGTAGCCACGATGAACCACGATCAGAAGATGGAGAACTATGAGAATTCCAAACGACGCACTCAAGCAGTAGTTGTTTAATCACGGACTACAAGCAGATCCATAAGAATCCAAAAGATAATCTTCAAAACGAAGAACCTGTTGACAACCAAAAATGTCCATTTTATGAAGTTGTCAAATGTGTAACGGACTTCACCATTACGTTCCTTTCGTCGAGATGGTCAAAAAAACATATATGGAATGTCCAATTTGGAGTCCGGATGAGAGAGTTATGCCTCCGAGAAAATATATGAACTACCGGTACTACCGGTCCGAGATCACCGGTACTACCGGTCTGAGAAGATTTTGCGCAGATTTGAACTACCGGTACTACCGGTCCGAGACCGGTACTACCGGTGGCTGGCGGAGGAAGGCGTAGTTTTGCGTGAAAATGAACTACCGGTACTACCGGTCCTTGACCGGTACTACCGGTGGGGACCGGTACTACCGGTGGAGCCTGACCGGTAGTACCGGTAGGTGTTTATTCCGAATCTGACTTTTAGATCTCGAACCGATTTGTTTCTAAATCGGTTTTTGGACGTGGGAAACTTAGAAAATAAGCCTTGGAGAGGTTTCCTACTGGGATAAGACCACCCCCCTCTATATATATGAGAGGATCATGGCCGATTGAGTTCCCATCTATCCAATCGACAAAACAACAACCAAAACTCCTATCTTACCCTAGTTTTCTCCTCTCAACCCTCTACCTTGCTGTTCGGCAAGCCTCTCCACGAGATTTGTCGGCATCCTAGGCGGCCTTGCTGGTCCTAGGAGATCCTCCACGTGCTTCTCCCTGACGGATCCTTCCGGGAGTGGTTCGGGAGCCGTTTCAGCCGAGAACGAGCTCTACATCGGCCTTATCGATCCCTAGATCAGTTACGCCGGTTACGCTTCATCTCTTGCTGCGTTGCAGGTCTTGTGAGACCTCTTGGGCGTCCAAGGCCTTCGCTGGTGTGTTGGCTTGGAGCGATCTTCAACGTCAACATACTCATCCCATGAACATTGATGAGCTTCCGGAAGAACTGAAGCAACAAGTGGAGGCCAAGTTCAACGCCGTTCTTAAGGCTTTTCTTCAGAGTTGCACTAAAGATCGGCGGGAAAAGGTCACCCAATTTAGGGAGCCAGATTTCAGCGAGTTGATCACTTCTACATCTTCTGCACCCGCTGCACCTGAGGTAAGATCTTCTGAACCTAAGTATGATGACATTGTCGATCCTTACCCTACACATGCCAATTATGCTACTATGATGGATGATCATAAGAAAGTAATAGATAATAATCTTCTCACTGCTGTAAACATGATCATGGCCCGTTTTGATAAGTTAGAAGGAAAAACAACCGATGGCAATCCATCGGGTGTTGATTCTTCTTCTAAAAATCCTGAATTTGGCATGCCTTTGAATTTTTATGACAATCAAGGTTTATATGCAGCAGCAAATAAAGGCAAATCAGTCTCTTCAGCAATTGAAATCGATAAGACCGGTTTAGCTGGAAGTGCTCTATCTAATCAAGTGGTTGTCTATGGTCAAAATTCGGCTCGAAACACTCGAACCGATCAAAGACCAACAACAAGTCAAGTTTCGGCGGGGCAAAACATTCTCCCTAACCCACCGAAGTCACCAAGCCAAGTCCCCATACTTGATGATACACCTGCTGCACCTGTTGCTCCCTCTACTGATTTCAATGACACTTTGAATCGGTTTAGGGAGGAATTATCTAAATCACTTGAAGAGAGTTTAGGTGTACAAATCAAACCTAGTAGGACTACTTACCGTAAGCCGTACCCTTCACATTTTGATTTTATGAAAGCACCTGATGGGTGGAAGGTACCTGATTTTAATAAATTTAGTGGTGATGATAGTAAATCTACCATGGAGCATATTAGTATGTTTCTTGCACAATTGGGTGAAGCTAGTGCTTATGATTTTATGAAAGTTCGTAATTTTCCATTGTCCCTTACTGGCACAGCTTTTGCATGGTTTACTTCATTACCAGCTTGCTCTATTGGTTCATGGGCTGAACTAGAAGAAAAGTTTCATAGTCATTTTTATACTGGCGTCCATGAAACTAGATTGTCTCATCTTGCATCGGTTCGTCAAGGTCGTGATGAGTCTGTTCTTGATTTTGTTAAGCGATTTAGAGAAATTAAGAACCGATGTTTTCATTTAATGATTTCTGAAAGAGATTTAACTGACTTATGCTTTGCTGGTTTACATCCTAGTATTAGGGATAAACTTGAACATTATGAGTTTGTGAATGTTAATCAACTATTGCAAAGGGCCGTTTCGGCTGAATCGTGCCTTAAAGAATCTCGTGATGCTTATAAGTCTCATCGTCATAATGTGCATTTTATTAGTGATTATTCTGATGATTCTGACGATGATAATAAAGAATGTTTAGCTGCTAAAATTAAGTGGCCAGCAGAGAATAAATTGGTTACTTGTCCTTCTCTCAAGCCGATTCATAAGAATCGGAATGAGGAAGTGAAATTTACTTTTGATTTTTCTAAATGTGACCGAATCTTTGATGAGTTGTTAAAATTCGGAAACATTAGAATTAATTATACAATGCCTTCAGTGGATGAGTTAAAGAGACGGGCATATTGTAAATATCATAATTCTTATTCTCATGCCACTAATGATTGCAATGTTTTTCGTCGACAGGTCCAATCGGCCCTTAATGAGGGACGATTGAGTCTTACTGAGATGCAGGTTGATAAGACCCCTTTTCCAATGCATACAATTGAGGCCGGACCACCTGCTGTTTTGATTCGTCTAGAGCAAGCCGATAAAGCTCAAGGCAAGAATGTGATTATTGGCGAACCACGTGCAGCACCGAATGTCCAAGCCAATTCGGGGCGCAGAGTGGTGCTTGAGAAGGATGATGAAGGCAGGAACAAGTTGAAGATCACCGCTGGATCAACACAGTATTTGAGAAGGCAACGGTGGTATGAAACGGTGGCGGCACAGCAAAGGCCGGCTAGGCCGACTGGAGCAGTCGGCCAGGCCGACTCCACTCAACACCAGGGCCAATCGATTAAGCCAACTCACGGTGTTAGTTTGGTTGACTCAGCCTCCCTCTCAGTCAAGTCGGCTGAGCCGACTGCCCCAGTCGGCTTAGCCGACTCCCCTGGTTCCAGCAGCCTCAGCTCCTCCGACGTTCAAGTTTTGCGTACATTTATTCCACACAGGCCGGAGATTGGTACCTGGAAGACTAATGAGAAGAAAAACCAAGGGAAATTTGTGCCGAAGCCGCCATGCACCTTTGATAGGCTTATGGCCAAATACAAGTAAGAAAAGGCCGATTCCCAGAATCGGCCGTTAAAAAAAAGAGAATCCACACCGCCCAAACGAGAAGATAAGAAGAATAAGCAATTGGCGGTGATGCAACCAGCAGCTCCAATTCAAAAGGTTGCTCCTCGTGTATCTCATTGGGGATCCCCTATTCCACCTCCAGTCACGCCACAATGGGGTCCTTATGGAGTTTGGGTGCCGTATCCCTCGCCTGCACCTATGCAAGGCCAACAAAGAAGGAAAGAGCCTGCTGGTCCAGTTCAAAAACCTTCCGTTTTTAGCCGATTGAACAATGGTCAATCGAGCTTTAGCGGCGTGAATCAAGGTCAGATGATTACATTTAAGACTCTGACTTCACAAGATTCAGAAAGGGCACCGATGCGACAGGTTTACGTGCCTAAGAAGGTTGAGGCATCTGTTATTCCTCCACCAAGAGATAGACCTCAATCAGTCATCACAATCGGCTCTATGGAAGCTCCTGTCATTAACCATGATAGGCCGATTATAATTGAAGAAACTCCAGCGCAAAAGCAAGATGATGTCCCTAAAAAAGTTGCTGGAGATAAGAAGGAGTGCGCCGAAATTGATTCCAAGTATCTACAACCTAAGTGGTGCCCACCAGGGTTGAATAAAACACAACGACGCAAGTTACAACGTGCTCGACATAGGCAACAGGAGCGGGAGAAGCTCGCCAAGATGGAGGGTGAAGTGGTGAACACCGAACAAGTCAAGAACCCTCCAGAAGATCAGCGTGTCGCTGCTGCTGCTGCCATTCCGGCTAAGCCCACCCCAGGGCCGGCTAAGCCGGCACACCTTGCTGTAGAGATGGCTGAGCCGGCCTCAGAGGCAGCTAAGCCAGCCTCGTCTACTACTGCTGCTCTAGAAATTCCAGAATCGGCTAAGCCGACTTCAGAGTCGGTTGAGCCGACTCCCATTGTCCCGATGGCCTCTGAGGTGTCCTCCGATGACTTTGCTCGTACTGTTGCTGCTATGGTTGGCATGGAGGTTCCTGAGGTCCCAGAAGAAGAGATGGTTGACTATGAACCTACCCCGGAGAGGGAAGTCAATGTGGTTGTCTTGTCCGCCGATTATTATATCGTCGAGGATGATTCAACCGCTGCGGTTTTCCACTTCCCCATAGAAGATGCTACATTCAAGAAGCCCAAAGATTCTGTTAACCATCTCAAGCCTTTGCATATCAAGGGTCATATCAATGGTGCTCCAGTTCATGGTATGTTGGTGGATAGTGGGGCAATTGTGAATGTGATGCCATATCCGCTTTACAAGAAGCTTGGTGGCGCTGATGATGAACTGGTCAAGACCAATATGACCATCACCGGTGTAGGAGGAGGCACTCCCATCCCAGCCAGGGGAATTGCTAACATGGAGCTCACTGTTGGAAGCAAGACCCTGGCTATTGCGTTCTTCGTGGCAGATGTGCAAGGTAGCTACAATTTAATACTTGGGCGTGATTGGATTCATGCCAATTGTTGTGTGCCATCTAGCTTGCACCAGTTTTTAATTCAGTGGGTGGGAGATGCTGTGGAGATTGTGCATTCGGATTCATCGGCTGACGTTGCTACAGCCGATGCTCCCGCGCTCGGGGGGCATGATGCTTTTGGTTGCTTGTCTGGTAAAGATCTTTCTGGCTATGAATTTATTAGTGCTACTAGGCAAGGGTTTGTTCCTGTATCATTGAAACCGATTGATAATCGGTTCAATATTATCATGTAATCTTTTATTAATGGATTCTAATAAAGAATGGTTTAAACATCGTGTTGAACAGTATCGGGCTAATAAGACCGATGCATGTGAAGCTATTGATGATTTTGATGAGCTCGATAAGTTGGGTCAAGGATTTACGTCGGCCGACCCTTTGGAGCAGGTTGATATTGGGGATGGCTCTGTGCACCGGCCGACGTTTATAAATCAAAACTTGGAAGCCGATTATAAATTTGAGCTAATCGCGCTTCTTAAGGAATATGTTGATTGTTTTGCATGGAATTATACAGAGAGGCCTGGGCTGAGCCGAGAACTTGTTGAGCATCGGCTCCCCATCAAGGATGGATTCAAGCCATATAAGCAACACCCCCGCCGATTTAATTCTACAATTTATGATCGGGTTAAAGAAGAGATTAATTGGCTCCTACAAGCGGGGTTCATTCAGCCATGTAGGTATGCGGAGTGGGTCTCTAATATTGTGCCTGTTGAGAAGAAAGATTCTGGAAAGATCCGAGTTTGTATTGATTTTAGAGATCTAAATAGAGCTACTCCGAAAGATGAATATCCTATGCCTATAGCCGATATGCTTATCAATGATGCCTCAGGACACCAGGTTATTAGCTTTCTTGATGGTAATGCCGGTTATAATCAGATTTTCATGGCCGAAGAAGACATGTCGAAGACGGCCTTTATATGTCCTGGGTTTGTTGGTCTCTTTGAGTGGGTTGTGATGACATTTGGGCTAAAAAATGCAGGTGCTACTTATCAAAGAGCTATGAATTTGATTTTCCATGATCTAATTGGGGTGATTATGGAAGTTTATATTGATGATATTGTGATTAAATCGGCTGCCCATAAATCTCATTTGGCCGATTTGCGTCTTGCTTTTGAGAGGATGCGCCGTTATGGATTAAAGATGAACTCACTCAAATGTGCTTTTGGAGTATCGGCTGGAAAGTTTTTAGGCTTCATAATTCATGATAAAGGCATAGAGATTGATCCCAAGAGGATAGATAAGATCAAGAGAGTTCAGGCACCTACATGCAAGAAAGACTTGCAAAAGTTCTTGGGAAAAGTGAACTACTTGAGGAGATTCATTGCTAACTTGTCCGGGAAGATTATTCCTTTTACCCCCATATTGAAACTGAAGGATGAATCTGAATTCACTTGGGGGGCAGAACAACAAGAGGCATTTGAGAAGATAAAGGAATATCTGTCAAAACCACCGGTTCTTCGTGCACCAAGGAGAGGAGTTCCTTTTAATTTATATATTGCTGCCGAAGAGAAGATTATCGGGGCTGTTTTGACTCAAGAAGACAAAGGTAAAGAATATGTAATCGCTTATCTTGGTCGCCGTCTTCTTGATCCCGAGACAAGGTATGCCCATTTAGAAAAATTGTGCTTATCACTGTACTATGCTTGTTCCAAAATGAGACATTATCTTTTGTCTAGTACGTGTGTTGTTGCTTGCCAGGCCGATGTGATAAAACACATGTTATATCGGCCAATTCTTCGTGGAAGGATAGGCAAATGGGCATATGCACTAATTGAATATGACTTGACTTATGAGCCATTAAGAGCTTTAAAAGGGCAAGTCCTTGCTGATTTTATTGTTGAGCATGGTATTGAATTGGATAATGAAATCAATTACCTTACTTTTACTCCCTGGAAATTGTATTTTGATGGATCGGTTTGCAAAGATGGCCAAGGTGTTGGCATTGTGCTTATTTCCCCTAGTGGTGCTGAATTTGAGATGTCAAGCCGGTTGGATTTCTATTGCACTAATAATCGAACCGAATATCAAGCTCTATTATTTGGATTGATTATGTTGCGCTCCATGGGAGTAAAGCATGTTGAAGCCTATGGTGATTCCTTAATAGTGGTGCAGCAAGTTGCTGGAGAATTTCAATGCTTGGAAGGATCACTACGAGCTTGTCTCGATGCTTTCCTTGACATCATTGGTTCATTTGCCGAATTTCAAATTCGGCATATTCCGAGACATGAAAATCAAAAGGCCAACATGTTAGCTCAGCAAGCATCTGGCTATGACGTTGGTGGACGTAATTTTCATATTCAAGAACAACCGATGCATGAAGATTTATATTTTTGCCGTGTAAGTGCGGAGGAATCGGATAAGCCAATAGTCCTAGCCGGTCTAGCCGACCCCGGTTCTCTAGCAAGCCAGTCGGCTTGGCCGACTTTACCAGTCGGCCTAGCCGACTCCCCTGTGGCTAGCCCAGCCAATGTGCATGATGAACTCTCAAATCGGCCTAGCAAAATTCCTAGTGATGTTGGGGCTGATTTACATGATTGGAGGACTCACTTATTGGCATATCTACGAGATCCAAGTGCCAAAGTTGATAAAAGTGTTCGGCGAAGTGCTTTCAAATTTGTGTTGCACAATGATGAGCTTTACCGAAGAACCGCCGAAGACTTGCTGCTGAAGTGCTTAGGAACTGATCAAGCAAGAATAGCTATGGGAGAAGTCCATGAAGGTATTTGTGGTACGCATCAATCGGCCCCAAAGATGAAGTGGTTATTGCGTAGAGCCGGTTTCTATTGGCCTACTATGATGACCGATTGCTTTCGCTACTACAAAGGGTGTGAAGAGTGCCAAAGATTTGGGAATATTCAGCTAGTGCCTGCTGCTATGCTTCATCCTATAATCAAACCGTGGCCTTTTCGCGGTTGGGGACTAGACTTCATTGGCCAAATTCACCCCCCATCTTCCAAGGGACATCGCTTTGTGTTGGTTGCTACAGATTATTTCACTAAGTGGACCGAGGCAGTTCCTTTGAAGAATATGACACACAAGGAGGTGATTGAGTTCATCACTGAGCATATCATTCATAGATTCGGCATACCCCAAACATTAACTACAGATCAAGGGACTTCATTTATGTCCAAGGAAGTGAGGGACTTTGCCGAATTATATAAGATCAAGTTGCTCAAATCATCTCCGTATTATGCTCAAGCTAATGGCCAAGCTGAGTCTAGTAATAAGACTTTGATCAAGCTTATCAAAAAGAAAATTGAGGAGAATCCAAAAAGGTGGCATGAAGTATTGTCTGAAGCTCTATGGGCACATCGCATTTCAAGGCACGGTGCTACAAAAGTTACTCCTTTTGAGCTAGTATATAGTCAAGAGGCCGTGTTGCCTGTCGAGGTAAATTTGGATGCATACAGGCTTGCTAAGCAAAATGATCTATCAGCCATTGTGTACCATGATTTGATGATGGATAACATCGATGAGGTAACTGATGTAAGATTAAAAGCTCTCAAGGAGATAGAGAAAGACAAAGCTCGAGTTGCCAGGGCATACAATAAAAAAGTCAAGAGCAAATCTTTCCAAGTAGGAGAATTAGTATGGAAAACTATACTACCTATTGGATCGAAGAGCAATCAGTTTGGCAAATGGTCACCTAACTGGGAGGGTCCTTACAAAGTGATCAAAGTCATATACGGTAATTCTTATTTGCTAGAGACATTGCAAGGTGAACGTCCCAAAGTAGTCCATTTTGTGAAGTTGTCAAAATGTGTAACGGACTTCACCATTACGTTCCTTTCGTCGAGATGGTCAAAAAACATATATGGAATGTCCAACTTGGAGTTCGGATGAGAGAGTTATGCCTCCGAGAAAATATATGAACTACCGGTACTACCGGTCCGAGATCACCGGTACTACCGGTCTGAGAAGATTTTGCGCAGATTTGAACTACCGGTACTACCGGTCCGAGACCGGTACTACCGGTGGCTGGCGGAGGAAGGCGTAGTTTTGCGTGAAAATGAACTACCGGTACTACCGGTCCTTGACCGGTACTACCGGTGGGGACCGGTACTACCGGTGGAGCCTGACCGGTAGTACCGGTAGGTGTTTATTCCGAATCTGACTTTTAGATCTCGAACCGATTTGTTTCTAAATCGGTTTTTGGACGTGGAAAACTTAGAAAATAAACCTTGGAGAGGTTTCCTACTGGGATAAGACCACCCCCCTCTATATATATGAGAGGATCATGGCCGATTGAGATCCCATCTATCCAATCGACAAAACAACAACCAAAACTCCTATCTTACCCTAGTTTTCTCCTCTCAACCCTCTACCTCGCTGTTCGGCAAGCCTCTCCACGAGATTTGTCGGCATCCTAGGCGGCCTTGCTGGTCCTAGGAGATCCTCCACGTGCTTCTCCCTGACGGATCCTTCCGGGAGTGGTTCGGGAGCCGTTTCAGCCGAGAACGAGCTCTACATCGGCCTTATCGATCCCTAGATCGGTTACGCCGGTTACGCTTCATCTCTTGCTGCGTTGCAGGTCTTGTGAGACCTCTTGGGCGTCCAAGGCCCTCGCTGGTGTGTTGGCTTGGAGCGATCTTCAACGTCAACAGAACCCAATTAGAGTTTCTCTAGCGGGAATAAACTCCACAATAAAATCTAAACTGATTACAAGGGCTGTCAGTCCTAGAATATATATGACACGCAGGCCACCAAAATATGACTCAGGCCCAACCAAATGATGTTGAGTCTTGTGATTTTTTTTTTGAGAGACAACCAAACCTGACCGCTCTCAACATGACAAAACAAATAAAACCAACTATACTTAATTCTACTAATAAAGAAGATAATGGCCAATTGCCTTCCACGCTCATGTGTCACATTTTTTTGAACCGGGGAGATTCTCCATTCCCACGCACTTTGTGCACGGAAATACGCTGGGCACCGGGTTTCCAACCCGGGTGGTCGAGCGCACGATTCGTGCTGCCGCAGACCAAACGAGCAACATGCTCGTTCTCAAACCTTTGGCCAGAATAAATCGCCCCGTGGAGGATCGATCCCTGGCCGGTAGGGTGCCAGCCGGAAGTCTCAACCACTAGGCCGAGCATCCGTTGGCCACTCACGTGTCACATACCACAACATGTGCATAGAATATAGTAAGCAAAACGGTAGCCAATGAAATAATCCCACAATTAGCCACCTACTTCATGCATATCGAGAGTCATGGAGCCACATCTTATTATATATCTTTTAAGCTCCTTTTATTCCATCTTTTTGACCACATGAGCACCTCTAAAATTGATCTTTGATGACAAACCCCCAATAGTGAATATTTCTTCTGCCTTCTTTATATATATTTCATCAAAAGAAATTGCTCTAAATTTAAGATCAGATGACTCCAAAGAATCACCAATTACCATATTTAATATAATACTAGACTTGACTATCTCACCAATTAAAGAGCCATGGACTCATCAAAAGAGCTGAAGTGTGCGGCCTAGGTGGAAGTGAGATAGAGATGAAGGTGGAGCTATACCAAACACTATGGCAAATCTTAGATCCACGGTGGATCCAAGTGGATGAGGTGGAGCTCTACCAAACACTACTCCAATTATTGAGGGTAGTATGATCTTTTGTCTGTCATACTAATCTGTTCTAAACTTGCTAAAAATTTATTTATTTAGGGAGAGAGGGAGTACACTTAGAGTTCTTTTATATCTTATCATGTCATTAAACTTCTTTAAAATAATATGTACTTAATTAGACACTAATAACAACATCAGCTAGATAAGTGTTTGCATCCATAAATACCTGTTTGGTTGGGTGGCTAACGCCCAACCAGGCTCTAGTAAGCCACCTCATGTGTGTTTGGTGGGCTGGTTAGCCAGGCGACCACACCCAAGCCTGGCTAGCTGGGCACGTGGGTGAGGGTCGTTTCCCACTAGCCAAGTTGGCTAGCATCCAGTCCTCCACTCACCTCCCTCCTCACTCTCGTGTGCATTTGTCATAGCCCCGCCTGGCGCCCGCTGCCGCGCTCCCAACCATGAGCTACACCTACCTCTTCCCTTCCTACATGGTCTTCATCGTCGCTGGCAACCCCCGGTTGTGGGCCCTAGATTTCGTGATGCGACGCTGCCCTTGCCCATAGCTCTCGTCTTCCTCGCGCCTCCATTGAACCCAGTTGGGCATGCGCCTCCATCTAATCCGACTTGGCTCACACCTTCACCGGATCCCGCCAACTTGTGCCTCCGCTGGATCCCACTGGCCTCGTGTCCACCGGATCTAGCCGTGACATGCCACCTCCCCGCATCGTCCTCCTCCCCGACCGCCCAAGCACGAGATGGTAGTGATGCGCTCGTGGTGGCCACGAGCCGCGGCTCCATCCCCGCGCACCGGACATGGTGGTGGTGGTGGTGGTGGATGGGGGTCAGTCCACCTCCATTCTTATGCAAGGTGGTTTTATCGTCATAGCCAGGATCAACCAAACAATCTAAGGTTGCATTGCTCAAGCCGTCTTAGGCTGTCTGGCTTAAAATGTTAGCCAGGCTAGCTTTAGAAAGACAACCAAACAGGCACCTAAGATCTACGTATCTATAGAGCTAGAAAACTCTTTTGCATCCCCTAAGCTAGGCCTACAAGAGAGTACAGGCAACCAATCAGACAGTCCTGCTAGTTATACAATCAACCATATAACCCTACAATTTGGCTGCATGGCTAAGGGTGTCCTCAATGACAACTTGCAATAGCTAGCCAAATGAGGCTTACAAAAAATAAAAAAAACATTGTAACAGAGGGTTGTGTGAGCTGTGAGAGAGTTGTTTCTAAAAATTATGTTGAACTAGTTATTTGAGAGTCACTGGCTATTTGATCTCTCATCAGCTATTTGGAACACCTGGGACGCCCTAATCGGTGGCTCAAGGATTTCAGGATTCGAGAAGAAGGTATGGATCCAAGTGACACGTTGCATCTGCACCATCTGTAATGTACAAGGAGATGGAGCGAAAGGCCGCTAGTTGCCTAGTTCCGCCGAATCAGTTAAGGCGTTAAAGCTCAAAAGAAAAGAAAAGAAAAGAAAAAAGAAGAAAAAGCCGAGAGAAACGGAGTGTATACTGCGGCCATGGTGGCGTGCAGGTCGGACGGGAGTCGCCTGCTCAGGTAGGTACGATGAGTTTCATTTTTCTTCCCTCTTTCCTGCTTCTATTTCTTTTTTTTTTCTTTTACTTTATATGGTCTTTTATTTCTATTTTTTATTTTAAATTTTAAATTTTTATTTTATTATGTTTTCTTTACTCTAATTAACCGTTTTCATAGTTTTGTTTTTTATTTTTCATTTTATATGTTACATGACACATGTCATGTTCGTATAGTATATATATAATTTTCTTCAGTTTTCTTTTTTTCCTTTCTTTATTTGAGTTATTTATTTGTTTTTCTGTATATTTAGCATATATTATTCATGTTTGAATTTGCATTTTTCTTCTTTGTTATTTTACTTTAATTAACTAATTTAATATTTTTTATTATTTTATTTCATATATTATATGAGATATACGTGATGTTCGTATAATATGCATATAATGTTCTTGTAGTGCTCATGTGATGTTTTACGATGTATTTGTTATGTTCGTGTAGTATAATGTGATGTTCTACGATGTATTTTATAATGTTATTTCTCGTTCTGTAGTACTCATGTGATGTTCTATGATGATTTTGTTATATTTTTGTAGTATAAATGCGATGTTTTATGATGTATTTTATAATGTTTATGTTCGTGTAGAACATGTGATGTTCTACAATATGTTTTTAGATGTTCTACAATATCTTTGACTATCCATGTACCTTGAGATGTTCTGTGGTATATTTTACGTTGTTTAGGTAGTATTCGAGTGACGTTCTTTTTTATTTTACTCTATTACATGTTTTCTTTTTATGTTTTTTGTTTTTCCAATATGTCTTGTTCTAACGTTCGTATATTATATATGTGATGTTTTATGGTGTATTTTATGATGTTTGCATATTATAAATTGGATGTTCCACAATTATCTTTGAGTATTCACGTAGTACTCGGGAGATATTTTGAAATATATTTTAGGTTGTCCTACTAGTATCTATCTGATGTTCTATGTTTATCTACTATTATTTCTTTTTATGAATTGTTCAGTACTATATTTTATGTTCGCTCTACTTATTTTATTTTGATATAATTCTCTTTTTTCTTGTTTGTTTTCTCTCATTCACCAATATACATATTTAATTTTTCCTATATATATATATATATATATATATATATATATATATATATATATATATATATATATATATATATATTCTATAGTACTCTTTTGTGTATCCATGATCTCATTTTTATTTTGTTTTCCTTAGGTTTATATTTTTTTTTATTTTTTCATTATATGTTATATCGCTACTTTTAACATACGTAATCATACTTTATTTATTTTTTGTTTCGGTGCATGGTATACTTGTATAATACCTTAAACTCTTGTAAAGCAAAATCTCACTAACCCATTTTTCTCATTCCACGGCCCTCCACGTCATCACTCCCTCCTGACCCACTACCTCCACCTCTGTATCCCACCTTGCCATTCAGGAGATGTTTTTTTTTAAAAAAAAAAGAACCGCAACAATCTTAATGAATCAGAGGCTCCACTTCCATCTACGTACTCTAGAAGATGGGCAACCGCATCAGTTATTACTCACGCATCCACCTCCACCTCCACCAAAAGCCGCCGTCTCCACGAAAAAATACAGATAGCCATCCGATTTGTATTTTCTCGACCTGGCCGTCCACTCATATGGTCGTACCACCCGGCCCTCTAACGGCAACCAAACAAACAGGTTCCATCGTGCTGGATTCCAACGATCCATTTTCCTTCCCTATTAATTCTTTATCCAATTGGACTTTCAAACCGGAAACATCCGTCAGAGTGTCTCCTGGACGACTCCATCACTCCCATTGGAATCACACTCCACCAAGGCACCACGAGCACACCATTATTCAGGCTATCTCTTCGTGTCCTCATCCAAGTAAACATAGAGACACAATTCCGTCTTGCTGAATGTCCCCCGCTCTCCTATATGTAGTAATATTGATTCGTCCTCCCATTCCAGTGCACTCCGCTCATTCCACAGAGCAAAGCAAGAAGAGAAGAATAGGAGAAAAGAAAGAAAAACAAAAGCAAACCTGGTGACCAAGACCGGGAGAAAAGAAAGAAAAACGGAAGAAGAAAAAGCCTACGATTCCTTCAGGATGGACTGCGGGCTCCGGCGCCAATTTTCAGGGCCAGAAAATATGCTGCTTGGGTGAGTGTTCATCTTTATGGCGTCACACACGAAACTATTGATTATTCTATGTTTCTTCTGCATACGCCGCCAATAATTATTGATTATTCTATGTTTCTTCTACCAAGAATTTTGGAAAGATCGAGGATTGCGGGTCACTCCGTATGTGGATGTGCAACATTGATAGGTAATGAGACGTTAGTCCCTCTCCAATGTGTGTGCATATCCGGAAAACCTCTATAGTCACATCGATGTAAGCTATACACGTCGTCCAAACTAAGTACATGCAGTTACTCACCCTGTTCAGCAGGCTGTTTCTGTGGCTTATAAGCCGGCTGTGGCTGTTTTGTTGTGAGAGAAAAACGCTGTACCACGGCTGATAAACCGTGCTGATAAGCTCAGCCGAACAGGGTGACTATTTTCAATCTATCAAAAGTATAAGGTATCCATATATAATATAATAATTGTTTTCCCATTCCATCATCTTATATATTCTAGTTTTTTATTGGATTCATTTGTTATCTTATCTTATTTTAACTAATATATGCAATAGTATTATTTATAAGAAAATCCCATGCAGGGTATTCTTCTAGTTACTAATATTTTACATGATGTACAACCGTATGATCTCTTCTTAACGCAATTTTCTCTCTTATATTTGTCTTCTATTTTTCGTGATGTAAAGCGCAGGAAAAATCCCGATGGATCGGTGAAGTGCGGGAAGGAGGGCACGCAGGAGGAAAGGAGGGAGAGCCTGGGCCTACGAAACAGCCCAATTTCGCATGAGCCCGGGATGAAGGAGGGCACACTGAGGAGGGAAGGAGGGAGAGCCTAGGCCTGCGCAACGGCCCAATCCATAGAGAGGGTGCATTGACAGAAAAAAGTCTACTTTGCCTCTTTAACTATTGTAAAAGTCAGTTTTTCCTCCCTAAATGACCTCCCTAACTGTTTCTCTAGGTGAGTTTCTCTTTTTTTTATATTTATTTCGGTTGAATCTTTTAAAAATCATAGTAAATTATAGAAAAATCATAAAATGAAAAATCTAAATTTGTTGGACTCCACATGAGTAGATCTCCATGATAAACATATGAAATGATATGCTTTAGTATAATTTTTTTGCTCTAACTTTAGATCTATGCTTTTCTGTGATTAATTCATAGCTGCAGTTTCTGTGGCCCTATTGTGGTGAAATTTTTATGGTTAACTAATTATTATATGCTTGAGATGTAGTAAAATTTTTATACTCATTGGATTATGACTCAATTATAGATTTATTCAGGTTTATGCTTATTAGATAGTTTTTAAATAGTTAAAAGTGTGTAAAAATTAAAAATGTGTGTTCTCTGTGTAAGTTTTTAAACACTTAACATAATCATATTGTCATAGAGAAAATTACTCAGTCATATATCTCTTCAAAAATATGTTTAATAAGCATAATCATGTTGTCACAGAGAACATAATCATGTTTTAAATACTTAACATAAGAATGTTGTCATAGAGAAAATTACTCAGCCATACATCTATTTAACATAATCATGTTGTCATAGAGAACATAATCACGTTGTCACGGAGAACACACATTTTCAATTTTTACACACTTTTAACTATTTAATAAGCATAAATCTAAATAAATCTATGACTCAGTACAAGATCCAATGAGCATGAAAATTTTACTACATCTCAACCATACAATGATTAGTTCACCATAAAAATTTCACCATAATAGGATCACAGAAACTGCAGCTATGAATTAATCATAAAAAAGCATAGATCTAAAACTAGAGCAAAAATTTTATACTAAAGCATGCCATATCATATGTTTATTATGGAGATTTACATGTGGAGTCCAACAAATTTGGATTTTTCATTTTATGATTTTTCTATAATTTACTATAATTTTTTAAAGGATTCAGCCAAAATAAATATAAAAGAAAAAGAGAAAGTCATATGTCCGGTTTGAAAAGACGGGAGAGGAGCTATGTTCGGACTTTTGCGATAGCTGAGGGGAGTAGATCTCCTTTGGCGTTCGATGGAGGCATGTTGTCTGTATATTTAAACTTTTTCTCCTAATACAGTGATACACAAATCTTTTGTATGGTCCTGTTCATCCGGCTTATAATTCGTCTTTTTTAGCTTATTTTTTTTTTCAGTCGGAACAATATTTTTCTCTCACAATAAATTAGCTAACAGTATTTTTTGAGAAAGAAAAAGCTGAGGGGAGTAGACATTTTGCCGAGAAAAATAACGCAGGAGCGCCCATGACGTGCCACAGGCCACGGCGCCAGTTTTTTTCCTCTTTCCAGCTCGACCGGACGTGTGCCGGTGGCCCGGGGCAGCCGCAACTCGGAGACCGAGCGGAGAAAACCAAGCCAAAGCAGCGCGCCTCGAAAAAGCGAGGGAAAAAGCTCTTTCGTCTCTTCTCCAGTTCTCGCCGTCACGCGGCTAGGCTAGCCAAGCAGAGGGGAGTGCAGAATTCCTTGCTTCCTCGGCGGGTGGTCGAATACGAATACTGCGGTTGCCCCGCCGCCCCCGCAACCGCACCTCACCTCATCTCCCTTCCTCCATTCCTCCGTCAGTCCCCATTCTCTCCAATGGCGTATAAATCGCGCCGCCGCCGACCGCCTTGCCCTCATCATCGTCATCACCATCACAATCTCGCGTGCGGCGATGGAGGCGGGGCAGTCGAGTTCGGCCGCGATGAGCGTGGCGAGGCGGAGGCGCGACGCGCTGGCGCAGACGCTGGCGTCGCGGAGGCTGCCGGAGGGTGTGGCGGAAGCCGGGGAGCGGGTGCCCGGAGCCGTCGCCCCCGAGGTCATGCCCTTCCTGCGCGCCGCCGACGAGATTGAGCCGTACAACCCGCGCGTCGCATTCCTCTGTGAGTAGTCACGCGGTGCCCCGCCTTGCCTCCCAATATGGATCATTCTCGTCCCCGGGTGCATTGTGGTAGCTACAGGAGTTGGTTGGGGATTCTACCTAGTAAGAATTTTCTTCTCTACAAGAGTAAACAATGCCACATCTCAAACCTTAATGACGTTACCACTTACCAGTAGATGTGACAAATATGTTGCTCTGCAGCCATTAGCGGAGCCATAAGTTTTTAGGAGCCCGGTTATTATACAAAAATATTTAACTAAAAAAGTATAGGATTCTATTCTGATATAAATATAAAGAAATTTTCCTTTTGAACTTTGGCGACCTGCATCCTAAAATGAGTCTCCATCTCGCAATCTCAACTTTGACCAAATATATATAAAAAATACTAATATTTGTGATACCAAATAAGCATCATTACATTAATCATGTCATATTTTTTTAGTAAACCTATTTAAATATACAAGTGCTGATACTATTTTTTTTATAAATCTAGTCAAAGTTGAAATTGGTTTGACTCATACTACGAGACGGAGACTTATTTTGGGACAGTGGGAGTACTTTTACATTGTTGAGTTGAGATTTTGAGGCGTTAGCAACTTGTTGATGCCATTAGGAACAAGTGCTACTCAAAATGGTGGGCCAGTTCAACACTTATAATCAGCCAACAGTGTTTTACTTTTTTTTCAGCCGTTAGGCCCTGTTCATCTGGCTTATAATCCGTCTTATTCAGCTTGTTGATGCCTTTAGGCCCTGTTCATCTGGCTTATAATCCGTCTTATTCAGCTTGTTTTTTCAGGCGGAACAGTATTTTTCTCTCACAAAAAATCATCCAACAGTGTTTTTCAGCCGGCTTATAATTCCAGCCGAACGGGGCCTCAATGTACCCTGGATTTGCACTTTTTTATGTCTCGAGTCCATGATTGCTGTAAACAAACAATAGTTTGCTCTTTATCCAGTAACTTTGACATAAAAGATCTGTCCTTGTTTTGTATGGTTATAGAATGATGCGTCGATGTAAATCCATATTGCATTCAGAAACTGTAGCGATATACAGGGGTCCTTCATGCCAATACATACTACTTTATTAGGCAAACAATTCAAGTGACTAGTAGTTCGTACTTGTTTGTTCAACAAAATCAATGTATGATTTTTTTTGCAAGCTGTTGTTGCAAATGTCTTGTATTTGCACAATATATCTACAAAACAGCCTATTTTTGAGCTTTGTGCAAAGAATAATAGTAGATTCTCTACATAATACAAGCTATCTTGTGGAAAAAATGGAGGACATGGCAGTAGGCAAGTGGGGACCTAAGGACCCAGCTTTGCCTCCAGGAGGCTCTGCCAGGTTGTTTGTGGTGCAACAACAACAACAAAGCCTTTTAATCCCAAGCAAGTTGGTGTTGGTTAGAGTTGAAACCCAACATGAGCCACATTGTAAAGGGGAAAGAAAGAGAAAAAGAAAATAAAAGTATGTAAAGCGTCAGTAATAATGATCTTGGGTTTCATCTCCATATGAGTGGCAGGTTTTTATGTTGGCATGACAAGCCTGTCTCTACCTTTTAGGGAAAATGCATGGGGCCAGTTATGTTGAAACAACTCAGACGGGGTTTTGTGGAATGTGCATAACTTATTGAATTAAACTCCCTGCAAAAAGTTTTATGTAATTGTTTACTTTAAAAAAACAGTAACTAGGTATACTGTGCAAATCCTGTGCAAGCTTTCTAAGTTAAATCTTAATATGTTTGATTGACATTGTATATCTAGTTGTATCATGCACAGCTTTGATATGTGTTCAATTTTTCTCTACTTTATCAGGGTTTTAGTTCCTCCTTTTAAAAACATGTATCTGTTATTGCCTCATCTATTTATGTACCACGTAGTAGAGTTTATTCTGATATGAAGTTGGATCTATCAAGGTCGCAAATATGCTTTCAAGAAAGTTCAAACAGTGGACCCATCATCAACCCAACGTGGTGTTCGGCAGTTCAAAACTTACATGTCAATTAAGCTAGACCAGGTAAGCTAGTTTTCTGTTGCTTTGATATCTTCCTATCCTCATACTAGCTAAGTCTTCTTCACTTGTGCTTAGTTATAATTCATATTCCTTGCTACTTCAAATGTATCTTACCATCGGAAATAGTGTGTGTTGCCAAACCATATTCATTATTCCTTTGGCTTCTTAGAGGATCAAACTAATCACTTAGTGTTAGTGTTTCCTGTTTCCTAGTCATGATTCATCATTAATGACACCCTTGCATTCTTGATTTAGTTTGATAACACATATAGCAGATTATTCCTTGCAGGGTTGGCTGGCATTCAAAGCACACATGTGCATTTTGTGACTATGCCTGCCTTCACTTTGAGCCAACTTATATTGATCCAGTTTTTCTCCTTTTCAAAATTTATTTACTTGTCACCTTTTGTTCAGTAGTGAATACTTGAAGTTAATCTCTGTCTGACAGGATGACACACAAGTTCTGGGCAATGATGCAAATGAGATTCAACAGTTTTATAAGAAGTACTGTGCTAGTATGAGTCATATTTCAGAAAAGAGAAACTTGTAAGGAATCTATAAACTTTTTTATTGGAGTAGAAACATTACACATGTGAGCTATTTCTTCTCTGTTGTACTGTTAATAAACCTTTTTCTAATATTGAACAAGTGAGGAGATGGCTAGATATTACCAAGTGGCGTATGCTCTTTATGAAGTGCTACGGGATGTAACAAATAATAAAGTTGATCCTCAGGTGATGTATTTTAATTGTTTGTTAGAATATATGCTATTTTCCTATTTCCTTGGTCAGCTTCTTCAATACAATTTTCCACTCTAGGTGATGCGGTGCGCAGAAATGGTTGAGGAAAATGGTCGTCATTTCAAGAACTACAAGTACAACATTATTCCCCTCAATTTTCCTGGTTCTTCTGAGGCAATTGTGGAACTTCCAGAGGTCTTCCACTCATCTTTGATAACACTATTCTACTTTTTTGTGAAAGGCTGAAGTAAGTTTTGATTTTTGTTACCCTGTAAATGATGTAGATAAGAGATGCCATTGATGCAATTAGTGACATAGATGGCCTTCCAATGCCACACATGTCTTCTATCCAAAGTCAGGGGGATAAATCTGTCCAAGATGTAATTGACTGGCTTTCACTAGCATTTGGATTTCAGGTAATGTCGTTTTTTATCCATTCATGTTCTGACATTGATACGTTCGAAGGAGGTCTTCATTCTTACCCTTCACTTGTTTGGCAAAAATCCTTCTTTTGGAACTGAATGGTGTGTATTTTTTTTTTGGCAGAAATCGAATGTAGAAAATCAAAGAGAAAACATGGTTTTGCTTCTCGCAAATATTAGTACAAGAACTGCTGGACAGGAAGGGCATCCTTTGGTAAGATCAATGCTACTTTGAAGACATTGTATGAGACATTTTTTTATATTTCAAGTTTTTCTATGCACCGGTGAACTACACATTTTGATTTAAACAAATATGAAGAAATCTTATACTGATCTGGCATGTTATTTTTCAGGTTGATACTGTGAATGAACTGTGGAAAAAAATATTTGGAAATTACAATTCATGGTGTTGCTATTTGCATATTAGTTCAAGTATCATGTAAGTGGTGTAGTCGTTTGACAAATCTTTATCATGTAATTATCCTACAGTTTCAAGTTTTTTTTATCTTTCCTCATCTCCTCCATTAGCATTTCTTTTTTTTTTTTGAACGAAACCATTAGCATTTCATACCTCTATTGTTCTTAAGAGCACGTACATGCCATTTTAACTTCTTCAATTTTATTTTGTCTTGTAGGATCAGTCATGATGTTACAGAACATAAGAAGCAACAGCTCAAGCTTCTTCACATTGGATTGTATCTTCTTATCTGGGGTGAGGCTTCTAATGTTCGGTTTATGCCTGAATGCCTGTGCTACATATTCCACCATGTAAGTATCTCTCATGAAAGAAACAGCATTTTGAGCTTCCTTCTGATTTACCCAGAGATAAACCTTTGAACTTAAATTATTTCTCAAGAATGGCTTGTCTATTGTTGTCTTTCCAGTTTCCATAGAAAAAAAAAGAACATTGTTGATCTATTCAGCTTAAACATATGTTTCAATGATAGTTTTCAAGATGTTTGTGTTGGACTAGTATAGTAGGTGCTGGTTGGACTGGTATAGTGCAGGTGCTGGTTGGACTGGTATGGTGCAGCTGCTGTTTTGCTGATGCACTCACGTTAGTTGTGAGGAGGAGGGAGTCTTGGTTTTGGCTGCTGCAAGCTGCAGCTGGCTGGTGCCTTCACTGGTTATTTATGGATGAAAGGGAGTACAGATAACAGCCCTAGTGCTTTCTTACAACCTAAGAAAAAGATTTCACTTGACCCAAACTTGCAGTCTAAGACTTGACTAACTTACAAGTTACAACCTAAGGTAGAGACCTTGACCTCTTGACTTGACTCACTAACAGAAGACTAACAGCAGCAAGGACTACTCTAACAATTTGAAATCTCCTAAGTCTGACTCTGACTCTGACTCATTTGCTCCAACAGATTTTTTTTTTGAAAGGACGGCAAAAGCTTTGCCATTGTTTTATTCTAGGTTCAAAAAGGCGATGCCTTAGGCGCGCCTAGGCGCGACTAGGCGCTAGTCGGAGGGGGACCGCGTCGACTTGGGGCTAGGCGGGCTCCTAGGCGGACTAGGTGGTGTCGAAGGAGTCAGAGCGGCGCAGGCAGTCCAAATTTTGGCAGGCAGACGCGCGCAGGGGAGGGAAAGCGCGGGATTTGGCAGGCGTGCACGCGGGAAAAGAGGAAGCAGACGCACGCAGTGGAAAAGAAGCAGGCGCGCATGAGAAAAGAAGAAAGCAAGCGCGCAGGAAGGATAAAGAGCAGGCCCGTGAGCTGCTTCCTCCCCTCTCAGCTCTCCTCTGCTCCCTGTCTGGCTGTCTCTTTGTCTCCTCTGCTCCTTGTCTGGCTGTCTCTTTGTCTCCTCTGCTTCTTTGCTCCCGTCTCCTCTGCAATTCTGCATCGCCTAGGAAACGCCTAGAGAACGCCTAGGCTTGCCTAGGCGCGCCTAAGCTCTAGGCGGGAGCTTACCGCCTAGATACCGCCTTGCGCCTAAAAAAACATTGGTTTTATTAGAAGAGATTAGCCCAGGTTTTAAGAGAAAGCTGAGCTAAAAAACCTTACAACTGTGAGAAGAGAACTACTCAACTAAAAAACAACTCAACAAGCTTGCCGCACTGAGGATAACTAAGCACACGCTAGCCAAACAAATAGACCACTCACTCAAAAATTCACAAACTAAACAAGAGTAACCAAGCACAACAGCTGCAACTGGGAGGAATTGATGACTGACAGCTAGGAAAAAAGAAACACAACTACAGAGACCACCGGAAACTACAAAGACCAACAGATATATTGACAGTTTTTTGATGCTTAGTTATTGCGGGATTGAAGCTTCAATGCTTCATCAAAATTTATACCTTTTTATAAAGCATTAATATGTGGTTTGATCATCAGAGGCAACATAATCCACTGACGAAAAACTTGTGTTAAATGATAGGCTGAGATCCTTAATACTTGTTATTCTACTCTTCCAGACCCTAATAGCTCAACACAAATCACATTGGTCCTTATACTATGTATGAATATCCATGTAAAGTGTTGAATTTGTTAATAGACAATCACATGGTTCAGAACAATGGATATATGAGCCTCAGTTGAAATCCAACCCATTGGTACTGAATATGAGTTATTTCTACACTAAACTACAATTTCCTAAAATTAGAGTTTTAAAAAAGATGGATTAAAGCCCTTATAACTATGGGAAACTTGGCATTCACTTCAAGGTCCAGTTGTAAGCATAGTTCACTGAATATCCATTGTAAAATGTTAAATTTATTAATAGTCGATCGTGAACTATACTACCTATTCAACCAGCCTGTCATTGTGCACCATAAAGTTGAATTGTAATATATGTGTAGTTGCAAATTTGTTGAGTCTCTTGTATATACTATAATACTAATATAAGACTTTGACAGCCACACAATTTTAATTTTAATTTTAATTTATGTGACAGATGGCAAAACAGTTGCATGACATGGTTGATGAAAACTATTTTCAACCACCACCAGGGTTTGAGGAAGAGGGATCATTTCTGAAAAATGTCATTGAACCTATCTTTAAGGTTCTGCAAAAAGTGAGTGCATAAAGTTCAGGAAAAATCCACATTAAACTTCTAGATGTCTTGTGCTTACAAAGTTATTATTCTTCATTCACCCTGAAGGAAGCACAAAAAAGTAGAGGGGGTACAGCAGGCCACTCAGCTTGGAGAAATTATGACGACCTGAATGAACTATTTTGGTAACTTCTCTGCCAAACTATCGCAAACCTAGGCTATTAGTGTGTGTGTGTGTGTTTTGCACAATGACATTTTGTTCGACTTCTTGGTTTGTAACAGTAATACTATACTTTAATCATTTAGAACAGACCTCACAGCTTGGGCCCAGTGGCCCACAGGCCACAGGCCACAGGCCATACTCGCATGTGTTAAAACTGCATCATTTGCTGATGTTTCAATGCTTGCTTCACGGGTAGGTAATACCAAAAAACTTGATAAAGATTAAACATCTTATGTAGCAATTGACGAAGATAGTGTTAAACTGCTGGTGTGTACAAGAGAACCCCATGCAACAGCACCTCATGTATGCAAACAGAGCTTGTTCAAGGTTGAGTATAGAATTTAGGGCCTGTTTGGGACTGTTCTGCTCCACCTTTTCCAGTTCCTCTCTCAACTTTGCTATCCAAACAGGGACAGCTCCACGAACTCTTCTCCTGAAGAAAGGTGGAGTTGAGGGGCAACTCCACACTTTTAATGGAGCACCTAAAGGGGTACTCCAGAAACTCCAGGTTTTTGGTGGCTGCTCCGTGGTGGAATTGGTGGAGCAGAGCTGGTTTGGTGGAGTGGAGCAGTCTCAAACAAGCCCTTAGGCTTGGGCTGTGAAGCCTGGATTTTGAGTATAGTTTTGTGTTAAGAGAGGTCAAAAGAAACGTGAATTAGAAGCTTAAAGCTGTAGTTTTGTGATAGTTTATGCAATATTAGTGTAAATTTGCATAATTTACTTATTATTATTTTTATTTTTTGGATTTCTTTCTCTCCTCATAGGTCCAAGAAATGTTTTACTAAGCTTAAGTGGCCGTGGGATCTTTCTTCTGACTTCTTTTATCAAAGGGTAAGTAACAGTTGTTATTAATTTGATTACCTTCAGTATAGTGCAACACTGCAACTCCTAAACATTGCTGGAGTATGAGCTTAGTGTCAATAGTCTAATCAATAACATTATGACTTAAGTATAGTGCTCAGTTTTATTTTTCAAGGTGCTCAATACAATCTGGAACAAGTGTGCTCATAACTAGTATTCCTAGTCCATATAAATTTATGTGCTCATTACAAAGATTGCAATGTGCATCCTGGTAATAAATCCAATGTTTTACTTTTAACTTAGGAATAAGTTTTTTATTTGATATTGCAAATGTCTCCAATTCAGAAAATGCCATCACAAAAAGTCAAATTGAAAATATGCCAATGTAAAAAGTCTAATCTGAAATATGGCATCCATGCTCCAAACCTTAGCTTTATTTGCCACTATTGCCCAGTCAAGCCATGACGGACATGAGAATGAGATCAAGCTTGTATGGCCTACACGCTCACTCTCTTATCAATCATCTTGAACAAGCAAGGGCATTAGGACACTATTGTCGCATTGATTGTGGGTTGTGGCTAACGACAAGTTAGCCGATGCAGTGCCACTGCGACATGCACCATCCCTCATCATGAATGTCCACTCATCCATGCTGAAGAGTGACATCGCTGCAGTGCAGCATGGCTGCCACTGCAGCCACCAGCCCACCACCGTGGGCACAGGTGGGAAGAAACTGCACTGCCTCTGCACATCTTCATGTAGGTGCTGGAAGTCTGGAACTCCTATTAGTGACAGATGCTGGCACCTCCAGGTGGATGCCTCTGCACTGTACTTCCTCAGGCTGCTGAGCTGTGAAAAGGAGAGCGAGATGATTAGAGGTGGATAGAGGATGATGAGGAACTCTGTCTACTGCTCCACATGCCTCCCTTTATTACTTGGTCAATCTTCATGGGAGGGCAGAAGAGAGGTATGGGAGACAGAGAGTGAGCTTGAACTCCAAGACGGGCAAAATGGCCAGTTTTGAAGAAATTTAATGGAAAGTAATGGAACTGACGGCTGTGGTAAATATGGGCAAGATTTGCAACACATATGGGCATATTTGGGATTAGGCCTTTTGCGTTGGTATCTTTCGGATTGGAGACATTTGCAATGGCAATAGAAAATTATTCCTTAAACTTGTGCACAGAATGATGCCATGGATCAACTCATATTGTAAGCAACTAGACTTACTGTCATGTGCAAGATACTATGACAATGTAGATCCTTTGCACACTTAGGCATTAGATGTTTACAGAAATGACATTGGATCAAATGATATTGGATCATCATGTAGTTCCAGAAAACAGTTCCATCAGTACTATCCTAGAGCTACTTTAAGCAGCAGGTGCATATAATATTATTATAATCATCTTTTTTTTTATAAAAAAGGTAATACATCAAAACCGTATAGCTTTTACTATAAGGCATGCTAACATGTATCCTGGAAAGACATTGGATCATCGAATTTGTAATTGCATTGAAACATTAAGGTATTGTTCTTCTCAGCCATAGATTGTCCCTAAAAAAGATCTATTAAACATGATTAGAAATATTTGAAATTAGAAGAGTTTCATGTTAACTTGAACCAAATGTTTATGTCAGGTGCTGTTCTCAAACTATTTTTCCTTTTTTTACAGCGCAGTACAGCAAGAAAGCCCAAGACCAATTTTGTTGAAGTGCGCACATTTCTGCACATATTTAGAAGTTTTAATCGAATGTGGATGTTTTTTATACTTGCTTTCCAGGTAATTCCTCTTCCTGAAGTGTGTGAAGATTTTTTTGAGTTTTTCCTTGTGAATGTTCAGAAGATATACCTTGACTTTCCAGGCAATGCTCATAGTTTCATGGAGTTCTTCTGGATCTCTTTCTGGAATTACTGATGGAACTGTTTTCAGAAATGTCTTAAGTGTTTTTATCACAGCAGCTCTACTCAACTTTATAACAGGTGGATTACTTTTTAGTGCATTGATCATGATGCACATGCACTTTATTTATGTTTAAATTCAAAATATTTTTACATGGCATAACTCAAATTTCTAGTTTCGACTTGTGCAGTAACTCTGGATATAATGTTTACTGTACAAGCATGGGGCAGTATGGAGTGGACAAAGATAGTCAGATATTTACTAAAATTCATTGTGGCCATTGTTTGGATAACTATTCTTCCATTGACCTATTCTAGTTCCATCAAATACCCATCCGGTGCTGGCAAAATCCTAAATAGTTGGATTGGGAATTGGTATAATGAATCAGTTTATAACATTGCGATTGTCATATATATGGTTCCGGATATTCTTGCTGCCTTGTTTTTCTTGTTGCCACAACTTCAGAATGTCATGGAGCGCTCAAATTCACGAGTGTTGGTTCTCCTGATGTGGTGGATTCAGGTCAGTCACTCCTATTTGTCTTTACACAGTTGCTTGAAGCATTGAGTATCATTAGTTCTTACACAATGTTTTGCTACGTGTAGCCAAGATTGTATGTTGGACGTGGGATGCACGAAGATATATTGTCGATCCTTAAGTAAGTGCTTCATATTTCTCAAGTATTGTTTTTCCTTACCATTGACGAAATTCAAATGAAATCAACAGGTATGTCTTCTTTTGGGCTGTGCTGCTCATCTCCAAGCTTGCGTTCAGTTTCTATGTGGAGGTATGTTAAGACACACTTTAAGCAGCATTTCTGTTATAGAAAAATACATATTTCGGTTTGGCACGTTGCTTCTTTAGTCTTATACTGCTGAGCTGATGCACAATGGGTAACATTTAGGAAAACAATTACTTGCATGAGGAGTTGAGAAATCTATTGCACCATATATGATGATATGATGATTCTGTTCCCCTAAAAAGTTCATTGCTCAGTTTTCTAACAATTTTTCTGGTATTTGTTAGTTTGTACAATTGCAAATCGTCATGTTTATAAAGTATAGATATGTCCCCAGCTCTTTCATACAAAGGTTTAATAATGTCGAAATTTCCTCCATGGTATTTGATTCCACATGTTATGTGGGATTACCAAATGTTATTAGGTTTAGTTGGCCAAGCAACAATGACCGGAGTCATTGTCTCGATTCGTTGGGCAACTTGCTAGTCTAGTTGATGACAAATGTCAACTCTTTTTGTTTGGGCAATGAAGTGTTGGAATGAGTGGACTTGATTAATTTGGCTAACCCTAGAAGGGTAGCTATATAGTGTAGCATACATGGGCCTCATGGGCCTAGCCACATGGGCCACAGACATACACTCCAACACTCTCCCCGCAATCTGAACTACCGACGCAGCGGGTTCAGACTGAACACCAGGAAAATAAAATACACATGAGCCCCCCCCCACAGACTCAACTAGCCACTGGTGATATTGAGGCTGGAGCGAAAGGCGGCGAAGGTCG